>OV816030.1:20031381-21231381 GCA_929113105.1 Agrypnus murinus | reverse complement strand
TGTTCGATTTAACTACGACTTAGGGTTTCAGAGATCTAGAATCGCGAATGTAAGTTCTATTTATCATAAAAAATGCACAGAAAAAAAATCTTGTAAATGGTAATGGATATGAAGATAACTTAAGTACGCAAGTTAAGATAATCTCAGAACAACCAAATTCTCTTGAAATTCTCCTGTCACAGAGTACCTACTTTTAAGAGTATCAGATGACGATTCTGCAAAATTTTTCTCTTTTGAGAGAATTTTACTCCAGTAAATAAAATTTTAATCTTTAATGATAAGCTATTACAAAAATATTGTAACGGGAGAGAAAAGGAACGAACCTCTTTTCGAGCGACAGGTGGTGTGTTCTGTCGCCTTCGAGAAAATGACGCATCGCACAAGCATGTAAATCAGACGTGGTTTATTCTAGCATTTTCTAAGAATACATAGAAGGTTCCAGCGATTTCTGGTGCGTTTATATGAGGATATAAAAGCGACTCGCGGATAAAAGGGAGTTAGTCAACAGCAAGTCATTAACTGTGTATTACAAAATAAATAGTGAATATAAATGTTGTATTAGAAATTCATAGTCTGTAAATAATAGTTTTTAATGGTTTATAATCATAGCGTTAATTTATAGTGTATTCATTAGTGTATAGAAATAAATATTTGTTTGTGAATAGACGATTTAAACAGCACTTGTATTATTATTTGAAAAAGAACGTTACAGTGGTGTCAGGTGTGGGGTTTTAAAATAAATAAAATCGCGTAATAATTAAATAAAGTGCTGTGAGAATAAATCTTTAGCGTTAAAACATAATTTCAACAAACAATTAAAATGGTGATGAAACTATTAAAGGATCTCTTAGTAATAGATTTGAAACGGGAATTGGACGAGAGGGACTTGGATAGTAATGGAAAGAAAGAAGTTTTGATAAATCGGCTAAGAAAATGGCTTTTAGAACAGAAGGAAGATCCTGAAAATTACCGCTTCGAAATACCTGGACCCGCAATTGATACTAGTTTGTTGTTAAGTAAAATGGAAGAAAATTCTAGAAAGTCCGAAGAGAATTCTAGAATTTTAAAAGAGGAATTACTGGAAAAGTCCGAAGAGAATTCTAGAAAGTCCGAAGAGAATTCTAGAATTTTAAAAGAAGAATTACTGCAAAAGTCCGAAGAGAATTCTAGAATGCTTAAACAAGAATTACTTGAAAATACTAAAGCGCTGGAAGAAAAAGTACTGGAAAAACACGAAGAGAATTCTAGACGGTTTGCAGAATTACTAGAAAAGGCCGAAGAAAATGTTAGAATGCTAAAGGAAGAAATACTGGAGAATTCCAGGAAATCCGAAGAAAGTTCTAGAAGGCTTAAAGGAGAATTGCTGGAAAATGTCAAAGCGTTGGAAGAAAAAGTTTTCGAAGAATTTTTTGAGAATGCCAGTGCGTTAGGACTGTTGGAAGGGAGATTGGCAGAACAAGATAGGGTAATAAAGATGGTAGAAGAGAAAATAGCCCAAATCCAATTACCACCAACAACTAAGAAAGACGATATAACCGAAATGCTGGAAGATAGAATGAGGCAACTACTGTTTCCCTCGACTTCTGAGTGGCCGTGTAATGAAGTAAAGAAACAAGTTAAAGAAGAAAAGGATTCTGCCGTAGGGATAAAAGTAAAACCACCCACGTTCGATGGAAAGATACCTTGGTCCACTTACTACAAACAGTTTGAGGCGGCTTCTGGGGCCAACGGATGGACAGGCAAGGAAAAGGCCGTTTCTTTAACTGTGGCTTTGCGTGGAGACGCGTTGAACGTCCTGCAAACAATCCCAGCAGGACAGGAAAATGATTACCAATTGTTAGTGTCTAGATTGGAAATGAGATATGGAGACGCGCATCTTCAACAAGTGTATCACGCGCAAGTGAAGAATCGTATCCAGAAGAATGGAGAAAGCCTGCAGGAGTTTGAAGCCGATGTTGCGCGGCTTGTCCGATTGGCGTACCCTACGGCACCCGATTCATTTCTGGGACAGCTGGCTGTGCAGACCTTCATTGATGGGTTAAGAGACGGAGAAACACAACAATCATTGAGGCTGGCACGACCAAGAACAACTGATGATGCGCTTGCTCACGCCTTAGAATTTGAAGCTGCAAAACGAGCGTCCCGAGGCCACGGGCGAGTTCGAACCGTTGCGGAAGAAGAGGAAGGTTCCAGTTCCAAAGATCGCCTAGAAGAATTATTAATGAGAGTTCTTCAGAAGGAAGATAGTCGTAAGAGGAATCCTAAAGAAGTTCGAGGACCCCGTTGCTGGAACTGCGGTGAACAAGGGCACATACGACGCCGCTGCCCTAAACCCAGAAAAGTACAACCGTCGGAAAAGTTAAAAGGGGTTGGCAAGAGGGGGCGAACGTTGGCTGCGAGTGAAGATGCCCCGGAGATCACGATCCATGCCGTAACATCAAAGAATAGTAACGGCAGTTTGTTTGTAGATGGAAAGATTGCTAACCGAACTGTTCCACTACTTATTGATACGGGGGCGACAAAATCCATCGTACGCCCTGATGTTCTACAATCAAGTATGAAGCTGTTATCAACAACTACTCAACTCCGTACAGCAACAGGTGAAGTGATACCAACACGCGGAGTGGTGAAGATGAAGATTGGCATTGGAAGTGAAGAACGTGATCATGAGGTGCTGGTAGCCGATATCACTGATGACTTCATCTTTGGAATGGACCTCCTGAGAAAATTTGGTTTTACGTTGGATTTGAAAGAGGGTGTTTTGAAGGTCGGTAACGAAGAACTTCCGTTGCACCCACGAGAAGATCCGGTTGTAAGGGTTTTGCTGACTGAAGATGTGATATTGCCGGGTCAAAGCGAGATGGTTGTCGAGGCAGGTTTGGATGGAGATCTTCGGGTTGGATGTGTGCGAATGATGGAGCCTGTTTGTGATAAGAAGATCCATAGTGGCATACTGGTGGGAAAAGCGCTGATCAAGGTTGGAAAGACAGTACCGGTGAGGCTTATGAACGTTAATGTGGATCCGGTGACATTGAAGAAGAGTACCCTTGTGGGACAGTGTGTGCCAGTATTCCGAGTAGCCAGGTGTATGGCTGATGTTCCAAAACCAGCGCCCAAAGACCATGGTGGAAAATTAGTGGGCATGGTTACTAGTTCGTGCGAAGACCTTAACAGAACAGAAGTGAAAGAGGTACAGGGTTTGGTTCATCGATACCAAGATATCTTCGCTCTTGACGATAGCCAGAAGGGACGAACAGATATAATAAAACATAAAATCAATACAGGCAACTCTATGCCTGTCCGTCAGCAGCCGAGGCGTCTACCTCTAGCAAGGAGAGCAGAAGCCGAGAAGATTATTATCGATATGGAAGAACAAGGGGTCATCGAGCCATCCAGCAGTCCCTGGGCATCACCGGTGGTCCTGGTCAGTAAGAAGGACGGGTCAACGAGATTTTGTGTGGACTATCGGCAGCTTAATGACGTGACCAAGAAAGACAGCTATCCCTTACCACGCATCGACGACACGTTAGATACCCTGTCTGGTTCACGATGGTTTTCGACTTTGGACTTGAAGAGTGGTTATTGGCAAGTTGAAATGGAACCTGAAGACCGGGAGAAGACCGCGTTCACTATTGGTTCCGGACTATGGCAGTTTACGGTTATGCCTTTTGGTCTATGTAACGCTCCGGCCACCTTTGAGCGTTTAATGGAGACCATCCTGAGAGGGCTGTCGTGGAAGACCTGCCTGGTATACCTAGATGATGTGATTGTAGTCGGAAAATCATTCAACGAACATTTGAAAAACCTAGAGGAAGTGTTCCGAAGACTACGTGGAGCCAATCTGAAACTGAGTCCGAAAAAGTGCCACATATTCAGAAAGGAAGTGAAATATCTCGGGCACGTCGTATCACAAAATGGAGTGGCAGCCGACCCCGATAAGATTCGTGTAGTTCAAGAGTGGCCAACACCGAAAGATAAACACCAAGTTCGTAGTTTTCTTGGGTTATGTACCTACTACCGGCGTTTCGTTCCTGGGTTTGCCAATATAGCGAAACCTCTGACAAGGTTAACTGAAGATGGGCGCGAGTATGTTTGGAGCGGAGAGTGTGAAACAGCTTTCAAACAGCTGAAGCGTGCCCTGACAACAGCACCAATATTGAGCTACCCACGGACAGAAGGGCAATTCATACTTGACACAGATGCAAGTAATCTGGCCATTGGGGGGGTACTTTCTCAGATACAGGATGGACAAGAAAAGGTCATCGGCTATTTTAGTAAGGTTTTGTCGAAAGCCGAAAGGAATTATTGTGTGACCAGAAAAGAACTATTGGCTGTCGTGAAGTCTGTTGAGCACTTCTACAAATACTTGTACGGACGGAAGTTTTTATTGAGGACGGACCATGCAGCGTTGAAATGGCTTCTACAATTCCGTAATCCTGAAGGCCAGGTCGCAAGGTGGATCGAGCGATTACAAGGATATGACTTTGACACCGAACATCGAGCGGGCACTAGTCATCGAAATGCCGATGCTCTTTCAAGAAGACCCTGTCCAACGGATTGCCGTCATTGCTCTCGTTTGGAGGAGAGGGTTTGCCAAGTATTAAGGACTACCATCGTCAACGACAATTGGTTGCCGGAAGAATTGCAGCGACAGCAGGAGGCTGATCCCGAACTAAAAATGGTACTGGAATGGAAGCGCGTGGGAGAAAGGCCTGCCTGGGAGGCCGTCAGCCCTTTCAACAGAACGCTCAAAGCATATTGGGCCCAATGGGAGTCCTTGAAGGTGGAAGACGATCTCCTGAAGCGAGTACTGGAGAGTGAAGATGGCACCACCATTAGGTCTCAGTTCGTGGTTCCAAGAAGCCGAGTGGCTACAGTATTGCGACATCTCCATGACGGTGCCTCAGGAGGACACTTCGGTGTGAAAAAGACTTTGGAGAAAGTTAGGGAGCGTTTTTATTGGGTCAATTGTAAAGAAGACGTGAAGGAGTGGTGCCGGAAATGTGAATTATGTGCCACTGGCAACGGACCCTTGGGGAAGCGAAGAGCACCTATGAGGCAGTACAATGTGGGTAGTCCTCTGGAGAGAATAGCTATAGACATTGCCGGACCATTTCCCGAAACCGACGATGGGAATAAATACATCTTAGTGGCAATGGACTATTTTACCAAATGGCCAGAAGCATATGCCCTACCAAACCAGGAAGCTGCGACTGTTGCTGACGTACTAGTCAAAGAGTTCTTCAGTCGTTTCGGAGTGCCCATGGAGCTGCATTCGGATCAAGGCCGCAATTTCGAGTCTGTACTCTTTGGAGAAGTCTGTCGATTGTTGGGCATTCGCAAGACTCGGACCACACCGTTACATCCGCAGTCCGATGGAATGGTAGAACGCATGAATCGGACAATGGGCAAATATTTGGCCAAGGTCGTCTCCGATCATCAACGAGACTGGGACCAATACCTGCATCTGTTCCTGATGGCTTATCGTGCATCGGTCCACGAAACAACCGGTCAGTCACCAGCGTCTGTAATGTTTGGACGCGAGTTACGGTTACCGTGTGATCTGGAATTTGGGTCTCCACCTATAGAGCAGGAGGTAGCTGGGAATGATTATGTCATCAACTTAAAGAAGAAGTTGGAGGATATTCACGACCGAACCCGAAATAATAGTCGAATCGCGAGTGACCGGATGAAGGCTACGTACGATGTGAGAGCCCAAGAAGGAGGGTTTCAACCTGGAGAGCTTGTCTGGTTATATAACCCGCAAAGGCGTCGTGGCTATTCTCCAAAGTTACAGCGAAATTGGGAGGGTCCATACCAGGTGAAGAAACGAATAAATGACTTGATTTATCGCATCCAGAAATTGCCAAGGGGGAAACCAAAGGTGGTACACTCCAATCGTCTGGCGCACTATGAGGGAAATAATGACGCAGTCCCGGATCGGAAAGATGAGGCCGAGGTGGCTATCAAAATCGTAAGGCCTGAAGATGATCAGCCAACCTTTAGAGAATTTATGGCTGCGTTCTCTGGAACTAGAAAAGCGCGATTCGGAGTCACGACTGAGATGCAACAAGATCTCTTCCGGGTCCCTGGTGATTATTCCATTGCCCACTGTGTCTCCGCGGATCTCCGTATGTCCAGGGGGATCGCAGTAGTGTTTAGAAATAAATTTGGACGGCTGAATGAACTTCGAGAACAAAATCCCTCTGTTGGTAAATCCTTACGCTTGCCTGATCATGACCGATCCATTTACTACTTGGTAACCAAGCAGTTTTACTACCAGAAACCGAGTTACGCCGACTTGTGGAGGGCACTATGGAATTTGAGAATCGAGTTGCTTACCAGGGGAATTAACAAATTGGCAGTTCCCAAACTCGGCTGTGGGCGGGACCAGCTGGATTGGAGAATCGTTAGAAACATGCTGGAAGTTGTCTTTAGAGGTACGGACGTCAAGATCTTCGTCTGCAGTTTTGACCCACAGCCCGCATTAAGGCCAACGAAGAGTGTAGACTGTTATTTCTACCGTAATGGAACGTGTAGTCGAGGTGAAGACTGTCGATATCGTCATGACCCGTTCTACAGGAACCAGAGCATAAAACCTGTTCTGGGACAGAACAGACTTGAAGAGGGGGGCAGTGTAACGGGAGAGAAAAGGAACGAACCTCTTTTCGAGCGACAGGTGGTGTGTTCTGTCGCCTTCGAGAAAATGACGCATCGCACAAGCATGTAAATCAGACGTGGTTTATTCTAGCATTTTCTAAGAATACATAGAAGGTTCCAGCGATTTCTGGTGCGTTTATATGAGGATATAAAAGCGACTCGCGGATAAAAGGGAGTTAGTCAACAGCAAGTCATTAACTGTGTATTACAAAATAAATAGTGAATATAAATGTTGTATTAGAAATTCATAGTCTGTAAATAATAGTTTTTAATGGTTTATAATCATAGCGTTAATTTATAGTGTATTCATTAGTGTATAGAAATAAATATTTGTTTGTGAATAGACGATTTAAACAGCACTTGTATTATTATTTGAAAAAGAACGTTACAATATTAGCATATCATTTGCATGCACGAATTGTTTGTATTAAATAATAGTAAATATAAAAATGCATATCGTGTTAATGCTTTTTGTTTAAAATGTTCGAGAATTACGTTACTGTAATAATTATATGTAGCACTTTTAATAGTAGCGTAATATGAATTTAATTACCGTAAAACTACTTATCGTCCGTGTTTTATTAAATCTAATCAAAGTAGATGACTATCGCAAGCATGGTTTTGTGTTAATTTTTTTATATTTTATTGGAATTGCATTTCTGAAATAAATTGACATATTTTGGAAAACAAAAAAAATGATATTTTCTTTTCTTTCATATAAATGATTCGCAATCTACAACGCAACAAATCGACGGATCATATTTTATCCAGTGCGTACCTATCAAAGTATAAATACCTACGAGCAAATAGAAACAGGAGAGAACATTTCAATGGTCGGGGGTAAGGAACCGACGCGACGGAAGTCGGCCATTATATAAACCACGTTGAGCAGGTCGGGGTTGTTGACGTACGACGTTCGATATTGTCCGTGTCAGGTCGGGGTTGTTGACGTATACAATCGATCGATATTCATCGGGTGCCGGTACCCTCTCTCACTCACTCGTACCCTCTCTCACTCACTCTTATAAACCACTTTTTCTAGCAGTTCCGTCGCGTGGAATATAATGCAATGTTCTCTCCTGTTTCTATTTGCTCGTAGATAAATACTAACCGATTCCATTCCACCCCAATGATTGTAGCTCCTACTTAAAATTCGAGTAGTGGTGATTCCACGCACTACCTGTTATTTTCTGACAAGTACAAAATTTTTGTGTGTGTAGATAGAAGCAAATCAAATAAAAAGAACAGATGTTGAGAAATTTAACGAACAACAAAAAAGCTCTGTTGCATCTCTACGTAAAATCTGTCGAAACAGAGTAATTTTAAAATTTTGTCAAGGTGGCTGCTCGAGCACACCTTCCTCAACTCGGAACTTATAGGTTACTTAAATAATGTATAATCTTTAACTTGACTACTAATTGTATTTCGTTTAATAATCCTTATTTTACTGTATTACTAGTATAGTAGATACACTATAGGTAGTTCTTGGTAGTTCTTGTCGGCTAAAAGTGTATTTTACTCAAAAACCCTTCGTTTTATCGAAAACAAACGACAGTACCTTTTCTGTAATAAAACGTTTAGAGGATTTAACGATTACCTTTGATTATCCTAAAAAGCTAACCCTGGCACAGAGCATCGACTAGGGAACGTCTAGAGTCTCCTGCTAGATTCTCTAGGTTCGAGGCATGATACTGACTACAAAATCCCGTTTAGATTCTGATGGGGCACTCACTTTGGGCATTCCGAGAGACGTCGAGTGTTCTTTCTTCATAAACTTAGAATAGCAAACTAATTAAAGGAACAGCCAGAGCTCTATTCGAAGTATAATTTCGTAATAATTTCGGTAATAATTTCGTTTAGATTTCTGATGGGGCACGCAGTTTGGACGTTCTGGGAGATGTCGAGTGTTCTTTCTTATCAACGTACTTGTAGTAGAACAAAGTGCCCCAAAATCGCAAACTAATCAGAAGAACTACCAGAGTTCTGTTCTCTCTGTCAAGATCTTCTAGGATACAACTACCTAGTAGCAGTATTAGGCTAAAGTCTAAAACGGTTTGTTGTAATCTTCATCATGAATTGAAATTGCACTACTTTATTCGAAAAACCAAGTTCTAAAACATCTTGAGGCCTGTAGATCAAATGTATTAGTCAAATGTGTTTAGCCCTGTGACTGATGTATACATTAACCTAACTTAACGCTGGTTGAACTGCTAATTTTAATTAACATTGCCAAACCACTGAAGTAAATACATATTTGTGCGTGGTATATGGCGATGTTATTCTTAACGACAACCACAGATAGATGTTTATGTGGTTGTCGAGATCTACTGCTTAAAGTGTCCATCTGACAGCACGGCAAAGTGTACTGAGGCTTTACATCGACGAGAAAATCGACCATGGGATCGAACCCGGGCCGCCTAAGTAAGAGTTGGACTCTTTATCGCGCGGCCACCCACTTCACTTATACGAGTTTCGCAGAATTTCATGCTGATGTTCAGAATTTCAAATGTCCTTCGCAATTTAATGTAGCTCTATTTGTTTTTGTGGAATTTCAGAAAAACAAATAACTATGTACCGATTTGTTTGTTTTTTAATTTGACGGAGTTTAAACTTGTAATAATAACAACAACATTTCATTGGAAACTATAAAACAATACTATATTATTAATAGATTCTTTATCCGCCAAACTCTTATAGACACTCTAGTTATGTAAAGCCTATGGTCTATCCGTCTATCGAAATTAATTTGCGAGAAATTAATTGCAAAATTACAAAAAACTTATCTTTAAATGGATTGACAAATATAAATTCTTCACATATATAAACAACTACGATACTTGCTCACCTTTAATTGAAATAAATGATCCAGCTAAATATATTATAGTGAAAAGTCTAACTCTCCGCAAATTAAGACTTTCTCAGGTGGGTCGCTTCTATAGAGATCTAAATTCTTATATAAAAGGACACAGTAATATAAAAACAGATACACAAAGTAATTTTTCAATAATGACAACACAAAAAAAACGAAACAAAAGGAAAATTAAAACTAGTTATTAAAAAATCTGTTTTCTCTTTTAGTAAGTTAAAAGATAGAAACGCTGCTTAGTTATGCATTTATCTCTAAATATTTAAATGCAAATTGCATGCAAAATTTTATTATTAGCTTCTTTTTATCTATTAATCCTTTAATATCTCTTTATCTTTTTAATCCTAACGTTAAATTCTTTCTTTATACGTATTAATCCCAAAATAGTTCAGTATTCTTTATTTGGAGATTAATACTTTTGGTAGCATCATATTCCTTAATTATTAAAATTAAAACTAACTACTCTTAAAAACTCACATTATTTATATATTTAAATCCTTTTTAAAAATTTGCCGCCACAAGTCTGGCAACTGTATTTTTATAAATTCCCAAATATCCGCTTTCCACTTTCAATAGTCTCAACAATGAAATCAAGAAAGTGTGTCATTGACCTCTTTCAAATATATGCACATAAAGGGCTTTATAAATTGGAAATCCAAATCCACTTATTTGTATTATGCGGATAAGTAAATTAATTTTATAAATAGTCCAAATCCATTTATAATCCAGTCATAATTTTTTATGTTTTTCTGTATTAACAATTAATAAAATTTCCATCGCAGAATCAATTAACACTTGACTAATTTGAAGCACTTGTTAAATAATCACTTAGATTTAGCAAACTTTCTTAAAACTTTAAACACTATGACGTTTCACAAAAATAACTTTAACCTCAAAATTCTGACATTCGTTTTGTTTACATTTTTAACTTAAAACATAACATTAAATTACATTATACTCTCCAAAAGGTTGTGAGCTTTTTGAAAAATTAAGCAGAAGAGAATTTGTTACAAAAACGTCCTTATTTATACATGCTTTTTGGCGAAACAAATGAATGTGATACCATTTTTGTATAAAACAAAAGAAACTTCGACAAATTAATTTAACATAACCAAATTATTGTTTATAAATTTTAATTAACACAAAGACTAATTAGATAATTTCGACAGATAAAAAATTCCCAATCTAATGGTATATTACACTTATGTTTTCATTACAAAATCAACCCTCTTTTGAATGTCAATGACATCCCTATCTCCTTAAAGCTTTTATTTACTTAATTACTTAAAAATACCTTTTCACACCTTCCTATCTTCAGAAATTTAAACATTATATCCTAACAAACATTATTTGCATGCTTTTAGGCATTAACAATATGAAGATTCAAGCAATTACATTATTTCAATGTGCGATCCAAAATAGCAACATAATTATATGTGTTTAACTGATATCATTAATAAAAAGCAGCAGTTACATTTAGGATAGTTACTATTATTTGATAAGGAAGCAACTTTACAATCCTCCACCAAAGTTATTTAACCAAGAGCTTTAAAATTTTCAAATACAAGAAAGTTATGCAACTGAATAATCTCGTTAACATGAAAACACATTTTTTACTATTAGTAGCTCAGGCAAGTGGTAAATTCTTGCATACCTCCTCATTACAATGCACCTTGTCTGTTTTAGGTTAAATCTTATATTAACTTTGGCCAAAACTTAATTTAAATGCAAAATTAGAGATGTCGAGTGTTCTTTCTTATCAACGTACTTGTAGTAGAACAAAGTGCCCCAAAATCGCAAACTAATCAGAAGAACTACCAGAGTTCTGTTCTCTCTGTCAAGATCTTCTAGGATACAACTACCTAGTAGCAGTATTAGGCTAAAGTCTAAAACGGTTTGTTGTAATCTTCATCATGAATTGAAATTGCACTACTTTATTCGAAAAACCAAGTTCTAAAACATCTTGAGGCCTGTAGATCAAATGTATTAGTCAAATGTGTTTAGCCCTGTGACTGATGTATACATTAACCTAACTTAACGCTGGTTGAACTGCTAATTTTAATTAACATTGCCAAACCACTGAAGTAAATACATATTTGTGCGTGGTATATGGCGATGTTATTCTTAACGACAACCACAGATAGATGTTTATGTGGTTGTCGAGATCTACTGCTTAAAGTGTCCATCTGACAGCACGGCAAAGTGTACTGAGGCTTTACATCGACGAGAAAATCGACCATGGGATCGAACCCGGGCCGCCTAAGTAAGAGTTGGACTCTTTATCGCGCGGCCACCCACTTCACTTATACGAGTTTCGCAGAATTTCATGCTGATGTTCAGAATTTCAAATGTCCTTCGCAATTTAATGTAGCTCTATTTGTTTTTGTGGAATTTCAGAAAAACAAATAACTATGTACCGATTTGTTTGTTTTTTAATTTGACGGAGTTTAAACTTGCATATTATTAGAACTATCACTCCGATTATCTTTTGTTTTCGAATTATCTACGTCGACTTTTGTTGTTCTTATGGACCCCATCTGGGATTGCTTTCTGGTGTGATAGACTTGGTAATGACCTTTTCAGTGAGATGTAACTTCCATAAAATTTCCATGTAAGTAAAGTTATTTAAGAAAAACCTCGGTATCAATTTTGAGTGATGTAATGTTTATCTATCGAGTGATCATAAACCCTCGGCATCTCATTTGCTGTGAAATTTAAAACGTATGTGTTTTATTATTCCAAGACAATAACTTTTTGAACGTCAAATATATTATATTGTCAATGTCAGTATAGCGTGTTAGCATACTGTATAAAGTACCTACGTTCTATTATTTACAGCAACCGAGATGTAGATAGTTTAAAATCTCTCGTTAGTTAGTTAATAGAGGTAAAGGCCATGGTTATAAAAACTATTTGTGTAGTAATTAATTTGCAGTGTCAATTTAAGGCAGTGTCGGATTTCCGCACAGGCATATGAGACGCGCGCCTGGGAATCATATCTTAGGTTAAAAAAAAATAAAATTGTTTAATCTTAAATTTTTACACTCAACTTTATTACCGTTACTTAATAAAACTATGATTTAATATAAGAAGTTAGAAGAATTCTTATGTGAATACCCCTACATAATATGAAATATCTATACGAACTAAGTGAATCAGAAGTAGAATACATATTATCATTTATTATATATTATAATGCTTAAATTAAACACTTTCAGTTTTTTCTATTGGTTTTAATTCCATGAGTGAAGAAGCCTGTGACGATATTGCTCATGAAACGATATTAGATTTGTTTGAGGAGGCAGTTCATGACTATTCGTAACTAAAGTCTGGTCGCGTTAGCTATTCGGAAAGCGTGAAAAACAAATGCATTGCTATTAGTGGGCGTGCTTAGTGACTGATGACGTTCACTTAAGCACGAAAATGCAAATAAACGTCCAATTTTCATGTTACACAAAATTTGGTCGCAAATTAGAGGTTAAGTTGCAGCGAATAACAAAACTTTTAAGGTAAAGGATATAAAAATGATTAAGATCGCAACACCAAATCTAGAGCACGTTGTATAGTAAAAACATGCTCGTAGAATGCACACTGTATTGGCATCGAAGATATTTAAACGAAGACCTCAAAATGTAATTGCGCCTGGTGCCAGATTAAATTAGAATCTCTTAAATTACATAATTTCTTTGATATGTTTTCCATTTTGTTTAATACAATTTTGATCTTTTCGCATATTTTAATAGCAGATCATCCGATATTTCCCCTCTAGACTTTTATTTATCGGGTACTGCTACAAATTGCCGTGTAAAATCTTGAACCTCCAAAAATTCGAAAGATTACACACTGTATTTAAATGCAGGTAGGGTCTAGAAGTTTGGAGATAAGTTCTTCCTCCCCTCCTCCTCCCTCAACGAGTCTGTTTTCCCTACTCACCTTCTCCAGAAACGTGTAACACTAGAATGTTTGCAGGATCTATTTACACGGCGTTATTAAATCTTATTTCTTTACCATTTTAGACTTGGATTCTTAGTCTTCATCTACCTATTTTTTTCTTTGCCGACCAACATTTTTTTTCTTCAAATTTAGATGGAGCTACCCCTCCCAGCCTACGCCCACCATTATGATTAAACTCTTATTAATAACCACCTTCGCTTTGCGAATTCGACCGTCTGGAACGTTTATTATATCTTTTATTCTTCCTTTGGACAAGTTACAATACATTTTTCTTCTAAATGTGCTTATAGGTTTATCGTCATTAGAGGAAGCATCAGAAAATGATTCGCCATCAATGCTTGAAACTGATCTGAACCCACTGGCAAATTTGGTTAGGGCCAATTTTTTTCAACTCCTCCTGTAAAATACGTTCATCAACAACAAAATTAGCCTTCCTCTTTTATTCATGAAATTTTTTGAAACATTTTAACAGAGAATAAAATTATTACGGTCTAATTTATATGCCATGGAACAACTCTTATAATCAGGCATGCAAAAAGTGTTGTCCATTTTTTTTCATTTCTTCAACCGATGAGTTAATTGGGTTAAAATAATCAACACCACTGTATGTAAAGGAATATATAAAGGTAATCAGACGCCATTCCGAACGTAGGGATATCCCATGTGCTAGAGCAGCAGACCGCAACCATAGGGCCGCGACCCAATGAAAGTTTAAGAATGGATCGCATAAATATTTGTTTTTATTATCATATCATATATCATTTAGGTTCATGTTAAACATATATGCTATAAGATCCTATAATTTTAACACCCCTCTCCCTCTCATATGGGTCGCCTTATAATTTTATTGATATTTTCAGGTTACTAGATAAAATAGGAAACGCTGTGCTAGAAAGCGAGAAAACTTAGATTTGCAAGTTTGGCACTTGCACATTGAGGCCTGAAACACTCTTCTTCATACAAGAAATCTTGTCTCTAGCGTTATTTAGTGGATTAAGGAATCTACTGGATTAAGGGATGGCAGCTTGGTCCATTTGCTAGCTTCATTTGCTGGATTAAATTTTCTTGGATCACAACGCCAGCTCTCAAACACGAACTTGCACTCTGCTTGAGTCGGCAGAAGGTATCCACGTTAATGCAATTGAAGAATCCAATCTGTACAGCGTGTTCTAAATTCTGATCTAAATCTAGAACCCAGAACAGCTCCATCAAATTCTACCCTAAGTATGGTTTGTAATTGTATAGGGGTGATTCTGGTTTTTTGTAACAACAAGTACGCAGTCGACAATTTTTTCTTTTGTAGTTCTTAAAGCAACTAATCAATTGGCACCTTTGCTAGAATCTACAAATATATGAGTTGTACATACGTGTTGTAAAGTAAGTAAGACATGAAATTTGGAGTTTTTCTATCTCTGGAAAACTTTTCAAATAGATGAGTGACCTTTCAAATTGTTCATTGGCCATTGGTTCGTCCCAAGGAACTCCAGTTCTCCATATTTGCTGCAGAAGGATTTTCATTCACATTAAAATTCGTAGCAATTCGCCCTTCGTGTATTCTCCAGTATTTCTTTGTTTGCTTTATTGAATCTTCTCTCTGAATCTGATAAGTATACCGAGCAGTGAATAAAGTTGATACCCCCCTCACCACCTTATCAGCATTGAACGAATTCCAACGTGTTTTAGAAGCGAACCTAAACTTTCCAGGCTTGTTTGGATTGAAAACTGGAAATGGTATAGGCAGAAACAAAACTTTTTCATGGTACCGACACTTGCTTTTCTAGCATAAGCTTTCTTGTGTAACCCTTTGCAGTGAAATCTTCTAATTGTTGGTTAATTGTGCCGCGTAATTCAAGATTACGTTTTATTCCTTTTTAAAGATATTCCAGTTTCTTCATTGCCCTAGGAAGACTATCAGGTGTCCAAATTATCATGTTTTTTTAACAGAATAGTTTTTCTTAAATTTCTTCATCGTGTTTTTTATTACTCATTCCATTAACTGAGCATTTACAAATGTGATACTTCCAGGTCATTCTTTGAATGCTGGAAGGAAGTAAAGCAAATTACTGACCGTCCTAACTTGCAGGCTGCAATTGGATATTCCTTGCTTTGCTTCTCGCATCAACTGTACTGAGTGGCACAGCTAATCCTCCGGCTTAATGCAGCCTTACATGAATTTGGGCTTTGCTCGCCTATTTACGATCACTTTGCAATTCTTGAGCAATGCTTTCGTTCAACGTTCTTTCCTATAAAAACGCGAATGTTTCTACTTTTTTCCTGTTGTTTCTCAAAATTACTAGTACACCGAGTGGTGGTAGATACATTGACTTCTGGGATTTCTTTGAATCTGTACCTTCTGTAATGGATTTGTTTACTTAATGAAGACGAGGGTGATTTTCTTGCTGGCATGACCACACACCTCTAGGTAGAGCTCATTGTGTCCCGCTAGTTCTAACGTACAAAGCGGGGTAGCGGAGCCGGGATGCAAGCATTCTTTTATAAAGTCGTATTCGTTATTAAACAAATGCGCAGTGTGGTTGTTAATTAAAGTTCCTATAACCCTGACTTGCGGCATTTAGCGAGCTATAGATATTCATATACTGTATTGATACATTGGTAGCTTGATGATCCTTCTGACCCTAAAAAGAAAAATAATAACAAGATTTTTCTATTAAGATTGCTGCAGCTCGAAACCATAATTCAATGTTATCAATCAACCAAAAAGAAAGTGGCATTGACATAAATCGTCTCTAACTGTTATATAAAGTAAAATATTCCTCTTCACACTCACAGTCGTAAAAGAAATAAAAAATTGAACTAACGACAAATTATCGTACAGACATTCATTTACCTTTTACGTATATAGGTACGCCTTCGAATTCGTGTTATTTATGTTTCAAATTTGCATTCGACACCTTTTACATCGGTTCTTGGTATAAAAATTTTAATTTTTTTTACTATAGAGGTTTATTAAAAACGAATGTGGGTAATTAGTGTTGTTTGCAGGTCGGAACATTTAAGATTAATTAACAGTAGAAATTAAACCTCCATTAGAGAATGAAATCAATTTGTTAAGAAAGGATTTTAATTAATTATTTTTGTATTGATAAATGAAGTTGGTATGTGTTGCTGAAATAAAAATAAGAATTGAAATGAGAAATGCACGTTGTAAATAGTAGATGTATTTTTAATACCTGAACGAATGAAGATAATCAAAAGGAATATTAATTAATAATTTTAACCGTCTATAAGAATCCTTTAAACAAAGAGGAAATAATCTGTACGATGTTTGTGTAATAACATTATGAAGTTCTTATATTTTATTACTCTCTTTCTCGATTTTTCTTTGAAAGCGTTGATAATGACATGAAAGCCACAGTAATATATAATTTACATTATGACATAATGTAATTTTAATGTAAAAAATAAGTAGGCCACACACTTGCAGAATACTCTTGAGCATAGCTTTCGCATGCATTCCAATAAAAAAATATGCTAAACACAATTCAGGTTAAATTCGTACTTATAACTAATCATTGATTGTTTTAATTTGGACTTGAAATAATTGTTGAAATAATAAGTATGAGGAGGTCAAATACAGGTTTAATAAAATGCATCGTTTATTATATTTGTTTAACAAGCAATCGAAAGAGTCATACCAGGTACAGTCACAATTGGTTTTCGCCGACTGCAAAACGACGAGCGGATGGCAAAGCAGCGAGATGTAGAGAATTCCACCGACCGACGGTGGTCCTTTACTCGAATGGAGATTTTTAGAAAGAGCAGACTTCAAGTTTTAATATTTAGAAATATCGAAACACTTATTCGCAAAAAGATCTCAGCTGAGATGGAAAATGCCTTAAGAAGAAATAAATATGCGGAATCGCATATCACTCGTTTGAGTTAAATTGAATGTGTATCACGCGAATCCTCTTATGGGAACTTATACAATCCTGCTACATGTCATCTGAGTATCTGACAAAGACCCCCACTTCCTTCTTTGAGTGCCATTTTGTTCGTTGCTGTTTTAGTACACGCACGTAACATTTATCCCAAAAATATGAAATTCTTCTAGGTGTCTCTTTTTGCCTGTATATAATTTATAATGCGTTTTACCGATAGCACTGCTCGGATCTGTGATACTCAAAATATAAATATTTGCATTCGTATTTTTCGCCCACAGTCATCTCGACATTTTGCCAATCTTGCCCGTTGTCTCCCATTTACTCTTTAAAAAATAAATCATACGCATCTTGGAGTAACCTCATGTAAAACAGATAAAATACTTTACACTTCCCAAAAAATCGTACTCCATTGGGCCACACAAATTGACAAGGCCTTTTGATGACACTGAAAACTGATTTGGTGTTATTTACCTCGCAGGCAGGCTTTACAGAATTCCTCGTCCACGGTAAAATCAATTTCATTCTAGTAGATGAAAATTTCACCAAATTTGTAAGGGAAACAGTATCACACTAATAATTATCTTGAATAACTCACCAGAACTCACACATTGAGCTATAACATTGCCATTTTTTAAAACTGACACTTGATTTCCGTTAAGTTAAACGCCATGCCTCTATCGATCGCAGACTGAAAATATGTTTCTGCAAGCTGAAGGCACAAACGATACATTTTTTATCTGTCACCGACATTAGCGTTGAAGCCTATTTTGCCTTGTCTGATTGGTTCTATAATGGTCTTCTCTCCAATATAAATTTTCACGGGAGCTACAAAAATGGCTTCCAGCGTTTACACCAATCAACATACTAAACTCAACGCTGTCCTCACATGCAAACGGCTAAAATAATTGCGACATTTTTATGATGTGACCCGTCAGCTCTTTTTCTTGTTCTCATGTAAACACTGTGCTCCTTCCAAGTTACACCGCGTAGCACATTTTTCTTGGATCTGTCATAAAGGATACTGTAGATCTAGTACTGTAGTGTTTAGATGATCAAATGTAGTAATACAGGTTGCTTGTGTGTGGCCTAGTACACTACTTATATGTTATCTCTTGTAGAAGACAATAAAAGACATGTTTACTTCTATGAGATATTTATTTATACTCTTGTTGTTGATTACTGTTGTCATGGCAATCACTTAGCATGCAATGCCTTCTTGAGGTAATATAGATGTAATGACTGATTTTATGATGAATATCATTACATTACACCCCGCGTAAAAAAAGGCTGAACATGTACCAAAAGAAATGAGCCGTGGGTCAAAAGGGCATTTAATGCATTCCTCAACAAAAAAAAATAGCATACATTAATGTCGTACTTGTATGTAGCGGCATGTTTAATGTATACTAGCTACAAAAAAATTGAGGTCGTTCGCATCTTTTCAATGGTTCCTTACATGCTAAGACAATAAAACTTATGTTAAGAATTAAGTGCTAATAATCAAAGAATTGGAAAAGCCTTTGCTGCTGGTAGCTATTAGTAGGCATCAATTGCTTAAGGCAAAACATGAGTTGCTTATTGCAAGGTGTTGCCGCAAACTTAACCTAATTAAAATAAACTTGATGTACAGGAATCACTTGTTAGGACGTTCTGTAATTCTAAGTAGTTCTAAAATAAAATTTAGGAACGTGAACAAAACCAAGGAACAACATAATAAGTGTTTCGTGAACAAGTGATGCTTGCGTTACGATTTATTTGTTGTAACTTTTAAAATTAAAAATAACTACGCTAATTGAATCTAAAAGCGTTAGCCTAAATAGTAAGTTTGTGGTCAACATTGATAAACGTAGTTGTATTCATGTTGTCCGTAGGATTGGAACAAGTGGGTTTGATCTCATAAAACGGAGGCAGCATTCATAGCATTGTCCTAAGGTTGTAGGAATTACTAGGTGAAATTGCCCGTTGGAGAGTTTGATTGAATCTTCTTGTATCCTGTTATTTGAGGAGAATGAACACTTGAAGCTTAATCCGGTAGCACATATATTTGGGAGGTCCAAATGCTATTCAGGATTGATTAGTTGAATGTTATCAATGTATGATATCACGTAATGTCGAGTTGACAAGGCTCACGTGGAAAATTATAAGTCACTACTGTTATTTTTGCGCTTGTGTTTATGGTGTATAACTGGGAAGTTGGTACACTGCACAGGAAACTGCACATAATGCCAAAGTTTATTAGCGAAATGGATTTTGCTATTATGATAAGATAATTTGAGTTCGGTCAATAGCAGTTGCACTGTTGTAATTTTCTCAGTTAGCAAAAAGTCGAATGTTCGCATTGTTCTAATTACTAGGTAATAAGGCTGTTTAATCGCGTGACCTTTGCATAAAATTTCGCGTTTTGACATAACAAAATTTTGTTGGTTAAGGTTGTTGCGAAGTTCGTTGATGGTTATCCGAGAAAACAAACTAAACATCAAAATTAAATAAAGAAAAAAAGATATTAATCCTGTTATATCCAAGAACAATCTCTTCTTATTGCATTGTTCTAATGGTCAAACGAGAGATGTCGGCATCGTTGTGTTCGAGAATTGCTGAAGACATTTTTCAGGAGCTGTTACTACGGGTGTTGTGGCTTTTGGTTCTTGAGGAACGTTATTGACGTGATTTCCATCAGGAACTGTAGGTGTTGTAGTTTGTAGATTCCAGGAATGTTTTACTGGATCCAATGAAGTCTTCGTAGAAGATACGGCGATTGATATCCCTAAACCGTCGGCCTTCGGAAGCTCTTGCATTTTCTGATTTAAAACACATTGGTTAGGATTCAATTTCCTAGGCTTAGCTCTAACAGTAGAATTAGTTTCTGTGTCAATTTTATGAGTAATTGAATGTTGGATAGTTTCTGTAATGGAAGTATTAACCTGCGAAACGTGGTATTCAATAATTGAATGGTCAGGTTTATCAACACAGAAAGTATCAGTGGATGTTGACACATCTAAAAAATCATTGCATTGATAAATGACGTTTTGAGTATCGTCACTCAATTGGGGGTTAGGATTACATTTTGTAGTTATGAAATTATGATGAGAAATGATTTCGTCTTTAAATAGGTTAACTAGACCAAAAAATGCAGGTGAATCATTTTGCTGTAACCAGAAATCTGTAATCTCTTTGGGAGAAGAGATAGTATTTGGTATTGGGTTGTATGGAATAGATTTATCCAAAGAAGAACCCATGTAATAGTTTAATAGTTCGTTGATGAACGTGGTGTATGGTTCGAATGAAAGTTTATTGTTATCAATAATCCTGATAAGATTCGAATGTAGTCAAGTAAGCCACTGATATCCAGGCTTAAATATTTTTCTTTTAAATTGAATAAATGGAATAGTTGACATATTATTTGTGAAAATTGATTATTGAAATCTGTAATTTACCTATTTGTTTTATTTATTTTTTTAAATAATTTTTGTGTCGTTATATTTTATTATAATTATTATAAATGCTAATTAGAATTAATATTGCCAAACGATTATAGCATGAATACATACTTGTGCATAATATACGGCGGTGTTATTCTTAACGACAACCACAGGTAGGTGTTTGTGTGGTTGTCGACTGCTTAACGTCCCCATCCGACAGCACGGTAAAATGTACTGAGGCTTTACATGTCGACGGGAAAAATTTTCTTGTTGGTTCCAGGGATCGAACCCTGACTAAGAGTTGGACTCTTTACCGCACGGCCATCCACTTTAAAATCCAATTTAATAAAGCATCAATTGTAATTTCATTACAATATGTCTTTTTAAAGAATGGAAAGTATAATGCAGTAATAACAATATTTATAAAGAAAAACATTGATCGTCCGAAAGCATAGTGATTAGGAGGTCGTAAAATCACTAGACATGAAGTCGTAGTAATTGATTTCCTGCGTGGTTATTTATGTCTTCTTCCGCATAGGTAATATTAACAATTTTATCCTAACAATTTAGAAAGACATGCCATAAAAAAATAATAGTAATTACCACCCAACAAAAAAGTATCAGAAATAAAACCAGAAGTTTATTGGCGGTATCATAACCGTTCATTTTTTGCATTTTCCATATTTAAATAAATCTTACATAACTGGATGATACTATTTTTATAATATAATTTTGCAAGTTTAAAAATAAACTTAATAAAAATATCAGAATTAAAACTTAAAATAAGTTATTATTAAATATAAATAAAAACTTTCATGGTAACGGTAACTGAAGGTTGTAATATTTAGAGACAAAAAACTTAATAATTTTGGTATACATAACATTATGCAGTAACAAAGCATAAGTAATTTTTCAATGAAAATGATGAAAAGCAGTTTTTATTCAAACATTAAACCGTAGAAGAAGTAATTTTGAATTATAATTAAACAACAATAGAAGAAGATTTGGTTGTCTAAAACACGTACAGTAAAATCAAGAACGAACGTAAAAGGAAGAGAGAGATAATTAATCACCCAGTTTTAACAATTACGTAAGAAAGAATTCACCGAGAGGAACATGCATGAAAAATAAACTCCATTATTAGCAACGGATTTGTAAGTTAATTGACTATTTTTTTCATCCTTACAAAACGTGTTATTAAGGCCAGTTTAGAAAATTATCGCCATTAATCAAATTTGTTTCGATTTTCATCTGTTTTTAACTCAGACGACTTGATTTAACATTTGGAGATTTGCTGAAAAATAGCGTTTTAATTATAACTTGGCTTATCTTGTAGGAGGTACTTGATGATGGGTCTGAAAAGAAATACATACTACAATTTTAAAGCAACATGCAGTTTTTCTTTAAGATGTATCTGCTATGCACATAAAACTGCAGTATTAAATATATCCAACATATGGATTTTATGAACATGAATAGTATACATATATCAGCCCTTTTTAACAATTCTTGTAGATAGGTATAATAATTTACATAAACGTCAATTTTCTTAATTATTGTTTTAAGTATACGAAGTTTATTTTAGACAATTTATACTTTTGTAAACAAACAAAAAAAAATTAAAAATCGATAAAGCAATTCTATCTGGTACACTTTGTGTGTTTGTTATTATTTAATTCATATTGTCGAAAAATTGTCATTCTACTGTACTACCATAGCCCACTTAATTAGAGCGTCCGCCCGGACAGCAGGACACCTAATATGATTTGATAAATTATACTATCTCACACTTTTTAGATGAGAAAAGTGTACTTACTTGAGCATTGACACTCTGTACATTATTCACTTCAATAAATCACCGAACTATGCAAATCCAACACAGATATCTAGTTAAAAATTGGGAAGATTTTTAATTCAACCCTTATATGTTTTCTAAGTTGTATGTAAGAGTAATAAGTTCTGGGAAAAATATTTTATTGTGTAATATCATATTTTCTATGGATCAGAAAATACATCCGGTTTTGTCACATTATGCCTGTACAGTGGCGTAACTACCGCCGGTCCGGCTGGTGCAATTGCCTGGGGCTCCCAGGCGCAAGGGACCCAAAGTCCATTTTTTAAGCAGTATTGTTGATATTTATTTTTCAAAATTTTTATTGTGTAATTTTTGTTCCTTTATAAATCATCATGCCCCCCCCCCCATTGTTAAATGTTCAATTCAAACTATACAATTAATAATATATTTTTGTACAACGTAGACTGATGGTATAATTTTTTTTTGTTTTACGAAGTTGAAGTCATTTTCTGAAAGAGGACCACCCTTTGAGGTGCCATTATATGTCATTTAAAAAGTTTACTCGAAACATCAGTTACCCTAAAATTTGAAATTCCGACGATAATTGTTAGTTTTGTTAGTTTAAACAGTAGGAAAATTATATTTGATATCTTGTCCCCTCCCCTCCCCCATTGTTTGATGTTTAAATCAAGTTTTACCATTGAAATTATGTTTTTAACAATATAGACAGAGGGTTTGAAAAAATTTTTATTAAATGAAATTGGAATCGTTTTCTGATTGTCGTGTTCTGCAAGGGGGGGGGGTGTCCCCTACATGGTGCTATTATATGTCGTTTAATTGTCAAGGATGGTGGAAAAGTCTATCTAAATCTAAAATCTAAGTCTCTTCTTAAATTATTCGGGTAAGGTTAACTGTTTTTTATTGCTCAACAAAGATTTTGAGCGGGGGGTGGGCTGTATGTACAGGACCTGGGGCTCCGGAAGGGATAGTTTCGCCACTGTGCCTGCGAACTAATTCTATAATTTCTTTAATTATAGAAAATAAGCGATTCAAGAATAAAATACTTTCTTTTTCGTAATTTGATTTTGAAAATAAATCCCCCACATAACTTTTGAGCTGGTTCACGGATTCGCCAATTTCCTTGCTGATTTATTTTCAGGAATCACGGATGAGGCTAGAACTCTTTGACCTACACACAGTGGCGTAGCTAGAGTTGGTGTCATCCGGGGTAATATTGATGATGTCACCCCTCCCCCACTTCAATAGAATATAACAATTTATATTATAAACATTACTAATTTATTTATGTTCAATCGGGCGATTATGACCTATTTAGTGCCTTTGTACTACCCTTGTTTACGTCGTCTCCATAGTAATAATAGTATATTATTTTATTTTGACATGATAATCGTCTTTATTGGCACTCAATTGCGGGCGTAATTTGGCTTTTTTAGCCCGAGTTCTAACAATTTTAATAAATAATTATAACTATTACATTTTTTCAAAATGAAATGTGCAATTGCTTGCAATTATCCTTTCCATGAAGCAAAATAAAATAAAACGTTGTATGTACCACGGGCATAATCAAGATAATGGCCCTCGAGAAATTAAAAGCCCTCCTTCGTCGGGCTTTAAACATTCTCTCATGCCATAATCTAATAGATTATGCCCTTAATACATAAATAACTATTATGTATTAAGGGCTTAATTGAGTGTGTTAGAGCCCGCAGAGTTAGGTAGCACCTGAGGCGAAAGCTGAAGGCGCTAAGACGATAAAGGGCTCTAAAACACTAATTAAGCCCGAAATGCATACGTTAGTTTATGTCCGGCCTAAGTTTAAATTAATATTTAATTTTAAAATAAAAATAATTTAAAAAGTGCAAAACTTCAAGTAGGCATGTGCAGTGATTAATAGTTATTTATGTATTAAAGGCATAAAGAAGCTTTTATGGCCAGAAGCGTTATTTCTAGCCCGAGGCGTCAGCCGAGGGCTAGGAAAAGGCTGTAGGGCCATAAAAGCAAGTTATGCCCGAAATGCATACACTATTTTATGCACAGATTGTTTTTATCTCAAATCTATTATTGTGTAAAAAATATAATAGGGAGAAGAAGTGCATACGTCATACCGTGCCTGACGTCATAATTCTTTCCTCGCAACGCGCATGTACTTCAATAAGGCACATTATATTTTCATTTCTGATTATTGATAGTGTTAAAAAGGATGTTTACAAGCTATAAAAACACTTACCCAATGGCTTTCACCCATTGTTGTTTCAATATTTTATTTGTGATAGTACCTATCTATTATTTTAACCTCACAAAGTAGCGTCACGTTTTCTCTTCCAACTGTCAACAGTGTCAAAACTGTCAAACAAACGGTTTACAGCGAAGTAGAGCGATGCGAACATGCGCGTTGCGAGGAAAGAATTATGACGTCAGGCACGGTATGACGTATGCACTTCTTCTCCCTATTAAATGAGTACGTAGGTTACATCAAGCCGCTGTACGTATACTTATGTGCATATATACGAAGTACGTTACTATAGTTACTATCTAAAATACTTAATTTCAGCTTATTTTCATTGGTGATAAGTTTACAAATTATATTAAGAACCAATCAAGTTCTACAAATACAGCTCTGACATTTAATTGACGTTTCATTATTGCCCGTCGGATCATAAAGAGGCCCTTGGGGCATAAAGAGACAGTTATGTTTAGATAGATCTATCAATAATAGTCTAATTATAATGCATCTGTGCATAAACTTCAATTAGGTAAGTGCAATGGTATGTAATTACTGTTGTTACTATGGAGACGGCGTAAACAAGGGTCATAATTTTTCTAGCGGGCTCTAAAAAGCTTTAGTAATAATTATAGACCACTGCACCTACCTACTTGAAGTTTTACACTTTTCAAATTATTTTTATTTTAAATTAAATATTAATTTAAACTTAGACCGGACATAAACTAACGTATACATTTCGGGCTTAATTAGTGTTTTACAGCCTTTTATCGTCTTAGCGCCTTCTGACTCTACGGGCTCTAAGACACTCAATTAAGCATTTAATACATAATATACTATTATATTAACATTTATAGTCTATAAATGTTCTTATTAAAAATGAAAATATATTTATACATAATGTTTGTGCTGCACATAATGTTATTATTACTATTACTACTATTATTCCCTATTCGCACAGTCAATAAAATTTGACTGGTTTTAATTCTAAATATCGAATTCTTGCCCTAAAGTCTAGGATATTTAGAGCTAACGCCGCAAGATGTATGCGGTTCCTATAGTTAAACCATAAATAAAACAAATTAGTCATCACAAATCACGTGGGGGAAAATCTAAAATGCTTCTAGAATTACGCGAGTTGCATATATCTTTTATTTCCATACATCAATTCACTTTAATACTTAAACTGCAAGTCTATTTTATGCAGTTTAATGTATTGTAATTTATTCTACTTGGGATATTATAATTTATTCTAATGATATTCCATTTAATGTACATGTTATTTAAATTAAGTAAGTTCTAGAGTGCCAAGGTCCCCTTGAAACCGAGCACATGCTAAATATAGCAACTTTATCAGGCTACGTTCGCTATGCATTGCTTCTCAGAACCGTGGGAGTCAAAGTAAGGACGAAGTCATTCAAAGAAGCTCGCATCCAGCCGCGCCCTGGAGGCACAACCTATAAATACAACATCGAGCTGCAACCTTGTTAGAGTTAAGGCATCCACCAAGCAGTAACGTACTTGACCACCAAGCAACGAAAGTGTAGTGTTTGTAATGTAGAGTCAGATTTGTCGACCTAGACAAATTTGTGTATTTACCAATAAATACTTTATTAAATTCTGGTCTCCACATCTTTTTTAAACGTAATTCGCGTATGCCACGCTGTAAGCTAAATGATAAATGATTTTTTTTTCTATTTTATGTTCCCACCAATATGTACTTGCTGGTAGGTTAAAGTTCTTGCATATATTCCAATGGATAATTATCCATTTTGCCATTGCTCTCTGTATAAATTTGATTATGTTGCTCCGTGTTATCCCCATTAACGCGTAAGCACTTAATCCGTAATCCAACTATGTGGCAATGCATCGGTTCTAGGAAAAATACCCACAGGAAAAAAGCCTGCATGAAAAATACTCACAGAAAAATGCTCACAGGTATAAATGCTCGCAGGAAAAAAGCCCACACGGAAATATGCCCACATAGAAAAAAGCTCACATGGAAAAATGCTCACTTAGAAATATGCTCATACGGAAAAAAGCTCACATAGAAATATGCTCACATTGAAATAAGCCCACTGATAGAAAATTCACGTAGAAATTTGCTTACATTAATCAATCAATAATTAATCGATTTGAACATCGTACACCTACTTGCGTTTTTTAAATAAATATTAAAACATATTCTAACCAAACGTTTAATAAATCATCAAAATCGGACTACTCTTTAAAACGTTATGCGCTGTCATACATTAAAGAATTTATACGGGTGATTCAGAAATAACTGATATCGTTTAAATGGTAGGTAGAGGGGAGGCAGTAGAGCTAATTTACCTTGACAAGTATAGGTCAAAAACGAAGTTTTCCAAAAAATTAATTTTAAAGTTTTTAAATTCAAATGTGAGCATTTTTCAACGTGAGCATATTTCTATGTGAGCTTTTTTCCGTGTGAGCATATTTCTAAGTGAGCATTTTTCCATGTGAGCTTTTTTCTATGTGGGCATATTTCCGTGTGGGCGTTTTTCCTGTGAGCATTTTTCTGTGAGTATTTTTCATGTGGGCTTTTTTCCTGTGGGTATTTTTCCGGTCACGCAATGCATCGAATGCTTTCTTGTAGTCAACCGATGCCACATGTAAATTGGTTTTTTGGCGTTTACAGTTTTCGAGGATTATTTTGTCGATCAGTAACTGGCCTTTTGTGCCTCTAGAATCCGCCGGTTCCTTTCTTGCTCTGCAGTATAAGGTTATGTTATTCCAAATACTCTTGCATGGAGTCTGAAATTATGCCTGTCATAAGTTTAAACATTATCGGCAGACAAGTTATTTGCTTATAGTTGCTCGGTGTTGCTCCTTTTAACGCATCTTTCTGGAACAAATAAGTTTTCCCGTTATCAGCCATTCCTCAATTTCTCCCTTCTGTAATATATGTCATTCCTTGTATTGCTATTTTCAAATGCAAAGTTGTTAAACCTTTTAGCCAGAACCCATGCAGCTCGTCTGTTCCTGTAATTAACATTGCTAAACCACTGAACTAAATACATATAGTGTGTTCAAGATAATGAACAACTAAACAGCTGAACATTTCTGATGTTTCTATGGTTATATAAAGGCGTTATTACACTAAAAAATATAAATATTTTCCATGATTTACTAATAAAAAAATGTGAAGTTTAGCACATAGCATTAATTATACCTTATTTTATACTTTATTATTTTTCTAAAATGACTAAGTATAACAGTAGGTAAAATGATTTTCAACGGACATTTGTAAATACCCATGGTTTTAAAAAATTATCAATGCAAAATTCATTATTCATATGTTCAAAACATATCACATCCTTTTCAAACGCTGCGGCATGACAATCGGCTGCTCTACGCATGCGCGTACTCTCGAGAGTAGGACACAGATGTCCCTTGTGGCCCTCTCTCCCTGATCGGGTCGGCGGACGGAGCGCGCGTTCCAAAATAAGTATAGTTCAATGGTTGGTACCAATCATATCATTAAACTTTTTCACTCTATTCTTTTTCAGCGGCAAAAGTTTCGTTTTTTTATATACTTATGTATTCTTTGATGACTTTATACACTGTTCCCCATGAAATACCTGCAAGAAGCTATGTATGTATATGTTTTATAAGATAATGCTAAAGAACCTCTTACCTGCCACATCTGTTGTTTGTTTTACTATAGCTTTTAATTATATTTTTGGATTGTTTTTTAATAATGTACAAATGTTGAGAATCATACTTTTCTCACTTTTTGTTAAAGGACTTTTATTTTCCATTATTTCTTTTGCAATAAACGCACATAAATCTATCAGTAGGCAATTTGGACATTAGGAAAAACATTGTTGAGTATAAAACTGACTCATTCATGACCTATGAGATTATGTTAGTTCTGTTTATTTTGAGTTGTTCGTTATTTTGAATACAGTATAGGTACTTTTGAGTGGTAGGTATAGGGCGGTGTTATGTAACGACAACCACAGAAAAATGTTTGTGTTTGTCGAGACCGACTGCTTAACGTACCCATTTGAGCACGGCGAAGTGTACTGAGCGTTATCGAGAGAAAAATGATCTCGCTGGTTCCGGGAATCAAACCCGGGCCGGGCCGCCTGAGTAAGAATTGAACTCTTTACCGCGCGGCTATACACTTCACAAGTGTCCTATGTTTCCTACCGTCAAAGTAAATTCCAGAAACAACATCCTGTTTTTGTTTCATTTCTATATCAACTAGATTTTTGTTTCTTCTAATTTTACTTCTGTCAATAATTAACAACGGATTCTCGTTACTGACTATATCAAAATCTTTGAGCACAGCATTCACTAGGAGAGATGCATTTCTGTCTGAAAGTCCACTTCTGCCATAGGCTTTCAGTCGTATTGGATAAAATCAGTTCTCTTTTGCAAGGGCGTATTTAGGGGGGTGCTTTTGGGGCAAAAGCACCTCCCAAGACTTTATATTGGTATATTTCAGTTTTATTCAGATAATGAACAGAACAATTATTAAGAAAACCCATATCCTATCATTCATAATTCCTCTAACTCCTTTTCACAGTTTTACCTATAAAAATGGTGAGAGACTCCAGATGTCGGAAATCCCTTTTTGAATATAATTGGATAGTACTTTACTTAAGAAATACCAGGTAGGTATATAATCCCCTTATACAATGCCTTATGTGCTCAGTTAACCTAAACCCTTTATAATATTTATAGACAAGTTGTAAATTATTGGTTTTGCATGAATACCTGTACTCTCTCTTTGCCAGTTTTCCAGTTATTTCTCATGTTGCCCTGGGAATCTTCTAAGAATTTTAAATTTGCAAATTTCAAGTTTGAGACAGTAAAGTTGAGTTCACTCTACTTCATTCATTAAATGTGGTAGTGATAATAGTGTACTGTAAAAAGTAGCAGTTTATAAAACAGTAGACATAGAGAGAAGTTTGAGAAGAAAATTGGGGTGTACACTTGTACACCTCCAAACATCGTGGATGCGGCTCACATTACATCTCTTATTGCCAAATATTTCACGTAAAAAATATGAATGCGAGTATAAATTATAGATTAAAAAACTTTCTTAGCTGTTGGTGGTTTATTACTTTTTTTGTTGTCGTAGATAAAGTATAGTGTGTAACGCGTGCAAAAACACCAATTTCTCACTCGTGTGATTTCGGCATGAGACGTAGTCGAAATCTTCACACTCGTGAGAAATTGGTACTTTTCTGCACTTGTAACACAATATACTATTTTATTTAAATTTGCTGTGAAAAAATTCCCAATAAATAATAATAACAACTATCTATTTATTTATGTTGAAACTACAAAAATATCGTGACATTCAAAAATAAAATTACAAACGTATTCATGGTAACGACAAAACCTACTTAATGGTTGGTGGATATACAGGGCAAAAATAAATTATCTTGAATCTATTTTTTTACCATCTTTGGGATATTTCCTTAGTTAATACATTTGTATTCATAATGGTCTTACAAAAAAACAGTATAAGCATCTCTAAGGCAGGAATCACACTGCTCGACCACGTCGATCGTCCGAGACCGACCGAAATTTCGAACACATATAACTGTATGCGCAATGTCACACTGTTAGACCATCGGCCGTCCACCGTCGACCATGCTCGATCGTCCAGCCTGAAATTCAAACGGGTTGGAATTTTGACCGATTGTGGTCGACGATCGCATGCGCGTTATTACTTTTCATTTCCAAACACGTGGGCGTGTTTGCAAAGTTTTGTGTATCAGAACATAACTTATGTATAAAGTTTATAGGCATGGATGTAAAATATTGCGATTTTGTTTTTCTGCAGTTAGTATAATAGCCCATAATGAAATTTGGTTTTATAAGCTGCACTAAAACATTGAGGAATAGCGGATACAATACAAAAAATTCTCCTTGTTCCCATTTTAAATACATTTCTCGGGCTCATATTTTTCTTTCGCCTCTGCTTAATCTCCTCAAAATCATATAATTAACAATTACATTTTCGGAATCGCTATCACCACTGCTACTCATTTTGAAAATTTTATTAGAAAATTAATAAAAGTTAGGTTAGGAAGAAAAAACCGCTAGAGGTTGGCCGACCAGTGTGATTTGAATATTTTAATGATCAGCGGTCGACCGATTTTTTTAAGCCGATGGTGGATGGTCGATGCTGATCGATCGAGCAGTGTGATTCCTACCTAAGAGTAAAGAGTTTACCGATCTCCAATATTGGCGACTTCGCTTCGCTCAGTCGCCAAACATTGTCGTCGATCGGTAAACTGTCCTTACTGTTCTCGATACTTAATATACTATAATATAAATAACCCTTAAAAATCAATAAATAACGGTTTTATAGGAACCGGAAGATGATCTGGAGAGAATTGGTCTTTTTTGTAATAATATTGAGGTACAAAATAAAAAACTTTTGTCCCAGCCACTTTTGTCTTGCCGTCTTAAGTTGTTTTAAAAAAGTAAAGAATGAGGGTTATTTGTTATTAAAATTTCAAAATCTCCCCTTCAAAAAGGAACGTGAAGATATCATCGCACATGATTGACTTTTTTGTGGGTTTATTTTGACCTACAAAGGCAACTACTATCTCCACACCCAGCGACACGCAATTTCAAAAAAAAAGTTTTTTACTCCGCCCTATTGGGCATAATTCTATTTGTTGGTGGTTTTGCCTGTCATAATTAAAATTACAAAGAATTGAAGTCCAGAGTGGCATTCGTCTAACAATTGTACAAGCTTTATCCATCCTTGCAGCAGAAAAATTAAATGATCATGCATGGAGCCGTTTGAATTAATATATATTATGTAATTAGGAGATCAAGCGATACTTTAAATCCAAGAAGATGTATAACGCCGAGGCGCCAGCCGAGGCGTTGTAACATCTTCGAGGATTTAAAGAAGCTTGATCTCCGTATTGCATAAGTTGTTTTATTTTATTTCGTATTTCAATCCTAATTTCTCCCTTTTAAAATCCATCCGAATTTATTGTATAAAGAAGCAAGTTGCCTTGTCTGTGTCATCATACGCGTAACTAAGGAGATAAAAATCAGCATGCATGCATGCATGCATGTGACTATAATGCAACATCAAATTATTTACGTTGCCAACAACAACGGAGATCAAGAACGTCTTGAACTCCGGTATCATTGACAACGGAGATCAAGATATACCGTGATATCAAAAATTATCTTGGTCAAGGGTTGTTATGGAATATAAAACGGTTGTCTTAGTTTGAATTTCTAAATCTTGTTCTTAAAATAATTCTGTCGTTGTCAAGCTACACTGACATCATCAATAACCTACAAATGTGTTACCTACTTAGTTCAGCTGTAAAATTTATGTCAATAATTTTTTGAGTGTCAAAATCTGTCAGATTTGTAGGTTATTGATGATGTCAGTGTAGCTTGACAACGACAGAATTATTTTAAGAACAAGATTTAGAAATTCAAACTAAGACAACCGTTTTATATTCCATAACAACCCTTGACCATGATAATTTTTGATATCACGGTACTTTATATTACTAATTGTGGTATATAAAGAATTGTTTGAAATACGAAATGAAATAAAAAATGTAAATATATGACAATTAAGAATTTTAGCATTGGAAATCAACGACTAGTGGTGATTATCCTGTAATCACCACTAATCAGCATGATATTAGTTTGTTTAACTAAAATTGTAACATTTGATTGGTTAAAAAATAATGTGTTGAATTGTCATTCATGATATATGTCAATGATAATCAGAATTCTGACCGACTAGACTATATAAATAAATTTTTATTTTTAAAGTGTCGTTGCCGCAAAAATTATTACAAGCTAACTCACTGTTAAATGCTTACAACAAATCTCGCAAATTGGAAAAACTCCATCTTTGGGGACTCGTTTTTCCAATTTTTTTTCTCGATCTCGTATTATAATATACTATGGCGTTAGGCAACTATAAGTGCGTCAGTGTTTGCATGGGTTCAGAATAGTTTTCCTAAATTCTATTTCTGACTACGAGCTTTTTTTTCAAATCGCAAGTCCACTTGAAATAATACAATAGTTTCGATTGCTGACCTCTCTTTATTGAAAATAAACTATTAAATTATATAACATACAATATAAAAAATATTTTTTGCCTTACAAAAATATACTGTATGCAACATAGATAACTCTATAACAAAAATAATGATAGTGGATTTCTTTAACGATTTTAAAAAATATATTGCATTTGAAAAGCCACTATCTTGCATTTTCATAGCATATTTTCAAGATTTACATCAAAAATAAATAGCAGCCATTGGAAGCCATTTGCATCATTTTGATCTTGGTGCAATTTAAACTCGTATTAACACTGAGTACAATATATTTGTTTACAACAAGCACTTTGTGCATCAATCACTATAATTGTGCAGAATTTCCTGTTTATCGTAAAGCTTAATTTTCAAGGGCATCTTAAATTTGCAATAATGTGGGGTTTTATTCATTTTGATTTTCTAGTAAAAGCAGCATGTGAAATAAATTCATTTTCAACAATAGTTGTTTCTAAGCTTTAGCTTTGATTTGTATTCGTAAAAAGCCAATAATAAATAATACATAAGGGCATTTTTGTTTTTTTAATCAGATATCCATTATTGCTCTGTAAAATCATATAACTACTTAAATGAGTATGAATGTTATTGAAGTGCAACTTAATAGTTTATGATTTGATTATATACATGTGATGATACTATATATACTATACATATTATCTTTACATTCCTAAAATTAATCAAGTGTGCTTATACATTCTAGATTATTAAATTCTTATTAACTTGTTAAATGCTTATTCATATTAAAATCGATAAATTTCATTCAAACTTTATGAGATATTAATTTCTCATTTGATTTGATAAATTCAATTTACCTAATTGAAAGTCTTTCATCAGGAGTCAACTTTCCAGGAGCACTTCTCCTGTGCCCAAAATCATATATTGACATGGAGCACTTTGTTTTACTTCCTTATTTGGAAGACATGTCTTTAATTTTTAATGATTCATTCTAAAAAGAATGCTGTTCAGAACTGCAGTTCGTGAACTTTGAGATAAACATGCAAATCCCAAAATCTCTTAAGGTATCTTACGTATTAGCTATACAATAGTAGTCTGATAGCTCAATAGGATATGGAGCTTAACTACCATTCTCGAGTGGACACCGTGGGTTTGAGCCTCAGAGGAATAGTAGGTGGTCAGAACATATACCACATTTGTGTAGTGTACTATTCTAAGTAACAGCAGCCGGCCATGTTATACCCCAATGGGTCCTTACAGCCTGGTAAAGGCAACTATTACATTATTAAATGTTGGTACTAATTAATATTTATAATATTAGTAACTATAATTGATAAATCTTAAAAATTTTAACCTCCAACACATTCACCCTTCATCTTTTAATTTTCAATAATTATTCTAACATTTACATAATTTACCAAATAGTAGTAAGTACTTGTACGATCATAAGCCAAATGTATGGTCATGTGCTTAGTGCAATTTTTGGCAACATTCTAATACTGAAGTTTATTAAAGAAATTTTCTTTTTATTAATTTTACAAAGAAAAATCTGAACTTTTCATTAGCAATTATTTCTGGATGTAACTTCTTTAACGAACACTTTTTTTAACTCAATAAATTGAATATCTGATCAAAAATGATTCATGCCACGTTTAAACGTTTTGTTATGCAGAATTATGCAGTACAGAATTCAAGAACGTATTGATTTTGTTATATACATTTATAAGTTTTATATTCTGTGATTACAATTTAACATTCTGTTTACTTCTGGTTTTTGATTATTAAAGGTTCTTGCTTATTAGCATCAAACGTAGCATCACAAGAACCCAAATAGAAACCATTTATTCTTCAGGTTTAAAAGTATATTGGACTTAATCCAAGAATTCTTAGATTCAAATGAGAAATCTGAGAAACTGCTAATCCAACATACATATAGGTACATACATTGATTTGGTCAATAAACTATATCCAATATTGACGATAGTGATCACAGTTATCGTTAATACTGGTCACTTTTACATTAGGCATTGTTATTTCATAATAAATAGGTACTGATACAAATATATAAGTTATGTTTTGACCAAGTCACTGAATTTTTCCGAAACCCTCATTAGGAATTGTTAAACCAATATTTATCGTGATAAGCAGATACATAACTAAATAATAATTTTCATACACTAGTTGGTAGGTACTCATTTTTTTTGTTTTTTTCTTCATCTTGCTCTGTGTAACTAGGTTGTGTAAATGCCCTTGTTATCCCCTCTTTGAATTTGTTAATAGTAATAATAACTACTGTAATTGTAGTAAGGGTCATCTAGAACAAAGATATACTATAATATAGTCTTGCTATTAATTGAAACTGTTTAAAAGCATACCTCGAAGTTCTTGTATACGATCATAGTAATAGTTTAATAAATTGTAATAGCGTTTTTTTCTTGTTAAATAAGTACTACTGTCATAATAATATGGATAATAATAATAAGGATAATATTTGTCAAGGTAGTCATAGTCGCTGTATCGTCTGCAGAGTCTTCCTCTGTAGACCATATTTTAAATCTGAAACAAAGTAAGATAATTAATATTAATATTATTATTTTATTAAAATATTCAGCTATAGTACCAGGTGGTCTCCCTGATTCCCCCCACATTTAAGAAATATTTTTAAAAATTTTTAAAATATTTTAATCTTTGAATAATAGAACATACCTAAAAGTAGTATCATAAAAAATTTTGATTACTGCATTATATATTAGCAATAATTGACAATAAGTTTCTATAAATGTATGCAGGATGCTTTATAAGAAGATTCTGTAAGTAACTTGTGTTGCGTGAAAATGAGCTTTCATTTTAATTTTAGTGCTCTAGTAATGCAAGCGGTGATGATGATGATGATGAGCAGATAAAAATCACTGTAAAGGAATAAGACTATTCTGCTTATACTTCTATATTATTATTAGCTATTATATTTTCTACTCGTCATCAAAATTTAATTAAATTAATAGTTCACAAAAAACGATTATGCCATACATCACTTTTAGAAATACGTATATTAACACAAAAAATGGATAGATACCTACCTATACATATACTATAGTAAATTTTACAATTCTATTAGAAGTTTCCCACTTAATATTTCAATTTCTAGCAATAATAATTTGTGCAGTGTAACTACTTATGGTGAATGATGCCTTTGAAATATGGTACTGCTACCTTTGTTGTATTATTAATAGTAGTAAGAATAGTGATAATCATAATAGGGATCATCTGGAATTTTAAAGATATGAAAATATAGTTTCAATTATAATTTACTACTACAATAACATATCTACCTAGAAGGTCTTCTAGTTGCTTGTAGTAATAATTTAATAAAGAGTAATATTGACTCCTTCTTGTTGCGTAAGTACCATCATAACAATACGGATAATAAGAATAATAGGGATAGTATCTATCAATATAATCATAACCGTAACGTCTGTAAACCATATTTTCGATCTGAAACATTGGTAAGTTTAATAGTTATAGGTAGTACCTACCTATTTAGAATACTGAAGAAACTTATACTGAGAAACTTATAAAGTAGAAACTTATATAAAATTATACAAAGGTTAAACTTTGCTGTATGCTACACACTACATACATTTTCAAAAGTCTAATTCAAGAGTAGGTAAAAATAAAAAATCATCTAATGTAAAATGTGCGATATTGATATCACGGGAAATGTTCAGTCAAACAAAACTAATATAATTCAGAAATACTTTTTCGAGTCGCATTCTATTCAAAGTCTTTTAGAACAAACTTGTGCAGATTTAACTATTTTTAAATGTTACTCATACACATTTTCTGAAACTGATTCTCAGTTCTGGAATCAATATCTGAAACTATTTTCATGTCCATCTTAAAGAAACTTGATGCTTTGGAAAGATTAGTAAAAGAACTAATATGTCCAAACACCCAACTATTAGTAGCTATAAAAAGTAACAAAGTCATTTTAATCTTCAATTAGTAAAATTAATTTGAAGATAATGATCATAACATTTTTGACCAGATCTAGCAATCATTAGATTAGAATCTTTACAAACAACTTAATCGATTTAAACATACATAGTAATAATCTTAATTGCTGTAAATATTGCATCTTAATTAAATAAACAATAAGTCCTACAATTGCTGCTACTAACTATTCATTGCCAATTAAAAACAAAGTAAACTGGTTCTGTATAATATCACCATTATTATTATTCTTTATCCAAATGTCTAGTTAGTTGCAAATGCTATTTAGGTTATTCTTCAGAATACACAATAATCAATTAGTTAAGCTCTTATTATTTTGCATGGGCAAATGTGGTGGTTGTGAGTTTGATTCCCATAGTAAACAACATTTTTTCGATATTACCTCGTTCTATTATTTGGTGTTAACTTTTCTCTATCAAATAACTGGAAACAGTAACATATTTATAATAATACCCTGGACGATAATATTTTTAGGAGTTTGTTAGGAGATATTTGTCCAGTATGAGCTGAACAAATTTAGATTATAATGTAGAGTCAGCCAGGACAAGTGCGGTTTCATAGCAAAAGTGTGGCACTTGATTTTTTTAGCTTTTATGCCATTAATCAGTTAATAGTTAACCAAAGAGTAGTGAAATAGAGCCCGATAACTCAGAAATTTATTAGTCGTTTGTGACCTTGAGCAATCTGTTATTGATGAGCCTGAACCAGAAGCTATATACAACTTATACGAGACAGAACGGCCACATGATCTGTCTTCCTTTAAAAGCTCAAGGGAATGTTATCCAAGCCTGGAAACTGGCGTTAATTGGTTATGCTATAAGTGCAACACCTTGACTTCCAGAAGTCATACAACCACAGAACTGACTCTTCTATGCCGCAGCTCTGAGTTACTTCTAATTGACACTATGGCTAAAAGTAAGACCCGCTCTCAGAAATAAATAATATGATTTGGAGAAGTCATAATAAAGAAAGATTATCTTCAGAAGCTTGTGTGAGAAAAGGAGCAAAGCAACAAGTGGGAAAGCTTTGAAAGAAAGGAATATAGCGAAGAGTTCCAAATAGAAGAAAAATTGGGTTCATTATCTGGCAGTGATTAATATATTACACTAGACATTGAAGAAACCCACACCTCGCTTAATATCACAGTGGAAACCTATGCCGTGGTTAAATTTAAACAAGAGAAATATCGATCAACTGAACATCATTACTTGTGCAGAATCCTTGGTGAAATAGAAGATGGCAATTGCATCTAAGTCCAGAGACTGAAATATATGAATGATAAGAAAACAGAATTTATTGATAAAGGGTACAACATATCCTGCATTGCGACTTTGAAAATGTGGCCAAACTTTGTAAAGAATTTTTTATATGCCACGTGTTATCAACTTTTTAAAAACAAATACTTACAAACAGCAGAAAATACACAATTAGCATTACTAAATAATGAAACCTAAGAAGTACTGAAAACGTTATACACCTTCAGAGTCAAAAATGGAAAGATGAGTGTCACACTTACCCCATCTAACCCAGCTCAGGTCTAGTAAAAGTTAACTTTTGTCTTTATTACCAGATTCTACACCCTCTCTGAAGTTCCTGAAGGAATAGAAGAATATGTAAGAGAAATAGGTGATGTTGTAGCATTGTTGGGGCTACTTTTACAATTTCCAATCTTACTACTAGTCAAAGTCTTGCTTCTTCTCCTAAAACTGTCTAATATCTCCAGAATTAACACCATACTTCCAATACTACTCTCAAAGAATATCCAGATCTGCCTGATCTGCTGATACTGCTAGTTCTACTATCGTGCCACTGAGACATATGTATATACACAAAGCAGCATTTCTTCTAGAAACACATTCTAAGAACATTTTTAAACTTGTTAACACTCCGCAGCGTTACCATTCCGACGAGACCGTCCGAGAACTTTTGGCGCCGAAGGTGCAAAAGATTGTTAAAAATACAGACTACCGCATACAGGTTTGTATCGCTACCCTCGTCTTTTTAGAATCCTGGTGATTTATTTCACTTGAACTTGAATTCAAAACTTGAATTCAAAACTTGAAATTGTCATGGACCATCATTTTAATGCAGTCGCTCATCATACAAGCAGAATTAACACTCTAATGTACAGTCATTAGCAAATGTCTTGTCCCGAGCAGGCAACACATTTAACAATTCTGGTAAAAGAAACGACGTACGTTTCGGTGCATAGTTTCTTTTGTTTACAAACAACACAGCAAATCTAATCAATTTTAAAGGTTGGTACCCTACCTAGAGTGGCTTTGTATAACAACAATAGAGTAATAAAAACTGCTATTTTCAAGTGAGTTTCTTATTTTACTGGAATACAAAACAGCCGTTTCACTTCTACTATCGTTTCTTCTATTTTAAGAAATAAATATCGTATACTTTTTTTTACTTTATTATAAACTCTATTAATTTATTTACGTGTTTGATCTGTTTATTTACAAAGTTTAATTATTTTGTAAACACTAAAAAAAATAAAGTTTTAGTACTAACTGTAATAATGCAAAAATTAGTAAAAATAATAAATAATCAAAACTAATAATAATTCCCTGAGTTTCCAAAGTAGAATCAATTTGGGCATACAAACGAGGCATATTTAAACATTAAGGGGCGGTTTATTCACCTTCAGGTAAAATTCCCAGTAGTTGCCGGTCAAATAAATTAAGTTTAATAATAAATACAGTTTGGGTATATTCACAGAATTATATCTTGAAAATAGTTAGTGGAATGTTTATAAGAAAGGGTCCAACTTTTGCACTCAGGTAATACATGCAAGAGAGAGATGGCTAATTGACAGAATAATGTGTTACAGAGAAAAATTAAACCCATGACTAATCTACTTAAAAGGAGGCGGGATTTAAAAAATCTATAATCTTTCACAAATATTTTCTAAAAATTTTAGGTAAACAGATATTAATGATATATATGATCTAAGGTTCTATGCTTTCTCAAGAGTGTTTCTTAATTTTTGTTTTGTGACTGTTTTGTTTTTAGTACTGACTATATCTGTTTCTAGTTTTTTCTTAGTTTGTAGTATTTTTATTAAAACAACTGAATATTTAATAACTTTTTAAAATTTTAACGTATTTACATAAATAAATGCCTATATTATTACTTTATTTTTATTTATCGCTTACATTAATTTCTGTGATTATTTAATTACCTAAAATACTCCTAAGCCTCTATTTTTTGTTGATTGTTTTCATTATTATTTTCGTTTAGTTATTTTTTATTAAATGTAAAGAATGAAACATAAACACGCTATATAACTTTGTTTAACTAGTAGATGCTTCTATTTAAAAGGGCTATTTTATAAAGTGTGTCAAAGAAATTTTGAATAGAATGAGTAACAAGAGTTTTTACAAGCGTGTTTTCAAAACAAGTTTTAAAGAATTTAAATATCTTGCCCAGGTAGTTGTCCATCTCTGTTTAATTCGGTCTCTTTCGTACACAGTATAAGGGGTATTTCGATTCTTAAAGCAGCAACGTCCTTACTCGGGACAAGACATTTACTAATGACTGTACAAGTTGATTAGTTACATAAATTGAAAGTACTATACTTTCATGCACTGATTATAGAATTTGTGAATTTTTAATATGAACGAAATACAAAACGTCAACAAGCATTTCTAAAATCTTATGTTGGATGATCTGAAGTACTGTGTTAAAAAAATAGATATACTAGGAACTAGGCGAACACTATCTCGCAGAAACTGCTACTTCATCATCCGTATATCACGTGGGCATCAGATTCTAAAATAAGCTCAAGATTTCTTCACTGAAAACAGCCTTCACCGATATTCTGTAGTAACGGCCATAAACGGATGCATACTGTAGTTCCGCGAACAATGCTTGCGGAACTTACAAATAGAAAAAGAAAGCAATAGCTTCGTCGACGATTTTTTGTTATATAAACCGAGATCCTGAACTTCAAGACTCTCCCTCAGCGTAACGGTCTAAAGTTTTTAGATATTATAATTAATATAGATATTGTAATAATGTAGTTCGTAATGAATTGAGTATAAAAGAATAATCAGTAAAATGGATACCCAAACGTTCGAATACTGATCAAGATCGAATAAGAGTGTGAACATCTAGAACGATATTCAGTCAATTTGTAGGTATTATGTCAAACTTTCTGGACCGTATTGTTACAATGGATTAACCTTGACTTCATCATTGTGACCCAGAGACCAAAGAGACACCCAAACAGTAGAAAAAGCCCGATTTTTCCTCGACACGAAAACGGTCGGAAAAGTACTCGTCTCCGTTTTTTGGGATAAAGATGAGATAATCTTCACTTTCAAAATCGGCAATGTTGTGGTTGACTGATTTTTATGTGGTTATTACCTTATGACTATTATGTATTTATTTCCTAAACTTGAAAACACCTAGTCTTAAATGGATGAAGCATTATGTCAAACGAGAAGAATGATCGATGCTATAGGGACGTGGTTTGCAAACCAAGAAAAGTGCAAATCAGGAAAATTAAATCTCTAACATCTTGAAGAATTGTACGGCCTAATGAGTCTTAATTCCTGCAAAGTTCAAACTAAAATCTGAATGTTTTGGATCTTTGATAGGCTTCAAATTATTGAGTTTCTGAAACTCCGGGCGAAATTGTTAGTTTCAAAGACTCTTGAAAACTGGAGGGTTCCCAAAGAACTTTGAATCTTAAAAACAATGAAAATTTGAAAATCTATCTCAGTCTATCTCAAACTTTAGAATCTTTGGAACTGAAATTCAGATGAGTCATAGAATTTGAAACCACGAAATTTGATAATTTCTAAATATAAAACTCAAAAATACTTTGATCTTCCAATGTTTGAAACTTGCAAACTCTGGATATCTAAAGCTTCCAGTATTTGAAATTTTAAAATTTGCTTAATGTTTTGGCGTTTTGAAACTATAAAATTGAAAAAAAACTAAAATTAAAATTAAAATTGAGCAGGGCTTAATACATTGATTTTGGAAGTATAAAGATTTTAAGGCCTGAAATGAACTGATTTTAGAACTTTTATAACTTCGAACTTTTAAAATCTGATATTTAATAGCTCTTAAATGTTAGATATCTGCAAGTCTAGACAAATCTAGATATCTGATAAACCTATGAATGTCTTCCCGAGCTTCAAAATCTCCGAAAACTTGAAACATTAAGGTTTCAAGCCCCTTATTTGGAAAAACGCTTGAATTCTAAACCCCAAAACTTCCGAAACCAAAACTGTATTAACAAAATGTTTTAGTGGAGGCAACTGTCCACCAGCGTTTTCCTGAAACGTGTAGAATCTTGGAATCTGTTTTATTTGAAAGATACAATTATAGAAATTCACAGTACACTCTTGCATTTCCTAAGTTTTCATTTTAAACCCCCCCCCCTTCTCAAGGAAAGTTTTTGTTTCATTTGGAAAAGTTTGGAGCACCTAAAATGTGCTTGCTGTTGGAAGATGGCAAGTTTTTATTTTGACTAAGAATAAAAGGAATCGAAGTATTTTACATACAATAAGATTTTGAAGCACTATTTTATAAATGGAAAACAGAAAATGTTTCTTTAGGAACAGGAAAACGCATTACACAGGTGGATGTTACCCAAAATTATTCCTCATAATCCAAAATGTATTTCAAGGCTACTATTGGAACAATAAGTAGGCAACCATATACCCGTTTGTTCTTCATAATTCCGACAACACGGAAATTGAAAGATTTAAGTCATTACGTTACCATTAGCGACGAACGACAGCACTGTGCCACAAAATTTCACAATTTCGAACGAAAGTCATAAATCTCATTTTGAAGAAAGAGGGAAGACGCTGCCAAATTTTAAAAAATGTTTTGGATGGAAACGAGGAAGATTAGACTCCAAAACGTGCTTCTACCATGGACGTCTGTGATTTACAAGGCCAATTAGTTGGTTTACCAACATTTGGAAAATTGGACCCGTTGTTTCCTTGAATGAAGTTGACGTTGGAGAAGTGTTCGTGAAGTACATGCGACGAGCTGTAAAAGCAGACAAGTTCAGGCGGGACGACCCTGTTAAGGAAGATTGTGTGCTTAATGCTGACATCTTGAGAGTTGGTACGAAGTATAAATATAAATTCCAATGATATAGTTAGTATACGTATACTTTGCAAGAAGTGGAACTTAAAATAATTACCGACGTATAACTAAATTGGCTGCAGACGAACAAATAAATCTGAGTAGTAATTATTTATTATCGCTGGCCTTTGACCTCAATTCCGTTTTCTTCAACGCAAGTTTAATTTCAGCTTTATTTTTAGTTTTTAAACCAATTTACAAAATTCTTGCTATTTCATCAAGTAAGTTTTAGGTTAATCAATATATTAGAGTCAATTTTTGCATTATCTTCTTATTTTTTACTATCTAAAGATAGAGACTTGAAATCTTTTGTAATGCCTTCAGTACTGGACCAGTATAAAATGTTATATGTTTAAAATGGGGGCACGTCCCCTCGTGGGGTTGAAACCCCCATTTTGTACCCCTAATTTAATAACGCAGCCAAATTGAGCGAAATTTATATTAGAAGGGTTCTTGGAGTCGCTGATTATGAATCCAATGAGAAAATTGAAAAATTCAAAATGGCGGTCCTAAAATAACGGCATTTGAGATTTAGAATGCGATTTACGCCGTTTCTATTGATTTTAGAGAAAAACTCAGAGTCAAAAAGTGCTTAGAATGTGATTTTGTAATGAAATACACTATTTTGATTACCTTATTATGAACCCCTTCGCTCTGCCCTAGTAGTAGAGTCAATTTTTGCATTAAGGTCTTATTTTTTACTATCTAAAGATAGAGACTTGAAAGCTTTTGTAATGCCTTTAGTACTAGTAGTAAGAAATACAAAATGGCGCACCCAAAATGGCGGTCTTTGAGATTGGATATGCGATTTACGCCGTTTTTATTGATTTTAGAGAAAAATTCATAGAGTCGAAAAGTGTTTAGAATGTGATCTTGCATAGGAATACACTATTTTGGTTACCTTATTATGTAACCCCCTTCACTCTCCCCTAGTTGGCTTCTCAGTGAAGAAGTTGCATAATAAGGTAACCGGAATTACGTATTCCTATGCAGAATAACGTTCTAAACACTTTCTGACTCTTTGCATTTTTCTCTAAAATTAATAGAAACGGCGTAAATCGCATTTCCAATCTCAAAGACCGCCATTTTGGGCCCGACATTTTGTATTTCTTAATTTTCTCATTGAATTCATAATCAGAAACCCCGAAAACTCCCCCAATATAAATTTCGCTCAAGTTGATGGAAAACTTCCCGAGTTATTAAATTGGGAGTGTAGAATGGGGGTTCCAACCCCCCGAAGGGGCGTGCCCCCATTTTAAACATATTACATTTTATATTGGTCCAGTACTGAAAGCATTACAAAAGATTTCAAGTCTCTATATTTAGATAGTAGAAAATAAGACCTTAATGCAAAAATTGATCCTACTACTAGGGAGAGCGAAGGGGTTACATAATAAGATAACCAAAACACTTAAAACACTTTTTGACTCTTTGAGTTTTTCTCTAAAATCAATAGAAACGGCGTAAATCGCATTCTCAATCTCAAATGCCGTTATCTTAGGACCGCCATTTTGGATTTTTTAATTTTTTCATTGGATTCATAATCAGCGACTCCAAGAACCCTTCCAACATAAATTTCGTTCAATCTGGTTGCGTTATTAAATTAGGGGTACAAAATGGGGGTTTCAACCCCCCGAGCGGGCGTGCCCCCATTTTAAACATATAACATTTTATATTGGTCCAGTACTGAAGGCATTACAAAAGATTTCAAGTCTCTATCTTTAGATAGTAAAAAATAAGAACTTGGGCATGTTTTTTTGCAAAAATTGACTCTACTAATAGGAGAAAAGAGAGGTGCTGCAATAGAAGGAAGTCATTCCGTATAAAGTAGACCAGGGGTTTCCCACTTTGTATAAAGTGGAGTAAAGGATTTAGAGTGCTAAAACTTATATTACGAATTAAATTAAAAATAAAAAACTATTGTCTTCTCCAAGGGGCTGCTAAGAAAAGCGAGGAAACTCAAGATGTAGTAATATTAGCCCTTTCTAGAGAGAAGTTAAAGTACTTACTAGTGAAGTAACTTACAGGGTGTAAATGCTATTTGGGGATGTCGAATTTAGTAGACTTTGTCCAGGGAAAGACGATTTTGTTTCCGTTCGTATAGATGATAAACAGATGCAAGAGTTATTGCACTTAGGAAATCTTCAAAGGAGGCTAATTTAGCTTAGCTATTGCTGCATGAACCTGAAAATGGTTTTTCAAAATTTTGCGACCTTTGCTCAAACTGGTGTGTGAACTTTGGCTCTTTAGAAATGTTCAATGTATGTGTTTCTATGTCTCTTCAGAATGTGAAAATAAACCTTGCAACAGCAAGCTTAATTGATGATGACTATAAGGCTTTAATGGAAAAGAACTGTATGTGGATTGGACAAAAAAGATTGATTGTTTTTTCATTGTTACGAATAGTGCCCAGGAAAGAAGGCTCTGCAGCAATATTTAGAAGAGTTTTCCATATTTAGATGACTTAATAAAATTTAAGTACTAGCTTCATACTGACGATGCTACGCTAACCACTCTTCAGCTGTTCAGCTTCTAGTTGAGGATTTTATGATAGAAATGGCAACATTGCATCAAAGTAATTATTTAAAAGAACTGGAAACTTGAAAGAACGAGAATTGATCATTTCTCAGGACAGATTTTTCCAAAATAGAACACATACACTATTTTGGTGACAACGTTGCAGCAAAATACAAAAATTTTAAAAATCTCATAAACCTGTGCTGTCATAAAATAGACTTTGGAATTTCAGCTGAGTGATATTTGTTTGGAACATGTCATGGTAAGTCATCATTGATGACATTGGCAGCAACTAAAACGTTTGGCTTCACAGGCCAGCTTGTCAGCATTTTTTGAGCGAAATCCTACTGGAATTCAGTGCCTATTTGTTAAGGAATTTGTTGAAAGTTGATGTTTTGCCAAGAAAGCTATTGCAAATATTTAGAAATCCTGATTCTACAACCAGGCAACTTTTATGAAAATAAGTGGTAGCTTAAAAGTATATGCGAAATTATTCAGGAGAGATGACGCTTTAAACAATTTTATGCATTCCTTTGGTCCTTCGGGTTCGCTTCAATACTGTTTAGAAATAATACCTCTTGAATTTCTGAAAGGCATACTATGGCAAATATCTCAGCTCATACGGCTGTTTCATTAGGTTAAAAGACCCATTTTGGCTTAGGAATCTATTGGTTAAGAGACCCAACTCGTCGCTGAACTATCCTGACTATAGGCGATACGGATATCATTTCATTAAAATAATAGTGGCTAGAAACGTAAAAGTACTAAATTTTCAATGAATTCTGAAAATATGAAATACAGATTCTGTTGTAAGTAAAAGATATGTTCTTTCGAATAATCTAAAAATAAAGATGACTTATCTTCTGATATCTGAGCCTGAAAAATGGTCAAAAACTGCTGTGATATTTATATTTTATGCTGTTTCGGACTTGCTGTTTCTTCAAAATATATGAGCTTGAAAAACAGGACAACACACTTACAGGCTTTTCAGCCCACTTCGTGCTATGGTTGCCGGAAACCATGACCTAAAGTTAATCACACATACAGATTTTTGGATTTATAGCTCTTATGGTCTAATTAAACTTTACATTTTTATTTCCAATATCGTGACATTTTGCATCCTATACTTTTGTCTCAAAACTAGGAGTAGTGATTCAAATTATTCCCGCAGAAAAACGTTTGGTGATTGGTTCTCACAAGCCAAGTTAAAACCCAGTAAATTTAGTAATTTTATTTACACGAAGAATTCGAGATGTTGTCTAGCAACGCGTACATTGGCAGCAGGTGTTTTTGGAATCCCTATATTAAATAATTCAAATAATTTTATATTAGCTGCACTGAATAAACCAGTGCCGCACGTCGCTTATTTTGCCATCGTGTGACGTTTTTGGGGTTATACTTCTTTATATTGTCGTGTTTTCACAATAATCAACCAATATTTTATGTTTGCATTGAAAGGAATTGCATGTTGAGCATTTAATATAATTCAATAATTTGAGATTTATTCTGCTGTTGTTTTATTTAAATATCATACTTTTGTATCCGAGAATTTATCCTTAGTGACGGGAATCGTTTTTTATCACTTTTTTAAGGGTTGCCAACAAATTTTGACTCTGATCTCACTGTTTGCCGCTAAAATATTTTCTATTAAACTATGTAAACCTATTATCTGCCTCAACTACTCCTCCTAATTTTGAGACAAGCTATAGTCTAAATGCTCCAGCCAGGGACGTGCCAACACGGGGATACAAGGGGTGTACCGCACCCAGGAGGCAGCATTCAAGGCAGCAAAGATTCTTTCCAATAAATGTAAATTAAAAAATAAATTTTATTTAAATTCCAGAATGATTAAAAATGCAGGCTGCTTGGTTTTCAGTAAATAGGGCATTGGTCGTCATAGGCTTTCGTAACCACTTCATCCATGTGGACTCATGTTGATTCTGAGTGCGCTGTATCTCGCTCTGTCGTTTGTTGACGGTGGATACTGATGCTGACGGCGTCGTCGCCGAACCTAACAGGAGCTGGTAGACACCAAACAGAATAGAAGGTTGTGGTGAAGCGAATACGGCTGACTTCAATGTTGTTTTGTTATGAAGGTGATCGTGGCTGCTGGCTTGTTGATGGTGATTGGAATCAACGACTCCGGGAGGCTGATATGAGCCATACGAGTTCATGCCCAGACCATTACATCATGAGTCATGCCCAAAAGAATGTTTCTGCTGCGGATGGTGACCTAAGGAAGTGAGGGAGACTTGCTAGCTCGTCGTGGCCGTTGGCTAGTTTGCCCTCCTTCGATAGGCAAAATGGTGTTGCTAGCAGAAGCCGGTCTGTGAATAGAATAATAGGAGTAACAATTAATAGTGGCGAAGTTCAGGAGAATAGTGTTTAGCAATTGAAAGATATTCTTACGAAATAGGATAAGATGATAAGTATTTGAGAAGAATGAAGAGATATAAGAAACAAAATAATTTTCGCAGAATCACACCGTCAAGTTTCCGTCCAATAGGATACTAGGATGTCGTCAAACTCCATCTTGGCTGGAAAGCTGCACTGGAGAAGGATAGGTGGCATACTTTCCATGCCAGAAGTCTTAAATTCCTGCGACAGTGGAAGGGAGTCGTTTTCGGATTGGGTCTGTTCATGAGATACTTTCGAGAGCGGCGCCCACATGTGTGTTCACTTGACGGATAACACACACAGCAACTGCCAAAATGCTATCAAGGTTTAGATATTGTAGATTACTTTGTAACTTCCATTTCCATGAAATGCGATGTTACAGGTATTCAATGATATACGCTATGTCCACGTATGGCCAATGCAAACTAACTTCGAACTTCAGATTTTCCCTTTTGTAGAATTGGGTTTTCGTGTGTTAATATTTTTTTAAATTTCATTACGGGCACAACATCTGAGGTCACACCAACAGATCGATCCTGGAGCCGAGATTTTCTTCCGAAATCCAGACGGAATCTCATGTTTAATAATATGTACCCCAGTCTCGGTAGATAAGTGGTTTGCATAATAGCCAGTTGCTATAACAACAATAAAATAACAGAACTGTTATAATTCATAACGTGTCTGAGTGCTCTTATGAAAATAGATAGCAAAAATGATTAAAATAGCATTCACTGGCCAGCCTCGATGTATTAGTGGTTTGCATGTTTGTTTCATAATCCAAGGGTCGCAGGTTCGATCTCCGGCCGAGCTGGTAATTTTTCATAGCGGAGAAAAATTAAAAACATGCCTACTTCTCGGATAGGACGTAAAATTGTAGGTCCCGTATCAATGCGATGTTTGACACGATAAACATCCCTACTGGGGGTGGAATCCCCCAAAGGAATAGATATGAAAAATATGAACGAGATTTTAATTTTTTAACAGCATTTTAAAACTGGTCCGCTGAACCAGTGACACGAGACTCTTATTAAAGCTGAGAACTAGTTTTATTCATTGCTACTTATAAATAACATGAATTTCAAATTGAAACCGCTTTGAAATGTTAAGTAGACCACAGATTAGGCTTCGCGTTCTGGTCCCCGCCGTGAACCTAGGTTCTCATCCGGGACGTGAACCAGATAATGACCAAACGTTTACATTTGGTGTAATTTATTGCATAAATAAGTTCGGGTTCGAGATTGTTTGTTCAATAAAATTATACGTAATGTATTTTTTTAAAACGTGTATATCGAAATAAAAGTAGGATACTTATAATTTTATTATACAAACTACCTCGAAGCTCAACTTATGTATGCAATAAATTACCGCAAACTTAAACATTGAGTCATTACCCGGTTTACGTCGCGGGCGAGAACCTACGTTCACGTCGGAGACTTAATCTGTGGTCTACTTTACGTCTCGATTTGATTTTCAGTATAAACTAAATGTAATTCGATATTTTTTAATGGTTTCTAAAGATGTAAAGTTTTTTAGGACTACCTGCCTTGAAAGAAATAAATATTCAGTGGCGTGGCTACGATTTTAATGAATTTAATTCAATATTATCTTACTAGATGTTATCTTATTATCCATTAGAAGTATTAAAGTAACACCAAAGAAAATAACGTCAAAAAAGGGTTTCCGTTGCAAGGCCAACTATTTTGCTCGTCTCTGCTGATTATAACACCGCCACTCTCCAGCATTTTTTGTTTTTATAGATCGTGTATTTTTTGTTAATAGTGTGTGCATCTGGCGAATACCTACCCCAAGGTTGTTAATAACGGCCAACAAGCGTAAATTATTGATTATTGTTTCCTATTATTCACGATGTTATAAAAATGACAACAAAAAGTTATAGATGGTATTTTTTTAAATTTTTATTTTATTCATTTTAAAGTAGGTAACAAATTGGAAACATTTTAATATGTATAACTGCTTTTTTGCGATACAGATACATGCCATTTTTTAAAAGTTACTAATAAATTATTAGTCGGAAAAATTTTATAATATTATTCATTATAAAGAATTAGGCATTTCAGAGTGCGGGAGATAAGATGGAGAGGGGCGAGCATGCTCAAACTACCACAACTACAGCGACAAGTGTTGTGATTGTGACTGATAATAAGCGTTTAGTGAGTTTTTAAATATCACTCGATACGTGGTATTTATAAATAGTGTCCGTTGGTTATTTGTTTACATTCAATTGTTTATCAGTTTATCACTAGTGTCAGTGTGTTTGTGTTTCGTTTGCAGTGTTCTAATAAAACAAATTGCATTAAAAAAAACATTAAAATGACTGACGTTGCAACGCATTTTCCCCCACAGACATACAGTTCATCGTTTTTCCTAAATGCACTGGGTGAGGTGTGTGCTTTTTAGATGCATTTTTTAGGTTAGAATAACATTATAAACGTGTATGCGCTACGTTTGTGAATTATTGTACTCTTACCTTTTAAAGATTTAAAAAACAAGCTGGAATTCTTTTAGTAATATCTTCGGTACGTTTACTTACGTTGCAAACAAGCTCTGAGGGAATGTTTAACTTGACATTTTATATTCTGATACTTTCAAAATCGATCGTCTATAGCAGTAAACAATCAGAACCGGACTGGCTCAAAATATATTCTCCATGTAAATTAAATTCGCATTCATTACCTTCATTCTTCATATTATCCATTATAATTATTGATAATTTAATTGGAGCATGCAGGTTTATATACTGGGTGTATATGCTACTAGAATGAAATATTAATTTCTTAACGGAAAGCTTTACGGAAAAATGAGAGGATCCTTGCGAATTTTTGAGTGTTCTGGAATAATGTTTTGATTTAGTTCGGCTTTTTAAATACGACCTTGACCGATTTTATGGTTCTATTGATTTAGATATTAAAAATTATAGACTTAATAAATTTTGTGAAGAACTGGGACGAAGACCTCCGTTATTATTTTATCAAAAGTTGATTGATGCCAATTAAAATTAATATAAGCTGCAAATTAGATCGTAAATAAGAATTAAGTTTTCGCGACAGTTGGGAAGAAGATGGTATTGGAATGTGCAAAACCAAACTATGACGTCACCGTTTTTTTAATAACATTGTACGGTAACCACATTTTTAATTTAAACAATTATTTTTTTGTTGTACTGTAACATGGGATTTTTGCGAGTATTCTTTCAACTTTAGACTTTGGTTGATCAATTTTAGACCACCGGCGCTAGTCTGGCTAATAATGGGGTTATTAATGTAAGAAAAGAAAAAAATATATAATAGCGATCCTGGAATTGGTTAACAGTTAGCATTTGAGTTTAACTAAAAATTCATTGAGTTGCACTGTTCTAACATTTCTGATTGACATTTTTTAATTATAATAGTGCTAGTTATACAGGGTGTTTCTAACATTCGGCGTTCGATATCGATTTAAGTACAACATACACTTATGTGAATGCACTCAAAAATACGTCAGATACTGGGTTTTTCTTTTTCTAATTTGAAGCAAGCAACAGAAATACCGTCTGAACTTGTAAACAAGTCTTTCGCTTTAGCTGTAAATGAGCTATGCCGGGTGACACAGTGGATAGGTCCAGTATTTAGGATAGTATATAGCTTATATATTTTTTATTTGATTATGGCCGGTTTCAGAAACCTTGATTAAGTTCTGATTAACTTAATTGTCATTAAATTTAAAATTCAGAAATTTCATTGGCTGCGATTTAACAGACCTTGAATTTTATCCAATCATATTTCTAGATTTCAAAGTTAATTAGAGTTTAATCATGCTTTGTGAAACCGGCCATTAAATTTGGTATGGACTATTATAGATATGAATTTCGATTTTCTGAAATACACGTCCAAGATGGCCAACTGCTGGTTTTGTCGGAAATGACCCCAATTGTCAATTCTTGAATGAAGATTCTGTATAATTTTCCATATTTGGATTTTACATGTCAAAATTAGTATAATCAAGTTACCAATAGTTAATTTACATCTAGCAGAATCTATTTCTGCAAAAAATAGCGGATTGTAAACTTTGGAAATACTTAAGTATGCTTAAAGTTCATTTTTTGGAGGTTATGTTAATCATTCTGTCCTATGAGATTTTGATCAATTTTGATGTTTGTCAATGGTTGTAGTTTCTATAAGTTACAACTAACAACAACAACTAACAAGAATGTACCGTAAGACAGTTTAACTATTATACAACTTGGTTAAGAAGAAAGAGAATATATCAATCACAATTTCCTATATGAATACATTAGCCTTTTGGTAAGATTTTGGTCTAAAATTATTGTTTGATCTAATCGGCGTTTAATGCGGCATATTATTCTATAGATGCCGTAAAGTGTTTTCTCTTGATATTAATGTTAATTACGGCTACATATATGCCGAGAATGAGTTGTATGTTATTTACAAGCAACTACCTCTAGCTGATGAGATCCAAAAGATCGAAACGGCTGTCCTAGAGTGCTGCTTGTGAATTACACGCATCTCATTTTTAAATGTGGGTTTTTATAGCGTCATTTTTTGATTTATTAGGTTAGAAATTAGACTAGGTTCCTGATTAGGTTCAAATAGAACGTCAAGAAAGCTAGCACCCCCACTTCAAAAAAATTTAAAAAAATTAGCCTATAATTTAGTACTAATTAAGGACAAATTTGTACCAAAAAAATTAAATTTGTACCAAAAACCGTTTGGTCGCAATTCGCATTTGAAAAGTGGGGGTGCTGGCTTGAGCTCAAGCTAGCACCCCCACTTTAACAAAACTGGAAATTTTCTACACTACTATTTAGTTCTAATTAAGGACCAATTTAGACCAATTTTCTTTTTCTCGTAATTACAACCATATAGCCGCTATTCGCATACCAAGACTGGCAGCGTTAATTGGCAATCAAGCTAGCACCCCCACTTTAATAAAAATAAAAATTTTCTACGCTATCATTTAGTTCAAATTAAGGACACATTTGGACCAAATTCTTTTTCTCGTAATTACAACCATATAGCCGCTATTCGCATATCAAGACTGGCAGCGCGAACTGGCAATCAAGTTTCACCACATTAATAAAAATAAAAACTTTTTACGCTATCATTTATTTCTAATTAAGGACCAATTTAGACCAATTTTTTTTCTCGTAATTACAACCATATAGCCGCTATTCGCATATCAAGACTGTCAGCGCGAACTAATAATCAAACGCGCTTGTTTAAGCCCCCACTTTAATAAAAATAAAAATCTTCTACGCTATCATTTAGTTCTAATTAAGGACTAATTCGGACCATTAAGCCAAGTGTCCATAATTGCTTACAATTAAAAAAATGATACAAATAAATCGTAATAATTTAAGCATATATTTTCCTGTTTGGAGTGCAGTTTGTGGTAATAGTATTCCAGTTGGCAGCGGGCGGTTGCACGTCACCCTTTGTACTTAAGGTTATTATTTATGACTAGCAATAAAATGGGATAGGTTGGATTGGATGTGCATTGCTTTTTGTTAAAAATTAAAGGAATTGAAGTACAAACGATCGAAAGAGATGCTTTTATGAATCGAATGATCGAGAAATTAAAATCTTTTCATACAAATCATTATGCGTTAGAATTAAATGAGTCGTCATGAACGAAATATGAAACGTTAGTAAAGTTTTCTCGATTGACAAAATAAGGAAATGTTATAATTTATAAAAATGTAATTTAATGTAAATAACTTATTTAAGGTTCTTTTCTTTATTTATCTATCTGTATCATTTAAAAACGTAGCATTTTGCATGATTTCTTTGCTGTTTTATTAATTAGTTAACACTTTTTATTGCTAGCACAGCAAGATATTACTTTCTTTGTTTCTACTTACGATTAAAAAAATATCAGGTCCATGGAAAATGCACAGTTTGAATATAATAAAAGTGTAGGGGTAAAACCATTTATTGTTTATTTACAAAACTGCAGCTAAAGATAGGGATGTTCCTTTGGTTGATTTTCTCGGAACTGGAACGGTATATTCTTGTTTCGTGCGTCGGGTTTCGTGCGTCGACGAAAATCTACCTGAAACTTTCTGGTTTCGTGTGGAATTAAAATGATGGCGTTAATGACTTCTTATTTCGTGCGTTATTACCTGCACATGTTTACCTGATCTTATCTCAATATCAAGTATAATATCAACTTTAATATTCTACATTTCACCGAGTCTCAGCTAAAAATTAAGCAAATTTCTCTCTCTTTGGTAGTTTATTTTACTTAAGCATCACTTGTTTACCATTAGTTGCGCTAAAAAACAAACGGAAACTTTACTCAATTCAGAATATTGATGGATACTACAGATCTACATACCTACTTTGTTATGTACCGCTAATATTATCTGCAATTTCCTTGAAATTCATAACATAACTAGTTTTGCAATGTGAAACAGCAATTCATAATATACAGGATTTAAAGAAACATTAATATGGCAAAACCTTACTTTCCTTAAGTGTCGATGTGGATGCTTTGTAAATTGACATCTGTTAAAGCCGATACTACCATTTTTATTCTTAATATCTAATAAATTTCTTATTTATTTGTACTTATCCATTATTATTTTCCTTTTATTAATTAGGATCTAAAAGTAGCTAAAATAAGTAACTTGAATTTAGAAAATCAATATAATTGATGAAGCAATCGAACTGGTTTAAAAAAATCACAAGACTATTTAAAAAATTGTGAGTATAATTATTTACTCGTATCTAACTAATAATTTTTATAATACTTTAGATTTTTGTATTTGGTGTGAAAACATACATGAATAAAATACTGAAAAGAAAATCAACAATTTGTATATATAAATCTTATTTTAAAAAGTATCCAAAGTCAGCAGGTAAATTTTGGGTGAGCGCACGAAACCAGAAGTCATTAGTACCGAACTTGATTGTCCATCTGATTGACGCACGAAACCAGAAGATTTTTCAGTTCCGCACGAAACGCTAACAAATCACTAGAACTGGCATTGAAGGTATTCGGGCAGAGATCAAGTGTAAACAAAAAGAAAAAATCAAAAACATCTGTATTTATTTAAAAATTTTCAATAATCAATATTATATATTTAGTAGTGGTATTTATTTATTTAAATTTTAAAATTAAATTAAAACTTAAATTCGATTTTAATTTAAAACAAAAGCTTTTTGACATAATACTCTTTTAATATATATTATGTAATTAGGAGATCAAGCGATATCCTCGAAGATGTTACAATGCCTCGGCGTTATAATACATCTTCTCAGATTTAAAGAAGCTTGATCTCCGTATTGCATAAGTTGTTTTATTTTATTTCGTTTTTCAATCCTAATTTCTCCCTTTTAAAATTAATCCGAATTTATTGTATAAAGAAGCAAGTTGCCTTGTCTGTGTCGTTAATACGTGTAACCAAGGAGATTTGTAAAGCAGCATGTCACGTGTGGTTGTTATGCATGATTTACGTTGCCAACAACAACGGAGATCAAGAACGTCTTGAACTCCGGTGTCATTGACAACGGAGATAAAGATATACTTTATTTTACTAATTGTGGTATATAAACAATTGTTTGAAGTACGAAATGAAATAAAGTACTTTTATGTGTCATGTCGAGAGTCATGCAGTCTCGAATGTTCGACGGCGACGAATAGGGGGTTTTCCCATCTGTTACAATATTATATATTCCGTACTTGAGATGAGAGTCAAAATTCATAACTCACTGAGATCTCGCAGAATATGCAGGTGTTATTAGAGAACTGTTAACAAACAAATGGAAGGTTTCACAAAGCTTGATTAACTAAGATTAATTAAGCTTTGTGAAACAGGCCAAAACATTAACAGTAAATAGAAATAGATTTACAAAAGCATCTTTTTCGATCGTTTGTACTTCAATTCCTTTAATTTTTAACAAAAAGCAATGCACTTCCAATCCAACCCATACCATTTTATTGCTAGTCATAAATAATAACCTTAAAGTACAAAGGGTGACGTGCAACCGCCCGCTGCCAACTGGATTACTATTACCACAAACTGCACTCCAAACAGGAAAATATATGCTTAAACTATTACGATTTATTTGTATCATTTTTTTTAATTGCAAGCAATTATGGACACTTGGCTTAATGGTACGAATTAGTCCTTAATTAGTACTAAATGATAGCGTAGAAAGTTTTCTTTTTATAAAAGTAGGAGCTTAAACAAGCTCGTTTGATTATTAGTTCGCGCTGACAGTCTTGATATGCGAATAGCGGCTATATGGTTGTAATTACGAGAAAAAGAATTTGGTCCAAATTTGTCCTTAATTAGAACTAAATAGTAGTGTAGAAAATTTTCAGTTTTGTTAAAGTGGGGGTGCTAGCTTGAGCTCAAGCCAGCACCCCCACTTTTCAAGCGAATTGCGGCCAAACGGTTGTTGGTACAAATTGAATTTTTTTGGTACAAATTTGTCCTTAATTAGTACTAAATTATAGGCTAATTTTTTTTAAATAAAATTTTATTTTTGTTAAAGTGGGGCTTAAACAAGCGCGTTTGATTATTAGTTCGCGCTGACAAGTAAATGGTTGTAATTACGAGAAAAAAAATTGATCCAAATTTGTCCTTAATTAGAACTAAATGATAGCGTAGAAATTTTTATTTTTATTAAAGTGGGGGTGATAGCTTGATTGAAAAATTAACGCTGCAAGTCTTGATATGGGAATAGCGGCCATATGGTTGTAATTATGAGAAAACAAAATTTGGTCCAAATTTGTCCTTAATTAGAACTAAATGGTAGTGTAGAAAATTTTTATTTTTATTAAAGTGGGGGTGATAGCTTGATTGAAAAATTAACGCTGCAAGTCTTGATATGGGAATAGCGGCCATATGGTTGTAATTACGAGAAAAAAAATTGGTCCAAATTTGTCCTTAATTAGAACTAAATGATAGCGTAGAAAATTTTTATTTTTATTAAAGTGGTTAAAACCATATTTTTTTTCTCGTAATTACAACCATTTACTGTCAGCGCGAACTAATAATTAAACGCGCTTGTTTAAGCACGTTTATAAAAATGAAAATTTTCTACGCTATCATTTAGTACTAATTAAGGACTAATTCGGACCATTAAGTCAAGTGTCCATAATTGCTTACAATTAAAAAAATGATACAAATAAATCGTAATAGTTTAAGCATATTATTTGGAGTGCAGTTTATGGTAATAATATTCCAGCTGGCAGCGGGCGGTTGCACGTGACCCTTTGTACTTTAAGGTTATTATTTATGACTAGCAATAAAATGGTATGGGTTGAATTGGAAGTGCATTGCTTTTTGTTAAAAATTAAAGGAATTGAAGTACAAACGATCGAAAGAGATGCTTTTATGAATCGAATGATCGAGAAATTAAAATCTTTTCATACAAATCATTATGCGTTAGAATTAATTGAGTCGTCATGAACGAAATATGAAACGTTAGTTAAGTGTTCTCGATTGACAAAATAATGAAATGTTATAATTTATAAAAATGTAATTTAATGTAAATAACTTATTTAAGGTTCTTTTCTTTATTTACCTATCTGTATCATTTAAAAACGCAGCATTTGGCGTGTTTTCTTTGCTGTTTTATTAATTAGTTACCACTTTTTATTGCTTGCACAGCAAGATATTACTTTCTTTCTTTCTACTTACGATTAAAAAAATATCAGGTCCATGGATAATACACAGTTTGAATATAATAAAAGTGTAGGGGTAAAACCATTTATTGTTTATTTACAAAACTGAAGCTAAAGATAGGGATGTTCTTTTGTTTGATTTTTTCGGAACTGGAACTTGCATTGAAGGTATTCGAGCAGAGATCCAGTGTAAACAAAAAGAAAAAATCAAAAACATCTGTATTTATTTAAAAATTCTCAATAATCAATATTATATATTTAGTAGTGGTACTTTTTAAAAAGAGTATTATGTCAAAAAGCTTTTGTTTTAAATTAAAATCGAATTTAAATTTTAAAATTAAATTAAAACTTCACATAAGTTCATTCCATATGCATTTATTTAATGTTATTATTAAGTAATATATACATTTAGTTTTTTATTTATCAATTACAAATATTATGAACAACTACTATAACCTGCTACAATTTGTAATAATTTTATTAGTTTTAATTAGACAATCCAACTCGAAAATTTTTAACCAATCAAATTACAGAATTTTTCAAATTGGGACCAATGAAATTAGGTTTATAGTAAAAAAAACCACTAGTGGTTTTTTCTTAGTGAAAAAATTTATGTCAAATTTAATTAAATTAATATTAACTACACACGCTAAATAAAAATTTGCTCGATGGATTGTCAAGCCGAATTCAACTCGTGATCTAATTTTTTCTTGCAAAATTTATCATTTAAGACATTCGTAGCTTTTGCTTTTGGAAAATTACACTCGTCTCCTGCGTCGACCGACTCGTGTAGTTTTCGTTGCGAAAGCTACTCATATCTGAAATGACAAATTTTGTCGGAAAAAATTAGACCACTTGTTATATTATATATGAAAATAATATTTTAATTATTGGCTTGGGCTTGGTATAGGGATATAAAGCCGCTCATAAAAATAGTGAAACGAAGCGATAAGGAAGGGGAGTATCATAAATATTATATTATATAATATTCCTCTTCTTTATCGCATCGTTTTCCTATTTTTATGAACGCGTTTATATCCGTATACCAAGCCCACGCGTTTTCAACCGGTATAGTACGAAAACTATCGTAATATTAAGCAACCATCATTCGTTTGCTTGTAAGTGGTAATACACTATATGTACAATGTTTTGAATGAATTTGCTACACTCTTTTATCCCTCAACACTTCAATATAGTTAACACTACACTGATGAAATAAACAATGTACCCAAGAAAAGATTGTTTTAGAAGTTATCAAGTTATCATTTATTACAGAAAACGTTACATTTTTAAATTTACAAAAATTAACATTTTATATAAACAGGTTTATTTTAGCAAATTTGAAAAACATAAATAGACGGGTTGGATCTAACAGACCAAACGCCCTTGAATATAAAATATAAAAAGAATACAAAAAGCTTGCCTTTATTAAATGTACATCGAAGCTAAGGAATTTACAAAAAATAGAAATACCTACTAAAGATTTATCTTTCTTAAAATTATATTAAAAATGTTATACAGCACAACTATTAGTATTAGACATACATACGGTTTCAAATCCTGAGGATGTGGTTAACATTGGAATAGTTTTAGGTATTTACATCATTATGATTATGTATATGTATAGGTTTGTATTTTTGTAAAATTTGTATTTTTATTAAATAATATGATAGCTTGATTGCCAGTTCGCGCTGCCAGTCTTGATATGCGAATAGCGGCTATATGGTTGTAATTACGAGAAAAAAAAATTTGGTCCAAATTTGTCCTTAATTAGAACTAAATGGTAGTGTAAAAAATTTTTATTTTTATTAAAGTGGGGGTGCTAGCTTGATTGCCAATTAACGCTGCGAGTCTTTATATGCGAATAGCGGCCATATGGTTGTAATTACGAGAAAAAAAACTTGGTCCAAATTTGTCCTTAATTAGAACTAAGTAAATGGTAGTGCAGAAAATTTTCAGTTTTGTTAAAGTGGGGGTGCTAGCTTGAGCTCAAGCCAGCATCCCCACTTTTCAAATGCGAATTGCGCCCAAACAGTGCTTGGTACAAATTTAATTTTTTTCGTACAAATTTGTCCTTAATTAGTACTAAATTATAGGCTAATTTTTTAAAATTTTTTTGAAGTGGGGTTGCTAGCTTTATTGACGTCTATTACCGTCTAACATTTGATTGTCTAAGTTGCATCTTATGACATAAAAATTACGTCATCTCGTATGCGAAACTTGTTTGAATGAGTTCAAGAATACATGCCCTGGGTCCATATTCTTTAGTTTCGTATACAAGATTCGCATACGCGATGGCGTAATTCTCTATTACCTTCTAACATTTGATTGTCTAAGTTGCATCTTATGACATAAAAATTACGTCATCTCGTATGCGAAACTTGTTTGAATGAGTTCAAAAATACAGGCCCTGGGTCCATATTCTTTAGTTTCGTATACAAGATTCGCATACGTGATGACGTAATTCTCTATTACCTTCTAACATTTGATTGGCTAAGTTGCATCTTATGACGTAAAAACTACGTCATCTCGTATGCGAGACTTGTTCGTATGACTTCAAGAATACGGACCCTGGGCCCGTATTCTTGAACTCATACGAACCAGTCTCACATACGAGATGTTAGAAGGTAATAGAGAATTACGTCATCTCGTATGCGAAACTCAAGAACACGGGCCCAGGCCCTTAAGTTTTGGGTTTTTTTTTGTTTAAAATTTAAATTTCCTATTCAATGGTGTGGTCGAAAATCAAAAAGATCAAATTATGCGAGAAAAACTGTTTTAAAAATATTATTATTAGCTGAAATGACATTTTAGGTGACTTAGATTTTTTTTTGTTAACATTTTAGACCTTCTGGGCCTTCTAGGATAAGAAGATTTAAATTCGCCAACGTGGCTATACTAATCTTGGCCCGTAAAATTTAAAATATACAGGGTGTCCCACCCGGAAATCAAATCTACCCTCTGTGTCACCCGTCTGTATGTAGAAGCGATGTCACAATTGCTGCATGAAAGAGATAGAAGAAATAGTTAACTTTGTGAATGTTTTGTGAAAAAAAACCTATGAAGAACACTGCCGTGTTCTTGACAAGCTTATTTGAAGCAATACTTATAAAGATAACTGTTTAAAACCGGTCAGCTTCCATGAAAATTGCATTGTCTAAACTTAAAATGACGTCTTGTGTAATTGAATTTATCTTAAACTTAAAGCAAATGCTCAAAATGTCCTCCTGTGGACTCTATACAGGCTTTAAAGTGCCCTTGTAGACACGCCTCTAATCATATTTTTTGAATAAATAATTTAGTTGGTGAATATGAAGTGTACAATTTATAAAAAATATTTTTTCAACCCCTAGATTCACATTAGATAATTAAGTAAGGCATACTACCTTATGCAGAATGAACTAAAGAATACATTTCCGTGAAACAAAACAGAGGCTGCAATTTGAAAAATTAATCAAGTCAGCATGATCTCTTAAACGTTACTATGCAATCAGCGTTTAAGAATGTTTTCTAAAGGTCCATTTCGAGTCATTCACAATAGTTTTTGGTTGATTTCTTTATCTTTTCAAATAAGGGAGATATTACATGTAAACAGCATTGTGGGGCACCCTGTATATTCTCGAAAAGAAATTCCTGGATTTGGCAACAGTGTGTAACAATTTTTAAATTTTAATATTGGACACCCGAATCATATAATAGATAAAATTAGAATTTTTTTTTCGCTTTGACAAACTTTGACACTTTTTCACAAAACCTATAGAGTAGGAGATAATAAGGTATAGCCTGTAATAAATGGGCCACCCTGTACATAGTGCTATTAAGAGGCAAGGAGCTAACAGTTAATCTCTAAAGATTGAAATTCTATATTTAAGTGGTCATATTAAATATTGTCAATGGTGGTCACAAAAAGGTCAGCTAGCCTCATGCCAGGAAAGGGTAATCAGAAGTTGGCTCCAAAGTCGTTTTTCCAGGAAAAAAAGTCGTGATCAAAATAATACTGACAAAGTGGCCTCGTTAATTCTACATAATTCAGTACATAGACAATCAGTACGCAAGTATGCAAATTGTTGCTTTCTTTAAAATCCATTAAATCTGGGTTGGTTATCCAACAAATCTCGTTCATACCAGACAACAAGAATAAAAGGAACATAGCAAAATTCCATAATTATGTTACCCGCAGGTAGATACTGGCGCTTGTTCATGCGTTTATGTTTAGTTTTATGATAGAACTATGACCTGAATAATACTTATGCATGTAAGATTATTGAACTATGGATAGTGTTTATTTTAGGTATAGGAAAAACCACAACACACCAGAGAAGAATAAATAAATGTATTAATATTAAACAGTACCGCAATTAGAATACAATAATAATAGCAAGTTTTGCTTTTTATTTTCTTACTTGTATTGATATACCTAGAATAGTGACTGGAGATACACAAAAGATCATAGTGAATTAATAAACCTTTTAGGAATAGAACATTTGGACGTAAAATTGATCTTTTCATCAAAAAAGTTAATTTTATGCGTTTTTTGATTACGGCCTTGGCCTGAAAGGTTTTTTCTGACACTTGTTCAAGAGTCTGTTTAAGATATTACAGGTATTATCTACATTTTGTTTTTTTATCAAATATTAAATTAAAAAGTACTTACTATAATAATTAGCTCTTCATCATTTAATGTATGTTTGTTGAGCATCGTAACCTCATCCTGCCATGAGATTGCCGGTAAAGTAGGTAACGATACATGAGGTAAATTGAAAGATGACGTAAAAGGAGCTAAGTTCATACCGTATGATTAGATTAGAAAGAAATTTTATTTTACGACAGCTTTATAATATATTCATTTGTTTTTTTATCTGTGGTAAAATACGCTTGTCAAAGGTTATTAGACGAAAGAAAAGAAGCGAAATGGAAGAATAACTTGCTGGATATCTTTTAACATAAATACAAAATTAGTGTTTAAAACCGATTACAATCGAATAAAAAATAATGTATGACACACGGACGGAATCATTTCCTTTCGACTCGATGCGTTCGTCCAAAAAATTGTAGTTTTCGTCCTTGTATCATAACTATTTTTTACTCATATGGCTGTATCGGGTATGAGATATAAATAAATATAACTAGATATAATGAGACTTTCCCATCCCATAGCCGAACCTGTTACCCGCAAAGTTTCATCGAAATGTCTGAAATATCAGCCATGACCAATTCACCCTTCGATGGGATTTATCAGCATCGCATACTTAAATATACACTGAACTGAACATTAGGAACTATCACTATTAAGTGCAGTAAACCACTTGGATAGTGTTATTTTAACGTGGCCTACCTACCTTTTGGCTTATGAACACGGACCCCATTTCGGAGACAAAAATTGAGATACGCTCAAATAGCGCACTAATGTTATTGCAAAAGTTACCAGTACATATTGGTGGAAGCCAAGTATATCTTCCAGACCTCTCCTAGCTCTCCAGGCTACTACCGGAGTCATAATCTGTCAGCTGTGGTGATTCAGGGAAACCTCATGATTGATGGTTTCAGTGTTGAATCTTACTTGAAAAATCGGTCTATGAGATTTGATTTTAGGATGAGATAGTGCGGTGTGGGAAAGGATATTTTAAGTTTATACAGGAAACCTTCATGCCATATTCGGTCAAAAGCTTGTTAAACGTCCAAGAAGGCAGCTGTATATAATATTTTCACTTCATGACTTGTGAATATGTTTTTAACGATCTTGTGGCATTGTTGTTTAGTTGAGTGACTTTTCCTATAGTCAAATCTGTGAGTTGGTTTATTATTGGCGTTTATTGCGGTGTCGTCATAGATTCTTTTGAGCAGAAGCCTTTCTAAGGTTTTTGACATGATCAATAGTAAACTTATTGGCCGGTACGAAGCGACGGCATTCGGAGGTTTATTTGGTTTATTAATCATTATTATTTCAACAAACTTCAGTGTGATCCGCTAGTATGCAAAATACGCTGTTATAAATTATGGTTAGCAAAAATAGTGCTTTTCTAGTCAACATTCCCGTACATATAAAACAAACACATCGTTGCTCAAAAAGAAGAGCAAGGCGTATATGGCAAAGGAGTCGTAATCCCATAGAGATTAACCCGACTGCTTAATTTAGATTTAGATAATTTCGATAACTTTCTTAAGGAAGTTGTGGAGGGATAGTCTGAGCCAAAAGTAATGGAACTGCGCTATTTCTACAAATAGAAATAATTACCTATTTTGCTTCAAATAAAGGCTCTAACGATAGTAGTTTTATTAAAATGCATGTGAAAGCAATTTAGTTCTTTAGTTATTATTTATATGTGTAGGTTTTTAATTAATTATTAGTCTTTTTAAAGGCAAAAACTAACTTTTGAATGTGTAGTCCAAACTTAAGAACGTGGAAAAATGACGATAAACAATTCTTCTAATCAGGAATTTTATTCAAGTTTACTTTTTTATTAGCAAAAATAAAATAATATTACTATATAGACACTAAAAAATAAACAAATATCTCTAGCATATAAATAAATTATACGCTTCTAGAGTAGTGACAAAGTGACAATGTTGCCTTAAGTTGGTACCAGTATTTCGTTTGTTGTTCTGATGAAAACAAATTAATGTAGTAATAGTATATTGTACAACTAGCTATGAAAGTCATACTGTTTTTCACAAATTTGCACTTTTGATTAACGACGGCGAAGCCTGAATTTATCAAGCAAATGAGTGAGAAAGATGGACTTTCATAACGTGTTGCACACGACATTTGTTGCATAATGTAAGTTGAGAAATTAATTAAAAACTAGGTGGACCCGTGGGCTACGCTCCACGCTCTCATTATATTACTTTTATAATATAGATAAAAACACAATATTTCAATAAATAGCACTAATGAACCACCATGCGTATTATCTCGACTGAACCTGGAACGTTACCCAACAATCAACACAAATGCTGCTCTTCCAATTTCCTTATTTGAACGCACAACTGTAGTGGTCGACTGGACGGACAAATTTGTACCTTACGTCAAGACAGCATAGATACTACGCCGATAGCTTTTAGGCTACGCCCTCCAAAATCTTAGACGATTAGACGATGTGGAAGGGATCGGGAATTATAATATAGATGATTTATGCTAAATTTAAAAAAATCAGAAAAACATAGTATTCTTTGACAATAATGTTCGAAAGAGATTGAAGTCTGTTATTTACAAACATAATTAAAAAATAATTAAAAAAGTGCTACTTTCATTACGATTTTTCGTTAAAGAAGTCAATTTTCATAATCAATATGCAAAAAATGTCTTTGACTCAAGTTTTGAGGTTATCTTTGCAAATATTACAAATATAGGTATATAAAACGATGGATGAAACACTATTTATTCAGATTCATTTAAAACCTAGCAGTAAAAATTTCCGAATTATGTATCTTTTTATAGAATACAATTGATTTAGTTTTCGAGTTGTAAATTACGAACGGCCAGTAGTGCTGCATGTAGCTATATAAAGCTTTCAAGCTTCCCGTTAGTTGTCGTAAAGTGACATTGTTACATTGCGAGCTATATCAAACGTTCAATCGACAAATTCTTCGTATTAACTTTTTTTTTTGGCAAAACTATCTACCTAACAAATTTGAAACAATAACGGCATACTCTTACAACGTTTTTACGTGATATGTTTTGGTGTCAAATTTCTTTCTTCTTTTTTATGAAGTTATTATAATAAATGCATCAATAACTTACCATTTTGCATAAAATCGCGTGTTATTTTTAAATGCAATTAACGCATAAGCAAACTTCCTAAATGTTAAAGATTTTTCAGTAAATAATTTTGTCCATTAAAATCTATCAACTTCACTAATTGCTTTTACACTTTCATTGTTTTCTCTACAGCCACAACTTCATTAAGATAAATATTAATATAAATATAAACAATATTAAGAGTCCGTTCATTGGCTTGGAATGAATCCATTTTTAGCTCTACGCTCTTAACGTTTTTCTTTAAAACAAATGAGTCTATCGATTTCAAATACAAAAATTATTCAAAATACATCTTTTTTCTAGGTCCTCCTTGTAATACTTTTCGATATGCTTTTTTTTTGTTTTTGAAATGTGTATGAGTAATAAGTGATCTAAATCTGTTAATTTCTATCAGATATTTCCTGCAAACAGAATATTAGAACGAAAAACGTTAAAAGAGGGATATAAAGGAATATCCCAGTTTTCCAATGAACCAAACCAACCCTGATTCCATAAAGATTAATTAAAATTTTATACTAATTTCTAAACGTCTTCCAGGACTCTCTACATAACTTATACGTAAAAGTATTATAATTGTCACTTTTGAAGTTGCAATGTTGAATTAATGATTTGAATCATATTGAAGTGCCACCCAGTGTGACCCAGAGCGTACTGTGTGGCGTAAACAGACTCTTAGGCTCGTGGAAATGATGCCTCCCAAGCATATATGCGACTTAATACAGAACGAATTAATTTCATTTTTTCGCGTGCGCTCGTAGCAATGTATCATTTATCTCGAATCTCTCCTACTATTAACAACTTTTTATAAACAATGAGTTTTACATTAAGTCATACGAAATATAGAAATATATTTAGTACTGACCCACTTCATATGTTCTTCACAAAATGTTGATAGAATCCCCCCCCCCTCACCCATGCACCTTATAGTTTTTTACCTCTTCTTTGAAATAAACAATATTTTAAAATTAGCATCCCCACTCCCCACTCCGAAAGAGAATTCTGGCTACAAATTTTGTACAAGGGTACAAACAAATTTGTACCCTTGCACAGGTTCTTTCCTAGATAGAATCAAGGGTTTATTTCCATTTGCTTTTATTTTTACGTTTTCAGTGACTCGTGCCGTCCCACACTGGTGTAAAACTCACAAGTTCTTGGAATTCTTAAAGTATGTCAGGTGTTATTAAGAATGAATGGGGGCATCTTTTATGCACGATCATAGAACTGATAAGTAGCCACGTACTGAAATAACACTCCCGTACTTGGTCATTTGATTGTAGCGCTAAAAGCAAGTACACTTGTACGTTAATTAAATGTACCCCCAGTTAAACAGAAGGGTTAATTTGTCAGTTGAAAAAAATGGATTTAGATTTTCAAGACAAGTAGTTTTAGCCTATGTTGCAGTTATTCCGCTTGTATTTATAACGATGTATTAAATATAGGTACGAAGGTTATGGGTATTTTTTGGCATTTTAGCAATAATCTGCTATAAGTTTCGATTCCCGCGTTCTAATTTATACATCAAAGAGAAGCATCTTTAGTGAAGATTTCCTGAAAATGCCAGACCCCCTACCTGAGTCAGATTTTTTAAAGTTACTACTGCAATTTATAGTTTATCTAAAATTTAACATAAGAAGTGCAACAGAACATTCTTTAGATAATTAAACAAAAACTATATAGTATTCAGGTTTGTTCTTGCACAAGTGGAAATTTAATTTTAATTTTCGTTATTCCTACAAAACAGTTCACACATTGGTAAAGAACGGTATTTTGGAAAGCATTGTTAGTTGAGATAAACGCGATGCGCTGGTTTTTCAATTTTTACACTATAGTGCGTTCCTAAAAAATTGCGCTCTAAGCCCCTGGGGCTTCCTGGACTACTCCTGGCACACTCCTGCATACGGTCCTGAACTTCAGTATTCATCCTCTACAATTTAATATTAATAATTTAAAACTACGTAGAATAATGGTATCTGTATAGAAAATGGCGATTAAAAAAAATAATTGAATTACGGTAATCGAAAAAGAAAGTTACGAAAATACATTACAAAAAAACATATAAATTATATACGGTTATGCGTACAACGCACAAAAAGTAATTTTGAAAATTGAAAAGAGAACAAGTAAATGTTATAAAATATAGAAAACTTCAAAAATCAAACTCCACAAAATAGACACAATGATTGTCTAAAATGGTAGTACTATAAAACATTTATCCAACACCTCTATATAAATACCATGTTTACTATGGTCATTTTAAATAAGGAAAGTGATTATTTACTCTTATGTTACATTATAACCTACGTTGTCCCTAGCAACGTGGGTTATTTTTAAAAAACTCACTCCTTCAAAGATAACAACCAATCACCAGCTTGCGTTACTTAATATTATAAAATCCAGTCATCGTGCTAGAGTATTACCGTCAAAACTACAGACTAACTATACATTGCAAATTCGATGTTTAAACTGAAATAAAGAGGTGTTGGATAAAATTTTGTATGGCACGCGTGAGTTAAGGATATTATCCACTCAGAAAAATTAACCCTCTCGGGCCTGCCGGCCCTCGAGGGTAAATTTTTCGTTCGTGGATAATATCTTACTTAACTCACTTGTACCATAAATAACTATTATAAGCTTCACCACTTAGAAAATATTTGCCTACTAAACAATAAAGCAGGTGTGTTTCTATTATTATCCGAGTATGTTTTGGTAATTTAATAAGATAATAACTATCTCCTTAAAAAACATTTATCCCGTAATGTATTTTCGACGGTGCTACGTCAGGAGCGATTATTAATATTATGGAATAAATGCAATGCTGCATTGTAAATGCAAATATAACAAAATATGTTCATATCCTTTTCATAACTTTATTCTCTCTCTCTCGTCAAATAATTTCTGGAGGTGTACACATAACTCTTAACGGCTATTTCGTACTGCATAACAATAGTTATTATAAGAATCAGTAAATTAATGCAAAATCCATATTTACTGGAAAATAAATAATAAATAGCAACTAATTTGCAAAGTTTTAACAACCATGCAGTAACTTTCACCATTCAAGGTTTATTTATGCTGAAAAACAACAATTTGGAAGAGAATTTACAAATAGCACACTTGTACTATATACCTCCAGTATGGCATTGTTTTGGATGTCTACTAAGAGCTTCTTTTTACGATAAATGAACTTTGGATTGTTTACATCTCCTTATAATAATTAATCTTGTCCGACATTATAATGATCTGTTTTACATTATAAAATAGCAAAAACATTAAAATTAAACTATCGCTATTGAATGGCTTCGGCCATGTCCAATACCAAATTTATTGCTTAAGTCTTATGTAATAAATAAGTTATATGACAACCTTCAGATAAACCTACCTGTATGGTGCATAAATTGCATTTGACCATGAGAGAAATATGCATCAAAACATTCAAATGAACAAAATTGATTGTTATTGTTGTTACAACGTTACCAATTCTGCCAATGAATTGGTAGTTGTTTTGTAACGTTTAATTAAGTACGCAAATATTTACGACTTTCTGCGCTGTTAATGAACCAATTTCGTGCTGCGATTGTATTCATTTTACAAGGCCATATTTGTGTTATTTATATTATTATATCTTTCTAATAGTTTTTTAATGATTTATTATATACTACTTATATGTTTTTTATTCTTTTTCCTAGGATGATGGAGGCGGAAGCAGAAAAGTTCGTGTTCGAAACAAAGACACACAAGAATCGCCGAATCTTCTAGACTGTTTTATTACAAAGGTAAGTTCTAGAATTTTTAAATTGTTGGGAAATTGCGAGGAGTGATGGCGGTGCACTATTTATTATCTCATAGAAGCAAACAACTGAGAAAATTCTGAAACAACTTTCTAACAATACCCCTTACCGTTGACAGATTTTGTGTATGGATGCTGAAGCGATTGCTGAAGAAAATTCTATTCCTTGTACTCATTTACTACCGCCATTACCTTTTTGTGGTCCAAAATAGGTTTCTCAAAGATATAATCTTAATTTAAGGAATATACAGTGGTAACTGGTGGCTAGACCAGGAGAGTGGAGGGGGGCGGGCTAGTTTAAAATTTCAAAATATATATTGCGAATGGCAGAGATGAAAACACAGCTTTTATGAACCGAAGCATTGCCTTGATGGAGCAGGACGCAGTGCCTAAAACATCCTTGTCTTTTTTCCTTGATTACCTGGCGAACTTTAGATATCCTAATCTTGCATAATATTGATGTTTACGGTATGCCCACATGGTAAACAATAGAATCGACGAAAACAACTCCTACAAAAGCCCAAAACACTATTACCATGATCTAGGGGCAGCTGAGGAATCGATTCGAAATTTTCGAAGTGAGCCCTTATGCCGTCATTACGTACTTTGGTGTTTCTGGATGCTTGGTCAAAGTGGTAAAGAGGTTAGCAGCCCCACCTTGTCGAAAATGAAAAAAAAGATACCACAATTATGTGCTAATTTCGTCCCAAATTAAAATTTGTTGTGCTCTATTAGAATGTGATAAGAAAAATATGTCCTCTGATAACTGAAGAGAAGGGTAAGGTGCAGGATGCACTCGACGCATTGGTAGAGATAATACTATCTTACTCTCAATACCCATCAACTACCGATCTGGCGAGGCGACCTAAAGTGTAGGCGTCGAAGGACTAGTTGGCTCATGCGGACAATACTTGTCGTACGTATACAGTGTGTCGCAAATTAAGCGGCACCACCCTTATATCTTTATTATTTCTTATCCAATTTAACCAAATTTTCTGCAAAGATAGAACACATTTATGGTCTATTTGTAACCAAAAAAACATTCGCCCCCTTCAAATGCAAAACCACCTGCGATACCAAAATAAATGGAAAAATGCAAAAATCATATTAAAAAATGTCTAATATGATTTTTTGATTTTTTTTTCATTTATTTTGGTATCGTAGGTTGCATTTGAAGCGGGCATTTGAAGGGAATAGACATTTAGTCACAAATTGGTTCTTTGAGAAAAATTTGGTTCAAATTGGTTAAAAAATAAAAAATATATAACTGTGGTGCCGCCTAATTTGCGACACACTGTATATAGAGCATAATAGAGCACACAAATTTTAAATTTGTGACAAAATTAGCACAAAATTGTGGTATATTTTTTTATATTTTCGACAAGGTGGTGGTGGAAAATATATTTACCTGTGGTAAAGCCGGTTTCGTTTACTGACAGCTTCTTTCGGACCACACACTGTCATTGGCATAACGCATCTGGCTTTTTGATCTCCCATCGCCGCCCCAAAGGACCCTGCAGGAGAGTCCTTGACAATAATGCATCCTTTTTCAAAGGGCCTGCTTCGGCGCAAGTATTTTGGCTTTGCGAAGTCACCACAGGGCCGAAGTTGAAAATGATATCGAACTTGTTGGGGTCTGTGCGGGGTCTCCTCGGTCCCCTTCACCAAGGCTCTTATAATATGCAGCACTCGAATTATCTTTGCAGATTTGAAGACCAGAAAACAGACTAACTACTGCTGCCTTTGATGTTCCATGTAACGATTTTCTCTACCACTCAAGACTCTGCTCCTAGTTACAATGATAAATAATTGATGAATTTCGATAATGCGTTGTCTTCGGTCAGTGGTTCTGGAGCATGTAAGAGTCAAAAAACCCTACTTTTACTCGGTAGCCAAAACAATAACTAAAGTCAAACAAAACTATTCATAATACTTACGTTACGGTACTTATAATAAATTTTAATGCTCTGGCCGAGACATCTTATTAAATAAAATTATACTCAGGCGTCGTGGGTGTTAATCACACAAGCTTCTGATTAGATAATAGAACCAGGAACAAATAAAAAAGATAAAAACGGCGCCACTCAAACTGATTATATGTTATCATTATTTGAAGTAAAAGGCGATAAAAATCTCGAACTACAAAAAGCCTTCCTACAAAAATCTACGTTAAATTTCGAGATCCCAAACTGAATAAATTTTACACAAATAACATAAAATTAACCCTTTAAACAGTTATCCTTAAGAATGGTTAATTTCACTAAACTTCACCAAAAACATGGCTTTTGAAGTTTGAGCTATTGTTATTTTATTAACCAAATCGATTAGCTTTTGCGATTACGGAATAAATTCATTATTGTTAATAACTATAACGGTACTAAAACTAACTTTATACTGTAGGATACGTAATAGTATTTTGTGTCTCAAGGGCAGAAAATTAGCATTTGTAGCCCGCAGTTAAGCCCGCGGACAACTTAGGGCTACAAATGCTTTTCGGTCCGAGTGACATACAAAAGTTTTTCGCCTACCTGTTTGAAAGTTTAAAAAAGAATTCCAAAAGTTGAAACAGTAACCTAACTTATTAGTAAATTAAATAGGCATATGTTAGAGGGAATGAATGAAAATGAAAATAAATCCAGACGTTTTTAGTAATTTATTAACTAAATTAACCTAATAATCATTACACTACATACAACACGGCCGTATAGTAAATGTTTTTAGTATTATTGGTAAATAAAAGGAACAGGATAAGACTTTTAATTAGGATGAGTAATTAATCTATCATTGTATAATTTATTGAAATTACAATTTTCTTTTTATTAATTAATTGTCACAACCTCCATTTATACATACAATGACACTGTGAAAAGAAAAAAACAAACGACAAATTTATCGACGAAGACATGAAATACAAAGTTATGATCTAAGAAGCCTAGAAAAATTTGACGTATGCTTTTTATATTTTTAAAGGTTAAGTAAAAATATGTTTGAGATTACATTTTCCGTCATATTCCGTTGCGAAAAGTTTTACGAATGAGTTATATTTTTAATGTTAAAAACTAATGATTTCATTTTTTGATTAAAATCTATTTAGGATAATGCACAGGAGTGGTCAAAGTATGACAATTTAAAAAACAATTACAATTTTTACAGTATCTCCAACTTAACATAAATAAATCGTGCTTTCATCTAGTAGTAGTATAGCGGTTATGTATTTGACATAAGAGGGCAGTAAAAAGTTTGACATAAGAGCCCCGCAAAGAAGCCTTAACTGCCCTCAAAACAGGACATTTAGAAAGCACTTTCTGATCAGGTAGGCGAAAAAACTATTACTTTGAATGTTGCTGGGATTGTTATTGATAATATCCTCGTAGAAAGTATGGTGCGTCATACTTTTATTCTTAAACACGCACTTTAACATTATGCCAATGATTAATAGCTTTAAATAATTCTTTAAACCGCTACATAGTTCAAACGGAATAGCCACGACACTAGCATCTATTTTGGATAATTTGTACCGAAGCGCAAATAAATCAAAATCAAATTTTTACAAAATTTACTATAATAACTTTGTAAGAGTGAAAACTATTTACTACGCTGTTCAAGGGGAGAGCGTGTAACGGGGAAAACTCCCCTGCTTTAATAAGGATGAGGCTGAAGAGAATACAAAACTCCTGAATTTTTGCGAACTAAAAGGGGTAGGAATTATTTAAATTTCCAATGGAATAAAAACACGATAATAGCACCCAATGAGAGGTCTACAAGATTTCTCTCTAAAATGGACATTTTAACAAGTGCTTATCAAGTGTTACCGGAAGTCTACAGTCATAAACTTGACACATGACGCGAGATTTATTATATTGTTGACTGATAAAAAAATTATTAGTAGCTTAAAATACAAAGGTATTATATCCTATTTCAATTGCTGGAGACCAATAAATTATTTTTATTTGAGATCTGTACGTACTTTTAAACTAAAAAGAAGCTCAATATCTTATATCATATATTATTTAGCAAAATTATCATGAATTTCGTCTGCAAGAATTATGTTAACCATAAGAAAGGATATAAATACTATATTAATTTGAACTATTTGCAATTTCGAAGGTTTATTAAAATGCTGCATGCATTAGTAAATATTTGACAAGAACGCATATTGAACGTGGGAGTTGAAATTCAACTTAACTCAAAGGAAATATCTCATTATGCACGGCCGTACTAGGACTATTTTTTATAAAATGAATACGCAAACTTTTTGGAACGTTACAAGCTGGTGTCGATTCTGGCTGGGTGGCTATTGCTCTCTGCCATATGGTATCGCGTTGACTTGGAGATCTCGAATTTCTTCTTTTTCGGCAACTGTCACAAAGAGGTGGTACCTGGACATACCGCTAGAGCTTGTCTTTGGCGATTTGCAAAATGGCGAACCAGTCTTTTTCTTCTAGCTCAATCAATCACTGGAACAGGAATCCTATTTTCGAGATCCACTTTCTGCTCCAGCTGGTCTGCTCTGAGTGCACATGAGACTTCCTGCAACTGCTGAATGATAGTCAAATTTTTCTGAGCAACGGCGGTATGGAACTCATTTGTGGCTCTCTCGAGCTCCACTATGGGGGCTGCTTGGTGTCTTGTGACGTCGGTAACCCAAGCAGACAAGTCGTTATTCTTGCCTCTGTCGTCGGAAGATAATTTCATCTTCTACATCATCTTCGAAATCGATGAGCTGCTTCTCGACTCTTCATTCTTCCAAGATGAGCTAGCTCCCTTTGAGCTTTCAGGAATTCAAGTTTTTTCCTTGAGACTCTATCCTAGCATCTTCATCCACCACTTTCCTGAAGAATCATTTGTATTCCTCTCTTTGCTTATCGGGCACCTTTCAGTTTGTCTCCATATTTTGGAGGCATTTGATACGATCCACGCAACCAATTCACGTTTCATCTGGATAATTGTTCGAGATATTTTGGCAATTTTCTTCTTTGAATCAAGAATTGGTTACTTTTGTCGACGCTCAGTGTTGATAGACTGGGACACTGGTATAGCTCCCTTCTGGTGAGACCTCGGCATTGGAAGCAGCGTCGCACCGTCCGCGGTGGCGGCATCCCTGTTGACTCCCTTATTACCTACACCTCCGCTAGTGGCCTAGTAGATCGGGAGTTAATTGCTTTGGGGACAGTCCCTTATTTTTTCTCCGTTCTAGGTCGATCCAAATGTCACTGACTCATTTGTCGGTATAAGTATTACTAAATTGTAAAAAAGGTTCGCAATTTTTGTGGACAACGTATAGAATAGTAGTCGACTATTTTTATTTTAATACGCATTTATTAGGAACACAAATAACATATTAGTTCATTCCTCCTGAATATTTAATTATGTTTATAAAAGGCTGCTGCTAATTATTCTTGGGAAAATTTTATTAATGGGAAAATTTAAAATAGTTTATAATTTTATTTTTATTTGTGCAATGCACTTTGTTCTTATACGTAGTTTGATTCCTGGAAAGTCTTTTGTTATTTTATTTATCGAATGAAAAGCTGGAATAATATAATTATGTGTACAGAATAAAATTAGACATATACAATATATTAATAAAATACTACGCAATAAATTAGAAAGAGTAATAAAAGTGTAACATATTTCATTGTAAACATTTAAACATAATATAACATAAATATGTACCAGCTTCGGTAGATTTAGTAGTTAGCACATTTTCTTCATAATCCAAGAGTCGCAGTTGCAATCAGACGAATTGATTACATAACACTTAAACATTAGGTGATCCAATGATCCATGATCACTTCAAAACCGACTCCAGACTCTCCAAGAGAGATTCCAACCTGCTAGCGAGCGGATGAGCAACTGTGGTTATGCGGTTAGAGTAACTGGATTTGCATAGAGCAGGCTCATGTTTAGAGGTTCCTTTAGGAGTTGCTTCGACCATATAGGTTACCTCGATATGGATAGAAAGGCATGTATGGGGTGCATTGTTTAAATCGTACTGAATCAGTAGTTGCTTGTGTTGATCAGCAGACTTATTCCAATTCTCGCTTAGTTGAAGTTAATCGCCATAGTTCAGGAGGGAGTATATTTTGCAGAACGGGAAGCCATATCGCTGGCGTAGACTTCACAATTCCCGAGATAATTTTCTTCTTATTCATTATCTTATTCATCTGCACTCTACTTTGTCTAAAAATTAGGAGGAGTGATTCGAATTATTCCAGCAAAAAAAGTTGCTGTAATTGGTTCTTACAAAGCCAAGTTGAAACCCAGTAAATTTACATAAAGGGTTAGAAATATAGTTTAGCAACACGTAAAATTTGAATAATTTTATATTGGCTACACTGAATAAACTACACGTCGCCTGTTGTGACATGGTGTGACAATTTTGAGGTTATACTTATTTTGCGTTTTTCAAATAATTAATCAATATTTAGTGTTTGCATTGAAAACAAGGAATTATATTTTGAGCATTTATTACAATTCAATAATTTGAGATTTATTCTGCAGTTTTTTAATTTAAATTTCATGTTTTTAGATTTCAAAATTTTTATTGGTCACTTTTTTGAAGGACTGAACAGTTCTTGTGCAACGTGTGATGTATGTAATATGATCATATTGATCATATTTGTAATTGACCTTTTCTTCCCGCCAATGGTGAAATGCAGAATTCGGCAAAAACGGGTCTACTTTTTTTACTTCTCAATATTGGCTAACCTTACTGATCTAGTTACTTTAGTTTAGTAACTTATAATGGCAACAACCTTGATCTGATTAAACGTCATAAATAAACAAAAAGTACATAAACATAACCTCTGATTGATTGACGTTTTGTGATCCCTAAAGTTAGAAATAAAAAGTAAAATATAATATTAGTTTTTTAAAAAATTTTAAAGTAAGATTTAAACCTTTATCTGGTGACATCTGAAAAGCTAGTTTTTTTAACCAAACTAAATAAACAAAGCTTAAACCATCAAACGAAAAGTTCACACTACTTAAACTAATTTAGGACACAAAATACGATACTTACTGTATATAAAATGCTCAAAATTGCCGGTTTGAGATCTTGTCTTTACAAATTTAAATTTCAGGTCGCAGATGTTAATCCTAAAAGCTTCTAATTAAATAATGGAGTGAGGAATAAATAATAATATGTTGGGCGCTACCAAAGCTGAGGATGTTTTTCATAAAAACATGAATAAGAATTGGAAAAAGTGAAGGTTATCAGCTAAGGAACTAACCTACTTATGAATTTTGACGTTAATTTAATAAAACATTTATCAAACAATAAAAGATCTTGATTATCCAAAGAAACAAAAAACATCAGCAGTCCGTTTAGCCAAACTATGTCAAATAATCAAGTAAATTTGAAATCTGTATATTAAAAACAAAAAAATGGTACATACAATGCACATCAAAATAGTTACACATTAATAAAAGTGGCAAATTCAAAATACAAAAAACATCAAATCAAATTAGTTATTATTCCAAAAAATGAATAAAATTTCGGGATCCCAAATGACCAAATATTACCTAAACAATACAATATTAATAAAATTCAATACCTTAACAGTTTTTTATCATCCAAAGTAGTGTTCGTAAAATTCTTTTCACAAGTTGAAGGATTCAAACTCCTGACACTCAAAACACCATTAAAGCTCTAAACAAAGCTACAATAACAAACTGCTGAACTGCAACGATGCTGGAAGAAGTCTTCTGGATTTTGAACTAAATGTTATTAACGAGATTCATCAAACTTTAACATAATTGTTTGCAATAACTGCCTTTGATAATAAATTCTTTATTATTCTTCTAACTGGAACGATACTCGAAATCACTTGAATGTTGCTCAAAATAATTGTGGAAATTTATCATATAACAAATACTTATTCTTTATTTGTTATGTTTCCATTAATTCGAAAAGATCAGTGTATCGGTATGAAAATCCCTTTTCTTATACATGAGAATTAACACTGAAGATTCACGAAATAACTTTATTTAAGCTGTACTGTAATACTGTATTTTTATTCAAATAACTCAAAGAACTAAACGGCACTTTAAATAGTTAATTTGTTATTTTTTAATAAACAAATCGGACGGTAATCACAACATACTCAAACGGAAAATTACTAAATTCACTTGACGGGATTAAAGTTATACCCCGCCGAGGCACGAGGTACGCTGCCGCGAAAAAAAACTTTAGCTGGACTCTCTGCAACTATACTCTCTAAAGATCGAAACTGAAGTGTCGTTTCTCTCCTAAAAACTGAAGGTTATTTTATTATATACTGAGTATTCTGGAGGGTGCAATTCTGCATACACCAATCAAAAAATCGCCTGTTCCGATCTGAACAAATCAGGACTGCGGAGTCCACGTGTAGTCGATAGAGGAAGATTTCTTGATTCCGCTATTAGATTTTGACCTTAAAAGACTAGAGACTACGCAGTTTGTGTTTCGCGGACGAATAGTGCACACAGATGTTATCTTAATAAATCTAGCAAACACATCAAGTTGTTTTTAAGCGCATATGTAAGTAACCAAAAGAGATTTTTAACACGTAGCAAACATAAAATTAGATAAAGGTGGTTTGCCTTATAATATTTTTACGGAACGCCAAACTACAATATCTATGGGAACTGAACAAAATTAGGTTTATTACGAACCATATTTAATAGTTTCCAGGATTTTAACAAAGAAGCTATTTTAGCCAATATACACGTGCATAAATAAAATACAGAAAGAAATAATTTATTGCCCAAATGTTTTTTATAATTCTAAGAAGATTTGAAACACAACCTTTTTAAAATAATTTTTAAAGGATTATTTGTACCAAATGCTGACACAAGTTTATATTTTAAGAAGAACGCAAATTGCAGAACCGGACTTAAGATTTTTAGTAAATATGTAGACAAAACTACATTTATTCAGGACTGATAAAAATATACCGATACACATCTTAGAATATAAAACTGTAAGAAGGAGCGTAGCTACCCAGCACAATGTGCTTTAAAAGCGACGGATATGACTTCACACTGGTCGCCATTAGACATCACCTAAATCTGCTTTTTTCTCAAACTCCGACAAATACGAAAAAGGGAATTTCATTTCAAGTAGGTATTCGTTTGTTTAGATTATTAAATATAAAATTTATATTCTAAGATTAATTTCAAAATACTATGTTTTAAAATTGAGGTTATGTAGTTTATGTGCACATTTCGAACCAGTGAGAACAGCCAATGGAAATATTTCATTACAAAGCCGGAAACACCTACTCCGCCATATTGAGACCCCATCCCGGTCGTATGTGGTAGATGATTATGTTCCTTCCTACAATTTTATATTCTAAGGGTGACATCAATATGCTAAAAATAATTGCGGTATTTACTTTTGACGTTTTTAGCGGCTGCGCATTACATTGACAACTAACTTCAGGATACTTGTTACAGTAAGACCAATAAAACCACATGAAAGAGTCCAGATTTAATACCAATATTAAAAACAAAATATTAGACCGGCGATGGTAGCTCTCGTTTGATGAAAAGGCCAATTGGAATAATAGAAAAAATCAGTAGTGTAACATAAACTCCCATCTATTATAAATAAATAAATAAATAGAAATGCTTGCTTATAGATGTAATAAGCTATTCATATTGAATAAATAACTGAAGAATTTAATTAATTATCCATTTTTAAGTAAGACTGCCTACAGTAAATCAGTAAGGATGATATTGATGACTTCATCAGGTCTAATAATGCGTAACCATCGCAGATGTTTCATTGACAGGAAAATCTTATGATAATTCTTGATTATGTAATGTGTATTATAGTTGTATAAATATAGATGTCTTGATTTATTTAAGGCATGTATATACATTATGTACCCATGTTGCAAACCTTGAAATAAAATTTGATTTAACGACTATGCAATGCACTATTACTATTATAACAGTAAGAAATAAACAGTTACAATCTATTATGTCAGTGCAGATTTTTCATTTTTTATTAATTGCCGTTCAATAAATTACTATTTGGGTAATTATTCGACATACCGACCCCTATCGTACATGCATACATACGGAAATGCCAAGCGCCGCGGGTTTTCGTTGGAAAGACGCCATAAAAACAAGTAAAAATTATAAAATTTTCTTTTCTAATGGCACAAACACCATTTTTATGCCATTTTCACGTAAATACTGCCAACATTTTTACTAACTGTAACCTTCATAACATCATAACATTCTAACCTCAAAATAGCAAAATAGCTATTGTAATATTGTTTTTCTTATTAATTACCGGCGACCGGCGCGATTTGTTTTTCGGATTATTGTTCTCTGAGTTATCCTCTACAACTCAGTATCATTGGTTTAACCTGGGTTCAGAAGGGTCGGTATATCGAATAATTAATATTATTTGTTAAAAAAAACGAAAATATTTAATTACCTTTTTTTTCTATATTAATTAATGCAACAAGTATTTATACAACGTAGTATGTATTTGGCAAGCTGGAAGGTATAATGAAAGAAACAGTTTACTGTCCCAAGCCTTCGTGAAACTCCATAAGCATATAATATTTATTAATAATATTTATTAATATATATACCTGGCAATTGTTTCGATGCCAAGTATCATCATCAAAAGTATATTAAAAAATAAGCAAACACATTATATACAAGAAATGGGTAACTATATACAATAACACTTCCACTGACAGAATTATTAAGCTTAATTTGTTTGTTTGGTTTCTGAACTCAACCACCGGCTAGGTCAAGAATTGGGGCAACTTAGAAAGGCCAGCTGGGGCTTGTTTTAAAGCTTGAAACCTCTACTTTCGAATGTCAGTTGTCTCCTATATGAAAAAATCTATATTTGACCCCTAAAACAGGGTAAACACGTATTCAGCTCCAAACAAAATTTTAAAAGTTGAAAAAATTAGAAAAAGAAATCTTTCTTTCATTTTTTTTAACGGTATCGCATTCTTCGTCAAAGAATACATAAATTTTGTCCACTGCGTTTTTTCCTACAGTGCTTTAATTTCTAGCAAAATTGAAAACAACAATTTGCCATTTTTGAAAGTTTATCATTGTTTTCATCGGAAATGGCGTCAGATATATATATATATATATATATATATATATATATATATATATATATATATATATATATATATATATATATATCCAGTAGTACATTAGCATAACCATTAGAATTAGCCCGCAAAATGAATTTGAATTTTGAACAAAAAAAAACCTATACATACCTGCATCACTATTCCTAATTAATCATGTCACCATAAAACTCCAGAATTAGCAGGTTATAAATCTTAAGTGCAACGAGCTCTTATGATTCCAACGATAGAATCACATTTGATCATTGATCAATCGATAACGTTGATATAATGATGATGACATGAAGATGATAGAAGTTAGAAGGGTATCTAAGCGCGGTCTAAACAAGTTTAAACAAATATCTTTTTGTAATAATCTGACGATGACAAAAATGTCCTACATAAGAGTCTTACATATAGAAACTAAGTCTAAGCAGTTTTATAATATTCATAATTTGATAGTAGTACAGGTTCTGGGATTGTACCTTGTGGCACATTTAATTCAGTTAGAAGATAATTGAAATATCTATGTTCTTATTTATAATGTAAATAACGAATTAATAGTGTATGACGTTTAAAACCAAGATTAAATTTTTTAAAAGGTTTGTTTCCTTATATAACAAGTAATAGGTTTGTTTATATCGATGTTTAGAGAATCTGTTACATGTTAACAATACTAAACAACACATCATAAACGTGCAGTTAAAGTTATAGTATGTTTTCTTGTGACGATGTTATGATCCCACATGATGATTTCTGGAGTATGTATGCATGGGGACATGCTTGGGTTTCAATATAGCACAGCAAAAAATATTTTCTTTTTTTTTATCTTCTGAATAAGATTTTCGCTTGAACAAGAATTATCGTTCTAAACTGTTGACTTTTCTTTCATCTAAATATCTAGGTTGTACAAACACACTTATTACTGAAGACTGAAGAGTCAAAAGAACCACGCATCTTATTTTTAGTATAGTACGAGTGATGTTTGTTGGCATTCTTTTTAAACACTTCTAAAAATAATCTTCCCGGTTTTGATTTCTTTTTTTTCCTATTGAAACTATTTCTATTTGTGAAATTATCTCATTGGAAAAATTCCTAATTTATATAAAGTAGCAATATTTTTAACTTTAAAGTTTACTTATTAAAATTATATCACTATTTTCTAATTGTAAATATAGATTAAAAAGTATTGTTGTTTTATAATTGTTTTTAATTTGAGTCATTAGTAGTTTTATCATTTTTCACAGAAACCACAAACATTGCAAAGTACACATAAATAATAATATAGTGATACATTTAATAGTATTTGATTTGTAGTAAAGAATAAATTATAAAAAATGTCGTTCTATAATTGTTTCTAGAATTGATTATCTTCATGCTTAAGATTTTTAAAATCTAAAATTACTTGTAAATTGTATTCTGAAACTAGCGGTGCGTATCAAGTTCATTTATATGCACCCTTTTATAAACTACAAATATACCCGTAATAGTTACCCCCAATTTATTTAAGAGAATTGCATATTGGCGATAGCATATGCGATAGTGATTCTGTGTCGACATTGTAACTTATAATGAAAATATCACATAATCTCCTTTGTTGCATCAGTATCGTTAAATTATGATTTTATATTGTTCACTTACTCCATTTAGTGATTGGTGATGCAAACAGTGATTGATGGGACCTGGATAGTGTGTTATGCAACCAAAAGTACGGGGGAGGGTAAGTACAAATTCAGAAAAAGTATACCATAAAGAGCAATAAGAAACCATTATCATTATGCAAATGTCGGTTTTGCTATAGGTGTTCTTTCCAAAGTATTTTAGCGTCAATCTGGGTCTTTTACTCGATGCAGTAATCAAATAATTAGTTAATTACACAGCCACACAAAAAAAGTGTCCGTGCCAAAGCACCTGACCGGTATATTCAGAATCATCGATTTACCTCAGGTTTTGTACATAACCTCAAAAAATGAGCAAAATGAGATTTAACGTAAAAATTTGAAATGTCCCCCTATTCTCATGTAAAACTATGAAAGCTTTTTAGTATCGATATTCATAGCCTCTGCTATCTCTCTCACTTTAATTTGACGGTCGTTTAGCACCATTTGGTGAACTTTAGCGATGTTATCGTCAGTGGTTGCAGTTTTTGGACGTCCCGAACGTTCATCGTCTCCCAAGCTGGTACGGCCACGTAGTCCCCATACACAGAGTCCAACTCATCTTTGATTTGCGTATGCGTATTGCCTTTCAAAAACAAATATTTAATGACAGCTCGATACTCGATTTTTTACATTTTCACAAAAACACTCACATCGACTCACTCAAACGATTGTCAAATAACAACTGCGCGTCAAAAATGACTGAAATTTTGGTGAATACCTGTCAAAAGATGCACAACTACATTCCCGTTAAGGTCGGAAACTTTTCAGACCATCCTCGTATATAGCTTTTTACTACTTTATAAGTAAAAAACTATTGAGCATGTTTGTGCTTCTTTTTGTAATTACCATTTCAGTTAATGTCATTCATATACATACTAATATTTCAAGAAAATTATTTGTTACTTTTTTACACAGGAATAGTTAATCGTTGCAGAATTTAAAAATGAATCGCTAGAAGTAATATTACCTTTTCTGTGGCAATGTAAAATTTATATACTTTTTCTATTTTTTTGCTTCTATTATGGTGTATGTGGCCACACATGATAACAAAAATCTTAAAAAGCAAAATAAGCAAAGAATAGTATTTTATGCAACAAGTTTATAAAGCATATCTTTTTTTACGAGTGGGAAATTTGGGGGAAATTTTACCCACGAGTAAAAGAAGGCGCTTTATAAACGAGTTTCATACATAATTTTTTGCAACACCTCTTTGTTAATTAATAAAATTCACCACTTTGTATATATTTTAAATTTCGCGCCGGTTTGGCTTTCAATAGTTGGCAATGCATAAATAAACATATGTGTTTAAAAATCTGTGGCTATAAATTTGCAAAAATGAATGCAATTCCGTGTATTAGCAGTGAAGAAATCATGGATATTCCATTAGAGATTAAGGAGAAAGCTGAAGCTGCAAGTTTGGGATTATTACCGGCTAAATCACGAAAAATGTATGAAGCCGAATATGAACTTTTCATGGGATGGTGTAGGAAAAACCAAGTAAGGACCATTAATGAAACGGGGCTCTTAGCCTATTTGGACGAATTATCAAAGAAATATAAAAATTCAAGTTTGTGGTCAAGATCTTCAATGATAAAAGCTGTTCTCTCTGTGAAAGAAAATATAGATGTAAACAAGTTTTTAAAATTGAAATCGTTTCTTAAGAGACAGCACTGGATACAGGCCTAAGAAATCAAAGGTTTTTGAAATACCACATCGAAAATTTCATACAAGGAGCACCAAATGATAACTTCTTAATGATGAAAGTTGCATTAATATTGGGGTTAGCAGGCGCTTGTCGCCGGAAAGAACTTTATCACTTGAAAATGAAAGACATCGAGAGAAGAGAGTCCATGTTGATCATCAAAATCCCTGATTCGAAGACACACACTGAAAGAATTTTCACAGTTATGAATGTCCCAATCAAAGGAATCAATCCTTTCGAAATTTATGACAAATATGCTGCTCTTCGTCCAGCTCATACGAATCATGATATTTTTTTTGTTCAATACCGTAAAGGAAAGTGCACTGTGCAGCGAGTGGGCATTAATCAATTTTCATTAATACCAAGTGTCATCGCTACATATCTTCAGCTTTCTAATCCGAAAAGTTATACAGGACACGCATTTAGAAGATCTTCTGCTTCTCTCCTTGCCAATACTGGAGCTGATATCTTGAGTATCAAGCGTCACGGCGGATGGAAATCATTCGGCGTAGCAGAAAGTTATATTGAAGAGAATATCGAGATGAAAGCAGGAACTTCTAGAAAAATCTTCAGTGGGACAAACATGAATGTAGAGATTCCGAAGTCATCAATCTCATCGGTCCTCTCTCACAATTCTACAGAACGTGAAAAGGGCAGGTTATTATTGAAAATATATCAAGAACAGAGCGTGTACTTCCAACCATAAATATTAATAACATTAATAATAGTAACATCTAATTACATTTTCATTGATTTGTTGATGCTTTGAATTGAATATTAATAAAATATGATTTTCTAGTGATTGTTTTATTTCATAGTTATTTTTTTATTTTATAGTTATATTTTTATTTCACACTTTTTCATAATGACATATTTTAGACATTAAAAAGTGTCAAATAACAATTACTTATCAATGAGGTGTAGCGAAAAATACTTTTGACCACCAAAAGGTGCACTTGGCCCCAGTGTGCGCTGGAAGTGAATACAATCATTCAAAATTCCATCAACCAGCCTAATTAATATTATAACCTCAGCCTACGCAAAATTATCTTGCATGGTAAACAGTTCCCATCTTCATTTGCACTTCTAGAAAAGTTCGCCGATCTTTTATTCATTCCACTGTAAAGTTAAATATTCACTTCCACTTCCTACTGTTGTTTGCTATGGTATCGCTGCCTTTTATTTTCGAAGGAACGCCGTAGAGGAAGTCTTTTGCGCTTTACTCCTCGTGCAGGTGTTTCCCTTTTAAAATTCCAGCAGTAATCAGCCATCATATTGATATGCCACCTTCCCTGGTATCTAGTTACGTTCAATTTCCTTGTTATCCTGATGGAATCGTTCTCCTTGTTCCTCACTATAATCTTCAAGATTCCCTGGAAAGTAGTCTACATGAGAATCTAAGAAATGTAGTTTTAAATTCATCAGGCAGCCTAACTTTTCAAAATTCTTCACTATTTCTGCTACTATTTCTTTGTAATCTGTACTCTTCTTATTTCCCAAAAAAATATCCACCACATTTCTGAAACTGTACCAGGCAGCTTTTTCAGTTTTATTCATTTTTGTGGTGAAAATTGGATCTCTCAGCATTTTCCTGATATCGGGTTCGTTAAAAATTCCCTCCTTCACTTTCGCATCAGAAGTGTTTGGGAACATTTGTTCAATATGTTTGAAGCAATCACCATCTTTATTTAAAGCTTTGACAAATTGTTTTACAAGGCCTAAGTTTATATGTAGGGGAAGAAGAATTTTTGAAGGATTAGCCAAAGGATCACGTATTATATTCTTTGTCCCTGGGTGGAATGACACTCTTGCAGGCTATTCCTTTTTTTATTTTTATTTCTTGAGCAAAGTCTCATAAGCGATTTCAGTCGAGTAATCAATATTTGTTAACACGTTCGCTGCGGCATGAACACCCGGGGGCCCATGACGATGCTTTTCTTCAATTTTGGAATATTTGAACCTTTAGAAAACAATGCCAAAGTTCTTCTGCTAAAGAAAACTACCTAAAATTCAGTTAAATTGTTGCTACCAAAAATTGTAGAATTATGAAAAGTCATTCATCCATTCGGTTTCAGAAACTCGTAAGCGCCTCAAAACACATAAGAATGGTGAAGAATATCCAATTTACAATCCCCAAATAGGGGTGTAAAGGTGATGAAATGGTGTGATAGCGTTGAATTGGCTAGTTGAAGGAATTTTTCATCATCATATTCGATTCCAGCACATCAAAATACATGAGAATAGGGGGATATTTGAAATTTCTACGATAAATGAATTTTCTACCCCGAAATGGGGGGAAATGGGGCGTGCAGGTGGGTGAAAGCGTTGAATTGGCTAGTTGAAGGAATTTTTCATCATCATATTCGGTTCCAGCACATCAAAATACATGAGAATAGGGGGATATTTGAAATTTCTACGATAAATGAATTTTCTACCCCGAAATGGGGGGAAATGGGGCGTGCAGGTGGGTGAAAGCGTTGAATTGGCTAGTTAAAGGAATTTTTCATCATCATATTCGGTTCCAGCACATCAAAATACATGAGAATAGGGGGATATTTGAAATTTCTACGATAAATGAATTTTCTACCCCGAAATGGGGGGAAATGGGGCGTGCAGGTGGGTGAAAGCGTTGAATTGGCTAGTTGAAGGAATTTTTCATCATCATATTCGGTTCCAGCACATCAAAATACATGAGAATAGGGGGATATTTGAAATTTTTACGATAAATGAATTTTCTAACGCGAAATGGGGGTAGAAATGAGGTGAAAGCGTTGATTTGACTAGTTAGAGGAATTTCTCATCATCATATTCGGTTTCAGTGCATCAAAATACATGAGAATAGGGGACATTTTAAATTTTTACGTTAAATCTCATTTTGCTAATTTTTTGAGGTTATGTGCAAAACCTGAGGTAAATTGGTGATTCTGACCCCGGATTCCGATTCAGCGCTGAAAATTACATGGGAGTATACCGGTCAGGTACTTCTTTTTGTGTGACTGTGTTATTATTAATTATTTTTATTATCATTTAATTGCATTATCAATTACCATTAAATTAATTATTGAATCTGTAGGTCTGAAGGTTTGAATCTTTATTTATTAGCCTAGAAATTATTGATACAGATGGTCCAAGTGTTTATTTCTGTTTAAAACTAGCAGTCCATTCTTTCTACAAACCCTTATTATACTACACTGCATACTATCATCCATACGCGCATGGTAGATCCATCGGCGCTAATTCCCTATTAGTAAAATTGTAAAGGGTACCTAGAAAACAGAGGATACGCAATGAAGCTACGTAGATTACACAGATTTACTCGAAATAATTAAAAACACTTAAGGCGATTGATGAAAAATTCATGAATCAACCGCTTTAAATTATCTGCAATGTAGTGTGTTGTATGGTAAAGATATTTTTTTATTAAACGACCTTATTACTTAAAAGTATTCAATGACATTGAAAAATAACACATCTAAAATGTTGACTATATGAGTGATGTTACCTTAAATTAATATTTAGGTTTACTAGGGTGTGCCGAGAATAAGACTTTATGTTCAGATGGATATTTGAAGCAAGTAAAAAGTAAAACATGCGTCGTTTTTCTAGTCGAAAAAAAATCTGGCCAGCTGGTCGTTGAAAATTTGACAGCACACCACTGTTTTTAATCATAGACAAACACTCATAAAACTTAAAGAAGTGTGTGAAATCCACATACGATACCCTATTCTGACATTTTTGCAATCTCGTCCGTTAGTAATAATCGTCTGCAACTATCACACCTTATTTGGGCTTTTATACAACCCTCGAAATAACATTAATCACAAGAAGTGATGATAACGGCACCTACACAATGCCACCCGTTCTTAGCAGTAAACAAAAGTGGCATCTTCAAAACTGCCATCTATAAAGTATTCGTTGCGGAATAAGAAAAAGCAAAAGTATTGATAAATTATGAATTGACTGTGAATCACTCGTCTCTTCTTGAAATGGTTGCTGGTAGGAATTTAACTGAGGTAGCAGATTCATGTTAGTGGAGGCTGCAGACACGTCAGCGTTATTGTTGGAGCTGACGGTGCTGGTATATCTGTATTGTTGAAAAAATAAGGCGATGGTGGTGGTTTTTTGGTGTTGGATAAAGATAGAGTTACAGCAATGGTCCTTATCTATGTTCTTGGGTAAATTTTAAATTAAAAAAATGCTACAAACGTAAATCAATTCAAATAAAATTCAAATTTCCTCAAATATGCTTCATGTGATGTGGTAAAATTGATGCAATTTGAAATGAATATATTAATGACAAATAATCTCAAATTCACCAGCACAATTTATGTACTACAATAAATTATAGTAAATGTAAACCGTGCGTCATTACGGCTTACCAACCCGGACGACAACATCGGGATGACATTATCTTTGTGGTGGGTTTAAGATAACCGTGTATATTGTGTATATATAAATAACTAGAAAGTAAGAAATGCTCTTGAAATCCTTCTGGCGCAGATAATTATAAAAGTGGGGTATCGGGTCACGAATCACCGTCCGCGAGGCGGTATGCCAAATTGTGTCATTTGCTAGATAATTTTATTCCAGTACTTATTTTATTACCAGTACGGATGAAAGTAAAATAACTGCCACTATCCATAATGCACTGTAAAATAAAATTTAATTTTTTAATGATATTTTATAAAAATATTAGTATGCCATTTGCATGTCGAATGTTTGAATGGAATAATAAATAGTGAATATAAAAATATCAATCGTTTTAATGCTTTTTATTTAAGATGTCTGAGAATTACGTGACTAATAATTTTATAGGTAGCAGTTTTAATGGTAGGGCAATATGGATTTTAATGTTTTTAAGTTATGCTTATCCTAAAACTACCTATCCTCCACGTTTCTATTAAATCTTATCGACGAAAATACCTTTCGCAAACGTGATTTTATGTTAACTTTTTATATTTTGTTGGAACTGCTTTTTCCCCATATCTTAAGTAAGTTTACATCTTTCAGAAAGTAAGGACATGTGCTGTATTCTACGCAATACTTCGTCGTAAATGTTTAATACCTTTCACATTTAACATTACACTTATATTTAATATCGGACGTGTCAATCGAAGTATAAATGCGTACCACTTGAAAAGTACGTGCGTAGCTTGATTGTGTCATGTAGCTTGTAAAATGTGTGTTTTACTTCTGGAGTAAAAAATGAGCATGTAAAGAATAATTTGACGATTTAACATGACAAATAGAAGGTATTACCTATTACAGAATTAATATCGAAACCATTATGGCATCACAATTAAAATTCAAAGATGGCATAAATAAAGGAAAGAAAAGTTTATGATTGGGGATAGGGATCTAAGTATGCAGTAGCACAAAAAAAAGAATGATAGTGTCTCTATTATGACATTTGTGTACCAACAGGAAATTAAAAAAGGTAATTTTGTGCTTGGTGTTTAAAAAATAGAAAGATTAAACAAGCAGAATTAAGTAATAAGGGGTATCACACTGAAAAATAAAGGTTACTATAAAAATCAGAAAGAAAGTCATTAATTGCCATATTAATAGCAAATAATAAGAATTAATTTTTGTTTTCGTTTAGATCGAAAGAAGGAAGAAGTAATATTCTCAATAAGAGGAGAATTGTTTCAACAATAAAGCTAACTATTTTAAATATAGTAGAAAATCAAATGAGAGATCCTATCAAGGATGATATACATTTCGCCAGTTATTAAATAGAAACGCAGAATTAATTGCTTGTTGTCAGTCGTAAGTATGTCATGTCTCATGTGCAAGTGCCTGAGAAAATCTTGGACAGAACCGTCTCGCCAATTTTTTCATCATTTAACCAAATTAATAATTGCTGTGCATATTGGTATATTTATAAATCAAAATAAAACAGTAATAGGACTCATGACAAATGCTTTGAAAATTTGGCCTTAAATGCACGTCGTTAATGCGAAAAAATACCATAGTATACATAACTTTACGCTGTTTAGGTCAACTACCGACCGTAAAAAGGTCATAACAATGCTATGTGACGCAAATGTACACAAATAGAATATTATTATGGTTACTATTTTAACAACGTTAAATACACGAAGTGATCGTCTCTCAATTGATAGTTAATTATTTACATTGATATGAAGACCCGCAAATGCATGCATCCTCGATGTGATGATATAAAGTTCAGCCTTGTTTAATTAAGTAGCCGTAAAACATCAGGGCTGAGGTTATTTTTGAAATGTTTATTTAAAATTTAAATAACTCGTGGAAATGTCAGTGTTCTTTACTTCTTTTGCAGTTCTTGTTGAACTCTTTTACTATAACTTTTAAATTGAAGCTACCTACTCGAATACGTTAATAAACGGACTTAAGGATGTGTCTTCTAGAAAAGGAGAGACCACTAAAAAGCAACAGGTAAGATAAAGAGGGAAACAATAATCTTTATTCGGTCATAATCTATTAATATACATATGTATATTCCAATTATTCTTTGATAACAAAACAATTATATATTATATTGTTGACCAGACTAATTCAATATAAATGTTTATACAGTCCGAAGATTTCTACAAAAAGGTATTTAAGCGATATTTCCATTATGTATTAGTAGTTTTTGGTTAACTTTAAAATCAAACAACTTCAGTAACGACTGGCAATAAAGATTATTCTTCTTTCTTTATCTTCACTGTTTCGTCTAGCGGTCCTTCCTTTTCCATAAAACACCATCCTGACACTGGCTTTATTTAATTTTTTTCCGAAACGAAATATTTTAAAATTGCAGAAAAATTGGTGTGATCACATTTTTAAAAATCTAAAAAAATTGTACAGATTCTTTAAATATTTCTGTATTTAAATGCAAAATGGCAAACGGGACGTTTTAATAGTTTTGGCAGGAGAAATCGTTAAAGAACGCGTTGCAGGCAGTGGGCGCATAATAGTCAAGAGTTCGTTTCAGGAATTTTGCAAGTAATGTTACTGCACACAAATCAAGACAAAGCAAGAACTTCATTTCATTTGAGCTATCTTTGACTTGGCAATTAATAGTGAATGTTTATGGTTTCATTTTGGTACATCGGTTATATGCGTCGCAGAATCTGTGAGGTTCCATTTTATGTACGTTATTTACTTGATTTAATCCATCTGAGTATTGGGATGCCTTCTATTAGTTTAAATTGATATTGAAAGACTCGCCATGATGTACCAATTTTTCATGACACTTTTCCGCTCCAATCTATTTATTGCGTATATAGTTCTTAAACTAGTACCTTAGCTTTAGTTATAAGTGCGAGCCATCTCAAGGAATAACAAAGCTTTACTATGTCGGTTAATATTTTTTTTGACAGTATCTTGCTTGTAGAAATTTGAACTTAAAATTTAAAATTGTCTTCGTGAAGGTTTTACTCAATAATCAGCGTCTTTTTCATGGCTTATTTAGATATCTTGACTGTTGTTTGATCTTGGAAGGTCAATATTCTGCAGGAGGTTTACTTCATTATTACGCCATTTTTCAAGTTCACTGCCTGACTTAACGAGAGTAGTTCAATGCGTCTGCAGACTGATTGCTAGGTCTGTGAAGCTAGCACCCCCAAATTTGAATTTTGTAATGATTATTATGTAAATCGTTTACCCAACAAACAGTTTTTTGCCGACCCCTTACTTAAAAATTTTTATAAAAACAAACCTATTTTTGGTTAAGAACCACTGCATAACAATATTTCTGAATTGCCCAAGATTTGCCCAGGATAGCCCAGTAGTTTTTTGTTTGTCCACCCTCCATCAAATAATTATTTGAGAAATAAATTTTTCACCCGCGAATATTCTCAAGACATAGTTCAACTCCTTCCAAGTGCGCATAAGACAATATTTATGAACGTGAAGCATTAAAATTCCCATTTTTCTCAAATAGACGAACAAACTAGATAATAATAGTGTCGAAATCCGCATTTGTTTAAACAACATAGCCTTCCCAAGTATAATACGCAGCCCGTTAGAATTACAGTCTACTTTTATTTATTGCAAATAAGGTGGGCGAACGAATTTAACGGTTGGGCATACCAGTTTGGGAAAGGGCAACCGAACTGAACAATAATAGTGTAGAAATTCGCATTTATTTAAACAATATATGCTTCCCAAGTATAATACGGGGACCGTTAAAATTAAAGTCCACTTTATTTATTACAAATAATGCGGGCAAACAAAATTAACTGGTGGGCATACCAGTTTGGAAAATGGACAAACGAACTGAATAATAATAGTGTAGAAATTCGCATTTGTTTAAACAACATAGTCTTCCCAACTATAATACGCGGACCGTTAGAATTAGAAGTTCACTTTATTTATTGCAAATAAGTCGGGCGAACAAAATTAATGGGTGGGCATACCAGTTTGGGAAATCGGCAAATGAACTGAACAATAATAGTGCAGAGATCCGCATTTGTTTAAACAGTACAGGCTTCCCAAGTATAATACGCAGCCCGTTAGAATTAAAGTCCTCTTTATTTATTGCAAATAAGGTGGGCGAACGAAATTAACTGTTGGGCATACCAGTTTGGAAAATGGACAAACGAACTGAATAATAATAGTGTAGAAATTCGCATTTCTTTAAACAATACAGGCTTTCCAAGTATAATACGCCGTCCGATAGAATTAAAACCCACTTTTATTTATTGCAAATAAGGTGGACGAACAAAATTAACTGTTACGCATACCAGTTTGGAAAATGGACAAACGAACTGAATCTTAATAGTGTAGAGATTCGCATTTGTTTAAGCAATACAGGCTTTCCAAGTATAATACGCAGCCCGCTAGAATTAAAATCCACATTTATTTATTGCAAATAAGGTGGGCGAACGAAATTAACTGTTGGGCATACCAGTTTGGAAAATGGACAAACGAACTGAATAACAATAGTGTAGAAATTCGCATTTGTTTAAGCAATACAGGCTTTCCAAGTATAATACGCCGCCCGTTAGAATTAAAACCCACTTTTATTTATTGCAAATAAGGTGGACGAACAAAATTAACTGTTACGCATACCAGTTTGGAAAATGGACAAACGAACTGAATCTTAATAGTGTAGAGATTCGCATTTGTTTAAGCAATACAGGCTTTCCAAGTATAATACGCAGCCCGCTAGAATTAAAATCCACATTTATTTATTGCAAATAAGGTGGGCGAACGAAATTAACTGTTGGGCATACCAGTTTAGAAAATGGACAAACGAGCTGAATAATAATAGTGTAGAACTTCGCATTTGTTTAAGCAATACAGGCTTTCCAAGTATAATACGCAGCCCGTTAGAATGAAAATCCACATTTATTTATTGCAAATAAGGTGGGCGAAAGAAATTAACTGTTGGGCATACCAGTTTAAAAAATGGACAAACGAGCTGAATAATAATAGTGTAGACATTCGCATTTGTTTAAGCAATACAGGCTTTCCAAGTATAATACGCCGCCCGTTAGAATTAAAACCCACTTTTATTTATTGCAAATAAGGTGGACGAACAAAATTAACTGTTAGGCATACCAGTTTGGAAAATGGACAAACGAACTGAATCTTAATAGTGTAGAGATTCGCATTTGTTTAAGCAATACAGGCTTTCCAAGTATAATACGCAGCCCGTTAGAATTAAAATCCACATTTATTTATTGCAAATAAGGTGGGCGAACGAAATTAACTGTTGGGCATACCAGTTTGGAAAATGGACAAACGAACTGAATAACAATAGTGTAGACATTCGCATTTGTTTAAGCAATACAGGCTTTCCAAGTATAATACGCAGCCCGTTAGAATGAAAATCCACATTTATTTATTGCAAATAAGGTGGGCGAAAGAAATTAACTGTTGGGCATACCAGTTTAGAAAATGGACAAACGAGCTGAATAATAATAGTGTAGACATTCGCATTTGTTTAAGCAATACAGGCTTTCCAAGTATAATACGCCGCCCGTTAGAATTAAAACCCACTTTTATTTATTGCAAATAAGGTGGACGAACAAAATTAACTGTTAGGCATACCAGTTTGGAAAATGGACAAACGAACTGAATCTTAATAGTGTAGAGATTCGCATTTGTTTAAGCAATACAGGCTTTCCAAGTATAATACGCCGCCCGTTAGAATTAAAACCCACTTTTATTTATTGCAAATAAGGTGGGCGAACGAAATTAACTGTTGGGCATACCAGTTTGGAAAATGGACAAACGAACTGAATAATAATAGTGTAGAAATTCGCATTTGTTTAAGCAATACAGGCTTTCCAAGTATAATACGCAGCCCATTAGAATGAAAATCCACTTTTATTTATTGCAAATAAGGTGGGCGAAAGAAATTAACTGTTGGGCATACCAGTTTGGAAAATGGACAAACGAGCTGAATAATAATAGTGTAGAAATTCGCATTTGTTTAAACAACATAGTCCTCCCAAGTCTAATACGCGGACCGTTAGAATTAAAATCCACTTTTATTTATTGCAAATAATGTTGGCGAAAGAAACTAACTGTTGGGCATATCAGTTTGGAAAATGGACAAACGAACTTAATAATAATAGTGTAGATATTCGCATTTGTTTAAGCAATACAGGCTTTCCAAGTATAATACGCAGCCTGTTAGAATGAAAATCCACATTTATTTATTTCAAATAAGGTGGGCGGACGAAATTAACTGTTGGGCATACCAGTTTGGAAAATGGACAAACGAACTGAGTAATAATAGTGTAGAAATTCGCATTTGTTTAAGCAATACAGGCTTTCCAAGTATAATACGCAGCCCGTTAGAATTAAAATCCACATTTATTTATTGCAAATAAGGTGGGCGAAAGAAATTAACTGTTGGGCATACCAGTTTGGAAAATGGACAAACGAACTGAATAATAATAGTGTAGATATTCGCATTTGTTTAAGCAATACAGGCTTTCCAAGTATAATACGCAGCCTGTTAGAATGAAAATCCACATTTATTTATTGCAAATAAGGTGGGCGAAAGAAATTAACTGTTGGGCATACCAGTTTGGAAAATGGACAAACGAACTGAATAACAATAGTGTAGAAATTCGCATTTGTTTAAGCAATACAGGCTTTCCAAGTATAATACGCAGCCCGTTAGAATTAAAATCCACATTTATTTATTGCAAATAAGGTGGGCGAAAGAAATTAACTGTTGGGCATACCAGTTTGGAAAATGGACAAACGAACTGAATAATAATAGTGTAGAAATTCGCATTTGTTTAAGCAATACAGGCTTTCCAAGTATAATACGCAGCCCGTTAGAATGAAAATCCACTTTTATTTATTGCAAATAAGGTGGGCGAAAGAAATTAACTGTTGGGCATACCAGTTTGGAAAATGGACAAACGAGCTGAATAATAATAGTGTAGAAATTCGCATTTGTTTAAACAACATAGTCCTCCCAAGTCTAATACGCGGACCGTTAGAATTAAAATCCACTTTTATTTATTGCAAATAAGGTTGGCGAAAGAAACTAACTGTTGGGCATATCAGCTTGGAAAATGGACAAACGAACTTAATAATAATAGTGTAGATATTCGCATTTGTTTAAGCAATACAGGCTTTCCAAGTATAATACGCAGCCTGTTAGAATGAAAATCCACATTTATTTATTTCAAATAAGGTGGGCGGACGAAATTAACTGTTGGGCATACCAGTTTGGAAAATGGACAAACGAACTGAGTAATAATAGTGTAGAAATTCGCATTTGTTTAAGCAATACAGGCTTTCCAAGTATAATACGCAGCCCGTTAGAATTAAAATCCACATTTATTTATTGCAAATAAGGTGGGCGAACGAAATTAACTGCTGGGCATACCAGTTTGGAAAATGGACAAACGAACTGAATAATAATAGTGTAGAAATTCGCATTTGTTTAAGCAATACAGGCTTTCCAAGTATAATACGCAGCCCGTTAGAATGAAAATCCACATTTATTTATCCGCATTTGTTTAAACAACATAGTCCTCCCAAGTCTAATACGCGGACCGTTAGAATTAAAATCCACTTTTATTTATTGCAAATAATGTTGGCGAAAGAAACTAACTCTTGGCCATACCAGTTTGGAAAATGGACAAACGAACTGAATAATAATAGTGTAGAAATTCGCATTTGTTTAAACAACATAGTTTTACCAAGTCTAATACGCGGACCGTTAGAATTAAAGTCCTCTTTATTTATTGCAATAAGGTGGGCGAACGAAATTAACTGTTGGGCATACCAGTTTGGAAAATGGACAAACGAACTGAATAATAATAGTGTAGAAATTCGCATTTGTTTAAACAACATAGTTTTACCAAGTCTAATACGCGGACCGTTAGAATTAAAGTCCTCTTTATTTATTGCAAATAAGGTGGGCGAACGAAATTAACTGTTGGGCATACCAGTTTGGAAAATGGACAAACGAACTGAATAAGAATAGTGTAGAAATTCGCATTTGTTTAAACAACATAGTTTTACCAAGTCTAATACGCGGACCGTTAGAATTAAAGTCCTCTTTATTTATTGCAAATAAGGTGGGCGATAGAAATTAACTGTTGGGCATACCAGTTTGGAAAATGGACAAACGAACTGAATAATAATAGTGTAGAAATTCGCATTTGTTTAAACAACATAGTTTTACCAAGTCTAATACGCGGACCGTTAGAATTAAAGTCCTCTTTATTTATTGCAAATAAGGTGGGCGAACGAAGTTAACTGTTGGGCATACCACCCGAGTAGCAAAATCTGTCTATACCAAATGCAGACTGCGTGTACGTGCTTACATTTCATCAATAACATCACATATATTTTTATTCGCACGTGTGCGCAATCTTTTCCTGGTATAGACAAATTTTGCTACTCGGGCAATTTGGAAAATGGACAAACGAACTGAATAATAATATTGTAGAAATTCGCATTTGTTTAAGCAATATTTTTGGGAAAGCCATATTCTTAACAAATGCGAATTTGGAGGAGTTGAACTATATCTTTGGATTATTCGCGGGTGAAAAATTTATTTCTGAAATAATTAATTAGTGGAGGGTAGGCAAACGAAGAAGCTGTCGGGTAAACGAATGGTCGTGTGTTCATCATTACAGCATTCACATTTTTGTGGAGGGGTTGCCAACTTTACAGACCTGATTGCTTCGTCTACATAGAAGTCTGTTCTGATGATGGTATAGGTTACTTCGGGATGAGGTGATAGTTCTTCATTTGCGAATTGCGGTAATGTTTTTATTGCCTGGTACGGTGCCACTAATGTACCATAAGTAATTGTTGTGAGTACATAGTCTTGAATTCCTTGATGTTTATAGAATCTTCATAAAATTCACTGATATTCCTGTTCTTCTTGGTTAACCCACATTTGAGGGTGCATTTTCTCGATGTCTGCTGTGAATGATGATTTCGCATCACTTTTGAAGTATTGCATAATGCGTCAAAAATTATTCGTAACTTTGTTGTTGAACTGCTTTTTTCTTTTATTCTTTCTCTACGCCAAACTATCTTCACTGGATGTTGCGAAGTGTAGTCATTTGACGTAAGTTTTATGGTGATGAGTGCCTGGGACCAAGTCTAACGAAATGCTGATCAAAAACTAACCAGGTGTTAATACTCTCAGGTCATTAGGATCCTCGGGTATAGGTGTTACGAGACACGAATTTAGGATCGTTTCCACTTGGACAAATAAATTCGACAGTTCTTTGTACGTTAAATAAGAGCGCTAGTAGTAACGATTATTTTAGTGAACTGAAATTTAAGTCGCTTCACCGCACCCTCCCTTAATCAAGTATGGCGAGGAGAATGGGAAGGAATAATATGGTGTTCAATATTTTTTTTATTAGCACAGGCAAAGGTAGTAATTTCTATGAACCAACAACGAGTTGAAGCATTTTATCAACATGTTTCAAAACTTAATCAACGATGGTTGTTCGAAAGAAAAAAGTGAATGGCTTTTGCAAAAAGGGGTGCTTCATCTATCGACCAGGTGGAAACTCGCCGGATAAAGATTCGTGTACTATAAAGTTTTAACAAGCTGTTCGTTGCAAAATAACACATGCAACATAATTTGTTGACCTGTTTGGTTACATGAAGACATTTTTAAATAATAACAGACTATGTGTCTATTATTGTTTATAATATAAATAACGGAGAACGTCAAAAACTTTTTTCATTAAATATTCTGATATCATGAGATCGAGCTCATAATGCAGTACTATAATTGACTATGTTCATTTTACTTAAAATTCATGTAATGCGTAACTCTAAATATAATTACACAGAATGAAACTCTAAAAAACATATAAACATTTCATAAAGTAATTTAAACATAAACTGATATGTTCAACAGATGACTCAAATGAGATGACGTACACATGTATACATATGTAATAAACACACACAATCTTTACTTAAAGTTAAAAAAATTACCAAGTTTCACTCTTGAGCATGCCAAGATTTATTAAGAAATAACAATTCGTGTAATTAAGAAATTGAAAAAATATTTTAAAATAAGATATTGTTCTGCAGCTTTCCTAGAAGTTGCAGAACAGACCAGTTGGGCAGACATTTGATAAAGTTTGGTAAAACTTAAGCGCATGCTGGCAGTAAACGGCATATTACATATGTATATATGGTTTTAAAGTTATACTTTGCAGACAGACCGTTTTGGATAAAATATCAAAGTGCATGTGCAGAGTTACAACCAATTCAAATTGAGACCTCTCCAAGAAAGTGTTCTGGGTCTAACCTCAATTTATTATACACAGTAAATCTACCTAAGCTGTTGGAATTACCATTGTAACATTCGCTAACAGCATGGGCAAGATTAGCCTTGAATAAGGATTCAACTATAGCTTCTGAACAACTGGAGTTATAAACAACCAGGTATAAAACTATAATATAACATGAGTGGGCATAGGGAATAGATTTATGGGACACTGCCTCAAATTCCAATGTTGAAATACTGTAAAGATACCAGGCAGGCAAGATATGCTAGAGCTAATAAAGTATGGTGGAGAAAAATTATGCAATGTTGTGCATGAATTCATACAAGAATTTTTAGTAAGAGAGCTCACATTGTGTCTACTATACAAAAAAGGAAATGTGAATAAAATGTCGCAAAAGCTTTTACTACTATTAATAAAAGATCACAGATATGAGTTTTAATTAATGAGCATAAAATAGATCTACATATAGTAAAAAATTTAAACTTTGTTCGCGTTACCTATTCGGAAAGCATAAACAAACAATAGTCAGGTGACCGCTCAAGGCTACGTTCACATAATGTTAAGTTACCGCTTATAGTATACGTTGTAGCGCGCAAAATCCAAAACGGCGATGAAAATGTTTAACACCACGATTAAGTCGAGTTTAAAAGAGGTGTTTGTCTTAAAAAGGACATTTTTTACAACGTAGACGCCCACTATAAAATAATTATAGTTTTATTCTGTGAACAGATTAGAAAGATTATTCACACAACTTCGTATAATTATTTATTATAATTTTCTTTTCACGTTTAGAAATAGGAAGTTTTCCTTTTTAAAGAAACATTTTTGAGGCTTTTGGCCATTCTTTGAATTTGCAGTGTCAAAACACTTCTACACAATAAAAATAAATGCAACTGCACCGTGTAAGATGAATTTAGTACTGGCTATCGGCATTTCTGCGCTTAAGTAAACGTCATCAGTCATTAAGCGCGCCCACCAATAGCGTTACATTTGGTTTGTTTATGCTTTATGAATAGCTAAAGCGACCAGACTTTAAATATTTACAAACTATAGATTTATGCATAAAATTACAATGTCTTAGTGAATTGATATATCATATAAGAAATAAACAGTAAAACATTGTTAAATGCGATCTAAAGTAGGAAAGTAAGTATAAACAACTGTTATATAGAAAGAGCTAATTCATTCCCATATCCTACACATACGAAAAAAACTTTTGTTTTTAACATTTGGTTCTAACTCCTCAAATTAAAAGTTACAGCCATTGTTTGATACTTTATAACTCCCTGACTCTGTATACCATTATACATACATAGGTAACTTTTGTTAAAATAAAATATATACTAATTAATAATAATTAATTGCCATAGAATAAATAGTACATAGAATGTTTTTTATCTCTAATGCTTGTTTTAAAATTGCTATTCCCAACGAAATAAAATGAAGTACACAAACAGTTCCAGTGTCTTCTTTTAAAATGCATAAATAAAGGACTATAATCTCCTGCAAGTTGGATTATAACGGTATTAGGTAGTTGAAGTGGTGTTGGTTTGAAAGCTATATGGATGAAATTCCAAGAATTTAATTCATACAAAAAATCCGGACAGTTTATATTTTAGTTCGACAAATATAATTTTATTTTATAAAATAGGGCAAAAATCATATAGCAAATTACTCAAACAGCAGGATCCGATTAAAAAAACTCGTTAAATAGAGTATTTCGTAAAAAGTTCGTTAAAAAGAAGTTCGACGTAATAGCATAACTTTGATTTCTTTGATTATATATAAAATGTTTATTTCTGAAGCTGAAGGGATTATCCATCTATATATTTCTGTAGTTATGTGTAGAATCTTCAGGAAATATCTGAACATTTAAAATATTCAATATTAATGGCTTAGCTCACTATTGTACCAAGCCTTCAATTATGTTGTCAAAACTAGGATCGATAATAGTAGATGCAAGTGCATGTCTTCGATACTGCTTCTAAAGAACATATGATTTAAATGCAGCACTATAAAAATAACTAAGAACTGACTAAAAAGTGTCATTTAAAACTGCAGAAAAATAAATTCTTAACTACAATTGGGTTTTTTTTCCATATTTATAACAAATAACAAAATAATCAACACTTTTTTCTGACCCTTTGCGTTCACTGAATATTCTGTAGCATTGAAAATAATCACATGGAGTAAGGCTCTGAAAACAAAACTTTTTTCTAAAATTAGTTTAGTGTAGAATTTCTACAATCTAAACACAAATGTGTATAAAGTGTTGCATAAGCGAAATAGATAGCTTAAATTGTGGTATTTTGACCTACAATCAAATAGTCGCCCTAGAATTTTAGCCACTCGTGTTTTAACATTTTTATATGAAAATAAATTAAATAATTACTTTTTGTTTTTATTACTACTTTCAGGTGTAATAGAATTCGCATCAGTTACTAAAGGTGACGAGGAAGCGCAATCATCACGTTTCTACATAATTATAAAATTATGTAGAACAAACGTTTTAATAAACCCTGACCTTCATGAATATTTAATACTGACCTATACAAATAGTGCAAAATCTTATATAATTGCATTATTTAATTGGACACCAGTGTTTGTCGTTTTCGTTCATGTAACTGTTCTTTGTGAAAAAGAATTGTGAAGGTAAGTATTTATTATTAGTTTATTTAGTATTTCATTATTATATACTAGAAATGAATAATTAGTTAAAGTGTACTTTTTGTTTTTTATAGAAGTGAATAAGCACTTATAATAAAAGTACTTACAATACAATCTTGATAAATCTATTGTTAGATAGTTACCGTTCATTTTATTGAATAGCGAGCCATCAAAGCATTAAAAATTTAAAATAAATAGCCCTCGTGAGTTGTGGGTCTACACATTGAAGAGTTAAGTACTTGGCATGAATAATACATAAATAATCATCATGAAATGTGTTGACTTGTCAAGTACTACGTATTGATAATACCTACATAAATATTAAACTGTCTGTGATATTTTAGTCTACTGATTAGAATTTGTAAACAATAATCAGAATGCGTCCGAGTGTATTAGTATTCTTTCTTCTGTTGTATCAGTATGATGTGTTTGCTAGATTCGTATTAAATGCTAGTTCAAAAGTGAGTTAACTGTGATTTTTATAATATAAATTAGTTAAAAATAAGGAAGAAATTAATCATAATAACAGCTGAGGTATGAAGTAAAAAATCTATTGGCATTGTAATTTCATTGCATGACGTTAGTAGGCGTATTCAGATAATATCTACAACTTTGTTTTCTTTTTATGTATAGGTTGGTAAGTGTTATTATTATTCGATTTTTGACAGCACATGCGTGTATCATGTATCATAATGATCATAACTGGCTGTCAAAAAAAAGTTCTTTTCCGTTATCGAAACAGATTTCCATTTGATAATTATTGAATTCGCTTATTGAAGAAAAAAGTATTAATTCAACTTTCATCTGGCGAAGTTCTTTTAGAAGCCTAATTATGTAATTATTGATCACATACTTTTCTACAAATTAAGCATATATTAACTATATAGCGGTTGTTTCCGGCCTCGTTTGGGCTTACGCATACAGATCTATTATTATTACCACTCCCGCCGCGAACGTCCGCGACGTCTTATCAGTTTCTACAATGATTCATTGTTTTCTCTCTATATAATTATACGACGACCGCAAAATTCCAAACAGGATATATTCGCTGGCCCATATGGGATGTAGGGTTGGAAACGCATGGGCGTTATATAGGAATATAAAAGCGTTCATAAAAGTGGTAGTGGGATAGTGAAAATTGCGATAGGATGAAAAGTTTTATTCTACTCTACTACTTTTCCTACCATCAATATTGATTTTTATTGGGCTAAAATGCGAGCCATCTTAAGCTTCAGGGTGTGGGTGCTTAACCTGCATCGTTTTTTATAAACGGATTTAAAGTACTGAAGTGCATGCATATCTAATAGTCAGTATCCAACATCCAGTTGCAAGTTTTTATCAATTGCCTCTATCCTACTACTACTTTATATTCCAATAGCAAGCCCATGCGTTTCCAACCTGTATATGATTTTATTTGAACTTACTTTACTTTAAGTATTATCTTTATTCTGACATATATTTTTGGGCATTACAAGGTTACACATTCAGGTAACAGACTATTTAGTATGCAATGGACTTTATTTGGATTTCTTAGAAAAAAAAACACATTCATCTCTCATTTTGAATCATGCCATGTATATTCATTGTTTACTGCGATCAGTTCTTGAAGTACCAACTGCAGACTTAAACAACCTTGCTTTTAGCAACCCTCCAGAAAGCTCGATATTTTGACACAAAGCTATAAATGTAGTAGATCTCTTAAATTCTTAAGGGTCAATAAGAAATACCAAGACACTTTATCATCTTACTAGACAATATTGTCGTAACAAAAACTAACGATGACTAAGTCGGTTGTTAGAAGTTCAACTTGTAGAATATTTATCAAAAAATATTTTCAAAGCAGGTTGGAAGCTCTAGACTCTTGTTATGGCTTTAGAATGGCCTTGGTTTAGAAAGATATTCGTTATATATGATGTGATGTTCTTACATAGATATAATCTCATTTCCAGCTCATAATTCAGCAGATGATGAAAAATAATTCCTATTATAGTTAGAATTTCCCTAGATTTAGCTAGTATATCTTATTAGAGGCGGTTTTGTGATCACAGTAATAGATACCAAAAAGTATGTATAAAGCTTTGTTTTACCATTCCAATGCATTGTTCAAAACAAAAGTTTCAAAAATGAGTTTGGTAGGATAGCTCCTTAATCCTAGTTTGTATTTTTCAGTAAAATGCTGAGTGCAAAACACCGTAGTTTCAAATCACATTTGCCTTACCCTACCCTACTAGAATGTGGGTACTAAACCACTTGACAGCATTGATGTAGCATTGTAGCTACAAGGCCCTTTTTTTTAGAAGCAATGACGAAATGACCTATTCAGTTTTAGCGCTTCTATTGAAAATGTATGTTCTGCTTCTGAGTATCTTCTAGTAGCTATAGTGATGTTAACTAAGCTCTTTAAAGATGAATCTACATAGAGGTAAAGTGTATATTATAAAATAGAGATTACTTTTCTCATGATTGTGACATCATTAGAACAGAAAAATATCTTCGATGATCATTTAACACTTAGACAAATCAAAAAAATATAACCTAACATTTTTGGCGCTTGGTTGTTTACATTTTTCACAACTCAAAACATAACCTTAAAATTATAAATGTTTGCTCTCAATAGGCGTGCACTGTTTGGAAGTTCTAAAAACAGAGAATTTGCTACTAAAATACTCGCTCTTTTTATACCCGTTTTCAAATAAAAGAAGACTATATTTCTTTTTATTACAAACCAAAGAATTTTTTTAACTAAATACAACATAACTACATAATTGTTTATAACTATTCATTATTCTTTAAATAAATTCAATAAACAGATAACTAAAAGAATTCCCTTTCCATTGATATATGACATTTATATTGACATAAAGAAATAAAGCCACTAGAGAATGTCAACCAAAATACATTTGCTACACAACTATCAAATAATTACAATTAACTTAATTACTTAAAATTACCTATTTACATCTTTCTATCTTGACAAAATCCAATCATACATTTAATAAACATTATTTACATACTTTTGGATACCTATAACATGAAAATAGTAGCTAAATTACATTATTTCAGATTGCAATGGAAAAACGCACAAACTTGCATTTTATTTCAATGATATCTTCTACAAAAAGCAATCCCAACATTCGAGATTGTTTCAAAATTGTGCTTAAGAAGCTGCTTAACAAAACAGCATTAATGCATTTTTGCCATGAGTATACGCTGTATAATCTAGCTAATGAAGAAAAACTTAACGATATCAAAATCTTGTGGACTTGAAACATTATTTTCTCATACAAATAATTTAGGTAAGGTAGCAAATACTTGTACATCATCACTACCATACACCTTGTCTGTTTTAGGTCAAAACTTACCTTAATTTGGCTTCTACTTTATTTTAATTGCCTAATTAGGTCATGATTTCTCATTGTTAGCTGAATAATGAACAATTACCAGGATGCTAAGAAAAATAAGCTTTTAAATTTATCCTTTTACTACCTAGTGTGCTCTAGAGTGCATGTTTCTTATTTAAAACCTTTTCTTTAGCTTCATAAAAAAAAATTTTAAATTTTTTTTCTTGAGGTTATGCAACCAATCTAACATTTTGTTGGAAAAACTTTATGTGTGGGTGCATACTTTCTATTGTATGTTACATATCATGACAATACGTATTGCCTTTTAATAGTATTTGGGGGAATATTTCTGCTAAATCTGAGGATCCAAAATTTATTGATTGTTAAAGCTTGTTTTGTCCAAAGGAGGGGTTCTTAAGCAGTGTTCTTTGTACTACCTTATAAAGTAGTGAAATGCAATTAAAAAAAACATGCTGAATATTGAAATCTAATATGATATATTAAGTAAATACTAATTTTTATTCATGATGATGATGGCTTTGGCCCATACATTTGTGTCCCAACTTCCAAACAGTTCTTGTTGTTTATCTTTAGATTCTTCATGGATATTTCAATCACTTGTCTTATATTGGTGACTATCCTTTGTGTTCATCATCAATGACAGTTTCCGAAAGAGCTAAAACTTAGCATTTGGGCAGTAATATATCTGACACATACATACAGTACCTTTTTGTCGGACAAGAATGGTTAAGGTATGTACATTATTGCAGAAAGATACATTACATTTTGATGCTGCTCTTGTCTGATTAGTGTGAACCATGTGAGAATGTGAAGTTTGGTTTCATTGTGAACTCTCAATCTTAAAAGTATATTTAAACAGTGTCTTCTAACCACACATTGTATTTGGCTATTATTAGTCACAGTCTTAATATTAGAATCATCAAAGACATTTACTTTAGAATAACACATGCTTATTTATTTTTTCTGTCAAAAACTGCAACGATTTCTATATTGTCGGAAGGATGAACGGAAGGAATAGGTATTTCAAAGTTGATCAGTTTAGTATTTGGCACCTACATACATTTTGTGATAGGGAAAATTCAATTTATAAAATTTCATCATAGGACGCTTTATCATGTCCTCAACTATAAATTCCAGTTTTCTTTAGATTTATTTTTTAATTAGAATATATTAGAATACTTTTGAACTATTTTATTTATTGAACAGTAATAATGACATAGCTGGGAATTACTTAATTTAAACATGTATTGCTTAATTACTGGGAAATTTGATAATGATAGTGTTTCAATTTCCGGCAAGACAATTGATAATGGAAGGAAAATACAATCTATTATAAAATTATTAATCTTCTTTGAACCTTATCAGTTTATAGTTTTATAAAATGTAAATAAATTCCTAAATACTTATCTTGTGGCTGATATTGTTTTTATTATTGAGACGAATATAATTAATAATTGTAATTGTTGTACAAGCAAAAATTTAACAATTATGATTTTTATTACTCTATTTTGTAAGTGTACATTCTCACTGAACGCTGTAAACAATGCTATGGTATGAATCACATAGAGTCATCATTTGAGATATTTGCCATGATTATGATGTTACTACGTAATTATATTTTAGAGAAATCTTGTACTTAAATACAAGGTTGTGAAAAATAAAGAAAGAAAAATATGTGTTCATAAAATTAATGGTAGTAACTAATACAACTAGAAACTTCGTAATAGGATTTAGAACATATTTTCCTTATCTACATGTGGTCACTTCCTGCTAGTTTTCGAGAAATTTGATTTTAAATTTTAAGTACGCTTATTGTACTCGCATTACATTAAAAATACTAAAAATTTTACAGTGCAATGGGCGTACTTAAAATTTAAAATACAAATTTCTTTGCTTTTCTGGCCCCACAATTATAATTAAAAGCCTGTTAAAGTTGGAATGTTATAGTCATGTAGAATTTTCAAAGTTGTTGTATAAGATGAAGTTGAGACCATTGAAGTCAGAATACTTTCAAAATAGCTAGATATTTGCACAGAAAATATATTTATTTTCTGCAATCGTACAGTTATACACGAGCTCTTACATTTTTTGAGAAAAACTCATTTTCTTCATAGTTGGCATAAAACTCAGTAAGAAATGACAGTCTTCATCGCTATTCATACTTTCACTCATCTTAATAACTCAAGTTTATCTTTTTCTAAGCTTAGAAGGGTATCCATATCTGAATTGTTTTTTCGTTTCAAAATTATTTTTGGGGGATTAACGATTAAGTGCTCAGAAGCTTTTTTCAAATTAAGCAACAGACATTGGTAGAAACAAATGAAGATATGACAAATATTGCTGATTTTCCATATCTTCATTTGTTTCTACTGATATCTGTTGATTCATTTGAAAATCATCTTTACCGGTCATATCCTCTACTGTTTGGTGAGATAATGCTTTGTCTGTCTGTTGCTCATCTATTTCAGTCTGCAAATATGTATCTACGTCTTTAATTATGTTTCATCAGAAAATGATAAATTATCTGTAATTGATAAATAGACTGACAGTCCTCGAGTGCACTTTTATTTCATTTATTAACTGTAAGCTGTAAGTAGATCCAGTTACAGGGATCCCATTCGTTATGTGAATGCTAAAGATCAGCATTCACATATCTAATGGGAATATCTACTTTGCTTAAAATAGTGCGGGAAGTATGTTCTACAATCTGGGAAGATTTTGCAAAACAACATTTGCCGAACCAAATGAAAATGTAGCAACACACTATTGTGAGAAATGGAACTTATCAAACTGTGTAGTTTTAATAGATGGAAAGCATGTAAGGATTAAGTGTCCTGCAAATTCTGATTCCATGGTTTACAACTATAAGCAGTTCTACTCAATAGTTTCATAAGCAGTTGCTGATGCAAATTATCGCTTCATTACAATAGAAGTTGGAGCATATGACAAACAAAGTGACAGTACTGATTTTAGTTCGTCCTCAACATAGGCTTTATTACAAAATAATATTTTTAATATACCTAAAGAAAAGCCACTTCCTCGTACTAATATAACTTTTCTTTTTTATTTGGTTGACGATGAAGTATACACCTTAACAAGATATAAACAAAACTCTATCCCAGGTGGCAACAGACAGCTGAACAACATTATTTTAACTGCTGTCTTTCTCATTCTAAACTGGGTGCTAGGAAAGGCTATAGAAACTATAATACCTAGTTTTATCAGAAATGATTGTGAATTGTGTGTGCCTTTTTCAAAATATTATAGATTGTGGACCTAGAGCTCATAACAGAGCAACAAATCCAGCATACCAACTACGTGAAACTCTTAAAATATTCTGGAATAATAATAAAAATATAAATGATATACAAAACAACTAGAAAAATGAAATAATAATTTCACTTACCTGTACATACATTTTAATTCTGCATATACTTTTTACTAACTGTTTCGAGCATTGGTAACACAATGGAGTACATGCTCGGACAGCATTAACTAATTTTTCATTATCCATGTTGCATGAAAATTGCAAATGCACTGGCTATGTAGCACCAAAAAATCAAACACGTTTGAATTATTATTTATCTATGCTCATGGTAATATCGCATATTATTGGTACAAGCAATGCATTATCTTTGTTTCATTGTCTCACATAGCATAGCATTGTATTACCAAGCGAGCACTAGAAACGTACATTTAGAACGAAAATACTAATAATTCCATACATTACAATGGAATAATACAAGTATTTATATAGAGCATCAGTTCAATATATCATTAAGTATACTTTACACGCATTTCTCCAGTTTCAATTCAAATTTCAAGTACAGTAGTGATTAATAAAGAGAGCACTAACTATTATTCATTTTTATTTTTTTATAACATTCTTTCCACAAATTATTTAATGTACATGTTTATACCATTTTCTTTTTCTTTTCACAGATGTACAAGTCTGCCTCCATCATCTCATCATTTCACATATTTTTTCTTCTTCTGCATCAGTGCCTATTATTCTCAACAGTCAAAACTGAAGAATGCATAGATGTCTCCAATCCAAAAACACGAATCTTTCAATCACTCATCGATCTGCAAACAAACAACAACACCTTTGATCCTAGTGATAACAACTCTGAAGGAAATTATGTAACATTTTCTAAATTTGAAGTTGCCATTCTTCAGAAGAACTCATTTTTTACATATGATTCTAAACATATTGAAAAGTTATCTTTAGACAATCATGGAATTAGTACAATTGAAGATGGTGCTTTTCTCTCATTGAAGTGTTTGAAATACCTGGAGTTACAAAAAAACAAGATTAGTAATATTTCAGTGCGAAAATTTCAGGATTTAACAAAACTGCAAGAAATAAATTTAGAAGAAAATTCTATTGAAGAAATTCCGGAACATACTTTTACATTTCTTATACGTTTGAAGAAATTGAATATGGCAAGAAATAAATTAAAAATTTTACATCCTGATTCATTTTTTGGATTATCATCATTGAAAGAGCTGGACTTAAGTTATAATGAGTTGTGTGATATTTTGCCGGATACCTTTCAATATTTTGGAAACCTCATTAACTTGCAACTGAGAAATAATAGAATAGAATATTTAGAATTAGATAAATGTAAAAATCTACACAGCTTGGAAAATTTAGATTTATCGAATAATATCTTAGAATGTTTCGACACTACGTATTTGTACAGTTTTAGTTCAAATTTAACAAAATTGAATCTAAATGGTAACTGTTTAACAAAGATGAATCAATATGGGTTTACAAAAAGTCTTCCGAATTTAACAACTATTGATTTAGAAAATAATCCATGGAATTGCTCTGATTTAATACCTGTTGTGCAAGTTCTAAATGATTCTCATATAAGTTACAAGGGCTTATCACATGGTAGCACAAATGTTGGCGGAATATCCTGTGATAGATCTTTAGAAACATGTGTTAAAAGAAATAAAACCACTCGTAATTATGATTTACCAACCGCACATGATATTCCTACTACTACTGCTACTACTGAGGTACCAAAATCAAACAATCGAAAGGATTCTGCAGAAAATCAACATTTAATAGACTCAGATGCATTAGAATCTATTAAGCATACACAGACAGTTATAGTGTGCCTTTTGGTTATTGTTGTGATTTTTATAATGACTGATGTTGCTGTAAGGTGTGGTTGCTTGAACTTTTGGATTAATCGACGTAGACATTCATTTTTAGATAACGTAGATGATGATGGTTCCTTTTTAAGATAGGTTTATAATAATTTATTTGTTTGTGTTAATTTTGTGCCATAATTTTTTGTATTTGAAAATGTAGTAAATATATTTTTTTTATACCTGTATTGTTTATATTCATTTTAAATAGTTATTTACATTACAAGATGCAAGAGTTTACTGTGTTTTTGATTGGCCGAGGTGAAGCGTAAGCTTAGCCGAGATTAGTTAAAAACACAGAGCACCTGAAAGGACTTTCGCAGTGTGTAATGTATTACACTTTTCATTCTTCCGTTGACTTTTATTAACCACCGTAAATAAATAAATAAAATGATGATTCAGTTATTATAATAAAATATTGTTTTTCTATTTTGCGTCTAATAAAGCTGTTAAAGCACCCAAAACAGTGCGTTAATAGCTCATTTGAGTGCTTTAATAGCCCAACTTTTTCAAAGTTGGTAGCATTGAAAAAATAATTGAAAAAACAGAAAATTGAAAAAACTTCACTCAATTTTCTGTGTCAATCAATGAATTTTCAAATGTCACATCAGTGTTGTCAACTACAACAAAAATCCCTAAATTTTGAAATTCCGATTTTTTTATTTAAAAAGGGAATAAAAGACGCAAAATAGAAAAAATAGCATAAAAAACTTGTTTCATATGTCATTATTGCACTCGTTCTTTAGAAAACTTGTCGCAAGCGGCTCTTTTTCTAAATTTGGACTCGTGCAATAAATCTTGCCTTATGAAACTCGTTCTTTAATATACTATTATATATACAACAGTATTGTTATAAAGGTAATGTTGACAACAGCCACCTTATAATATTGTATTTTAAAAAAATTGACAGTTTTACTTCGTTGCCCAGGGACCGAAAGTTTTTCATACCTAGTAACCACCTCGCATGTTTTATTTTCGCTTTCGGTTGCCTTGTCAAGATAGAAACTTACACTTTCGTAAAGGGGAGAATGAAAAACTGATATACATTGTTTTACACTTAGAGCAAATAAGTGATCATTTATTTTATAATATGAATCTTTAAAAAAAATAGATTTTATAAAATACATAAAGATTAATATAAAGTTTCGCAGTATTTATTAAATTATAACCTGACAATATTGTTTTGACAGCTAAACTGTCATTATCAAAGGTAATATAAATATAAACAAACACGTCGCTAAGGTAAATACAAAAAAAAGATAACTAGATAAAAAGATTAAAATAATCAGAATTAAATATCTAACATTTCCAGTAACAGAGAGTTACTGAGCTCAATCTGTTCATTCATTGAAGGTACCCTGAGTTTGGGTTTGTATATCTCAAAAGCTTCTAAAATGTCTAATTTGCAAAATTAAATAATAATAAAAATTAAATAGTAATAACAAATTAGACATTTTAGAAGCTTTTGTGATATACAAACACTCAAGGTACCTTTAATGAATGAACCGATTGAGCTCAGTAACTTTCTGTTACTGGAAGTGTTAGATATTTAGCTCTCATTATTTTTATCTTTTTATCTAGTTATCTATTTTTTGTATTTACCTTAGCGACGTGCTTGTTTATATTTATATTACCGTTGATAATGACAGCTTAGCTGTCGAAACAATATTGTCAGGTTATAATTTAATAAATACTGTGTAACTTGATATTAATCTTTATTTTTATTTCACGATTATGGAGTTCCACAAAGTAAGACTAGAAACAATAAATATGGATTCTATTCCTTGAGAGTTTCTGAATTGTTTTCTATGGATTTTTCTTTAATATTATGGATAAAGTAGAACATAGTTAATATTGTGATTAGTTTATAATCTTATTTTTGTCACATGTTACATAAAGAAGGAGTGTGCAGATTCTTTGTCTGTCTGATGGATTAAAGGGATGACTTATTGTATAGAATGGTATGAACAATATTTATAATATTTAAATAATTATTATCTAAAATAACATAATTAGAAGAAACAGAAAAAATATATAATTAAGAGGTGAGAGGTTGTTTTCTACAAAAGCACAAAATATTTTTTCTTTGTTGAAGAATCTCTGCAGATGAATGCCATTTACCAATAAGTTATAAGAAAAAAATAGGATTGATACTTTCTAAACCATTTAGTCCAGAAATGTTGGGTCATTTGACTTATTGAAGGAGTGCCAAAATAAAGTATGAGCAAAAAGCAAATCCATCAAAGGTGCCTTTGCAATTTTGAACTCATGTGTATTATAACACCAGAAAGTTTTAACAACTGTCACTGTCAAAGGACTGGTGTCATAATACACATGAGTTCAAATTTCCAAAGGCACCTTTGATGGAGTTACTTTCTGCTCTACTACTATTATAATTGCAATTTTCTGAAAGACTAGTTAAACCGAGCGGACCTATTTTAAATAGGCTTCAATCTGAGTAATTACATATTCGATTCACCGTAGATGAAACAAACACTCCTGACTACACTGTTTAGATGATACTTATAATCCACTGAAGTGGAGAAAAGCTGTTATGAAATGCCGTGGATAAGTGTGAAAAATGATTGATGAAAGTAGATTGATTACACTAATCAGCAGATTTTCAACTTTTTACTTGCACAGAGATTTTATAAGGTGATTCCTATGAATTTTGAGCTGCAGAATCCTAACCTGATGCCAGTTTTCCTCTGTCACTCTTTAATTTCTTGTGCTAAGGAGAAAAAACGCAAGTTCTTGGTAAAATCTTAGAAAAGTTAAAAAGTTTTTATTCAAACATTTAAATATTGCAAAACTAATACTACTAGGTATAGAAAACTTTCAATTAAGTAAGTAGACAAAAAATAGGATATTGTGTTATTATTATTAAAAATGGCACTTTGTTTGACGAGCAGTTATATTATAAAATTGCGAGTCAAACAAAATCACTTTGAATATTATGTTATGTATAGCAAATGCTATTTTTTCTCCTAGGATTAAATACAATTCTAAAATATTACCTAACAGAATTAAAATTATTTTAAGTCTAGGATTAAAAATACTAGTTGCCTTAGCAACAGACTTGTCTTTTCCTTGTTACAAAAACGTCAACTTTTGTGGGTTTGGTAGTTCAACTCTTTTTGCTCTAAAAGCTCTATTGCTATAGTTACAATTATTTACAACAATGGAAACCATAGAAACCGAGTTCTTTGAGCAAACAGATCATCTTAACCATTGAAATGCAGAAAATTAGTTATTGACAATTTGCTCGTAAATAATCCTCGGCTTTTTGGTTTTCAAGAAATTTATAGCATACTTCTTTAAATGCATTCCACTCTATCTTTTGTATTGTAGTCAGTTTTTGATAAAGGTCATCATCCAAAAATAAATTTCTAATTTGAGGGCAAATAGAAACGTCTCATTTTCAATTTAGCTTCGCTCAGACTAGGAGATTTTTATTTCAAGTGAAGAAAGATGACACCATCTTTCGCTAATGTTTTCACAAATACTATAATTAACCCTAACTTAATATGTAACGGGGGTGAATATACATATATTATCTTTTATCTACCAGTGGCAAATCACTATATTCTTAGGATGGTTTTCATGAATATGTTATTGTTTGGTGATGTAGTGATCTTCCTTGTCTCGACTATCCCACTCTCAAAGAAAGCAACATTATTTTTCGTGTAACCTCCTTAAAGTCGTGTTATTATCAGTACAACTTTCAAATCAGCACATACTTTCCATCTATGTCTTTCATAATGAGTTTTGTCTAAAATACATCTGAAATTGTCGAGTAGCTCTAATGTAATATATTCGATCCCTTGTGGTGAATGCAATAAAGTCTATATAGGTCAGACATCACAATGGCTACGCTCAAGAGTCACTAAACACAGAAGTGACTGCAAACTTGGGAAAGATTCATGTGCTTTGGCTATACATTCAAAAGATTTCAACCATGTTATTGATTTTAAAAATGTAAAGGTTTTGGATATAGAAACTAACTACAAAAATAGACTTTTTATTGAAATGACCCATATTCTAAATACACCTAATTCTTTAAATTTTAAAACCGATGTGAAAAATCTCAGCACACAGTTTATGCTTATATTTTAAAATTTAATAAAATTAATAAAACTAACAATAATTGTAGATATAAGTATGGAATAATTCATCAATTATTATTAAAAAGTTTTTCACTTGCCTACTTTATGTAAGACATAATAATTGACACCTTATATGTCAATTATATTTGTCATTTTAATTTTTAAACTATAATAGAGAGCTGATATTTATAAACTAGAATTTATGTACTTGGGTATTATATTTTTTTATATCTTGTTAACTGTACTCACGTTTTTGTAAGTAGATATTACTATTGTTCTGATATATATTGTTCTGATGTACCTATCTTATAGGCCCTGATGGAGCAATAAATAACTAATTGCGAAAGCTTGGCTCAAAACAAAGAGTAATTATTGACTAGACCGCAATTCCTAATATTATTATATTTATAATATACAATAATATACATACTATAATTTTCAGTATATAAGGATCTACTACTTTACTGCGAGCTTAAGAACCTTGGGAAATTTAGATATTGAATTCTTCGTTTGCCTGTTAGGAGGTAAGGTTCAAGGAACAGAAGATGGGTGAGATTGAAGAAATCTGCGAGAATAAACAAAATGCCAAGGGGTAAAAAGGGAAAAGAAAAGCTACAAGGGAAAAAAAGAATTTTGGAGACCTAGACAGAACATTTTGAAGAGCTATTAAATAAAAGAGATGATTGTGAGGAAATGTCTCAATAATACAAGTAAATCAGAAGATTGACTAACCATCAAGTTTAACAGAAATACTCAACCAGCTAAAAAATAACAAGAGCCTGGAAGAAGATGAATTGTCAGCAGTGATGTTTGAGTATGGAGGGGAAGCATTCTGTCAAAAATTTTACCTACTAATACAAAGCATATGGGTAAATGAGAGAATGCCTGAAGACTGGAATAAATCAACTCTTGGTCCATTGCATAAAAAGGCTCTAAATTGGAATTTAACAATTATCGTGGAATAGCTTTCCTTAATCTTAAAATCAAGATCAACGTGTATCAAAAATAAATTAGTAAACAAAATGGAAAGCATAGTGTAGGAGTACTAATGTGGATTCAGAAAGGGGAGATCAGTAATTGATCAAATATTTTTATTGAAAGAGATTTAAGTGAAAAGCTACGATTATTAGAAACACACATATTCTTTAATTATTTTCAGCAGGCGTACGATAATAAAAGAAGGTTCCATCTATACAAGGCATTAATTAGGTATCAATGACAAACTTGTGAGGCTGATAAAGATGACCTTAACAAGAGCAGAAAACAGAAAAGAGCGGGGAAAAGTCTTATGAAAGAAATTTGAGATTAAAGAGGGTTTAAGACGACACATATTTGTGAACAATCTTATTTAACTTGGCCTTAGAGAAGCTAATCAGAGACACTAAAATAAATAGAGCAGGGTTGTTGCACTACAATAGTGACACCATTGTCTTGCTTTCACAGATGACATCACCATAGTTATAAGAAGCTAAAGAGAGATACAAAACATAGTGAAAGCTTTTGAAAGCTGTGCATAAAAAATGAGATTGGGGATAAATGAGAATAAATGTTTTTGGATTTTATATTAAACTTTATTCATTTTAATTGAGAATAAAGGCATTATTATTATAAATATTATGTCATCAGTAGTTTAACACGATTACAGATAAAGGGTATTTTTTCAGTTAGTATAATATATTATATATAATATACCAACAAAAAGTAGGTAAAGGAAATCTTATAAATTTTTTGCTGTATTTTCAACAAAAAAAGAGCTCTAAACTGTGTGTGTGCTAAATACATAACATTAACAAAAAAAAGGTTTTGCCTGGTTTTAACAGGTATATACAGTATTGGACAAAATGCTTGGAACTTTTTGAGAGTGGTTGATATTTTTTTATTGAATACAATTAATTAATTAATTTTTTATGGTGATTATTTTTATGTAAATAGTTAAATATGATGACAAATATGTCGTAATTATCTTTCTTCACTTGGAAATTAAGTTGTTACTGAAAAATTAAAAAATAACTTTGAACAAAATTCTTGGAACATAAATATATTTGATAGAAAATAAACAAAAAATAAAAGTATAAAAAAAAATAAAAGTATTATTCATTGTTTGGCCTTTATCATAGTTAACATCTCTTTGGCATATATTCAATAAAATTTTTAATTTAGTCTTTTTTAAAGGTATTCCAGCAACTATTCATATACACTCTAAAAAATTACCGGTGAATTATACCCTAAAAAATGGAGGCAACTATGTTACCTCCATTTTTTGGGGTAAATTTACTTCAAAGTGTAATTTTCATAGGAAGTGAAAAATTTCAACATTAGGTTAAGTTTGCATTGTAATGTTTCCTTTTTAAGTAAATTTACAGATTAAAATTACAATCTCAATGTAATTTTACATTTTAACATTAAAACACCTGTGTAAAGTTACATGACAAAGTTAATATTTCATGGCAATAGTACTTTGCAGGGTTAAAATACAAATGTGAAAATACTTCTTGAATGTAACGATGACTTGCGAAAGTACTTGCAAATTCAATCGTTCCTCTGAATATTACTTACATAGGTAAAGGAATTGTATGAAACAAAATAAAATCAAAGTAATTTTTATTGAACGTAATATGTACTTATATAAAATATAAGACATTAACAGAACTTCTTTTCAGGGGCTTTCGGAAATATTTGGTCTCTCAAAGACATTCAGATAAAGTTTCGATTCCACCTAGAAAATTAAAAAATTATATAAACAATTATACACGAGTACCTTTCTCAATTACAGTTATGCTAGTTTATTTCGAATTCTTCAATTTTTGATTCATCCTAGAAAAACATTAAATTAAATATTTTTATTTTATTGGTTTAAATTTGTAATTTTAACATATAGGTACTTACCGATTATTATTTTTTAACTTCTACTATAAAATAAAATTCTTCCCATCTTCGGTCATACGTGTAAATATTTGCCTTTAATAAATCCGCACTACACTACAATGAAAAACAAAATATTAATGAGCAATGAACACTTCGTTCGATATCGATAGAGTACGCCTCGCCGAAATCATAAAAGAATGGTACACACCATTCCGACCATTCCCCAAAAAGCCTATTTGGACTGTTCATAATGGATTCCTGAATTCTTTCACGAAACGAAGGTCACAAACAAGTGCGATCAGCGAAATAGCATCTCAACGGTTAAAAACATATTAAGGGTAAAATTACACTATTCTTGTTCAAGTTCATCTTATCTTTAATATTACACTAAAAATGAATTAAGTTATTGAGCAATTATACATTTGTAAGGAAAAAATTGTCTGAGTTATGTAAATTTATATTATGGATAGTGATTTTAACCAGTTCAATGTAGTAGAATTACTTATATTTGTATAATTTTACATAATTACAGGGCATTTTACCACAAATAGTAAAACTACTATTAATATAGGTAAAATTAATTTTAGGGTAAAAATACCGCAAATAATAGCGAAAAGTTACCTCTTTCCCAAGGTAATTTTACCTCATTTTTTACAGTGTAAGTCAGGGATAACTTTAATTTTTTCCTCGTGGACTATTTTGCCTAAAATTTCCCAAATGTTCTCAATGAGGTTGAGGTAAGGCCCCATGCTGGCCAGAGTAGAATGGGATTTTCTCCACCAACCTTCATATTTGTTTTAGGTCGTTATTATGCCGAACTAATGTAATTAACTGTAATTATCAAAAGTTTAAGATTCAAACACATCTTCTTAAATATCTCTGTACCCAAAACGATTTATTTTACCTTCAATTCCATTCAAGAACTCCATACCATACCATAAACAGCAACCCCAGACCATCACAGAGCTTGCATTGTTTTTAAAAATTTTCCAAACATACATCTTATTCAATAAAATTATTATTGGTCACTTTTATTCATTGCTCAACATAGACTTTTTTTGCTGTTTTGATACTTAGTGAACCATTGTTTGTTAGTCTGCCTCTTATTAAGCGATCTGTTACATTTGATAAGCTTTATTTAAAACTTTACTAAAATTTCTCGCCGCGCCATTAAGGAATTGTTGTTAGAAACCGAATAATTTTTTGATCGAACTGTTATTTTTATTTTCCAGGGCCTCCCAGAGCTTTTTAGAACAACGCTACCATTGACGCGACATTTCTTTATAATCCTTGAAACAGTATTTTTTAGGACACCTAAACAATGCGAAATCGCGATTTGATTCACACCTTGTTGTTACATCATTGCGAATATCCATCGAAAAAGGTTTTCCTTTAAAGTCCGTTTGCTGTAATCTGTCGCAAGACGTAAATATACTTGAAATTAGCTGACCCTTGAAGCTTCATTTACGATGATGCGCGTTTGCGTACCGTGTGCGCTTAACTCGCTCTTACGGTTTCAACGTAATATGGAATGGAAAATGATACTGATGAAAATTAAATACACCACAATTTAATCAGACTCGTCACTCGCTATTTAAACATAACAAACCCTAGTTTAAAAGAGGTGTTTGCTCTGAAAAGAGCAATTTTTGAACAGCATCCGTGGCAAATAATCTTTTTATTCTGCAAACCGAAGAAATTACACCAGCACACTAAGAAGTTTTTTTTAAATAAATCAACTTACCAGGCATCACTATCAGTCTTCTGATGTATAATTGATGTCTGAATCGGACGACGTCCCTGTATTTATACATTTAAAACTACGTTTTCTACAAGAACATCAATTACATGGTCAAGGTTTCACATTTGTTCAATTTTCTGGGCGTGCCTCACACACTTTTCCCAATCTTTTGCGCTTACGTTGGCGATTCCTTCCTTTAATAAATTTTCTACATCGTTTAGCTTAAATGTAGTATTATTTACTGCCACAAATTCCTGAATGTGGGACCAAATGAACGTTAAGATAGATGGCTGAGGGTCAGGTAAAACATCTTCAGTAAGGAGGCAGTTAACAACATCCCAACTAGTTGGGAATGTTAATGATGAGTTATTTCCCAACTTTTTAAAAGTTGGTAATGGACTTATTACTATCTGTGAATTAAACTACTTATCTTGCAACTTAGATAGTTTAGCACTTTTACGACACACTTCTCTTGTTTTACTAACTATAGTTACCCTATTTCAAATACTTAAATGTTTTAGTTTTCCACTTCATTGTCCAATGCAGCGGCGTTCTACCCCACTTAAATGGCATAATTTCCTAGTTCATTTCCGTCATTGTTGATACTGCCGTCCTCATTTCTGTCACCATTGTCCACCTCTGTGTGAACATTGCCTTCACTCCTTGCTCAATTTTGTACTACATAATTTATTGCCGAAATCTTGTACACCACTGCTGATCTTGACACGCTCCTGGTATTTTTCATTTTTATCAAACTTTTGTTGATTGCCAATCATTATTCATTAAAATAAACAATACCTATGTGTGTTATTGCACATGAAAAGGGGCCAGATCTATAGTTTATTATTAGTATGTTATTAGGAGTCTTTTGACTATAAAATGGTACCATGAACTTCAAGAAAATCCAATTAGAACATTGACAAAAATGAATCAGAGTGTCTAATGAAAAGGGATTAGTAATGATGTGTTAAAATCTTTAAAGTAAATTATATGACGAAATGAGTATTTTTTAATCAGTACTTAACTTTGAAGTCGAATAAGAAATGTATACTGAATGTATTGATATTTGTGTTTTATTCTGTACCCTGCATACAGCATACAGCTGGTGCCTTTTTATGTGCAGTGACACATAGATCTTGAAGAGTTAAAAGAGTATTTAAATGAACATTTTCTTTTTTTTACAGTTTCTCTCTGGTAATGACCGCAGTGTTTCTCCAGATGAAAAATCAAAAGTCACTAAACCTGTGGAACCGAATGTGAGTATAAGTCTACTAATTTATTACTTTTATTTGTGCATGTTATATATTTTATGTTTAATTAAATTACTGTGAAATATCTCAAGGCTTTTAATAAAATGCAAAGTATATTAAAAACATTTTGCAGACTAAGTTATTAGTTGTGGAGTGTAATTTTTATTTACACTGTAAAAAGTTTAAGTATTTAATTCAAATACACACAGTAAACTAATAATGTGGGATGGCCAAATTTTATTTTATATTATAGTCCACAGACTGGTAAGAGTAACTTATATTCAAAATTCAGTGTCCATCATAAGTGATTAAAAACTTAAGATGAACAATAAATTCATGCATTTCTATATATACATACATACATATATACAAGTAACATATATACGGTTGGAACTATCGTTAGGCTTAATCCACCGCATCGCATATCGTGCAGGTACGAATCAAGATACGCTTGATTAACGCGCTAAAGCTATTGCTATAGCTACCTGTTCACCACTGGTGGGAGCGAGGTATACCTATCCAAACCTCTACTAGCTCTACAGGCTAGTACCGGAGTTATAAACGTATTCACTCGTCGGGGACAATCTCCCGGCACAGGAGATGACCCCTTGTCCAGCTTCGGACTTTTCCCATACTTTTATGGGACCACTGCCCGACCGATTCCAACCTCAATGTGACTAGGCTTTGACAGTTGTGCCACCCCGGTCTACCATGTTTTAGGCCTTGTGTGCTCTCGACAGCGCTTTGTTTAATTCTACCTAGGTAAAATCCCGGTGTGTGTACCTGTAAAGGTGAAGTTGTCTTGAATAATGAGAGGCTAATGTATTCGCATCATTATCCCTTAAGTGGTTCGAGACAGTTTCATCAAATCATCGGACTGGAACTGCACAGTCATATGAGTCTCGATTACTCCCTACTCAAAATCCAATCTACCTGATAGCATGCAGTTTTCCTTCGGCTGGAGATTACCCCCCCCCAACCTGGATAAACCTCACTTGAATTCTCCTCCGTCCAACTAGGTCAATCAGCGGGTGGCATTTCTCTATATACAGCTTGCATTGTACACATTGAATCTCTAATATGACTACCAAACTCTACATACGGAATATATTTTAGTCTTACTGAACGTATACCCAGCCAGCACACTGACGTCGTAATGTCGCCTTTTTCTCGACAGTAACGACGTCAAATGACGTATTAAAATGACGTCAACTTAAAACATAGTTCAACGACGTCATTAAAGCTTTGTTCAATGACGCCATTAAAGCGTCCTATATACTAGGACTAGAGCAGGAATTATAAATAAATAGTTGAATATTGAAAATAACATTTATTATATTATTTACTATTACTATTTCATACATCATTATGAAACAAAAGTAAGCATGTACTAAAAGCTGCCTGCTAAAGCAATATGCAAAGTAATTGATGATACTAAAATAAAAAATAATATTAGTAAGTACTATAAGCAACCTTTACATTAATTAAAATCTAACTAATCTCTTAAAATCACCGAACGGGCAAAATTGTATAGGTTATGTAGTATCGTGATGGAACAAGTAATTATTATACTCACCCATTGTGACAAGCCACACAATTATTATATGCAGTAGTTGCACACATACACTATATAAATGTACATCAATAAGTTTAATAATAAGTAGGAACGTTGCTAATTAAAGAGCAAAACAAATACATGAAACATGTTGTTGCTGTTTGTATTGCGGCATGTAGTCACGTGCTATTCCGTAAAAAACTAAAGTAAAACAGTGTTGCCAGATTTGTCTCTCGTACATCAGTGGACCTAATAATACAAAAATAGTATATTTATTATACTTAATAATATTAGAAGTCTAAAAAGACCTTATTGTACATCTAAAAGACGTCGTTCTAAAGACGTCTAAGTATGTCCCATAATATGACGTCTTATGGACATCATTTATTAGTCATATGATGTCGCCGAAAAATAATCACTTAAAAATAACGTTATTATAACGTCAGTGTGCTGGCTGGGTATTATTTCTATTAAGCAGTTTTTAAATTATTTTTATCTTAACTTTGTGTAATTAATAATGTATTGTGCAATTACTATTAATGAAATAAATAAAGATTAGTCAAAGTTTCACAGTTTTATTAAAATACAACCTGACAATATTGTTTCGACAATATACAATTTGATAATGACAGCGTAGCTGTCGAAACAATATTGTCAGGTTGTATTTTAATAAAACTGTGAAACTTTTACTAATCTTTATTTATTTCATAATTATGGAGTTCCACAAAGTAAGGCTGGAAACAATAAACAAAATTACTATTAACTTGACATTTCATAGGCGCCGACTATGTGGTGGCTCGAAGGCTGTGGCCCTCATTAAAATAATTTAGCGAGGGCTGCGCCCTCATTAACATGATTATATATTGTAGACAATAAAAATTCTAAATTGAAAATTTAAAGAGAGGTGTCTACACATTTATCTAACTGAGATACTTTTTGGTATATTTTTTTCAAAAAGGCAAAAAACATTTAGCATTGATTGAATGTGTTTGATGACCACATCTATAGCTATAGCTCTGAACATGTGGAGCTAAAATATTTTTTTCTGTATTACGCAGACTAAAAAGCTACTTGCCTAAAAACATTATTTAAGAATTAGACATAGAGTAAATAAAAATGAAAGAAGTGATGCTCTAAGAAACGTGTTTTCTTCTACATAATAGCTTATTATTTTACAATTCAAATATTTTCTGTTAACTGTAATTAATATTATTATTATATTATTGGGACGTGCGAAAGATCGACCTGCGGAATTTTATTAAAATATTGAATCTGAATGGCTTAAAGGTTATGTTACAACTAAAGTATGCGTTTTATTGGTTCATGATCAACAATCGACATTATTTTATTGCTGTACAACTCCGTCTATATTGATTGACGGCCTCAATATTCTTAGTCTTCTGTGTTCCTCTAATAAGAATATATTTTCTGTTTTGAATGCCCTATGTCTCATTTAGAAATCAAATACATATAAGATTAGCCTGTTCTTTTAAAAAATCGATTGTAAAATCTTCCCAAATAAATAAAGTTATTATTTCTGTTTATCATTTTGTTTATTAGCTTAAACAGTACTCTATCCTGAATATGACGAAGATAAAATTACATTTAGTTTTTTTTTATTTAGAGAAAAATCATCTAAATTAATATAACCTACTTTTAAAATAAGTGTGGCGTACTCGAGCGCCGACATGATACTATAATTTAGTTAATCGGAGCGGAGTGATAATAATCCTAAATAACTGCCGCCCCAGGTTCGATTGAAGCTGGCAGATTTAAAATTTATAATTTTTCTTACTCTTCGAAAACTTTTTTTTGCATCATTTTAATAAATTGCAGTTTTGTTTTTCGTTTGTTTCTCACGTAGTTTTGTTAAATGTTTTTGTTTTACTGCTTATTACAATTTCTCGCATTTTCTGTTGCATTTTAATTAAGTTTTTTTAATGCATTATTAAGTTGTTAGTCCAGAAAAAGATCACCATTTCTACTTAACCTGTTTCTTACTCGTGCAGTACTGCAGATTAGAATTACAATTTATTAAAATTATGTAAATACAAAATATTGTCGAAGAAAAATTGTTATTTTAAATTCTGTTTAGTAAAAATATATAAAGAGGGGAAGTTATCTGCCAACTAGAATCGAACCTGGAATGACAGAGACTTGGGTTATCATCCCGCTTCGGCTAACTGAACTATGGGGTCATTTCGTCTGTTGAGCGCACTACACTTATTTTAAGTTGCCTAATTTAGATGATTTTCTTTAAAAAATGGACTAAATGTTTTTTCCATTGCTGGGAAATGAATATTGTTTAAAATAATAAACAAAATGACAAATAGAAATAATAATTGTATTTGCGTTGGGGGATCTTACAAATGATTGTTTAAAAGCACAAGTTAATCTCTAAATTCGATTTGAGTATTTTGATTAAGAAATTGTGTAGAGCTCAGATACTGCAAATGCGAGAAAAGGTGAATGATTATGTATGTATGTACGTTCTATATATTGTTACTGTAGATATTCAGAACACTAATGGATTGTAAGGACTGTGATTTATCATAACACTATGTTTAAAATGATGTCTCCTAACCACACATGTATCGCACCTGTAGTACGAGTTCATTGCATGAATAGTACCTGGCCTCCGTGATGGAATACATGTATGGATAGGAGACACCGTTTTAAACATACCTAGATATAACTGTAGGAGGTTATTTAATAATTCCTCTGAAAATATTTATATATGCATACCGTGTTTAGTGCGGTTGGTAAAACTCTAAACTAACCAGCCCTCATTAAAATTTTGAAAAGTCTATGTGACATTTACAGAGTTTACTTTGTAGTAGTAATGTATTTATTGCATTTAGGTACTTACCATACAAATAATTTCTTGTGAAGCAAAATTTTAAGCAAATTGAACATTAGAAATAAATTCAATAGGTGGCACTAGGTGTTTTAAATATATTTGATTTATTAACATTATTATTTGTTAATAGTAGTTATAATATAGAAATTACAAAAGGAAGAATGAATTTTTTTTGTTAAAGTTTAACAAGCCTTTCTTGTCAATTACAAAAAAGGTTTTCTGAGAGAGGTTAATGCTTTTTATTTTTTGGTGGAAAAATTTCTTGTTATGTAGCAGAATTAATTATAATGTTTGTTATACCTAATAGGTCTAGACAAAATTATGTTGATGCAGAAGTTGAAACTGAAATTTAGATGTTTTTTTATAGCGTTTGGGATTAGTGGAATTTTCCTAATACAATTTCCTTTATTAGAGTCATTGAAAGTATTAAATGTATACATTTCTAGCTTCTTTTTGATAGCATCTTTGGATATATATAGATTATTTGTGTTTATATCTATTTAAAGTTATTATTATAGTAGGAGTTAGATGTTATGGTTAAAATTATGTATATTTTTTGCTAGGTTGGAAGAATAGATCTTTGGGAAAATTCCATGATGGTTAAACATAATTGACTGTTTGGTCCAGTTTTACACGTAGTACATAAAATTTGGTTTTGTATAGGGTAGGGTCTTTCGAATTAATTACAGGTATTTATAAACGTGTCTATGAATCATATTAATTGTAAAGGTGATTTTCTTTTACATTTTCTTTTATTATATTCAGTACATATAATGAATTTCATCAGTTACCTTATGACTCAGAGTGATAATAAAAAGATTTAATTACATACTGTATTTGGCAGTAATGACGCTAAATGTATAAAAAAATATATTTATTAGTCAAGTTTTTGAATATTTTACTGGGTGTTTGGCTTTTAACAATCAGTTTTTTATAATAAAAGTAGGTAGTAGAAAGTTATATAAGTTTTATCGAATACCATATGCAACCCAAATGACACTCTAACTGTAAATAATAAATAACTTAGGTCTGCTACTAATGTAATAATAATTTGCTACTATCACAAGTGTCATGAATGGTAGTGTGGTTATTTATTTTTCAATAAACTTTAATCTATGGCATCAGACTATAAAAATTGTACGTATTTGGAACAGGATACTGAAAGGAGTCTATTGGTGTAATGACCAAGTACTACTTTTTTAGTGTATATTTTAATGTACATAACAAATGAAAAAGTTTTGAAAAATTTCAATATTGAAAAAGATATCAATATGTTATTTTTCATAGAGACCAGGAGATGCATGTGTAATCAAAAAATTAATTTTTCAGAATTTTCAAATGTTTTTGAAAGTTATGATTACTGAAATGTATGAAAAATTCATTCTTTACCATAATACCGTCCAGATTAATCCAAGTTCAATAATCTAACTGAGCCACTACGACCAAAACTAAAAAACCTAATTTATTTAATTTAAGAATTCTTAATAACACAAAGAAAAATTAAAACACAAACAACTTTGGCAGGTTGTAAATAAATACCTGTTGCACAGTCCTGTTCTAGATGGTATATAGAACAATAAAAATTATATGCCGTAATTCTTCTTTGGCACCTACTTTTTAATGTAATAATCATTTCCACTACAGTCCAGTGAATTAAAACGAAATAGACCCTTTCAGTACCCAGTAAATAAATGTTACTTTTACTTTTAAACAAGTTTTTTGGAATTTTGCAATTATTGTTTACAAGCTGTAGCATTTTTTACCTTCATTACTTTTTTGTTGAAATGTTGGTTAGGTATCTCGAATCTAAGAATTGCTAGTTTTTAGAGTTATTTTATGCATTTATTTAAAATTTTTAGGTACTCTCAAGAAATTATTTTTAGCCATTATTTGTGCTGCATATCTGATACTCCTTGGTTTAAATGGAGGAAAAATATTAATTAGGGTACCCTGAGATAATTTTTAGACAAAAAGTAATACATATTTTGCTTTAATTCTTGGGGCTTTAAAAAATATTTAAATTTGTTTCATAGGATACCATCACTATTAATTCATCGGGCAAGTTTCTTAATGTATAAACTTAAACCTGTTTTGTAATACTTATTCAGTGAGAAAAAAAAAATTAAAAACCTGTCTAAGAATTACCCCAGTCATTGGAGTAATTTTGAGAAATGCACAGGGTAGTTCTTAGATATTGGTTTTTAAAAATTATCCTGTACATGAAAATCTAAACATTTTCAAAAAAATAAAATTTCATATCTAGGTTGTAGATTTTGAAGATCTTTCTTCATTAGCCTTTGAGAAAATGAAGATAAGGATTAGTTCTGCTAAACATATAAAGAAAATCAACGTTTAATACTGCTGTAGAAAAAATTTCAAATGTTACGAAATCTTTGGTAGTTATAAGAATGAGAATTATCGACTATCTAATAAGCGATTTTTTTTATACATGCAAAATGACCTCTGAGTACATGACATGTCTTAAGAATTATTCCGAATTCTCCTGTCTAAAATTTACCCCATGGCACCCTACTGATTTTGAAGTCTAAAAGTACCATTCCTGCTATAGTATTAATAGTTCAGTCAGTTTAAAACATATTTTGAGGTGAGGTATCTAAATTATTGTTAAAGTGATGCTGTTGTAATAGTACTGTCTTGAATTAGCTAATTCTATTTTTCTTACTAAGCTAATTATAATTGTTCTTCAACGCCCTCCAAATCCATAATTACAGTATTGGTTGGTATTGACAACTTCCCTACAGAACATCGCAATGCAAATTAGAACAAACTAATTTGGGGCAGTTTATAGTCCCTAAGCCAGGGAAGATTACTTTAAAAGCTAAAGTTAGTTTAGCGCTTGCTTATGGATTGTTATTATATTAATGTTAATTATAATTAAAATTGCCTAACCACAGAAATATGAATCTTTGTTCTAGTACGTACTACTTTTTCAGAAAAAAATAATAAAGTTGGAAACTTTAACATCATTTTGCCGCGTTAATAATAGTACTCTAATTATGCGGCTTTGTCGGCAGATGCATCTCATCTATCACAACAACAAACCTTAATAACATTTTATCGTATCATATGTCGTTACCGCGTAAAATTGAATTCTTTCTACAATTAAAAATTTATTTTACTCTATTAAGAAACGTGACAACCCTGTAAGGTTTGTAATAAAATTTGCTCCACATTCGCACAAAATGCTGATGTATGAAGTTTGTTGAACTTAAAATACAGCACGTTTTGTTTACAACCTTACAATTTAATGAAGAATATTTGGGTCAATGCCTGATCACAGCTGTGTAAATAATACCCTTTTACAGTGAGATAATGCTGAGTTTGTAGTTTGTTGAACTAAAAATGATTTGTCAATAAAGTACGAATTTGTTTATTTAAACAGTTTCTAATGATTTTATATGAGAATATCTTTTAAAGAGAAGATTTATCTAATTTAAATTAAGTAATTTGGTTAACGCCGCACAAATAATACTTCTGCTAAGCAAAGTACCCTTGTTTTAGCTACATTAATAAAATCTTTAATTTTATGGTAATTAGGTGCCTTAATCAATGTTTTTTTTTACAAAAGATAGTATTTTTTAATAAAAAGACAAATACGTCAAGAAATTTTGAAATATTCTGGAAATTAATAAATATAAAATGTACTTAGGTCAATTCTTGTCTTATTTTTACAGTTGGTTTGTTATGAATCAGTGTTTTTAAGCACGTACATTTTGTTTACGGAAGAAAAGTGCCGATTACAATTTTCGTAGAATTAGTCATCCGACTAATCTGCTTCGGATGTTTATTTTGTTAAACAACGGCTGTAATCATCAGCTTGTTTGTTTGATATTCTAAAACAAGGCCAAGATCTAGCTACAGTTTCTGTGTAGATTCTTTATGGTCTCACAGTGGAAATGGAAAGCAAAAACCATAAAATCAACACACAAGTAAATTTCATGATTCACAGCCAAAGAATACCACATTTTCGCAATGACATTGTCTTTCCGAACTAAGAATCTACAAAAATACATCCAGAGATATTGAAATAATTTGGTATACAGATTATTTTGAATGAAATTAATTTATAAACTATTACCTTTATTTTCTTTAGTACATCTTCTTAAATTTAACCACTCTTTATATCTGCAACTTCTGATTGTTTTAAAAGATCGGATAACTTTCCGTTATACCTACAAATTTAATGTAATCGAACACTTGACAAGCTTGCTGAACACCAGCGTAGTTATTTAAAAAGAACTGACTTCTAGCTTTAGTATAAGGAAGGTAATCTGGTCAAGGTAACTTTAGCAAAGGTCATCCCATCCGATTATAGACAAATGTTTTTAGCAGATTGGGAGTAGCATCTATCCAAACCAGAAAGGTAGAGGAAGAAGGTTCTTTAATAAGAGCCAAGGTAGAAGCAACTTCAGTGGCAAAGTCTTTGGCACAAGTTTTTGTATTCGCAAAATATAACCAACGCCGGTTAAAAAACGTTTCTTTAGGTTTGTTTAATGCGGCAATTTGTTATGTACAGTATTGGCCAAAATAGGGTACTTTGCCAATAAATTTACCCAGAACCCTTAGAGTATGGACGTCAGGGGCGTAACTGAACCCTACCAGCCCTTGAAATGCGGGGGGGCTGGCACAAAGGTGGTCTATAAAAAAATTAGAATATAACGTTACGGTCAGTTGGTAACTGGTCACAGGACCCGGTGAATTTTTCTGAAACTTTTCAGGTAGTACAAATCATTCCGATCAAAATGGTCACCAGACTCAGAAAGTAGCGGTTTTCGTGATATGTGTGGTTAAAAGTCAGATTATCCATAGGGTTTGGCACTAAGAGAGATCTTTATTTCTAGAAACTGGAAGGGTAGGATAGAAGTAGAGGAGAACAGCGTGTGGGTAGGTTGGTGGGAAGGAAGCAGTGAGGGGAATAGGAGGGAAATAATAGGAGAGAGGTCACAAAATGAGAAATGAGGTAGGAAGGAAAAACGGAGGAGATGGGATTCCTTATGTCCTCTTTTGAACCCTTTCTACTATTTCTTTCCCTATTTCCTTCCCCCTCTTCCCATTATTTCTCTCCCACCATCCTCACCCTCACTGCAGAGTGAGGGTGAGGGAGAACAGTCTCCCTACTGCCACTCCCCTCTTGTTTTGCTAAAAAGTTCTTCTTTCGTGATAACCCTATTGGTTAATCTGACTTTTAACTACCCATATCATGCAAACCGCTACTTTTTGAGCCTGGTGCCAAGTGGGTGTTTTGATCAGAATAACTTTAACTATCTTTATGCAAAGTTTCGAAAAAAATCACGGGGATTTATTTCCATAAGGTTGGGTGCTGGGGTCCCGGCCAAATTCCACTATAATTTAGAAACGAATAATTCGTTGTTAGTGAAGTTTAACTACTTTTGGGTAGCTGGTGCATCAATCAATTCGATCCAAAGTCAGTTGTATAACAAAGTACCGTCAAGGATGACGTTTATCGGAAGACATCGGGGGCGTCTAGCGAACTGAACCTTTGGGAGTCAGCACTCAACGTGTTTATTGTTTCATTAGTGTCAACTGTTGCAAGTTCGCTGAACGACCGGCGACGCGTAATCGCATATTGAGGTTATGTACTTCTTCAAGGTTAGAATGACATACGATGAACGCCTGCAGCAAATAAAACCTCGCTGACTAATTTACTAAGCAGTTGACAGTCAGCACACACTCAGCAGTAGCGTTCAGCGAAGCGCTGTCAATCAACGGTCTCAGCGGTTGCGTTCGCTAGACGCCCCCATCGTTACCGATCTATTCTTTGTAGTTATTTAGTTTACGTCAATTTGACATATCCTTTTTTTTCAAAGTTCACATATTGTCTGTGCTTTAACGATTAATTAAAGTAATAAAATAACTAACGGCATTAAATAAAATTATTAACTGCAAAACCCAATTTGTGCACTGTTTGCATTGCTGATCTGTGAAATTCAAAATTCAACGCAAACATTAACATTCATTAGCGCCCTTTGGCGATGAATAAATTATTGATGTTACCCTTTGAACTTCGAGACTATATTATCAACTGACTTTGATAAAATCTACATCAATATAATCAATTTAAAAACAACTTTTAAAGAAGTTGTAACACGTTAGTTTTTTATTTTTCTATCCATAGTCGCGTTCGGTATTTCGTATCTATTTACTCCAACAGCTCGGTTGCCATAGTATCCATTGTTGTAAGCAATTGTAACTATAGCAATAGAGCTTTCAGAGCAAAAAGAGTTGAAATACCGAACCGAGTTCGGAGTTCCCTTCGGAGGAGTCCCTCTATAATAATATTAAATAATAAGAATAAGAGTTAGGACATGTACGATGCCGGACTTTAATTGGCTGGATCCAATGCCAAGGAATACATGATCTTAAAGGTTCGATACTTGTGTTTTTAAAATTGCATAACAAAATTTACATTACTTTAGATCTAATACCTATGCATTTTATCTTTACGCAATTAAATTTTCTTAAGAATAATAATATGTATTTTTTATCAGTAAATAAATGTTAATAGTATTATAATAATCAAAGATCTCAACGGACTCAAAGAATTTATTGACATATATGTACATATTTTCTCAAGAAACAATTTGTCAAATCAAACAACTGAATGTTGATAGGTGAAAATAGTTTATGAGAAATCTAATCGTTCTTGACTTTGGATCCACATGTCCTAACTCTTATCTTATATAATTATTATATAGTAACTCTATTCGGAGTTAGAGTCACTGCATCTAGTTACTTAGGCCAGCTGGTCGACCAGAGTACCGCAAACCACCGCCATATTGGGGCAAACGAAGCACGAAATTGTTCATTATTTATTCGGTATTGAATTTAATCAAATCCACGTTTACTTTAAAAGGTTTTTCTTATTCTGAAAGATCAAACCTCTAATATGTCAAACACGTAAAATGTGATTTTAATTTGTCCATTATTAAAAATCACCCTTCTCTGCCTCAATATGGCGGCGGTTTGCGGTACTCTGATCGACCAGCGTGGCCTAGGTGACTAGATGCAGTGACTCTATTCGGAGTGCTCTTACAGCGCCATCTATTAATAAAGTTTTTGTTTAGATGAATTTAATTTGTCACTAAAATAAACAATGCCATACAACAACAAGAAACCATTACAATTTTCACTAGCCTCATCATCAAAAGTCAAAATTCTCAATGTCTATATTTCTCTTTGTCGGCGGTCGCTGGAGGCATTTTCAGAACAATGGCCCTATGCCAGCAAATGCTTCAAAGGGATATTATGTAACCTTATCATGCATACATGTAGATAAGTACGATGCTTGTGGAATTTGTTTTTTGGACATTTTAAAAAGCATTGCCTTATTGTATTCGTACTAATAAGTACTTCTATTTATCTTCTAGAAAAATCCGGAATAGTGGTCTGGTGGACAAATATTTCTAATAGTTGCGTCAGTGGTTAGCGCCCTGTTCTGGTTTTTTGATCCACCTTGACTTCCCCAAAGTGGGCAAGTGCCAGCTGTTTCTATCTATGCTGAGGACAATACGAAACTCTTTCTACATGCAAGATTGGACAAAACTGTATCTTCGATAGTGTACACGGGATAATTTCTTAGCTGTTTAACGAACTTTGCCAGCACTGCCTAAACAGATTTTTTACTTTTCAAAATGTCCATTTTTTTAGAATTATTATTATTAAAAAATTTGGGCCTTAACTATCTTTAAATTATTTTGCGTCTTATTAAATTATATTTCTGCAAAGAGGATTTGCAAATTGCATTATAACAAAAACAATTCGTGATTACAATTAGAAAAGATTAAACTGAACATGCAAAGCACTATCAACAGCTCTTAAAATAAATAAATACATGATATTGTTTAGCAACAGCTACACCTAATTTTAATAATTTATTGTTGGGCTATTGATCTTTATGCTAAAAGAGCAATAATAATAATAATAATTATGTTAACTGTTTTGTATGCGTGCGTGAGTGTATATGGCGGTTGTAAAAAAAGTCGCAACACATAGAACTCGAAGGCCTTTGGTTGGTTATATGGATCAAGTGGCTGACGATGAAGCTTCCACTTGTGTTTTATAAAGCCAACACTGGAGGTCATGATTGACGTCAAACTATATATAATCACGTGATATGGCTTTTCAAACCCATTTTTCTGCTCTCACAAACTAGGAAAGTTGATGGCTGGCCACGTCCGTCCACTGAATTTATCACTGGGGACCTCATTTGATTTTTATATTAATTATATACATACTATATGGTTTTAGCTACGTTTGGAAGTAGTAGCATAACGATTAACGAATGTTCATTATGCAAACATGGTAAACGAGCCGTTAGTTTTTTATTTTTCTTTTTTGTTTAATTTGTATTTGTGTTTGCTTTTAAAGATAAGACGAATTAATTAGTTGATTTAATGTAGTTGTGAAGAGGAATGAAATATGTTTGGGTATTAGATTTTTTATTTTTTAACAGAAGAGTCATTTCCAGCAAAAATGCACTTAGTATGTATGCTCCGTCATTGTTGCGTACATTTAGCTGTTTCTTCTTTATTACAAGTCAAAATTTCTTTTCTTGAAACTTCTTCTTTAAAAGTTCTGCATCTTCTCAAATGGCTTTTTCGACATAGTATGGAAACTCGAATGCTTGGGTAGTTCAAGGTTTCTGTTAATTCAGTGTCACTGTTTTGATGACGCCCAAATTAAAAGCTTTACCATTTCTCATTCATGTTGATCTTTCATTATTGTCTTTTGTTACACTAATTAAGGATAGTCAATATTGATTTGTAAAAATAGACAAAAGTCAAATTGACTGGTAAATAGAATCAAACACTTGGGACTATTCGTATGCCTACTCTTGAATATTTCTTACTAGCTATGGGAAGATGTCAAAATGTTCCGTCTAAATCACCCCATCAACATATTCGTTATTAATTTCAACAGCATTGTAAAAACCATGATTTCAACCTTAAATTCTCTTATTTTATTACCTTTGCACGGATTAGAAGACACTGACACTTGGAGCAAAAAAGTTTCATAAAGTCAAGTAATATATGAACTTAAGGTTCAAGTGTACCCAAAAAACGTGTGTTGCTTGTTTCATAAATAATTTAATAATGTGATAACTAGGTATAGGATTTCTATGCATTTGCATGTTTTTTCTGCTTATAGCAAACATATGCAGAGTTATAGTTATACATGTTTAAGCCACATATGAATCACATATGTCAATTTGAAAGTGCATATAAATGCATATTCAGGTGTTTTTTATAAATGCATGCATATTTTCGCATTTTTGAACGAGTGTGCATATTTTACCACTTTTTGAGCGTTTTACATGCTTTAATTATGAAATTTCTAATATTTCTTAAATAATTTTAGCATTTTAGACAACCAACCAAGGGCGGCTTAGTTGAGTCTAGAGGAAACCCATAATTTAAGCTTATTGTTAAATACTAGGCTTTAAAATATTTTACTGCCTTAACCATCTGTGTACTTGTTAATATTTTCGAAGAAAGAAAAAGTTTCAACTAAAATTTAAATAATTACATCCTGCGGTATTGTGATAAATAGGTATTAGGAAATTCCAAAGACCCTTTGACAACTTCCTGTTCATAGAAAGATTTGCCTGTACTTTTGTTTACTAATCTTGTAATCTTTCAATTAAGACAGTTCAGAAATTGCAAAGTGCATTTCAGTTTGAAATTTTAGAGTGTAAAGATGGGTAAAGAAAAACAGTCTGTGTCTGTTACACTTCGAAGTTATGTTAAGGAATTCAGTGTTCTTACAACTGACGATAAGGTGTTGTATTGCACAGTGTGCGACGATAAAGTGACTGCAACGAAACGCTTTCAAGTTACACAACATCTGAACACGGTTCGACATCAAAAGTGTGTTGCTCTGAAATCAGAAAAACAAACATTGTTACCGGAGTACCTTAATAATTCGCGCGGTGAGTCCAGCAAATCGATCGAATTTAATAAAAAACTATGTAGTAGTAAAACCATTAGTGGCTGCAGATATCCCGTTAAGTAAAATTAATCACTCAGCATTTCGTAATTTTCTGGAAGAAATTTCAAAAATCAAATTTTTGTTTTCAGATACGTGGCTAATGTTATAATTGGCGTTTTAAATTCGGAGAACAATCCCAAATCCTATCTATTAGCAATGGACGTTTTCAAGAGCACCAATCATTGTTCTGTGGCAAAATTGCTTAATTATTCGATGGCTATTTTGTGGCCGGGCGGCATACAGTACAACAAAGTACTCCTGTTCGTCACCGACGCGGCACTGTACATGATCAAGGCTGGAGCAGGCTTACAAGTTCTGTACGAAAAAATGATCTACTTAAATTGTCTTGCCCATGCAATGCATACAGTTGCGGAAAAAGTGCGGGAAATATATCCTAACGTAAACTCTATAATTTCAGATGTAAAAAATTGTTTGTAAAGCTCCATATCGCATACAAATACTTAGGGAAACTGCTCAAGAAGTGCCACTCCCACCTGAGCCTGTAATAACAAGGTGGGGTATTTGGCTTTCTGCAGCAGAATATTATGCAACTTATTTTGATATTATTAAAGCATTTGTAAATAAACTTAATAAACACGATGCACTATGCATACAAAGCGCACAGGATGCTTTTAATGCTCAGGAGGTGAGGGCAGAATTATTGTTTGTTTTGACAAATTTTGTGCGTTTAGCTAAAGTAATTCAGAAATTAGAAAGTCAGGGAAATTGATTACATGAATCTCTTGAGCATGTAAAATTGTTAGGTGTTTCTTTGAATAAAGTAAAAGGGCCAAAGGGTTTGACTATAAAACAAAAATTTAAATCCTTATAGACAGAAATCCTGGTTTTCACTTAATTAAAAGCATAAACGATGCATGATCTGGCCAAGACATTTTAGACGAGCTAAAACATTATTCGCTTGTAGAATTAAACAATTTTAAGTATGCCCCAATTACGTCTTGCAATGTGGAACGGAGTTTCTCAAAATATAAAACAATATTTAAGGATAATAGGCATATGTTTACTTTTGAAAATTTAAAAATGTACGACATTGTGAACTGTAACGCTCTATGTTTAGAAAATATAATTAATTAAATTATTGCATAGGATTTCTAATTAAAATAATTTCTGTAAATAAAATGTAAATAACGCTAAACAGGTGTTTTTTTAATAATGAAAGTGCATATATTTATTAAAAATTTCTAATAAACGCACATTTCATGATTTTTAAGTGCATATTTCACGTTTTTATAGTGCATAAGTGCATGCATATTTCAGCATTTTTAAGTGCATACAAATCCTATACCTAGTGATAACTTTGGTTTTAGATTAATACTCTAGGAATGTTAAAGCTTGCTTACCTAACTTCTTTTGAAAAACGACGTTTATTAATTAAATTATTTCACATTTTTTACGTGAAAGATTAATATTAGAGAAACTGTACATTCAAAGTTAACCAAAAAATACCACTTGAGTCTCATAGTATTAGAACTATTCTCGATTAGGAAACAGAGGTCGAAGAACAGCCATTGTTGCTCTGGCAGTGTGTGCTGTGGCTCCATCTTGCTGAAACCACAAATGCTGACGATCAATACTCTCTACGATCAAAGACTCGTCTAGAGTTTTTGTAATGCAGGGATAAAAAATGTGTTCGCCATGACAACGTAATGCTCACTTGTTACATTAACGGTAACCCCATTTTCTTTTTTATTTCGAAAAAATAGGAACCGATGATGCCAAATTTTCCCATCGCGCACCAAACTGTAACCTTAGGGCAATGTAGCGGTTTCTCGTGGTGGTATTTGTATTTTTTTACTTGTTACTTTGTGTTTGCATTATTAGTAGAATGGAAAAATGCTTTTATTTGTTGTTTGTTAATACATGTTATTAAAACAGTTTTGTTTTGCGTTGATGCTTGTGAGTACAAAATTAAAATGCTTTTTTTTCAAAGATGAGTATACATTTTTACCCGCTTTTACACATGCTCGCATGTATGCGCACCTTTTTCTTAAGCTTTTTGGTTAACAATGCCTTCTTTACAATAAAGTAAAAGAATGTTTTGTTGAGGCTCGCGAGTTTCGAAGTGTTCCTAAGGTGAAGCCTTTGTACCTAAAAGTTTGAAAATAAGTGGTCTAGAATAAAACAAATAGGTTATCCTTAAAGTGGTAATAGTTTCTGGAAGAGGTTCTTAATACAAAAACAGTAGATAAGAAACAGCTATGTTTAATTTATACTCTTAGTTGAAAGCGCTCTGTAGTTTTTTTTGTAGTTGTTTGCACCAACCATTGCCCATGCTCAACCAGTTCTGGTCCTAATGGGTGAATTTCTATGTTCTTAATTAATTTTTTGTCTGATCATTCCTTTTCATTTGTTGATTTATCTTTTTAATAGTCTGCCTGTACTCTGTATTTATACAGTTGGTGGGGGTTCTGTATGTTTCAGTTTTAATTACGTTGTTAAATTGCACCCTTACTATTATTTAATTAATTAATTAATCTATTAATATTTGAATTTGTTTGTAACTTTATTAAAATTGAAGAAATAAAGAACTTATTATTATTATCAATCACATAAATTACACCAATAAGGAATGAAGCTGGCTATGAAGACAAAACATTCAGAAGAAAAAGCTCTAAAAAAGTAGCTACACAAATCATAAACAATATTAACCCAGAAAATCTTGGGATTCAGCCATGTACGAACTACTATATATTGGCACACGCTTATGATAATTAAACAATTATTTTAGATACAATAAAGTGAACCTAAATGTATATCGCTGCTTGCCTAACATTCTGTTATAACTTCTTTTAACATTTTTATTAATTCATTAGAATAATATTGCATTCAATAACTCTAAATATATATATGGTTGATTAATTATTTGTTAATTTCTGCTTCATACAAATTGAGTAAAACTATCATCATGGCTAGTAAGAGAATATAGAATTCTCGTTTAAATAAAATAACCAAAATGGTAAAAGAACATTGTACTATAAATACTTGGTCAGGAAATTATTGATGAAAATGATTTATTATATTTATTAATATTAGTATAAGTATGTTAATAATAACTATTGGCGTTTTTTGTTTATTACTAAATTAATAAATAATAATAATAAATAATAAGATAAGAGAATAAAAAAAGTATTTAATAAATATTTGGTAAATGTGTTTTAAATATTAAATGTTTTAATATAAAAAATGTTTATTAAATCTTTATTTTACATCGAATAATTTATATCTGAATCTTGATATATGCACACATAATTAATACATATTTGGATAAATGTATAAAAATGTAAGATATCGTCATGATATTTGACATGCCAAAACGGAATTGACCCATACTATAATTTTATGTAAACATATTTATGAAATTACAAACGTAAACGTTAGACTGGTTGTATACCCTCAATTTTTAAAATAATAATTTTAAGTAATTTTTCTTTTATGAAGTAAAATATGACTATTTATGAATAACATCCACACTTGTACACTATAAACAAGTAAAGGATATCTGGAAAACTGATTTTTCCATAGAATTTAGTTAATCTTCCTTCTCTATAAACAATGTGGGAGACGATTATCTAATTGTCTAATTTAACGAAATTTAGGCCAATTTTAATGTAAGATTTAACCCAAAACAAACAAGGTGTATTGTAATGGGGAACCCTACAAGTATTTACTATTTTACCTTATCAATTAATAGTTAAAAAGTGTTTTCATGATACCGAGATTCCTCGGTTGTATAAATTTCTTGTATTAAAAAATTCTACAGCTCTTAGTTAAATTATTTTGGTGAAGGTTTGTAAAACTGCTTCATTACCACATAATTGTTACTATCTATCTAACTACAGCCTTGGTAGTATAATGTCTAGCGTGCTGGAAATTTCACCCAAGCGGGCCAGTTCGACTCCTGTTGCCGGCATCTGTTAAGGTTTTCATGCAGTTTTCCTTAGCTGTGACACAAATGTGGGATTTGCGCTCTTCCATCTGTAAGTCGGCTGCAGCCGCTCGTAGGGCCTACGTAATAATAATAATCGCCCCCTCCCTCCCGCACAAGCTTATAGTTTCTGGGGCCTGGTTGCATGTTATGGGTTGTAGCAATTAATATTAAATGTAGGGGCTGCTTTTTTTTAATTATATCAGATAAGCAACATGTAATTATGTTGGGTCTTTGGAACGTTTATTACAACACTGTAATTGGGTTGTCATCTAAGCACATGTAAATGCTGTTATTCAGATCATATTGTTTAAGTTTGTTAAGGAAGGGAGATGTATAAAGATATTTTTAAGTAATTAAGTTAATAAATAGTTTGAAAATTAGTTTCCATCGACATTCAAAGGAGGGTTTATCTTTAGACGAGGCAGCATACCAATGGATTCGGAATTTAATTTCATATAAGTTTATCTAATTAGTTTAAGTGTTAATTAAGATTTATAAATAAAAATATGGTTAAGAATATTTAGAAATGTCAACAGGCATTTGTTTTATGCAAAAATCACATCATAATTGAATAATTATTTCGATAAAAAGATATAAAAACAGGTCATTTTTCTAACAATCTCTTTTTTAATTTACATCTTGCAGAGAGTGCACATGTCTTGTTCAGATTAATAAAAATTAAGGTTATGTTGACCTGATTTATAAATTTTTACTTACCCTTGACGAATAACAATTATTGGATTTGTAAACCTTTTATTGATTTGGATATATTTATGTTTGGATTGTTGACACTGTTTCTTCAATGCCTTGTTGACTTAATGATAGCAGACAACTGATACTAAGGACGGAGTTTTTCAGTAACTATTAGTTTAATTAACAAACCAATAAAAACCAATTCGAAATCTATACCTTGCATCGTGGAAGCACCACTAGATATTTCCAGATAATATTTATGATAAATCCACCAACTCAATTAAAGAAAATCGAAATAAATAATCAAATATGGAGGAGATTGACGAGAGTGGCGACGTTCGAAAATAAAAACACCAATTGCTCTTCGAGCAGAGCTGCGTTTCTTGTGTTCTTTTGTGCGCATGCAATTGCCTTTTCTCGGCTATTGACTGGATCTGCTAGTGTAATGATTGAGTCTTTCCGATAAGGATTTTAGGTGTTTAGCAACGTCTTATATTGCCTCGTTTTTTCCACCTACTCGCTACATTGCGTCTTTCGTCTGTTGGATAAATACCGACCAAAAGTGATTGGTTTTAGGTATCCCACGATATACCGACATCTCTCGTTGAGTACAGAATCAGATGTTTGGTGTAACGACAGCTCTCAAATTGGACTAACCAACTTGTTAGTCAGCTTTCTGAGGATGTTATTGCCAGCGCTAATTTTTCCTCTTTTCTACCTGAGCTCGGAACTATACAGAGATTACCGCCAAGTCATTATTATAATTAATTATATTCCTAACAAAGTTTAGACAGTTTTTCACCAGTTTCAACTGCGTTAATTCTGTCACTTGAAGAACTGGGTTGGCGGAATTATATTTAAACATTGTTATGAATATATGTTACATATTTCTACTCTACATGCATTGTGCGGTTCTGTCCCGTTAAAATGTTTGATTATTAATTTAATTAATTATAACTGGGAAGTTATTAGTTTATATAACAGCTTTTCATGCAATTTGAACTGAGTGGTTATGCTGGTTTAAGCTACAACTGGCGAAATCATATTCAAGAAAATATATATAAATTGTAAATTCATGTTATTATAGTATAGATGTAGCTAAATTATGGATTAGGAATTAATTATAACCGCCAAGCTATTACTTCCCAACAAAGTTTAACAGCTTTTCGCCAGTTTCAACTGCGTCAATTATGTCACTTGAAGATACAAGCTGGTGGAATTATATTTAAAAATTGTTATGAATATATGTTACATATGTTTACTCTACATGCATTGTGTGATTCTGTCCCCAAGCAGCATTTTTAGTCACCGCTACGTACCAGCAACCACCGGTGGAACTATAAAGTTTTTGCCGTTAGTCACAAGAACGTAATTGCTACGGTATTGTTACGTGTCTGGAACCAAAATGGGGAACAATTTTTGGGTAGCAGGTACGTGGCGGCGTAGTAATTGCTACTTTCGTGGAACTTCTTTTCTCTTTGACACATCATGTCGCGTGTTTGTTCTCTCTTGCTCTTGCAACTTAACAAATATTCTATCATTTTCTATACTATATAATGCTGGATCGTGTCACAAAATGAACTACCAGTTTATTTGTAATACGTACTTAATACAAAGAGCGATGAAATGTTTGATTATTTTGTCATTCCAGTACACCAAAATTATAAACCATTGCAACTTTTCTGTTAAATATGATGATGATAGATCGAAAAATAACAACGCGCCTTCTTTAATTATATTTTTTAGTAAAAAAATGTCACAAATGTCAAAAAATAAAACATGATAAATATACACGAAATACTTATACGTTTGATACACATGATAGAAACCATTTTTATATTATTCCTGTTATGTTCTTTTATGTGTTTAAATAAAAGATACTCAATTATTGTCATTAATTAACTTTATTAATATTGAGTGAGCTGGGCGAATTAAATACACAATGCATAGACTGTAGAAGACGTATATCCTCCAAGGCGGCTCGAGTGTTACTGACGCACGCCCAGAGCATGCCAGGATTGGTTAGTTAGATCACTATAAATAAATGTTGCCAACTTCAACCTACATACATAACAATCCCTAAGGCACAATTTGGCACTAATTTGTTATTTTTATTGAAGGTTATATAGTAAAACATCTATTAACAATCATAACAAATTGCAAATTGATTAATGATTATTGATTAATCCTACATTTTACAAGTAAATATGGAGATGGAGTAGTTTACGAAAAATTACTTTAATGTGATTTTTCTGGGTAGCAAAAACGTAAGTGTTACATTCAATACTACTGTAAGGTTTTAAAAACTTTAAAGTAGCTTCGGGCAAGTTACTGCTACAATCATAATACCACTTTGAAGTTGCAACGACTTTAAAGTAAGTATACTAAGTGGCAATACGGTTCCAAATACTTTAATAGTTACTCAGAAGTAATGAAACTACATAGTTCCAATAAATAGTAGAAACAACTACACAATTACTAAAATATTCCGAATTGAAGAAATTAAACCTATAAAGTCATAAATTTAGTTGCAGTTACGTAACAACTACTCAATCAAAGTTCCGATCTCAGTTACTGCTACTTAAATGCTGCTTGGGTCGCGTTAAGATTGTTGATTAGTAATTCTAATTAATTATAACTGGGAAGTTATTAGTTTATACGAGGGTGGTCCCAGAAGTACCCGACCCAACAAAGAAAACACAAAAATTTTGGAAAAAGATTTATTTATTTTTCAACGTAATCTCCTTTCAGCTCTATACACTTTTCCCAGCGGTGTTCAAAAAGTTCGATACCCTTTTTATAATAAGAACTGTCTTGCTCCTCAAAATAGCCATTAACTGCTGACATCACTTCTTCATCGTTGGAAAATCGTGCATGAGGTAGCAATTCAAACTTTAATTGGTTAATTTTGGCCATTGCAATAATGGATTTGTGAGCTGGCGCGTTGTCGTGATGAAACAACACTTCCTTTTTAGCCAAATGCGACCGTTTTTGCTTGATTTCTTCGCTCAAACGTTGCAATAAGTTTGCATAATACTGGCCGTTGATAGTTTTTCCTTTTTCGAGATAGTCAATAAAAATTATTCCACGCGCATCCCAAAAAACCGACGCCATAACCGTGCCTGCAGATGAAACGGTCTTCGCCTTCTTTGGAGCCGGTTCTCCCTTTTGAGTCCATTGTTTCGATTGTTCTTTTGTCTCGGGTGTGAAATAATGGACCCATGTTTCATCCATTGTTACGAAACGGCGCAAAAATTCTGCTTTGTTGCTGTGAAACTTCGCTAAACACTCAATTGAAACATTTTCACGACACTATTTTTGCTCGAGTGTGAGCAAACGCGGCACCCATCTTACACACAGCTTTCTCATGTCCAAATTTTCAGATAATATGCGATGTACCGCACTTTTTGAAATGCCCGTAATGTCTGCTAGCTTGCGCGCTTTCAGTCGACGATCATCAAGTACCGCTTTGTGGATTTTCTTCACCATTTCTGGAGTCGTCACCTCATTTGGTCGACCACTGCGATGCTCGTCTTGGCAGCTCGTACGGCCTCGTTTAAACTCAGCTACCAAAAATTTAACTGTTGTAAACGAAGGAGCAGACTCACCCAGAGTAGAATCCAGTTCAGCTTTTATATTGGTTGGGCTGAGGCCTTTCAAATAAAAGTATTGTATCACATAACGATGACCAATTTTCTCCATTTTCACAAATCCACTGACAACGTTCACTATTGATGGCTGCCAAACAAATACTGAACAACGTGGCGCTTTCAAACTTGAAACATATGCTTTATAGACTGCGTACTTTCCAATACACTAATATTTTCAAACAACTACCGCCACCTCTTGGTCAGGTCGGGTACTTCTGGGACCACCCTCGTATAACAGCTTTTCACGCAATTTGTACTGCGTGGTTCTGCTGAGTTAAGATACAACTGGCAAAATCATATTTAAAAAAATTATATAAATTGTAAATTCATGTTATTATAGTATAGATGTAGCTACATTATGGATTAGAAATTAGTTGGGCCATTCATCCTAAATCGACAATAACTCAAAGCATATTTCTTTTATTAGTACCACCCTCTTTATCTCTGCATATTACCGACTTTCATGTAAAAGCAATTTAAGCTAACTCTACAGAAATTATTATACTTTTCAAGATCCGCTGATCAAAGGTGAACCAGACAGTTTTTCTTCTATTTCTGAAAGTTGTTGTAAATTTACTTTGCAATCATACGCTTTTCAATTACTCGTTTTTATATTCTACAAGACCACGTTTGTAATTTATGAAATCAGCATTTTTTAACTATATACTATAATTTAAACAAAAGGAATGGTAATGAAGCTGTAATGCTGGTTTAAATTATACTTATTTATTTAATGTGAGCTTTAATATGCCCCCTATAAATACTTATGCAAACTTTGTAATTATTATATATGTACTAATAATAGTAAATAATAAGTAATATTCAGATTTTTTTAATTAAATCTTTTACAACACGTGCCGTTCTACTACATTAGCATAATCCGTTTAATGAAAGAAAAATGGGTAACTGGGAACTAATAATAAAATTAATAATAACGGAATTATGCTATTATTAAATTACTGGTACAGTATTATTACGGTTTTGTAGTCAAGTAGGCCATGGTTACAGAAAGAATTTGTTGCTTTGACGTATTATTGTATTATTATAAAAATTAAAGATAATTAAAAAACATTGTGAACTGTTCTGACCTACAGATGACTTTTTTCAATCTATTGTTATAAACACTTGCTTAATTACTCTTTCTTATTGTATCAAACTTCTTGCGGTTTTATAACTTTAAATGTAAGGTTATTTTAATATACAATGGACATTACTAAAGAAGCTTTTGATTTATTCACTATTGAAGGCAATGATTGCGTTGGAACTTTACTATAAAACAGTTGTGGGATATTGTTAATTGTTGGAATTGATTTATACTCTCCTACCACAACTATAAGATGTTTTACCTTGAATCAGTATCATTTTAACAAGTGATAGATAGTACACACAAAATGCAACAAAAAAGAAAGCGTAATATCATTAGTATCTATCTTTCGTAATAACCGAGAAACCAAAATTGTTTTTGAAAAGTGGGTTTGATGGTCACTGGTTTATATTATATAATAATATTACAGTAATCAAACTGAACCACTTTCTTTTAATTCTACTTGCCACCAGAAGTAGAAAATTTAGTCCTAGTAAGACTAAAGGTTGCTTTTAAATAAATTCAGTTTTTCATTATTATTATTATTATTATTATTTATTTGATAAAAGTTAGTCATTACATACATCACATTTGATGTTATGTTCCAAAGAATTAATTGATACTGTGATTATTGATATAGTATTAATTACTTGGCGACTATTTCTATTTAAAAATAAATTAAAATGTTTGCTGGATTTGTAATGTACTGCTTCCAGAAAATGAAGCTGGCAAACATAGTCGGTGTATTTGAACGAACAAAAGAGAGATTGAACTATTTGTTGTTTTATTATTAGTATTTAGTTTTCAAATTAAAAATCAAGGTTATGTTTAACTAAAGAACTCGACCCTAATGCAATAATAAAGTATTATATGAATATAAACATTTCATTTCTTTTTGTCATTTCGTTAGTCATCGCTCATTATCAATACATAGACAAAAATCGCAAATAAAATGAAATGTGATGTACCGTCAATGCGTATAATTGCCCAAATCTTGTTTTAAAGCTACTCTTTAGTTTGGCAAGCTAGGTAGTTGATCTTGTATGAGTGGTAGGTCGTGACATGTACCAGGAGTCCCCAAAAAGAGCACTTTTTGTTTTTCAATGTGAGTAAAATCAAAAATGGCATACGAATTTCTTTATTCCTATTGATGAGCACTATTCTCTTCTTTTGTTAGTTCTCCGTGCTATAATCGCGTGCTTACATTTGTATTTTCATTTATTTTTGTAATCCTAAGCCTTTTCTAGAAGGGTTTTAAAGTGCCCAACCCAAGTTGGAATGGGCCATGATGAAATGTTGGCTTCTCTTAATTAAGAGATTTGCAAATATGCTTGAATGGTTATAAAGAGTATTTTTTTTTATCTTCAACTATACTATATTTAATATCACTTGTTGTTGATCCAAATACAAAATCAAGACTAAATATCTTTTGGCGTTTTTGGTTTATGATTACATTTCAACTTATACACATAATATTTTTAATCAGTGTTTTGCCAATGAAAACCTGAATGTAAGAAAAATTGACATCGGGATCTGATGGTATTTCAAATGTGATTTTGTTCCAATCTTTTTCACCGTCAAGTAATGTTCGCCACCGCCACCATGTAAGACACGTTTTCTGGTGTTTCATTAGGTATATTAGGAAACTGTTTTAGTAAATCAAATTCCCCTTTTGGTAAAATATATGTTTCGAATTCATAATATTGGAACCAATTTTTCTTTGTTCGCCTACGCACATATGTAGTTGAATTGTGGTTTGGGCTAAATCTCGTTAGTGGTTTTCTTGTTCTACATGATTTACAAATCTTCGTCTCCATTTATATTAAGTACTTAAATTAATTTTATCAATTCGTGCCAAAATCTCTTTCCAAAGCACACGCAGAACTAGATAATTTGATATTATCTTGAGCATTATATCGAGTTTAATTGATCGTTTGGAAGCATCTCCAATGGATGAAGATGTTTACGCGAACGAGTTAAACATTATTAATCAGATAGCTAGTAACAAGGGCTACAAGGATAACTTAATAGACGGCATGATGACGGCAAACAAATTCTAGACAAAACCTTTTATAGTGCTGATCCTAAAGTTAAAGAAATGTGTAAATTGGTTAACTAGATTCCCTAAATTAGTGATAGGATAATAAACAAACTTAGGAAAACGAATTGTAATATAATTTGTGCCAATAAAAATAATATAGGAAAATTATTAATTACTTATAAAGATAAAACAGAAAAGATAGACAAATCTGGCGTATATAAAATGTATTGTAAAAACTGCGACGCGTTTTATATCGGACAAAATGGTAGAATCTTTAAAAAACCGTTTAGCGAAACACAAACGCGATATTTCATATATATTAAGAAATTTTTTGGAGTAGCCGCTCATTGTATTAATAACAATTATTCGTAAATAAAATATATTATTACATATGCGAAAGAAAGGTAAGAGGTTAGATTTACTGAACCAGTTAGAAATTAAAAAAATCCTATAATAATAACACATGTATTTGTAAATGACCAGAGAAGTCCAGTAAAAGACCAGAAACAGATTGTAATGATTACTCAGGGTCGGTCCTAAGCCGGACGTTTTGAATTTCTCTTCAGTTGCTTTTGAGCTAGTTCGTCAAAAAAGTCTAATAGACCGAAACATGTGTCTAGAAATGAGAAGTTTTTAGCTAGTTTTTGAAGTGCTCAACCAATACCTTTTGTTCAGAAATGGAAGGCCATTTTGGTGAGTTGAAAAAGGAGGGATTTTTATAGTATTTCAGCCCTTTTTGGACATTTTCTTAGCAATTTTGTTCATTTTCCCAATTGTCCTGGACGAGAAATTATAAGTCGTTTTGGGGCTATTGAATTTTTTGGAAATCCCCTCTTTCTAGAAAGTTCGTTTTGATGGGTTTTAGGCATTTCTTTAATTACCACCTTGATCCATAAAGGAAAAGCCATTTTGGGGTGACTAAAAACGAGGGGTTTTAATGGGATTTTAGCTCATTTTCAGTGATTTATTAATGATTTTTGGTGGTCTATAGTTCTTAAGATATTTTTGGAGTGTCTAAAAATGAGGAAATTTTATAAGATTTTAGGTCTTCTTTTGGTAATTTTTTAACGATTTTTTTCATGTTCCCAATTTACCTTGGTAGAAAACGTACTCCCAACGCACCCTACCCATTTGATGCAACTTGGCGAGTCGAATGACACTAGTATCTAGGTGCGGAAATTCCTCGTTCAAAAACTACGCCTTTTTCTGATACCTATATTAAGTCTATGGGAGAGACTCTTTTTGAGAGAAAGAGAGATGAAAATCAATAGTACATTAATTTTCGAAATCAATAGTGTGTTTTTGTGAGTTTTGAATTGACGCTCAGCGAATAGACCACCATTTTAATAGCATGCCCCTAATTGATTTTAATAAATACTTAGATTTTTCAAAAATTGCTTTATTCTCATAGAGAAATATTCAATAAGGCGTTAGATTAGGTTAGGTTAGGTTAGGCCTGGTCAGGATAGCTTAGATTAGACGAGGAAAAAATTCCCATAAAGGGGGGATTTCCGCACTTTGGTACCGGTACCGTTCGACTCCCCTTTTGAAGTCCTGTCGATTTACGTCACTCCCGCCCCTTTTGGGCGTGTCCGAAGAAAACCGTGAACAAGAATAGTCGCGACACGTCCTAACAGCCAAATCCAATACTACTAAAGTTGATTTGTATGTGAAATTTTTTAAAGTAGGTTATGTTTTAAAAATCTACTACGAATAAAGTTGATTTTTTGTATACTAAAATTGATTTGTATGTGTGTCCGAGCCCCATTCTCGCGTTCTATAAGGGCTAGAGAGATGGGCTTGGGCTCATTCGACGCGTAATTTGCCGAGGATAATGCACGACGATTTTTTAAATTAGGTTATGTTTTAAAAAATCGATAAATGCTGATTCTATCGTACTATTTAGTGCTATTGAGTGTTATTTGGTACTAATATGTGCTCTATCGATAGAGAATCGATTGGAGATTTATGTAGGTCATGTAAATACTGACCTACTTTAAAAAAATCGATAAATGCTATTTCTATCATACTTAAGTGCTTAGGCCCGTAGGGCCCATTATCCTAGTTATATACTAAGTGAGTAAAATAAGTCATTATATATTGATAGCGAGATATAAATATGCAATAATTTTTCTATCATAATGTTAATAAAAAATAATTGCCTCAGTTGTTGAAGATAAAATCATGAATTTTCTTATTGATACCCAATAATCAAACGTTAACTGTTGACCGTTTGAGTTTATCATTAATAATTGCCAGTTGAACATTTATAAAGAATTTACCATAAAACGATTCAAGTTTGAGTTTGAGATTTTATTGAATTGGTACATGTACATAATAAGATTTGGTTAAGGGAATTATTTTGGGTTGATAGGAGTTTCACTTGCAGTACTTCATAAAAAAGAAATTGACACATCTCATTGACCATAATATAACAATACAAAAGTAGCTCTGACTACGGTTATTAAAAAACAATATCTGTCTTCAAATGCAATTACATTAGTTAATAATCATGATATTAAAATAATGATCAAAGGCAAGCTATTTGGAATTGAAATATAACCAACAGTAAAATATGTGAAATAATTGCAATCTAAAAGAATGTTTAGTTACTAAGAGGTAATTAAGTAAATAAATGGAGTTTAAAAGGTATTAAAATAGAATGAATGTAAAATTTATATTTCCTGTAAAGAAATGTTTTAAAAGCAAGAAAATAACAGTTTAACAGTTTATCAAGTGTAAAAAGGCGTTAATTTATGTCAACAATAAATAAAGAAAATTAGAAGAAAAAAAAATAAAATTTAACAGTAGACCGGAGAGAAGTAAAGGTGGAGCTCCATTCGAATGGAGTTCCATTCCATTCGACGAGATATGAGAAAACAGGAAAGAAAGAAAAAATATTCTTGAACGTTATTCAAGAAGTAGCATAAAAAGGTCATTTAATTACCTGCGCTTTACCTCAACGTTTTAGCGCGGCTGAGCATCCTATCCTGAGGGGAGTTCCAGAGTCCATAAGCAGTAAGCAGTTCCGGCGTGATCTTCTCAGACAGCAGGCTGAAGAAGAGAAAACATAAGTGAATCAAGATACCAGGTTTGTGACATATTGTGAAAAAAGTGTTAATAAAAGCATAGCTAGTATTCTTCTAAAGGAATAGGAAAGGTGAGGTCATTTTAGGATCAGTTTAGTTAAGGTTAAAACAACTCAAAATAATTCCTTAGTTGATTTGTTTGTAAAACTGCGAGTGATAAGGCACCTAACCTAAAAGTAATAAGTGTCAATCATAATTTTCAAACACAAGAAAAAAAATCAAAATTTACTTGATCGAGTTATCACAATTGGGTTAACCACATTTTGATGTTATGTTACGAACCAAACATCAAAATTGACGTTTCAATATGATTAGAGATTTCCCATTTAATTTGTGCATTACTGAAAGGGTCCTCGTATGAACTCACCTTTAGATGTATTTATTTTAAATATTTTGTTAAAGATTTTGAAGAATACCATTTTCTCTCTTTATAATTTTTATATTGGTGGATTTTCGTTGCATATATTTAAATATAGACTCCCATGAGTTTACTTTTAATTACTATTAATTTCCTTTTGAACATTATTGTTTGATGGACATTCTTATCCAAAATTTGGATACCAATATCAACGTCCTTGGTGGGAATGACGACCTTGCGCGTTCGAGAAAGCCTCTCTTAGGAGGATTGGTTTTTGGTCGCATTTTTGACCAACAGTTCTTCATTACAAACTCATTTTTTGAGCTTCTGATTGGCAATAAATTTCTCCGTGACGAGTAACCATAACTATTTAGTTTGGCCTTTGATTGTAGCTGAGAAATTTTGTTGATGAAGATTTCCCTTGTAAAAGGTACGTCTTTTTGGAGTCCAATCAATCTTTCAATTCAATTCAATCTTTTTCCAAATCTTGTTTGAATTTTTTCTATTATTCAACTACGATTTTAGGGAATCTAGGCTATTCTGTAACATAACGCCTACTCATATGCACCAAATTGTGCAGCCGTTTTGTCAAAAAGGGAATCCAATCTTCCTGATGCACGATCTGAAATACAACCACATCTCTGAAACATTACCATATACAGAATCAATCCAGTAGCCAAGCCAATCTTCGAGACTGTATCCGCAGTCGGTAGTAACGACCGTAGGAATTACATCCGACTATCCATCAATAGGCGACGATATTTTCTTTTGTTGGTATTTTTTATACTATTTAAATTTGCCTTAAATGATCTATCTGATCTATTAATTTTATAAATCATACATTTATTTAATTTATAGTTAAAAGTAATAATTTCTATAAAGATTTACATTTCTATAGAATAATATTAATTTAATACATGGAATTTTTCTGATATCGCTTTCTAGTGATAACACAATTTTTATTGCATTTTATTTGCTTTGATAAATCGTCGGTATCAATTTTCAAAAATTCGTTATTAAATTTATACTGTTTGAATTAAAGAAAGGTTTAATTAAATTTTTGCATATTTTTAAATAAGTTAATAAGTAAATGACTTAATACATTTACAGAAGATTACAATATGTAACGGAAATAGTACTATATCTGAATAATTAGATTTATACATATCTACGATCACTTAATAAACATTTTTTTATTTAATACTATATCTATTTTTTTCTATTATGTGTATATATATGTTACTATTAATAAACGCATTTAAAATTTGTACTTATTGTTGAGGAATAACACCTCCATACCTATAGAAATAAAAGATAATTTATGCTAAATTGTTTAAGTAATAGCTGTTTAGAAATAATACTTACCGAGCGAAATAGGTTCTCCCGCTGTCCTATTTTCTTTAAGTTTTTTTGTGTATTTAAAAGCTGGATGGCGCCCGTTTTTTCTGCTTCATACTCAGCGGACCCACGTAGCCCGCTCATCGATGAACAGCTGCCGTACGCCAGTGCGTAACCTTTGCCGCATGTAAAAAAGGTTACAATATAACAATACAAAAGTAGCCTTGACTACGGTTATTTAAAACCAATATTTGTCTTGAAAAACACAGTTAACAATAATCTTGATATTAAAATAATGACCAAAGGCAAGCTATTTGGAATTGAAATATAACCAAACCAACAGTAAAATATAAGAAATAATTGCAATCTAAAAGAATGTTTAGTTACTAAGAGGTAGTTAAGTAAATAAATGGAATTTAAAAGGTACTGAAATAGAATGCATGTAAATTTTATATTTCCTGTAAAGAAATGTTTTAAAAGCAAAAAGATAAAAGTGTAAAAAGGCGTTAATTTATTTCAACAATAAATAACGAAAATTTAAAAGAAGAAAAATCAAACCAGAGAGCAAGGTGGAGTTCCATTCAACGAGACCTGCTAGACCCGAAAAAACGAGATCTGAGAAAACAGGAAAGAAATAAAAAATATTCTTGAACGTTATTCAAGAAGTAGCATAAAAAGGTAAATTAATTAGCCGCGATTTACTTCAACGGTTTAGCTGCGGATGAGCATCCAATTGAGGATTCATTATTCAATGATTGTTTCATAAAAGAGGGCAAAATTAATAATAAGGTATAACATTATTGACAGTCATAAAAACGACCTGAGATAGACTGAGATAAAATTAGTAGCAGATCGACATTTCACGTGACTCAGTTTGAGGTTAAGTTTACTACAAACACATTTTATAAGCTTTTTTCCTTTCGCATGCAACTTTCAATAGTGAATATGTTGTATTACGTAGGAGAATAAAGTTTGAGTAAAGATTGTGTTTTTAGTGAAACGAAGTTAAATTGTTGTTTCTAAAAGACGTAAACTTTGAACTGTCAGACCTGAAGAATTGAAAAGAAAATGCTAATCGGTAGTGGAATAGCATTCAACATAATTTTTTTAAATTAAATTCCAATCCCTCCTAGACGATTTTTCTTCTCGTGATCATCTGATGACTTTGAAAACAACAATCGCTCACTTTATCAAAATTCTGAGCGACTGTTGTCTTTTTTAAGACGTTTTCGACGATTAAGTAAATTTCAATTTATTGCACCAAGAATTTTCTTTTTTGCATACTGATTATGAAAGTTGATTGTTGTTTTTATGAAAAATCGTAATGAAAGTAGCACTTTTTTAATTGTGTTTGTAAAAAAACAAACTTCAATCTGTTTGGAGATTATTGTCAAAGAATACTACGATTTTCTGATTTGTTTTTAATTTTTTAGAAAAATTTTTTCAATTTACAATATGCAAAAAAATGTCATGTACAACACATTATAAAAGTCTCTTTTTTTCATTCTTTTGCAAGACTGCAAATTCGTGAAAAAGGTATGACTTTTATAATTAGTTGTACAATATACTATTTTTGATACCCTTGAAAATAAGTTGGCACAAATGTGAGATTATCGTTAGTACTTTTCAAGTTGGTGGTGTTGCTAGAGATGAAGGGATGGGATGCAAAATTTTGACGATACTAAAATAAAATGCCCCCATCGAAAAATAAATTGACGTGTTTTTGCTAGCTTACGAGATAGTTGAGGTGGGAAATGAACACCTTGTATATATACGATGCTGGTACAATTTTAAATTTGCAAATTGCAATTTTACTTGTAAATTCTTCTTGTAGCCTTTTCTTGTTTTCGACTGTAAATTCCAATTGATGTTTGGGGAATATATATTGCAAGGATGATTGCAATGATGCCAAAATGGAGCCGCGGAACGTTGCGGTCTCCCCTTCACAGTCTCGCGTTATACCACCGTATTAAGTATTATTTCTTTCGAAGCATGCTAAACTTAGATTTAGGCAAAAGAGCATTTATATTCTAATTTAAAATATTTAACAACATATATTAATATCAATTATATGGATTTTACTTGTTGATTTTAATTTTATTTTAAAGTGTTCAATTGAGATGTTTATTTTAAAAATAATAATTCGTCCTATAAAAGAAGTTGATAAAACACCTATATTAGAAACACCCCACGTTCGTGCTAACATATGCGGTGATGTTAACGAAAATAATAATATTTAATCTGATTCGGCTAGCTTTATAATAAACAATAAAATTACAACACCCCAATAGGCTAGTTCAGTTTCAAATGGTAGAGCTTGAGACTAACACAAATACCACAATTAACTTTATCAGTCCCTATATCTGGAAACAAAAATTTACTACAAACACACCTGGAATTCTGCTGCTGGACGAGAAATAAATTTAAACTCTGTAGAAAAAAAATTGTATTGATACTTGCATACCACATCACTAATAAACAAATATTGAAATTGTAAACATAAATTTTATTAATTTAAAAATAAAGAATAATGAAAATAAAATGAAAATTCATCTAAATCATTTATAAAACCTTTCTGAAGTTTTTTAAAATTAATTGTTATTTTGTTAATAATCTGACATGAGGGTTATAACAAGTTTCATATGAACAGACCAACATAAAACAAATTTATTTAAAGAAAATACTCAAATAAAAATATAAGAACTATATTCTTAAAATAATTTTGCTTCATAATTGAAAACAAAGACTTAATACCAATTTGTTATTTAAATTTCTGATTAGATGATTTACTCTAAGATAACTTACTCTTATAATGTTAATTTATTTCTATATGTGTCGCTACACTTGTTCAAAATATTTTCCGCTGGAAGACAATCGGGAACAACGTACTAACACTGATCTACAGTCAGCTGTTGTCTATAAAAAAATCTAATTTTCGGTCGATGACAAAAAGTATTAGTTTCTTCAATTTAAATAAAATAATTTATATCACAGCTCCCTATGATTGTAACTAAAAATGAAATAAATTCTTCTTTCTTCCATATAATATAAAAGTATGTATCCTTCTCAATGTTTGACATTTATTTGTTTATAAAAAAAACATCAATTTTTAACCCAACTTTATTTTACAGAATTTGATCCAGAGCTGAGCATAGGTACACCCTTTAGCTTTTATCGACTGTTTTTTTTCAAAGGCCCTTTTATATGTTTGGCCAAAACAATCGAAAAAACAAGAAAATTCTAGAACTGCATTTTTCTCATGACGTCACAAAATAAAACGTATGATTATAATTAACGAGAATCTTAATTCTAATTAGATGAAAAGATAACTGGCACAAAGACAATTGAAACAACATCACACACTTATGGTCTAAAATCACTAGTTACAAAGAAAATTAACAAAAACGATCAGCTGCCACAAATCTCATTAAAGACTTAATTACCTTTAAAACTAAATAATTTCCAGCTACCTTCGTATATGGAATATTTACATTGTTACACAAGGTAACTTGTTCATGTGAAGTTTACAAAAATTATAATTAAATACTAAAAAAAAAACTTAACTTAAAAAATTGACCATTACGGTCTAAAGCAAAATGATGCTTATGCAAGTCTTGGATTAATAAAAAAATTAAATTGATCAAAACTTCAACTATTCTCGTCCAGGATACAGTACTCCAGGTGGCTGAATTAAAACAATGATGAAACCCATCACATTAATATCAAAATTTCTAAAAATCAATGAACATCAATTCTGCCAATATCTTCTTTCAACAAACATGACTACAAGCAGAAATAGAAGTAAGATTTGAAAGTGATGATTGAGAAAGAAATGACTTGTTTTAACTATTTCCAGTGAAATATTTCCCCGAAACTGACTTAACTCTCTGGTAATGGAAAAATCTCATATGCGTTGTCTAACATCAAAGCTTTAATATAACATGAAGATAAACTATCCAAGAAAAATGGATAAACTATCCTAAATTTGTCACCTTTGTTACCTAAAGCATGTTTTATTATAAAACTACATAATTTGCTCGTAGGCTTTTTTTAAAAACTTATTCCTTTTTATATAAGCAAGGTTATGTATGCATGAACAATCGTACTCCTATTGTTCTGTTTTATACTAATAATTCTAATATGTAACCTACAAGCATGCAAACTTTTAAATAAATAAAACTAGTCTCCTAGCATGTCTATAGTTCTTTGTATCGCATGCATTCTGTAAATACGCATGGTTTAATTATTTGTATGCTTCCGAAATCGATCGTAGCCTTTAAATATTCTTTATTTGTTCTTAAATAGTTTAATTTTCAACCTGATGATAAGATATTATTTCAATATACATTTTTAATTTACATAATTTTTCATTAAAAAAATTATAATATGGTATTAATTTTATAATAAAATTAAAATAAATAATTCATTTTCTTCTAATATCAAAATAGTAATTTTTTTTATTATCATTTCTTACTCTTGAAGTACATGCATTGTGTTTTCATTCATTCATTCATGTGTCTCGGTACATTTTTTTTGTGTAGATGACCCAAACCCTATTGAACTACGCGATGTAAGAGAGAGAGGTGAGGATCCGAGCTTGAATTCTTTTTTCGTATTTCAACAAAAGCAACAAGTGGCGTGCAATCACCACGCTTTGCTTATTCTACTTTGACCTTTGGAGGAAAGTGACACGAGTTTTGCAAGTGAAGTGATACCAGTTTTGCAAAATACGTAAGAAGAGCAGTGTTTTAAGAGTGCGAGTAACGTACGTTATAATCACACTATAGATAAGATCATGTTACATGAGAATTGTTTAGGATTGTGAGCACACGATATCAAATTACATTTTCCTGATAAGTCTACGTTATCTCTATGAGAACTTCTTTAGCATTAACTCTCTCATGACCATGATAACTGTGTAGGCAGATAAGATTGTAACACTGTATAAATACCTCTGTTTTAATCTTAAGTCTTCAGTCTTTATTAATCTTTATTCAACTCACAAGTCTTTTCAACAAGTGTTTATCCAGAGTGAGTATGAAACTAGGTGTAGACTTTAAAATTGTCCTGCTAGTAAAACATAAAGGCTCATTCGAGTTTTCATTAATTGTTTTGTTTAATGTCATTTAAATGTGAATTCTAAAATTGTTCTGTTAAGTGTGTTAATTCAAATCTAATTATTTAAACTCGTCTTAAACTCATTTAAATAATTACTGACAAAGTAATATTATAACATTTGTATTGTAAATGTAAAAAAGAGAGTAAAGTTTTCTCTTCATTTAAAAATAATAAATTATATTCTACGACTGCAAACGAAATAAATAAATTTGTTTTATTATATTAAATAAATAAAAGTTTAAAAAAAAAACCTTCGGCCACAGAATATAATAAAACTTGCGTTAGTTACTAAAGCTTACCCATTAGGGTAAAGCAGTTGGCACCTAGTTTATATTTAATAATATTTCTATGTATTATCTAGTATTCTTAAGAATTAATATTTATGAATTTATATTATTATGTAAATTACATTGAAATAAAAGAAATTAAACATGCTACCGCAAAACGCTACGTAGCCTAATTTTCAGTTTATTATAAACTGCTTCGAAACAATTAATACTTAATACGGTCACGTGACGCGAGTATGTGGATAGTAGCACAGCTTGTCCGGGTGGCTTCTTTTGTGTATGTATGTTGTTTCGATCAATCCTAAACATATTCTATTATTTTTACAACTTTAATTGCGAAATATCCAAACCTCTTAATTAAATTTATTCTCTTTTGATTTGATTTTATGACCATTAGCATTTACTAATACTATAAAAAATTTTTGTAAATTATTGTGTTTCGTTTTTAAGTTTATGTTTTTAATTAATTGTTGTTTATAATAAACAAGCAAATTAAGTAATTAGTAGGTATAAAATTATTATTGAATGTTTTTAGTGTTTGATATTTCACTTTTGGAAAATCCTTCCTCTTGTTAATACGTCGTGCGCAGAGTGAAGCCGTGGTGCACGAACATTATCTTTAAATAACTATATTTCTCTGTATTTTGCAGTTATGTATTTGTTTTATTTGTACGTTTTATAAGTTATTAGAGAACCGATTATGTTTTAAACGGTTCGTGATTTGTAAACTATTTTTTGTTTGAAATAACTGAATTGCAAGAGCAATAACAATATGACCTTGCGTATTTAAAACAGTTTTGCGTCAATTAGACCAATTAAGCAAAATTAATTTTTTTTTGTTGTGTTGCTTTATAATCTGATAATTAGTCGAATTTACATGCACAATACAATAAATGAAACAATGCAAAGTATAGAAGTTTAAATACACATAGCGGTAAAATCCAGTTCTGCTATGTGTGAGCAATAAACATTTCAAATATGTTATAAAATAACATTTATGTAGCTGTATATCATGGATTCATAGTAAGTGCTCTTGCACGTAGTACAAGAGGTGAAACATAATATAAATAGCATACATACATTCTTCAATAGAGTACAAGACAACGTCATTGAGTTGAAAAGACGTTAAAAGTGACTTACGGTAAATTTATAATAACGACGGCATCCGATTTATATTTATCAATTCAATTTATTATTACTAGTAATCAACTTAGAATTTATGGTTATCGGATTTTTGCCATTTAACATTTTGCTGTGGTTCATCATCATTTATGAATAAGAATGATCATTTTTTTAATGTAGTGACAATGAGAAACACTTTCATTTGTGTTTAAAAGATAAAATGATACAATAATAATAGCGTTATTCTTTGTTAGACGATTATTATTAATTATGTGTATTACCAGGAATGAGATTATATTTCTAGAAACTCTTTTATTAAATGTTTGTAAAGTTAATAACAATGAATTATTATAGTTACTGCACTAACGTGACTATATTCTATTTTGGATGATTATACATATAATGCAAGTAGGTACATATCTCGAATATTCTGAAAAAACTGAAGAGATTTTGTAGTCATCGCAATAATGAATCGTTGCATGACGGAATGCACGTCACTGGTTTGCGGTTCTGGAACTTTTCAAGAACTTTCTTTGCGTTGTACATGCCAAGATGAGCAAATTATTTGATCACATTGTTCGTCCAACTTGTAGACATATCACTATAAAGAGGAAACCTTTAGTATCGCAACTTCTTTTTTTTGTGTTTGTTATTCCTTCAAAGTGACATTATTAGATTATATGAGAAGTTATAAGATGCACATTGCTGAAGTGTTATCTTACAAAAAAGAGGTCGCGATACGAAAGGTTTTTTCTAAAGAGACACTTAAAATAGTCAGCTTTGTCAAAATGGCGGCTAAGGATTTTTAAATTACCTGATTTTGGTAGGTTTTTTGTAAAAAACGCAGTAGGGCCTTTTTATTGCTTTAAGATTTCCACACAAGCTAGCTTTAGTTTATTTAACTACGACTGATGTAGTTTCGGAGATACAGCTTAAGAAATATGGGCTGTATTTCGCATAAGAAATACACATAATACGGATATTGTAATGGTGATAAACATGAGGATAATCGAATTACGCAGTGCCTACGCCAGTTGAGCGAATCTCAAAACAACTTTCAGATGTAAAAAAATATCCATAATAATAATAATTGCTACTGGCCATTACATCGTGAACCAGGCCCCAGAAGCTATGAAGCTTGTGCGGAAGGGAGTGGCGATTATTACGTGTTATTACTATTTATTAGGGCGATTATTATTACTATGACGCGGTTGCAGCCGACTTAACAGATGGTATAGCAATAGCATCCACATTTTCCTGATAATTGGAATATTATTCATGCTACAAGTCTGAAATTTGGTATAAGACTATAAAAACAAGAATTAGAATTCTCTTTCGCCTACTAGATTTAGAGATGCGACAGTCATTTTTTAGTTTGTTATGTACGCCATGAACTTTGAGCGTAACAGCTGCCATTGATATCATGGCAAGCTAGATGAACCGTAAGGAATTCGCCATTTTAAGAAGTTTTGTTTTAGTTATCTTTGTGCACTATACAAGTTACGTATTTTTTAAATTTTCCATCTTGCTGAAAGTTCTTCTGATTTTATTGGCGTAGAGTACGTTTTAATTCATATGCTAATAACAAAACTTCGAATTTTCAAGGATAACTAGAAAAATTAACAAACTCGAAGTATTCCTTATGATATCCATCACCATGAATATTGATAGCAAAGGCAACTGTTTTGTTATTGTATCCACAACTTTTACGTCTCACTATATGAATGAAAGGTTCATTCTACACTCATAAAAAAATAAACATTGAGTATCACAACTCGAAATCTAGTAAACCACCGTGTATATCAGAACTTGTTCCTACAGTCTTACATTAAGGTGGCTTTCTAGCTAATAGTTTGAAACTTTTCTAATTATTTTATTGATATTAGAGGTAGATAAATAATATTTTAGTTTCCCATCATTAAACTATTTATGTTCAACGCTACGTCGCGTGTTTTATTATACAAACTTCTTAAATTAATTTTTTAATTAATTTATATTATTATTGCAGTTTATAACTTTAGGCTAAACAGGTAACTTATGGTAAAAACTCATTAGAATTTCAACTTACGTTATCTTGCAACAACTTTGCCTTACTGTTAGCATACATCTGTGGTGAATTAACATCAACATTGTTAAACACCAATAAAACAATATTACTCAATATTCAAGCTAATAAAAAACAGATCTATCGATTCCCTTTTGGATAGAGGACCATAATACAGAACCATTGTTTCATCTCCAGTGACAATGGACTCCAAAGTCGGCTTTGGGTCGTCTCCACACAAGTTTAAAAACGAGCGCGAACAATCGACGCGACGCACACAGGGCTGAAACCCGATTCTAGCCGGTCAAAATTATTTTATAGGCTTAACTGAAAACAAATTACTGGAATAGTATAAAAGTAATAAAATAATCAAAAAAGAAACTAAAAAAAGATTTTTTAGCCACTAGATCTGGATCAGTTTGATACTTTTATACTTTTTCCAAGACAAAGTTATTTACATAATTATGTTATTGAAAAATAAGGTAAAGAGGTAAAATAAATAGCATTTACACGAATTCTTCTTTATTTTAAGAAATATTACACAACTTAAAATACTTCTTTAATATCTAAAGGAAATAACATACAAAAATTATATTGCTATAATCGTTTAAAAATCGGGGTTCCGAGCGCCTACGACGCGCGATAATTTAATTATAAAATATTGATTAAAATATGATTAAAAAATCATTTTCGATTCACCATGTTTGAGATGCCAGATTAACGCAGTTAATTTAAAAAAATTCCCAACTCTGAAAAAGGGCTGGGCGGGAGGGGAAAAAATAGTTTTTTTGACGATCATCCCAATCAGACAAAAACCATACAAAAGCCTCTAATATTAAAATAATTCTGTATCTCAGAAACCATAAAAGTAGGAACCATAATTTTATTGTGTTATTTTGCTTCTCTCGTTGCCCCTAGCTTATATCTAGGTCGCCGCGTAAATTTGATCTTTCGTTCCCGAGATCAATTGGCGTTTTAATATAATAGGATAACTATCCCTTTTCATTTCGATTGTATTTCAGTTTATGCATCATTGTGCATGTTGACTTTTAAATATGTTATTCTTTATACTATAGCAAAAAAAAGATTAAAAATACAAACAAAAAAGAGCTTGCAAGATTTCTAAGTTATAAACCACAAAATAAAACATTTATTATTCGGAAAGTAAAACTCACCGTTTTCTATATTAGAAGGGTATCAACTTACCTTTTTATAAGAATTTTCAACACTTCAATTCTATTTTTATAAATTACTGAAATCAATAAAAAAACAGTTCCACAAAAAAACACTTCACGTTAACGAACAAACTACAATTACGTCTACACAGATTGGCGCCTTCGGAAGTGTTAACACCGACCTGCACTTTACCGGAATTGTCGGATTCTTTTATGGTTATTATTTACCGTAACGGTAAACGGCAGGTAGTTACGACTTCACTAAGCTTTCTACTAAAATATTAATTCTTAGAATACCTTTGATTTTAACAAAGAACTAGAATCAGGTTTCAGCCCTGTGTGCGACGTTGACATTGAACATCAGAAAGAAGACGCGGTACCCATCTTGCACTAATTTTATTCATAATCAAATGGTCATGAAGAATTCGGCGAACACTTGTTTCCGAAATATCGGACATCACTGCTAACTCCTTAACTTTCAAACGGCGATCTTCTAATACCATTTCTTCAATGATTGCAACTTTTTGAACACTTTTTTACGGTGGAATATGAAGGAGATAAATCGCCATAAACGCCGTCTAAACGTTGTTTGATGTGATTAGGCGTGTGCCCTTCTTTTGTTAAAGACTTACTGACCGCGCAGGACTCAATTTTCATTAGCCGCGACATTTTCGTGCACTCGTTACGATGCTTACTCAAGCTAAATAGATTTTAGTAGCCACTCGGCTACTAAAATCTATTACGCTTCTAGCCGTAGTATATATAGTGTAGGCCTCTTACATGATCAACTATGACGCAACCGAGATTGAACATGTTGGCACCTGTACAAGCCTGCCGGGCCGTGAACTTATGGCGCTTACCTCGTATCTTTCCGCGTATCCCTTAATATATCAACAATTCTAACTAATAAATGTAAACATGACAGTACAATTACAATATAAATCAACGGAAATGCAAGTAAACAGGAAAAAGCTCCACTATCGTCGAAACTGGAATAACAGAGGTGACATGTAGAAAACAACTGAAGAAGAGTATAATTTTGAGTATGTTTTAATTAACTAAGAGAAATGGCAGGTAACACCAGTGAACAGGTCAGATTTGAGTACAAGCAGAATTGACAGAACCTAAAACAGTCATGAATAAATATAAACATAAAAAAACGAATAATATCCGAGCTTGAAGCACATTTCACTATAACATTTTTGTTGAAGAAAACTGAAGTCATAAAACATGGAAAACAAATAGAACATTCACCAAGTTAACCAATTAATTAATAAAAATTATTATCCATGGAATAACACATCACCACTCCAGGCAGTTCGGTTTCTTGTGTTGGAAGAACGTTTCTGTGCAGCCACAACGTTCCTAGTCCTCCACAAGATTAAAACATTCTTTAAAATATTACAGCTAGACAGCATCCTTCTAAGTTTCAACTTGTAGCATGAATAGTATTCCATTAATTGCCAGAAGAAGTAAAGACCTATTAGTTATTTGCTTCATCTAGTGAGTCATGGATTGTTTACATCTGAAAATTGTTTTCAGATTCTCTCAACTTGCATAAAGTTGGAGCAATACTTCTTTGCATGTGCGTCATGACTAATAATAGTTATTTACGTGGTAAATTTTGTAAATGAATATTTACGGGCGAGCGACGAAGGAGCGAGCCTTCATACTCCAGTAGGCTCAGTGAAGATTAATCGCAAAGCGTGCAGCTTACAAAGTTTTATTTCCATCTTCACCAGCGTTTATTATTAATTTATTGTATATTTTGTATAAAAAGACATTTTATAATGAAAGACGGTAGGAAAATTTCTAGCTAGACGCTGTCATAGTGTTGTGATTAAGCAACAAATTAGTTTTCGTTAACTATTTGTTGATGAGCGTTGTAGAACTTTATGGTATACTGACCCCTAAACATCTGTTTATTGAACTCTGTACAGGGTAAAGATTCTTCTTACGGGCTAGCCCGTTATGAAGCCAGTAATAATATTTTATTGTATATTTTACGTGGCAAGCTTAGTAGATTAATCTTTACGGGTGAGCTAGAAAGGTTGTGAAAGCGTGAGGCGTATAAAGTTTTCTATCCATTTTCAATAGCGTTTATTAATTTATTATAAATTTTGTATGAAAAGAAATACATGTAGATCTTGCCAGCCTCGGTGGATTAGAGGTTTGCATGTTTGCTTCATAATCCAAGGGTCGCAGGTTCGATCCCCGGTCGATATGGTAATTCTTAATAGCCGAGAAAAATTAAAAAACATGTAGGTCCCGTGTCAATACGATGTTTGGCACGATTAAAATCCCTACTGTGGGTGAAATTCCCCCAGGTACGACTAAATTCTAGTAAGATCGGTTAAATGATCATAGCAATCGGTGCCATGAGGTAGGAGGATGCTCCGCCATCCTAATTCCTTGCCCAAAAATAAATAAATAAATAACTAGAGAGAATGCGCAGAGCTAGCATTGCCATGACGAACAAAAACAACTGTATACTTAATAAACTAATTTATTTTTGAAAACTAATGTTGACGTAACACATTAGTTGTCATAAAAACTAAAATTCTAAGTCCTAAAATTTTTCGAATTTTTTTGTTGCTAAAAATGTTTTTTATTGTTTTCGTTAATTTTTAAAAAATACAAAATTTTTTATTTTTCAAAAATTTACCGAAATTTTCGGTGGTCATTTTGACAACTTTCCCGATGAGATACAAAAATGTTTCGACCAAAAGTTTCTTCGAATTTGATGTGCTATAAGATTCCAAAAAGAAAAATTCAAAAAAGTCAACATGGAAAAAGGCGACAGACCGACAGACAGACTTCACGAATTCAGAGACGAACTTTTTGTTCGTTGAAAATAAATAAATGTAAATCTTATAATAAAAGGCGGTAGAACAATTTATAGCTAGACGTTGTTATGGTGATTAAGCAACAAATTAGTTTCCATTAGCGTTTTTTTGATGAGCATTGATGAGCCCGTAAAATTTTACAGAGCTGTAGCTGTAACTTCTCATTTACTTAGTTACCATAAATGCCTATAAAGTGACATTTACATAAAAAATGGAAGTAATAGTATATTATGTATCAAGGGCTTAATTGAGTGTCTTAGAGCCCGTACAGTCAGTTAGCGCCTGAGGCGAAAACCGAAGGCGCTAGCACAATAATGGGCTCTAAAACACTAATTAAGCCCGAAATGCATACGTTAGTTTTTGTCCGGTCTCAGTTTAATTTAATATTTAATTTAAAATACAAATAATTTGAAAAGTGCAAAACTTCAAGTAGGTAGGTGTAGTGATCTATAATTACATTTACTACTATGGAGACGGCGTAAACAAGGGCAGTATAAGAGGGTGCGCTAATTTAGCAGTTTACGCTCTAAAAACAGGCCGCTAAAAGGTCATAATCGCTCGATCGGATATAAAAACAATTATATTTATCATTATTACCTTTACTATTACCTTTATCATCAATACCATAGCAAACATACATATTTATTTAAAACATTCATAGATATCTTACGTATCGTGCTGTACTGCTTCAGCAAATGAAATAATTATTTACTAAAGATTTACGAGTTAATATACCATAAAACGTTATACAATGTTCGATCGTTACACGAACCCTACGTGCTTGCACGGATAACAAACTCGCTCATCGCTCGCTTGTTAGGTACTGCGCTCTAACGTAAAGTTCTAAGTAACGGTCTTGCAATCTAAATAACTATTACAAGTCTCTTTTAAAAGCGCGTAAAATCTTACAGGGCCGTTGCTGTAACTACTCATTTACTTAGTTACCATAAATGCCTTTAAAGTGTCATTTACATATAAAATGGAAATAAACATATGAAACTATCCACTTTGAGTAGCTTTGTAGTATGGAAACACAGTGGCGTTACATGTAGGTTAGCCGTTAATTTTGAGGAAATGGAGCAACTTTAGAAACTGAAGTATCATTTTACCTAAACCATATCTGCAATGTATTTATTGCTGGTTTAACCCAAAATAAAAAAAACTATGCTTAATATTTTCATATGATTAAGTATGATATACATACTATTTATTTATTTAGCTTGTATTAACGAAGTACTTACACTTGGTTGTAATTAGTTGTAGTAATTCGGACCATTTTCTAGTTTGGTTACTACACCTTTTAATAAATCGTCATCTATATCTGTCTTTGCACTGAAACAAGAAGGAAAAGTATCCATGAACAGCAATTGAAGCGAGAGGGAATACAAAAAAAATACTTACATATTTCAATCCTTTGACAATGATAAAGAAGCGTAAGATTGATGATTCTTTTTTTTGTAACGTGGACTAGCAACAAAATTACTCAAAACTGGGTTTTGAAGATACAGTTCGTAAACCGGTTTATTTAGGTTATGTTACCAATGGTAACTAAAAAATGACAAAGAAATACACCAATATTCTGATCATGATAATCAATTACTTTTTTACCGACCAACTTCCAACATTCCTGAAGACTATAGATGGCAATACGTGCAACGTAGCCGCTTAGCTTCCAATCTTAACACTCTGTAACCTTTGTAGACCAGTCAATAGCTAGTTTGCCTTGTAAAAGGTCGGGGAAAGTTTATACTAACTTGGCAATTTTGTTAATTCTGGAGCCCTAATGAAATCTTGAAATTTGTAAACACGAAAAGTCGCTATCGGCGCCATCTTTAAAAATGACGGCCATAATCGGTTTTTTAAGAATATTTCGTTTCCGCTGCATTTGAAAGTAAAAGTACTTAGTTACTAAGTTGTAACTTCCTCTGTCATAACTTGAAAACAGTTGATGTGAAAAAAACTTGCCTTTCTTTTGTCTCTATTGATTGGACTATTGATGATAAGCAAATAAACAAGCGTCTACGCAGCTGGTACTGGTAACTGCTTTCGTTAACGTATTTTCCCGGCACCTGCTTAGAAAGTTGATTTTTCCAGTCTCATTTGGGACTGGAAAAACTGTCTTTCCCAGTCTCAGACTGAGAAACTATTTCCCAGTCACAAAATCTGAAAGTTTACTGCAAAGGAGTTTAAACCTTATATTTATTGTTTATTAATGTTTACATTCACATTACATTGACAAGAAGAAAAATTTATGTAACAGGGAACACTTATTGAACTGTCCGATGCATTAGTAACATTGTTAAAATTAATGGGCAAATTTTCCGTTGAAATATTTTTCAAACCGGACACAGACTCTTCTTTATTTCGACCGCAGTTCTGAATAGTAACGGTGTTAATCTTATTCTGCAAAGAGTTTTCTAAATAACTCTCGGCAACACTATTACTTTTCCATGCGCCATGTCTTTTTAGTTCTGTCATTCCAGCTACTCCGTCGACTAAAAGAGTAGCCGAGGATCTGCGAAATGCATGTCCTGTATAGTCCTTTGGATTTGATAATCCAAGAAACATGGCCATTCTGGACGGAACTGCTCCTAATGTGTGGTGACCCACAGGTTGGGTGGTACATTTTCCATTTTTATAATATACGAATAGTCTTCGATGTGGAGTATTACACGGACGCAGTGCAACGTATTTCCGGTAAAGATTTAAGTTAATGTTGTTATCGCCACCGACAACAACAAAAGTTCGTTCAGCATAGGTTTTCGAACTTGATACGTGTACAACAAGAATTGTATCCTTGTCTTCAACGTCATCAATAGACATTTTGACCAATTCATCCACTCGACATCCACCAGCAACAGCGATTATAAGAACGGTCTAAGATTATTATCAATAATTAATCACATAGGTATGAATAAAAAAAGATGAATTACCTTCATAAGCAGAAAATCGTTGTCTGGAGCTTGCAACAAGAAATTGTCTATTTCGTTTCTATTGAATATACGGGACTTTTTGGCTTTGTAGCCTACGGCCTTTCTCTTCAAAAATGCGATGACTTTAGCAAACTTACTAATGTCAATGTTTTCGTGAACCATCAACGTTAATTTGAGCATTGAATATCGGCTCCAAAGTGTGGATGATTTGACCGTGTTTCCCATTTCAACAAAGTAAGCAAGCATTACCTCCTCTTTTATACGTTTTGCATTGTTTTTCTTGCACCAGTTTGTGAACTCGACATAGATCTTCATATATCTTTCCTTGGATTTCTTAGGCAACAACTCCAGTGTGGCAGTATTAGCGGCCTCAACAATATTAGCCGGAATGTTTTCATCGTCACTTTCCATTACTTTTTTTCTAAATTATTGTAATTTAACCGACTGACGTTTTTCGATTTTTGTTATGTTTAGATGGTTGCTATAGAAATTTTAACCAAGTACCTATCTTAATTTTTCGATATATTTTTTTAATCAGTTATCTGGAACTACATCATTCTGATATTGAAGACAATGGCAGGTGCCGGGAAAATTTAATACACGTCTTACTTGTAAAGTGCCTTTCCCAGTCTCGCTGACTTTCAGGGCTCCGCCTCCGGCGTCGCCCCGAAATTTGTCAGCTCGCCTGGGAAAGTAGCACTTTCCAAGCTCCTCGTGTAAATAACTATACTTTCTATTGGTTTATTTTCTTGGTGCAGAACTACCGGCAATTTAATAATTTTATCTTCTGTTTATAGTTTGTCTCTGTTGCCGTCTGCTTATTTTATTAACGCAATGTTTCCTATTTTTTTATACGAAAGTGTAAAAAGTTCAAAATTGATAAAGATTTTTACAAAAAATGTACTTCTTTACATTTTTATTAGCTGGTGGAAGATTTTACCGCACATATTTAACAAAAATAAGTGTGAAGAACTTTTTCCGCACTTGTGTAAATAAAATACTTTCTATGTCAGAAAAGTTGTCTCCGTACTTGCGCAGAAAAAGAGGATATAGGATCATTGATTGAAAATTTTTACTTTAATAAAACATTAAAATATTTAAAGGCTCAGCTTAGGCTCCGAAAACACAAAAATAATCATATCATGCATTAAACAAAAGATAAACATGCGTTTGTTTAATCTAAAGGCTACATGCTAGGTTACAGATAGATTTATCAATTTTAAGTAGAATTTATAGAAGGAAGAGTATCATGTAGACATAACCTCCATTTTTACAAAAAGGTTTTGAATTTAGAAAAAGGATATAAGTCAATTATGTTGTTTTATAGTAAAACACACTTTCTGTAACACAGGATACGAGTTTAGGATAGTTTTTCTACTCTTCTTGAATGTTTATTTGATGTTACATTTGAACCTTGACGTTATAACTAACGCAAGATAGATTTTTCTTTTTCCCACAAAACTAAGTCAGTTTCGGGTAGATATTCCACTGGAAATAATTAAAACAGAGCATTATCTTGATGTTTACTATGTAACAATTTACTTAGGGATTCCTGTAGTTGGTAGAAATCGTGTCATATAAATGGCTGTGTCATGATATCAGCTGTGTTGATACTGTTTGATTTTGTCAAATTTTGAGTTTATTTTAATATTTTGCACTATTGTTTGGATGTAGGCACCTGGAGTACTGTGCTCTGGACAAGATTATTTCATGTTTGAATTTATTTATGTTCTCATTTATCTTATATTTGCTGATGCATCGGTTGATGTCTAAAACGGAAGGTCATACTTTTAAGTTAAGTTTTTCTTCATTATTTTGTTATAATTTGTGTAAACTCCATGTGCTTGGGTTACTTTGGGTAATTATGTAAATAGTTGATGTACAGGGATAGCTGGAGAGTGATGAGTTTTTAATGTAATTAGTTTTTAATGAGATCGGTGACAGCTGATCGTTTTTATTGATTTTCTTTGTTATTGTTCACGTTAGACCACAAGTGTGTTATGTCAATTTATTCGTCTCTTTGCCAGCTACCTTTCTATCTTTTTAGAATTAAGATTAACGTTAATTATAAACATCTGTTCGGATTTGTGACGTCATGACAGCGTATGTTGTTCAAGTGTTTTGAAAAAAGTTTGTTGTGTCATCAATAGTTTTGCGAAATCATATAAATGGACCCCGGAAAAAGAACAATTTCAGTCGGTCAAAGGCTCTGAGATCTCACTCGGCTCGCATCCAAAATCGTAAAATAAAAGTTAGATTATGAAGTTTTAACCCATATGTTTTGTTTCGTAAACAAACGTCAATATCATATGAAATTGGATGCTTACCTGGCATATAAAATAAAGAAGATTCGTTTCCATTTTAATAATCACTGGCAAGTGTGACGGATTTATTTTAATAAATCAAAGAAGACAATTTTACTATTTCCATATCGTCAATTATCATCGACTAGCGGTCCCTCCCGGCTTCGCACGGGTGGACATTTATTTTTAAACATTTTGGGATAAACGTAGAGTAATATTTGTACATCTTGGGTTACATTATTTAAGTTTTAGTAGAGATCCCTAATTTTTTCTAGTAATATATATATAGCCTATGTTACTCAGGGATAATGTAGTATTCTAATGGTGAAAGAATTTTTGAAATCGGTCCAGTAGTTTTTGAGTTTATTCGTTACAAACATACAAATCTTTCCTCTTTATAATATTAGTATAGAAGTATAGATTTGGATATTGACAATTTATGTATGGAATATTATATGGATCAGCTAATTTGAATGGAAGCTGCTTAACCGATACAACAAAATTTTCTTATATACAAGGTTGGTCGTAATAAAAATTGTTATCCATTGGGAACAATTTATAAAACAATTTTTTTTCATTTCATTTTTGTAAAAATTAAAAAGATTCTTTATGAACAAAGTTTGTTGTTTTGACAACAATTTGAAAATTCGTTTATCAATTGTAAATAATTTATTTCGCTGAATTGCATTTATTTGATGCTAGTTTGTTTAAATGAATGGCTGCAACCCACATGCCAGGTTGACAACCACCCAAGTTTAATTTAAGCAAACTGAAGGAAGATATTCCTGTTTATTTCTTTTTAAGGAACTTATTATTTTTCTTTTTTATAAATTCATTTAACGTTAATAAAATAAAGATCTATGGTTTTTAATTTGTAAAAGTATTTATTATTTTTATTTGATGTGTATGCAAGTATTAATTTTATTTATTCGGAGATTAAGATTACTGCTTGTCCAGTTGTGGGATTCCAAGTGCAGCGATCCAGGTGTGGCTGGTAGTAAGTTCTTTTCTCCAAGTACAGGCACTAATAAGATCTATAAAATTTGTCTATCTAATGCTCTATCAAATTTAAACCTGAGTTAGTCTATTGGGAGAAAGAAAAAACTATCGAGCTGTTGTTAAGCTAGCCAAATTCAGTATAAATTAAAATTTATATTATTATTATAAATTTCATCTCATAGTTTATTGGTGCCCAGAACGTGGGGCTTTCTTAACTATTACTTCATTTTAAGATATAACATCGCAATAAATATAATTCAAGTAAATAAATTTTTGTTCAAAATGTTATATGTATGTATCAAGATTTGTTAGCTATAATAAATTTTAAAAAACATACTCTGGGAAATAAGCTTGTCTTTCGAGTTGTAAGTAGTATAAAGTACAACACTCGTAAAAGTTAAAAAATTAGGTAAACAACATATAAAAAGCTGTATGTTTTGTGTTACAATGCTACATATTTTAATCAAAACCACAAATATATAATATTTTTCGGGAAGGGTAATGGCAATCTTCTTAGTTAGGTCAAGCGGTAACATTAAAAGGGTTGGTAAGAAATGAAAACAGAAAAAACGACATTTAAAAATAAAAATGTATTTAATATAAAACAAATAGTCGATCAGAATTTGGAAAGAATATAACTTATCTAAGAAGCCTTGATATTGAATTTAAACTAAAATATGTTGGCAGTACCACTGCCTGATATTTCACCTCTAACACACGTCTTTTAAAACAGCAATCTAATCAGTCATTTTAATTATTTTGAACTAAATTCTTATGCAAGCTTTAATTTGATACGAACCATGTAATAATTAATTAACATTCAAATAGTGAAAAGCTGGATAATGTGTTAGTTTTAAAATTAACCTTAAACTGAAATGCATATAATTTCGATTGAAAACAATAAACGGCACTACTGTAGCAAACGCAATTTTTCTTTAAATAAATTAGGTCTGCTAAATGATTCTTCTGCTTGATTTTGTATTTTTCTCATAAAATTGTATTTTAATCTTATTTACACGTAATTTAATAACGCATATTTTTTAAAGTTAATTGTTTCATAATTAATTCGCCTTAATTAAAATATTCAAAAATATTTTAATTCATCATTAATTTATAATTATATATACCTATTTCTTTGTATAACATCGCCTATTAGTCACGTTATGAATCATTTAACAGTTCTGCTATTTTGTTGTTGTCATAGAAACCGATAATTCGGTAAGTTGGTTCTATTGTGGCAATTAACAAAGTGGGAAACAAATAGAAATAGATCGGTAGCGCAAAAATTAATTATACGTATAGGCATTCGTACTGTATTTCAACACTTTGATTACAGTTTCTTTTAAATTTGTTCTTTATTTAGAAATCCAATCTTGTTTTTAACCGAACTTTTATTAATAATAATTAGTTAAAAAATGTATTAACTTGATTGACGTCAATAAAATGTCAATGCACAATGTTTGACAAAGTAAGTTTCAAGTAAACATAGAAGTAAAATTAACTGTCATTTTCCTGTCTACGAACATCGATTAATTATTATTATTAGTTAAACCTGAATAAATTTTCTTTTTGTTCTAGTCTGTATTACGCTGAAAGCATGCATTATTTAAATGATTCAGTTTTTACATAAGACATGAACATGATTCATAAAAGACAATAAAAAAGATTTTTTTTAATTTATTGAATATGCCACTATGTAATTTAACCTTCCAATAATGAAATTCCAATAGTGCAAGTACGTATGTACAAAATGGTGAGTGGCATGGTTGTTAATCAATTCTTGGCAAATTAACCACAAAACGTATGTAATTAACTAAAATTGTGTTTACATCAATTAAATGCCAGGAATTCCATTTCCACCCGATTTTTCTAAAAAATTCTGAATATTCTGTCTGTTTATAAATAACTACCTGATCGAATTTCCAATGAAAATAGCCGTCATATTAGAATTTATTATTATCATTTACTTTTAAATAAAGCATGTAATGAGAGGGTTGTTGATAGAATTGGCGGGAATAGATGAGGCGTGTTGTGGGATTGTCATATCACAGTGGCGTGCGTCACTGTAAGAATTTTCCTTTTTATTATTTATGTAGTTATATTTTCTTTCCATGTCTTATTTTGCTTTATGATTGTTTGTTTTTTCTTTTAAAAGGCCAATGTCATTCTGTTTTTTATAGGGATTCCTTTGGTTACATATACTATATTATCCTTGATGATGATAACCCAATATTCTATTGACGTAGGAGTTTCATAAAAAATGTCGTAATGATCTGAAATAAACTTTTTATTCCAAAATCCGTTTTTTTATTACTCCGATATACTACATAATTGCTATTTATAGCATTACTTTAATTCTTATTTAAATTACTGCCATAAATGTAATTCTTAAATGTCGTATATACCTATATGTATTAATGAAATAATTGAAATGGCACAGCGAAAAGTGGTAGTAACCGAATAAAATCTCTTTAGAAATCTAGAATAAACAAACCTCTTTAAAAAAAATTGAAAATTTTATATTAAATTTATGTATTCAACTTTATTAAACTCTGTATCTATTCCTATACCGTACAGCTTAATGTACGAGTGGATTTCTTGCGCATCTTCAGGGTGTTTCATTTTTATTCGGGAACTTTTATTTCGTCACTAGCGATTCTAAAAAAAAGTTTTATAAACATATATTCGAAAAGACATCATTTTCGACATACAAAGATTTGAAGTTTTAATTAATTTTTTTAAAGCACTGTTAATGATAAATGAATGTACCTTAGATAATGAATAGATCGTAAGTGAAGGGACCTTTTGTTAACATTCGCAATTAAAACAATTGAAGTTGTAAAATTACTTGTAATAAGCTTGTAATGATACTGCAAAATCCAGTGCAAATATCCAGCGCGATCGATTCATTGATTCGTCGTTGTAGGAAATGTAAATAAATAATTATTTAATAATAATAATTAATTGCTATACTATAATTATTAAAATATTTATGTACTGCTAGTTTTTCTTTGGAAATTGATTTATTAAAACTTCCAACACCCTGTATCTAGGAAATGTTGTTATACTTCAACCATAAATACATGAAATGAGTCATTTTCGTAATCACATCGGATACGACCCGAGGTGAGATAAGATAAGGGTGCAAATTTCACGTTGCTAAGAATTTAGTGACGTACGCTAGAACCAATAGATTTTCATTGCTTCATTCACATTTATTTTTAATTAAAAAGAGGGTTGTTCTGCTTATGAATCTTTCTAGCTCATTTATTGTTTATTTTATCATTTAGGTAACAGCGTGGCCTTCGTGTAATTCTAGATGCATTTTAGATTTTCGCCCACGCTTTTGTGATGACTCATTTTTCGCAACTTTGGTTGAAGTATAGTTTAGTCAGTAGAATACGTTGGCGGAGTTTCCCGAAGAAAATCAATCACCTTGTATATAGGAGAGGATACCATCTAGACAAACAATCATCGATAATGTGTGTGTGTGTAGATTTTTCACCAATTTACGTTATTATTACGAAAAAAAAAACTTTTTCACTGATATGAAAAATTTACTTACTGTTATTCCAATGTAAGATAAAAATCGCATTTGTTTTAAATCATTTATGTAATAAAAAAGAATTTCTAAAATAGTAAGTACCAATAGTGTATCAGCAAGAATGTTCGACAAAGAGAGAGAGATATAAGAGCGGCAGTCGCACCGTCGCGTCGCGTGCATTCTACGGCCAGCGTAGTAAAGGATGGCATCACTGCTCTGGTACCATCTCTATACCGAACGTCTTATATCGAATATACATAAGAATTAACCCGTGCATTTAAAAGGTCGTTTGTAAAATCTCACCAAGTACTTGAAAAAAGTTATTACATCTTTTTATTATTCTGTTTATTAGTTTAAACAATACTAATATCCTGAAAATGGTGAAAAAAAATTACTTTTAAACTCTCGTATAAAAAAAAGTCATTTAAATAAGTACAATCTACTTTTAAAATAAATGTTGTAGCCGTGTGTGCTAATGTTTTTTGTAGCTCAGTTAGTCAGAGCATATTGTTCACACACCAAAGTCGCTGCAGCCCCAAGTTCGATTTCAGCTGGCAGATTTTTAAATTTAAGATGGTAACTTTTCTCTAGGAGAATGTTTATTTTTCGCTTAATTTTGATAACTCAAAATTTTAATTCTGACTAAGAAAAGAGGATGCCATTTGAAATGTGTTGAACGATTAAGTAAAAAATTATGATTTTTTCCGACAACCTGAATAGGTATATAATTAGCGAAATTATTCAATTTTGAAATGTTGTTACCGAGAATATGGTATACAGCATCTTCCTTATTCAATTACTAGTTAACTGGGGCATTTATTTTATCAAGTTAACTAGGCCAGTAAAATGCAAGACAGAGAATACGAAAAAATCTTAATAAGCACTAGAACAAAAAATGTTTTGCAGAACTACAAAAATCTTTAGAAATACAAACAAAACGTCTATGTAGCAATTCTTCAAGAAAACCAGTAAAATAAAATCAAGTAAAATACAAAAAATGCAAACATTAAAATAAAAGTCACTCTTTTTTGATTACCGTGTTTACAGTAGGTTAATTTTAATGGCAGAATTTGAGGTTTTAAGTGAAGCGAAAATATTTTTTTAAAGAGTGACTTTTTCGAAAAATCAATAATTAGGAATTTTTCCATTTGGCTAGAGAATTTACGGACACGCTGTATATATTAAATGTTTTTATGATGAAAATTAATATTGAAAAGTATATATTTCATAAACATTTCATATAGAAATAAAACTTAGCAAAACATGAAATTGAGCAAGATTCGAAATATTTACTAAATGCTTGTAAAAGTAAATAAACAATTTGCACATATATCTTCACGTTTCATAAATATTTAATGTAGTTTTTCGAGAAAATTTTCCTAATATATAGATTAAATAAATATTACGTAGTTCATCAATATTTAACTTCTCCAGTAGCATATTATATTTAGTAAATATTTTTTAAATGTATTTTGAATATTAAATGTTTTTTGAACATAAAAAATATTTATTAAATATTTATTTTACCTCATATAATTTATATTTGAATCTTTATATTTCATATACATATATATTTAATACATATTTTATAATATGTATTACATATGGGTCATGATTTTTGACATTTATGCTACCCCATTTACAAACATGTTTGCACAATCTCTAGGGATATAGTATAAACCAAGAAAAAATGTTTTGATTTAATAAAGAAACACTCTAGAACACACCAGGTAGCAAAAGGTTAAATTATAAGTTGAATTTTCTGACTATATTGATAAAATTTCATTGTTTATCTAACGATGTGCTATTGTTACTTAATTTTGTACACAAATATGAATTTGAAGCCATTTCAAGGCTTGTTTTGACCTAGAATAGACAAGGTGCATGGTTGTGAAGATGTGTACCAGTATTTATAACCTTACCTGCAAGTTTATTTTATAAAAGATTTCTTACAAGTTAACGATTTGATTATTTTATTATAATTTTATGGTTTACTAAGATTCTAAAGCTTATGAGCTGAAATAATTCATTAAGTTGTTGTCAAGCAGTTCCTTGGGCACAACTGAGAAATAAAAGTAAATGTTGGGATTGTTTTTTTTTATAGATGATGTTTTGGTTTGAAAATACAAATTTCTGCGTTTTACCATGGTAGTTTGAAATTGTAATTTAGTTGTTATTTTATAGTTTGGATATCTAAAAATATGCGAATAATGTTCAATAGGATCTAAGGATGGATTTTGTAGGAATAGATGGATGTAACTTAGGCGGTTTTAAATAATTAATTTAATTTTTAATTATTAATTGAATGCATTTAGCTTAGTACAAGTATTTTATATCATTAAAAATGGAATTTTTTCTCTATCTCTTGAATTTATTTAAAGAATTATTAATAATTATAAACAATTATGTGGTTGTGTAGAATGTAGTTCCAAATTGTCTTTTGTTTTCTACCAAAAATTTCAGTAAAACGTTCGTTTGTTTTCAAAAGGATATAAAAACAGCGAGCGATTTGGTGACAAACTCTCTGTAAATTTACATCTTTCAAACAGTGCACATATGCCTAGAGCAAACTTTTAAAATTTAAAGGTTATGTTGTGAATTAAAAAAATGTAAACAATTCCAAAATGTTAGATTATATTTTGTGAAACGTCAAAGTGATTAATAATTTGTGGAAGTTCTTTGAATTTAACTAGTTTGTTTTAATAATAGTATACAGGGTGGTCCAAACCACCCGTACACCCCTTTTAAAATGCGGGAGATTAAACATTTTTAACAAGACGATGGGTGATCTTACTAATGTCGATGTGCTCTATCGAATGACGCCAAAAAGAAACCCCCCTGACCACCCCTTGTAGGGGATAAGGGGTGCAACTTTAAAAATTCAAAGAAGAATCCCTAGATTTTATTGCATATTTAGATTCTACTCATCAAAATATGAATAATCTATTTGAAACATTTTTTTATCTTGGCAACAGGTGGCGCTGTAATCGCAAAAAACCGACTTTTTGCATTTTCCGCCATCTCTGGCATATTTACAGGTGCAAACAACAGTTTTTTATATTTTTTACTAAATAGTGATGAAAAAGCTTTGCTTATGTGTACTTTCATGAGAAAAAATTTTACGTTCCGATAAACAACGGAAATTCTCTCCCTAAGGTGTTTTCGACAAACAGATTTTTTTCTTGCGTTATACGTGTTAACAATTTTTTTTCTGAACTTTTTAGATCGTTTTTTAACCTTAACGTCTACTTATTTAGATATTGGTTAATCTTTTTAATCTTTATCTGAATATTTATTTTAAGCATATGTAATTAATAAAAATGATCGATAAAACATTCTAAATTGTAATCTGCTCTGCGTATGGCAAAATAATATTTAAATCGTACTAATTTAATATTTAATTTTAACAGAAAATACAATACATACTTGCTACACAATTCTTTACTTCGCAATTCTATTTAAATAGTATGTAATTGTTGAAAACTGTTCAAATAAATAATTTTTATTTCACAATTTAAAATTTTATTCGTTTAAATTATTCTTACTTTATGGCCTGAGTGGATGAGATATCCATATTTTATCATTCATTGTTATACGCTAAAAGAAAGATAACCACCGAAATTTAATAGTGAATTACAAAGTGAAATTATCGTCGGCAGATTTTTGTAATGCACTGTGACTTGACATGTTTTGAAGTAAAATCATCTTCCCCAGTAGATTCTTGTAAAATGTTGTTAGAATGGAACACAAATTCTAACAACATTTAAGGCAAAAAAATTGTTTTAACGTACGTAAAAAGAAATCCGTTTGTCGAAAACACCTTAGTAGAGAATTTGCGTTTTTCATTGTAACGTAAAATCTTTTCTCATAAAAAATACACATTAGCAAAGTCTTTTAATTACTATTTAGTAAAAAATACAAAAAGTCGGTTTTTTGCGATTACAGTGCCATCTGCTGCCAAGATAAAAAATGTTTCAAATAAATTATTCATATTTTGATTAGTAGAATCTAAATATGCAATAAAATCTAGGGATTCCCATTTGAATTTTCAAAGTTGCCCCCCCCTTACCCCCTACAAGGTGGAGTCAAGGGGTTCCATTCTGGGGTCATTCGAAAGAGCACATCGACATTAGCAAGATCACCCATCGTCTTTTTAAGACTTTTTAATCCCCCGCATTTTAAAAGGGGTGTACGGGTGGTCTGGACCACCCTGTATACTTTTAATTGAAATAATATTCAGTCCTGTGAATTTTTATTAATTTTTCTTTTTCGTAAAGAAAATTTTTATGGGTTTCTGGAATATCGACCTTCGTAGTAAATTGGATTATGGAAGAGAATTTATCAATTTAATTATTGAATGGACTTACCTTATCTCAAGAAAACAGCTAGTCTTTAGTAATTTTCATTAATACCATTTAATTTGGACATTTATATGAAGAGAGGTGAGTTTTTGTATTTCAACTATTTTCGGTATAAACCATATGGAAGAAAGGAGATTTCTATTTTGTTACTACATCAGTTGTTAATTGAAAAAGAATAAGGTATACATTGATATTTTAATACATTAATTTTAGTGTTTAAGATAATTAAAATGATAGAGATGTTACTCGTAAAGATAAAAAGCATTACACTTTCTTAGGATTGATCTGTCTTTGATTCAGGGTATCCAAATTTAATTTTTTTAAATTATTTATTTCAATGTTGTTTGTTTGTTCATTTGTTGTGTTAAATAAATTTTATCATTTCAATTTTAAAGAAACTTATGGTTTATTGTTTTTGTTTTGTGTGTAATTTAATTATATTCCATAGATCCATATTTATTTATTGCCCTATTAAAATATTTATTTATTCCCCCTAATTATTTTAGGGGGAGCATTTTTCTTTTATGTTAAAGGTAGGTGGTTTATATTTTATATTACATATCTTGACTGTGCTTTTACTGAAGTCTGTTTTGTTTTGTTTGCTCAGTTTTTGTCTCAGTTGTGGTAAGATTCAAGCTTCACAACAATTATTTTAGGGGGAGCATTTTTCTTTTATGTTAAAGGTAGGTGGTTTATATTTTATATTACATATCTTGACTGTGCTTTTACTGAAGTCTGTTTTGTTTTGTCTGCACTCTTAATTTAAATCAATTTTAAGCAATTATCCATATCAATCATCATCATAACCGGGATGGTTTCGCTCCCCAAACGCAGGTTGATATATCGTAATAATACGTATTAGTAGTGTTTTTATATTAGAAAAGTAATATTTAAAAATATATATTTAATACACACTTCATATACAAATAAAACTTGACATAAAACTTAGCATGATTAGAAATATATACTAAATACTGCATTTTGAGCAAATAATTTACACTTACGTCTTCATAGTTTATAAATATTTAACGTAGATTTTCAAATAAGTATTTCTTATTATATAGACTTAATAAATATTACATGCCTCATCAATGTTTAACTTTTTCAGTAGCATATTATGTTTAATAGATATTTGTTAAATGTGTTTTAAATATTAAATATTTTTAACATAAAACATATTTATTAAATATTTATTTTATTTCAGATAGTTTATATTTGAATCTTTATATTCCATATACCTATACACATATATACATACATATTTGGATTTCGCCTTTTTTTAATATTCCATACTATAATCCCACCCTGTATATATTTTTAATGGAACACTATATATTATTGCATATTTGTATAACCCACTTTTGCCTGATTCTAAATTTACATATATGATATTGTATAAGTGTATTATTAATACTTTTTGACGTATGTATTTGACTTTAAGAATGCATAAACATCTGTTGGAAGAGCAGTGGACTCTGAAAATATCAATGTAGGCTATGAAAATAATTAATTTATTTTTCATTGACATTGCTTTAATCAAATGTGTTATAGTGAAAAAGTCGTTTCAATTCAAAAAAGGAATTATTCGACAGTGCAATGATATACAGGGGGTGTGCCATTAAAAAATATATGTATACAATGTGGCACAAACGTATGAAAACCTTTAAGTATCGCTGGAACGGTTTACACGATCGAGGCGGTTTTTGGAACACTTCATTATAATATGCTGAATTCAAAACCGGTGTCGACGGTGTTGCCAAGATGTTAGTTCTTTCGGAAGCTTTACCAACTTTCGAATCTTAAATAGGACACCCTGTATATTTTTATTTTTTTTTAGTTCCTTCAGTAATTAATAACTTCTAGTAGTAAAATTGCATAAGCCGAATTCTGAGATGGAGTCAGTAATTCACATCGTCGCCGAGAGTCAATCGCAACCTATTTCTGGTTTAACGAGCACATTCATGAAACCCCTGAAAATATTAATCATTGTTTATTATAATACAGTGCTGAGAAAATGATCTGATCGAGCTTCTTATAGTTATAACTTATAAGATCCCATAATTGAGTTTTTATTGACCTACCTTATCTTACACAAACACAAATCAACGGACTATACGGATCAGATCGGATATATTCCAATACTCCAGTATCCGAAAGTTATCCGATTATCCGAAAGTTATTGGACTATCCAAAAGTTATCCGATTATTCGAAAAGTATCACTCTAAACAACATTTGAAAATATTGTTTGTGTTTGAATATGCGAAACTTCAAGTCGAATTTTTACTTATCTGATATTGCATTGAGATAGATTCGACAATGCATCTTTAAAAATCCGGATGTCGGATAAAATCCGACAGAATTACAGAAATCGACTTAACAGATGGTATAGATGGTATGCACGGTCCCTCGACTCGAGCTTACCTGAGGACATCAAAAGAACCACGAAATCTTCGGACCTTTTTTAGTTTTTCGCTTATAACACCAAAGCGGTGCTTTCCAACGAAAACTTTACTATTACAATAATTAAAGAGCATTAAATTCTGCGTCGGATGAGTATCCAACACTTTAAAATCGGTCCAGTAGTATGGTCGAAATCGACGGTCGAGAAACTACAATTTTACAAATTTTCGATTTTCCGTCAGACCGGACGTCCAAAGGCTTTCCGTATAAAAGAACCCGTTGGACTCATTCTGATTGTTAATATATGTCGAGAAATATCTAAGCTTTGATATTATAGAAGTTGCCGGATTAGATTAAAGGCCATTTTTCATCATTCCCATCATAGCAATTAAGATCAATTCATATGAAGTAGTATAGTACTGGTCGCTCGATCATTTCGAAAACAGATAATTTTTTGTGTGTTATTACCCCTAAGTATAGGTAGATCAAAACCACTGTCATTTTATTTTCATTCCATTTGATTGAAATATGGCAGCCATATTTGTTTTGTGGTGCACGACGTTACTTGCAGTTTTTTGATGTAAACGTAACTCTTGATATCTCAAGAACGGTTGATCTTAGAGACCTGCGGTAAAAATGATTGTATCGCTCACATGTCGGGCTACATTTTTAAATCTAAACATAATTTTTGTAGGACGCTTACTTATGGGTGTGATTTAATCTCGAAGATTAAAGTTCTTACAAAAATCTCGGCTTTTATGGGGGGCATATTTCATATATCCAGATAAAAATGAAGTCTTATGGCGGATTTTCTATTTAAACGTACACGGTTAGAGGTAGTTTATGTATAAAATATTTTAAATCTGAAATTTTACTTTTTTTGTATTTATGGGCTTTGAAGTTCTCGTTATGATACGTCATATCAATATTATGTTTATGATTAAAAAATGTAGTCGACATGTGAGCAATACAATCACTTTTACCGGAAGTCTCGAGGATCAACCGTTCTTCAGATATCAAGAGTTACGTTTACATCCAAAAACTGCAAGCAACGTCGTGCACTAAACAAATATGGCTGCCATATTTTAGTCAAATGGAATAAAAATAAAATGACAGTGGTTTTGATCTACCAATGCTTAGGGGTGATAACACACAAAAAAATTATCTTTTTTCGAAATGATCGAGTGACCAGTACTGCACTACTTCATATGAATTGATTCTAATTGCTGTGATGGGGGGGGGGATAACAAAAAATGGCCATGAAGTTAATCCGGCAACCTGTATAATATCAAAGCTTAGGTATTTCTCGACTTATATTAACAATCAGAATGAGTCCAACGGTTTTTTTATACGGAAAGCCTTTGGGCGTCCGGTCGGGCGAAAAATCTAAAATTTGTAAAATTGTCGTTTCTCGGCCGTCTATTTCGACCATACCACTTGACCGAATTTAAAGTGTTGGATACTCATCCGATGCAAAATTTAATGCTCTTTAATTCTTGTAATTGTGAAGTTTTCGTTGGAAAGCACCGCCTTGGAGTTATAAGCGAAAAACTAAAAAAGGTCCGAAGATTTTGTGGTTCTTTTGATGCCCTCAGGTAAGCTCGAGTCTAGGGACCGTGCAAACCTAGGATACTTATATTTGACCTCAAACGAAGCGATCGAAACGATTTCCCACTTTCCAACATTTATTTCCACAAACGGTCCAAAACGGGTCTAGTTTTACTGGCCTATACCAAGATATCGAATAAAAAAAATGGATATCGGATAAAATTTGGCTATTGAATGTCAGATAAAAGTGAGATTCAGATAATAAGGTTTGGGATATAGATTTGGATAAATTTATTCTCCAGTGTTTTTTCCTTCAGAAATTTCTTATAAAATTGATGATGAACAAGGTCTGTGATTGTTTGCCTACGCTCCTAATTTAATTATATTACTGATTTTTGTTTTTGGTCTGTCGGGTTCTTGGGGAGGGGATAAACTTGCATTAGTAACATACGCCACATCAAGTACTCAAGTTTCATCCGACGATGTCGAAAATTCGAAGGGTAATCAACAGGTAGCCTTTTATAGATCATGGTATCCATTAGCTAATATCGATATAAAATCGACGTCACCTCTAACTTAGTTATCAGTAATAGAGTATCCATTCCTGCTCCAGTTAATTAAACCTAGGTAGCCCAGGGCAAACTCTCCCAATCACCGGAGTATTGTAAATTGTGAAACGAATACCTAGCAGATGCATCACAGTAGCATGCCAAGATTGGTGTATGACCACATACCACTACCATTATAGTTAGTATGGGGTGTCTATAAATATCTATGATACTTTTTGAAATGGTCGCTACACTATGTTAGGGTGATGGCCATTCAATCTGGAAAAACTTGCGCAAAATCCATGCAAAACATTATATTTCAATAAAAGTGGATATAAAAAAGGATTTTATAGAATGTAAGCAATAAAATGTATTGACGTCATCGAACCCGACATGTCTACGTTGGGTCCTTTTTAGCTTGTAACTTTATTTTTTATATGTAACTAATTTCTAACGATTTGATTAATAAATATAATCATTTTAAAGGGGCTCTGTTAGCTTTTAAGGATCTGTAAAAAAAACCTCATCTTTGATGCTGCATACTTTAAACTTAAGTAATTCATAAACTTCGAGATTAGAAATTTCTGAAACTTTGACACTTTTAAGATTTGATGATAATAACAAAATTAGAGTAGGTACATATTTTGTTTTGCTTGTGGAGGTATGCATCATTTAATCGAAAGGTGTATAATGTAGATACTATTTCGGATTTTGTTGTTTTACATGTATGTCATTACATCTCCATTAACATAAACAATTGAAAATTTTTTCCAATTAGAATAACTCACGTAGCATGTAGTAATACTTTCTGTATTTTCATAGGTTAGTTTTATAACGAAATAATTCATAGAAACCGAAGGTTATTTGAGGTAGGTAAAACTTTATGACCATCTATAATTCTTATAATTAGCTATTTTGCAATTCATGTCTATTTTAGAAATGCTATTAAATTATGATATTGGTACTATGGCATTATGATTATTTAAAAACAAATATACTACATTTAGAATTATTTTATTATAAATTACTAATGAGAATTAAACCTTCATTAAGTCAAATTATTCCAATTAAATTTCTTCATACCTCCATATGTTGCAAGCTTTCCAGTTTGGGGTCATTAACTAGGACATCCCTACAACGAACCGCCACTGTCACGTAGAGAAAGCTCAGCATTGACGTCAATGGGATCCAGTGGCTCACATTTCCGTTCTTAAACTCAGTTTCTATTTGCTAGCCTGTTACATAATAAAATAGGCGTTGCATGCCGTTAAGATGTGTTTTATTACTAGAATTTCTAATATTTTCACCTGAATTACAGACATTGTTTTATTGAGACTAAAAAACAAGTTCATGACCATTTCAGTGTGTGGTTGATCTATTTGAAATTGAGTATACATTTTAGCACTCCTCCTTGTTCGCACAAACGTGGTTTGTTTTCGTCTTTGTTGGGTGTATCAAGTGTTTAAGTTTGAAAACATTTATAAAACAATAATAGACGATTGTTTTTTGTTAGTATTATAATATAAGGGCTTTTCGAAAATGAAAATGGACAATGGAGTTGCGTTTTTCTTTCGAAAAGCGCCAGCTAGAATAAGCAAGGTAAAATAATGTTTATGTGTATATTATTGTATAAACAATGTTATATTTTGATTTTTTGTTGCATGTTTTTCTGAAAGCATTTTTAATTACATTTAATTTATAGTTAAATAAAATTCTTTCATTTGTAAATTTAATAGTTTTACGTCAATTTTGTAAAAATTAGAATTGCAAAAATTTAATTTTTTGCAATTTTACGAAAAAAACTCAAGCGAATAGAGAGTAATAATTCTACTTTTACGACTAATTTAAATAATTTCTCTCTGTTTTATGATTATTATTTATTATTGTTGTTATTACTATTATTATGTATCTTTCATAAGAGGGCATTGGCCTTCACCTGAAATCTATTTCGTACTATTATTGCTATTCAAATTTTATTTTTTCTAATTTCTTTTGTAAATTAATGAATTTTTTAATTTATCAGATTGCAAAATAATAATAATTAATTAAATTCACTATCTATAAATAGAACTTTTTTAAATTTAATATATTACCATTTCGAAAACAGCTTAACAACAATATTAATCCAATCGAATTTTTAATTAATCCAGTATTGTCGCTATTGACGTCAACGAATTCGACACGTGATTTGGAGATTTTATTTCTACCATTTCTGGTCTTTTTATCTAAACTTTTTGGACGCGTACTGGTATCTGTAAAATAATAATTAGATTCTATTGGGCAATACGAGATATAAAATATTAATCTCAAAATAACAATAGAAAACGGAAATAGTTCGAATTTTAATAGTATAATCCGTGAAGGAATGTTGTAGTATAGAGCATCTTTTCGTTGAAAAGGAAATGATTTCAGCGTTGACGCATTAGGAAATACTTATTAATTATGGTAAAAATGTATGATTCGATGGGCAAATTAAAATTACGGTTTTGACTTGATTTGTTTGGATTTAATCATCAAATTCTTGAACAATCATGACAATTCGTAGTTGAGAGGCAGCCAATTTGGAACAAAATGCGTCAAGAATGGATTTACCATTTGATTGATCGTACGGTAAATGTTAATTGGTGATAAGGTACTTTGTGATACAATCTATGTGCCTACGTGGGGTCATTTTAACAGTTCACTGTTGGGATTTTCCTTTTGGTTAAATTAAGATATTTATGCAAAAAATTACCCTAAGATAGACATTTAGTTAATTTATTCTTAGTTTAATTTTAACATTATTTCAATAGTTGCTTTTCGAATAGCTTGTTGTCCCTTATCCAAAAATCCAAAGTAAATCATTGTGTCTTGGTGCAACATTGCAATAATCGTAAATCTTCTGGATGACCTAAAATACCAGCAGACGTAATTGAAGACATACGGATTCGAGCAAAAAATTATTATGATTGATATTGATAAAAATAAATTGATTTATATGAGAATACAAACAAATTATACAGCAACAGACTTCGGTAGTAGTACAGTGATGATAGATACAAAATATAAATCACCTACCTCTACTATAAAAAAATTCTGCTGCGGCTAATTACAAACATGGTGAAACTTCAACCACTCCAACCAAAACTCCACCACACTGAGACATTTAGGCGAGTCGCTTGAATAGGGCACTAAATAAATATAAATCTAGGAAACACTAGTAGTGTACACAATATAAATCAAATTTTATTTAAATTAAAATGACAATATTTATTTACAAATGAACACAAACAACAAGATAATTAAAATATTAAAAAAATAATTTTAGATACCACGAATAAATGAAAAATCAATCCTACGAGAGTTTAATGCTTTTTATCCGAGGAGTTATATTTGTGTCATCATCATTATTATGTTAGTAACTAAATTCTTATTTAAAAGTAAATAAATACTTTAAATCTTTAAATTAAACCAATATTTGGCGCCAACAGTTTGCCAACTGAAACTGTTACAAAACAGCAATCATCTGTTTTCCATATGGTTTAAATAGTAAAATGATGGAAGAACAACCACCTACCACTCTTTCAAATAACATTCAAATAAATAGTATTAATAAATAAAATTAAAATCTAACTGCTTGTTTTAAATACATATTCCAACATCTAAATTATAACGAAGGTTAAAGGTTCCATTATCCAAATAAAATTTTCTTCTCGTAATTAAATATTATTCCACATATAAATTCACATATATTAATTATATTAATTTAATTGTAATTATTATTACAAAAATAGTCAAATTCAAAGATCTTCGATGATTATTTAACACTTTGACATTTCAACAAAATATAACCTAACATTTCTGACGTTTGGTTTGTTTACATTTTTCTAACTCACATAACCTTAAAATTTTTAATTTTTGCTCTCAACATGTGTGCATTGTTTGAAAGTTCTAAAATAGCAGAGAGCTTATTACTAAAATGGTCGCTCTTTTAATACCCTTTTTTAAACAAAAGAAGGCTATAGTGATATTTTTGGTTATAAAAGAATTTTTAAAACTAAATACAACATAATTGTAATTGTTTATAACTATTAATTATTCTTTAAATAAATTCAATAAATAGATAGCCAAAAAAAATCCATTTCCAATGATATATTTCACTTGCACTGATATAGAAGAACAAGGTCACTAGAAAAAAGTCAATGAAAATATCTTTCCATACAAGTATCAGATAACTAAAATTAAATTAATTGCTTAAAATTACCTAGAGATACATCTTCCTATCTTGACAAAATCCAACCTTACATCCTAATAAACATTATTTACCTACTTTTAGATATTAATAACATGAAAATAGTAGCTAAATTACAGATTGCTATGGCAAAACGTACAAACTTTCATTTTATTTCAAAGATCTTCTACAAAAAACAATCCCAACATTCAAGATTGTTTTAAAATTGTGCTTAAGAAACTGCTTGACGAAATAGTAATAAAGCATTTTACCCACGAATTGTATAATCTATCTAAAGAAGAAGATTTAATGATATTACCACTATCTCGTTAACTTGAAACATAATTAATTGCCTAATTAGGTCACGATTTCACATCGTTAGCTGAATAATGAAAAATTACTAAAATTCTAAGAAAAATCAACTTTAAATTTTATCCTTTTACTGCCTAGTGTGTTTTAGAGTGCATAGTTATTAAGTTAAAACCTTTTCTTTGCTTCAGAAAAATCATTAAAAATAATTATGTTTCTGCTTGAGGTTATTCAACCCATCTAACATCTCGTTGAAACAGATTTACTTGGTGGTGCATACTTTTTATTAAATGTCAAATATCATGACATGTAAAAATGACAGGCGCGGTTACTATGATTCTCGTTCATCACTGGACTGGTCTCTCAAGTATTTGTGATGGTTTTTTGCGAAATAAGTCTGTATCCATTACGGAGGGACCAGCCATGCATATCTCTCTATCTGATAAACGCTAAAACTCGCCTATCCTTAACTGTGTTACGTAACCAGATATAAACTGCGGCGTTATCGTTACCGGAGAAAAAAAATGCGCTTAAACTTGTTGAATCGCCACTAGGAAATAGAGTTTGTTACGTGTTAAACGCTAAAACTCGCCTATTCTTAACAACTGTGTTCTGTAACCAGGTGATAAACTGCGGCGTTGCCGGTGCTCGTTACTGGAGAACAAGATTTGCGCTGAAACATGTTTAATCACCACTAAGGTAATAGATTTTGTTAGTGTTAAACGCTAAAACTCGCCTATACTTAACAACTGTGTTCTGTAACCAGGTAATAAACTGCGGCGTTGCCGGTTCTTGTTACCGAAGAACAAGAATTGTGTCAAAACATGCTTAAACAATACCAGGTAATAAATTTTGTTACCTAGCAAACGTTAAAACTCGCCTACTCTTACTACTACACTATAACTAAAATATGTCCTGACCCGAAAAGACCATAGCCGATTCATGATCTGCATTTTAAAAACCTCTAGAAAAAGTGTATGAAAACCGGGAATTTTTTAAAGCCCAATTTTGTTGCACCGTGTTATTGTCCAAACCTACGACGTTTGCAAAATTCTTTTAATTATGGAAATGTACGGGTCTAGGGAAGCACTTTAATACCAAATTTAGGTAGGTCCAAGGTGATATAAGTGGTTTTCAAAATCTTTATTTGCAGACCGACAAAAGACGTAATAGTATATTACATGTTGAGTTGGTAAAGGATATCTTTACAAGCCAAGCGATAATTGTTTGTTGATAATTGTTCAAACAATATCGCGAGGCGTGGAAACTTTACCAACGAAACATGTATACTATTTTATTCACGATAATTAGACTTAAGACGTAATCAAAATAAAAAGTAATTTTAAATTTTATAATAAATTTTTTATAAACTGTCATAATTTTAATCAGACCCATCTATCGACCAAAAGAAATTTTAAGTAAGGTTTCATTCATCGTCGCTAGATGGCGATGTATGCGCTCAGTATTTTAAAATTAGAAATTAATTAATTCCATTGTAATTATTAAATATAAAATACGGAAAAATAAAACTAATGTTAAATAAAAAATATGTTTTTAGCGTTAAATATATTTATAAAAACTTAATTTAAATCGGATAAAACATCCTGTTTTAAAGTTTTCAGAAAAAAAAGTTGGCCATAACTTTACATGTCAGTTTTACAGACATGTAAAGGAAATTGTTAACCACTTTGGTGTTGCTATAGCAATAGCTTACTTTCCAAGGTTTTTACAACATATGAAATGTACATATTGCAATATGATTGTGAATAAAAATAATTCCGACCCAGGGCCCGTATTCTTGAGTTACGCATACAAGTTTCGCATACGAGATGACGTAATTCTCTATTACATTCTAACATTTGATTGGCTAAGTTGCATCTTATGACGTAAAAATTACGTCGTTGACTTGTTCGTATGAGTTCAAGAATACGGGCCCTGGGCCAGCTAAATATAAGAAATAGAACCAAGAAAAAAATATCATACACTTTATTATAAATAAATGTCCAAACGTAGAAATTAACTGCTATTTGTCATCTCCAAATCAAAATTAAAACAATAATTATTGGGAAACTCAATCGACGTCTATATTTAAAATAATGTGTCATCATTACGTATTAATGTACGCACATTGTACTTTCAAAAGTCTAAAATTACGAATCTCCATTACAATTTTATTGCACAATTTTATTGTCTGCAATTTTCCGAAATAACTTTTTATGTCAGTCAGTATTGATACAATAAACAAAGTACAGGCAACAGAAAATAATTACAGGTGTTAAGTCAATCAATTAAGGGCACTAACTAGTATAACAATAGATGATATTGTTATTACACAGCATTTTCTTAATTATGTTGTAAAATAATCAACTGATACAATACACTACTTTTTTTATTGTTTTACCAATATACACAATATCATATCATGATTAGCTTAATTAAGAGTTTCTATTCTATTTCTTTTTATAACTATAATGTTTTTTAAATTATTTTACTCACTTATTATACAGTGTGTTATTGGAAAACTTTCCACCTCAAATATCTCCTAAACTATTTTATGTTAGTTCGACTTTACTATTTCAAATACCGATTCGTTTGGGAGATACTACCTTATTTTAATAGGTACACACAATACAATTTTTCGATTAGAGTTATCATATTATAAGCCTGTTAATTTCTATCCGCTAATGTTAATTGTTAATATTGGGCAAACACTTCAAAATTTTGACGTAAGATATAAACGTACGTTGTTACAAGAATAAACATTCTGGAAAATCTAATTATGCTAAATACCTTTTAGAACAAAATCACACAATGACACATCAAAATAATATTAGATTCCTACATTTTTGTAATAACAAATGCAAATTAGAGATTTTAGAAGCCTTTGAGATATACAAAAACCAAACTCAGAGTACCTTTAATGAATGAACAGCTTGAGCTCAATAATTCTCCGTTACTGGAAGTGTTAGATATTTAATTCTGATTATTTTTATTTTTATCTTTTTATCTAGTTACCTATTTTTTTTGTATCTACCTCAGCGACGTGTTTGTTTATGTTTATATTACCTTTGATAATGACAGCTTAGCTGTCGAAACAATATTGTCAGGTTATAATTTAATAAATCCTATGAAACTTTAAACTAATATTTATTTATTTCATGATTATGGAGTTCCACAAAGTAAGGCTGGAAGAAACAATAAACAATTTTAATCTAGTTTATGTCAAGTATAATTAAAGGATTTCACATTTATCTCAGCTACCCCAACCATGACCATGACTCAATTTGTTGCACTCTTTAAAATAAGGTGTCACAAACTTGAAGTTATTTTAAAAGTGGTGTTGCTGGGAGTGAATAGGTGAAATGCACAGTTTTGACGATATTACATTTAAATGTCCCCTCGAAAAATTAGTCAACGTGTTTTTTGCTAAAGCTAATATTTACAAAGTAGTTGATGTGGAAAGTTTTCAAATGGGACACTCTGTATAGTGCAAATCGTACAGACCTACCCTATACCTATTACAAAACTATCTTATACCCTATTATAAATATAAAATCTAATATTATTTATTTCATTTCGTATTTCAAACAATTGTTTATATACTACAATTAGTAAAATAAAGTATAACTTGATCTCCGTTGTCAATGACACCGGAGTTCAAGACGTTCTTGATCTCCGTTGTTGTTGACAACGTAAAAATCATTTGATGTTGCATAACAGCCACATGTGACATGCTGCTTTTTATCTCCTTGGTTACGCGTATGATGACACAGACAGGGCAACTTGTTTCTGTATACAATAAATTTGGATGGATTTTAAAAGGGAGATATTAGGATTGAAATACGAAATAAAATAAAACAACTTATGCAATACGGAGATCAAGCTTCTTTAAACCCTCGAAGATGTTATAACGCCTCGGCTGGCGTCTCGGCGTTATAATAATCTTCTCGGATTTAAAGTATCGCTTGATCTCCTAATTACATAATATATATTAAATTATTATACCTAAACCAAAAAATGAAGGATCTAAACCGAGTGAATCTAGCAGGCGCAGATTAGCAGTCGGAGTTGATTGTGAGCGAGCCTTGTTCCCAAATTGTCAAATTTAGACAGTTTGAAATTAAAAATTGTCATTGCAATCTGTCAAAGTTTTGAAAGGTTTTTCACAACTCCAATTGTTACTTATTAAATTACTTTTAATAAATAACATTCTGATAGCAAAAGTGTGTACGATATTAGTTGCTGCTTAAAAGATTTTTCACAACTCCAATTAATATTTATTAATAGTAGTTTAATAAGTAACAATTGGAGTTGTGAAAAACCTTTCAAAACTTTGACAGATTGCAATGACAATTTTTAATTTCAAACTGTCTAAATTTGACAATTTGGGAACAAGGCTCGCTCACAATCAACTCCGACTGCTAATCTGCGCCTGCTAGATTCACTCGGTTTAAATCCTTCATTTTTTGGTTTAGGTATAGTCTGTGCTAATTATTATAACCAAACTACAGTGCCATCAAAAAAAAATTGTTTCAGTCGGCAATAAAATATATAGTACTGGCATTCGGTAGGAGTGACATTGACATTGACGGTAATAATAATGATATCTTTGCCGCCTTCGGTATTTCAGATCTGTTTACTCGAAGAGCTCGGTTTTTATAGTATCCGTATTGTTGTAAATAATTGTAACTACAGAAATAGAGCTTTTAGAGCAAAAAAGAATTGAAATACCGAACCCAGCATCTACATAGATTTTTATAATCCGTCACATAACCTACTAACTTTCCTGAAATTGATGTAATGAAATTGTGATGAAAATTAAAAGTAACATATCCGGTTACTAAGCTACGCAAAACGTTGTATAAAAAATCCCCTGGGTAAAAAAATACCTCTTAATCACTGTACTATCCCTTATTACTAAGCAATTAGTGTTAACACTTTATGGTTTGTTTATTAATACGAAAATACAGTAGGACCCTATCGTCTGCTGTTGTATAATTTTACATGTGAAAAGTAGTATGGCCCATTTTAGTACAAAAAGTCAGTACATTGCAAAATGTCGATTCAACCTTCAACAACACATTATTAAAGCTGTCAATATTAAATTCTTAGTAAACTTACCTTAGTTTATTTTCTTTTTATTTGTTGTTTGTGAGATAGTTGGATCATCATCATTTTTACAGACCTGCAACTATGTATTTAATGGTGCAATGTTTTAAAGGTTTACTACTATTCCAAATACGCAGTTTCTGGTATCTCTGGCAAATAGCTGCTAGTTAATATCGACGCCGATTTTACAAATCACAGTAACAATTCTATAATAAAGCTTGCAATCCTTAAAATCCTCATCTTCAGAATCAGCGCTTCAATGATATTGTCAAGTCAATCAGGTAGAAACGTGTTAGTAGAAGCACATTAATATAGGTAGTAGATGTTGCTTCACTCTTATGTTTTAGAAAAGTAGGTACCGTGGACGTCCAAGGTTTTACAAAAACATTACATATGTAAATAGACTTTGATGTAATAAAGAAAAACGTGGTCGGAAATATTATTCTTAAACAAAACTTCCAAAAGTTATCTCGAAGTGAGTCAATATTTGCATACGCCCACGACTATTTTATCATATAGGAAATGGTGTGGTTTACTTCCACCTGGTTAACATCCTCTAATCAGAAGTAAGCTTTTATATCACTTCATTGTTAGTCGGCGGATTAGCGCGCGTCAGTGAATTGGTTGTTGGTCAGAGAATCACACCTTCCAAAAGGGAATGGAAGAAAAATACTCGGAAATAAAGAAACCGAAAGGCTCTGAAATAATAATTCCCTAGCGTTTTACCACTTAATTTACCACCCCACTAAATCTTCTCTGAAGTTTTTGGTGGACCTAATAGGATACCTGCGAATAAGTGCTAACTACCAATCTCAAAATAAGGTTAAGACAAAACCATCGATAGTTCATTTTTACACCAAAGAGAAAATTTCTTATTTCCGAAAATCAAGAAAAAGTTATTTAACAAAAATTTACATCTAAATTCCATCTAATGAAATCTAAGCATGTTATTTTCCTCGCTTACATTTTGGGACAATTACTATAACTAATGTCAAAAGTTCATGCAGTTGTCTGAAATGCAACCGTAGCATTTTTGTACGCCAAGCTCTTATGGACGTATTCCCATTATCCACTACCGTAGGCCGTCACCACTTTAACTATTCGAGTGTGTCGATGATAGATCTATCAAACTTACTAACTTACAATTTAACCTCCCCAGCATTGTGTATAACAAACCTCTTATAGGTACAGCGTGCCCTGTATGCCGTTAGCGTTAATCTCTCTCAGTCGCCACTTTAACTGTTGGAATCTGTCTTTGTTTTAGATCTATTAAACTTACTAACTTGTAACCTATCCTCCGCTGTATAGCGTGTCCTTCACGCCGTTGGTCTTTCTCTCTCTTTCCCCGCCCTATGAATTTTCCTGTGTCGGTTGAAGGCAGACAGACTGAAAATTTGGAATATTTTTCCTTTCTTGAAAAAGAATGCATTTTTCTTTAGTTTGGGAGAAATGAACAAAATTTTTTTTTATTTATGTGAAATCTGGTAGGTATAGAAATTAATATTATATACAATTTTCGTATCTACTAACAGAATTGCTTAGCAGAATTGCGGTATATCAATAACTTGAACATTTTAAATGTAAAAATAGCTTTTTTTTGTAAAAGAAATGCGTAGCAAGCTTCATTCGTTTATACAGTGTTTGCTATTGGTCTAATTGATGAGATAACTGCCTGTATGACTTGCTAGAATGAATTAGAAAAGTTCTTAACCCAGTCATGGCCTTTTATGTTAAAAGGAAAATGGGCAACAGAAAGAATTTGGAAAAATGTTAATTTGGAGCTTGATCTGATATAATTTAACCCATAAATTGCAAAAAATGTAAAATACAGGGTGTTACATTTAAAAATGTTTAAGTAATTGGTATTATTCGCAAAATTAGAAGCCCGCCTTTTAGCTCTACCTATCAGTAAATTGTCCAAGATTGTATCTAATATCTCTGTACCAAATTGCACATGAATCAGTTTATAAACAAAGGAGATATAAGCTCCACCTTAGTTCGATTGTCACTTGGTCTGTACATACTATTATACTTCTCAAGAATAGTCTGTGTCTTTGAGTGGTACAGTAGGGTTCACCGGTGACCGTTTTTTCTCTACTAAGTAAAACAGATCTTATTAAAATATAAATTTTCGAATTAATTAATTCACAACCTTCAAAGCAAATACAACTCCATCTTAAAGTAAATAATATAATTCCAGTTATGCAATCAGGTTTTCGAAAAGGTCATAGCTGTGAAACTGCACTATCAAACACTTTAGATGACATCATAACTGCCACAGATCGTGGAAACTTAACAATTGTTGTTCTATTAGATTACACTAAAGCTTTCGATACTATTGACCACGAAACGCTGCTGGCTATACTTCATCATATTGGTTTCGAACTGCTGTTGCCCTTATAACTAAGTAATTACTTAACTAAACGCTATCAGGCTGTTATTTTAAATGGTGTACGGTCTGATTTTTATATAATTGAACGAGGTGTTCCGCAAGGCTCAATCTTAGGACCTCTTATTTTTTTTATATATGCATCGATACTGTCTGCTGCATTGCATATAATATATGCAATGCAATGCATAAAAGTGATAAGAACATATTATGTTCTTATCACTTTTATGCTAAAGACACTTAGTTGTATTTGTCGTTTAGACCTGACGAATTGTAAAATGCTTGCCGTCGCATAAATAATGATTTACAACGCGGCTTTTGGCCGAATCACCGAATACCGAATATTCGGCCATTAAAGTTTGCAGAAGCGCCGAATATTCGGCCGAAGCACAATAGAAATTTCAGTTTTGATTAGCTTTAGTGAATACAAAATTAAGTTTCAAAAAGAAAACATTGGTGTCCGAAAAATACGTTTCCTACTACGCATTTTGCTATAATGAAATAATACAAAATATAAGTCAACAAAATTAATAAAAAAATAAACAGTATCGGATTATAAATAACACAATGACAAAAACTTAATTAAAAAATGCTTATTAAAAAACTACAACGTAATATAATAGCATTAAAAAAACATTTCAGTATTTAAAATTTAATGTAGGAAGATTGTGGTGGATAAAAAGTAGATTTTCGGCGTTTTCCAGGAGCAATCTAAGTCGAGCACGTGATCGCCGCGTGATTCGCCATGCATTTTGCATTTTCACCCTCGCGATTTCTTTGGCCCTCATCTACTATTTATTCTTGAACTTCTAATCGGAATAATATATGTATGCTCCCTTTGCATCATCGTCTAAACAGGACTTGAAAATAAATGCTAAAAATTAAATAAATGCTGATAAATAATTTAAAATTAAGATTTTTTTGGTTAAATGCTAAATAATGAGTTTTTCAGTTAAAATGCACTCAAATAAGTCAGATTGCGACAGAAAGAATAAAAAATCCGCTTCGGCCGACCGAATACCGAATCATTCATTCTGCTTCGGCCGAAAGCGAATTTGTTGAAAATTGGCCGAAATCGGCCGAATACCGAAACTTCGGTGCACCTCTAATTCATACTTACTTTTCTTATTGGTTTGTTTTTTTTTGTTTACATTTGTAGTTTAATTATGTATTACTTATTATTCTTTTTTTATTTTGTAATATCAAACAAAGGCAATTATTTGAAAAGAAACTGCAAGATATCGAGAGATCACCAACAGTTCACCAAAGATTTCGCGCTAATAAAAATAATGCAACTTTGACTAACTGATTCTGAAATTTGATTTGACAATTTGTAACTTACTAACTTTTTTTCTTATAAAAGTAGCAATGCTAAGTAATTTAGAATTAAACAATAGTAGACATCGTCCTTTTTCTGGATTTTTTACGTAACGACTTGCGTATCTTCCCTACTAAATGTATTTAATTTTTAATTTGGAAGAGCGTCAATCTCAGGAAAATGAGTAGGCTATGTGACGGATTACAAAGAATCCTAAGGATTCTGGCAAGAGAAACAAAATATCACTGTCAATGTAAATGTCACTGTCAACAACAGGAAGTACCTTATTGATATATAGATGGCGTTGTACAGCAACAAAATTAAACAAAATGACGTCGATATGTGGTAGGCAATTATGTATACAACCAATGAGATGCATGCTTTACTTGCAACATAACCTTCAAATCTTCCAGTTTAACAAGTATTTTACCGCGTAATTGGATTTAATAAAATCTCGCTAGAATGCAGGTCAATCTTTGGCGCGTCTTAATAGCTTTAACTGTTCACTCTTATCAATTCGTAGCAGATTTTATTGTTGCAAACTGAAACATTCTTTCTCGATCACACTATAGTTTGTTTTATAAAACAGTTAGTACAGAATAAATATTAAACTTTATATTATATTATTACTTAATGTTAGAAAATTGTTACTTTTCTTGTAAGATATAGTACATTAGATAGTAAGATAATTTGATTTAAAAAACAATATTATAAAAAACAAATACAATGGGTACTGCTATCTACAGTGTGGTATTGTGTATATAGATAATACAATAAAAAAAATGTAGTGTATTGTATCAGTTGATTATTTTACAACATACGCTAATTAAAAAAATAATAAATACCTTGTAATAACAATATCGTTTATTTTTATAGTTAGTTCTTTTACCTGCGCCTTTATTTGTTGTGCGTTGTGCCATTGATGCCGTAAAAGCCACAGAAAAATGTGTCATACAATAAAATGGTGCAAATTTTTGCATAATTTTAGAGTTTGTGCGTAAAAGGCGTAATAATGACATAGACATTACACGTAATATTAAATATAGACGTCTGTTATGTTTACCAATAATAATTAATTATTGTTTTGAAATCTGAGATTATGAAGAGCAAGTAATCTATACTTTTGGGCGTTTTTTAGTAATGAGAGGCAAATTTTCCATTCTTATAGAAATAGCTGACACTAGTAACTCATTAAATTCAGTTTATTAAAATTAATTTGCTGGTGATCCGTGGAATGTGTGAAATTCGTATCCGAACATTTAATTATAAAACTTTAACTTTAGGTGTGAATCAAATGAATATTTTAATTAAAAGTAATAAGTAAGTAATAAACATAATATTATGTAAGAAACATTGTTTTTATTTTTTGTGGCCGGCGGTAGACGAAAGGTGTGAAGGCACTACTAGTATTCTATAGGTCGTGGGTTCAAATTGAATAGGACGGCAGAATTTTTCTAAAATAGGGGCCACCTCAACTATGGGTAGCATGTTAGATGGGAGACATATAATAAGTGTTGGTTCCTTCATTGTGTAGGCGTAAAATAAAAAAAACATTTATTTATTATATTACATACTAGACTCGCCTAAACTAGGGGTGTGGTGCACTTAGGGAACCGTGACAGATGATGAGAAAAGCGCAATTTTAATTGAACTTATAAGAAATTTATTCTTATTAACCCTTTTGATTTTATATTTTTTAATTGAAATTTTGTAAAATTACACTTTTAATTTTTAATATTTGATCTTTTTTATTTAACTTACATATTACATTTAATACGCTTGTTTACGCTCTGTCCAACCTTCTCCGTACCTTATTTATTTATTTACTTCTACCCAAAGCCATTCTTCTAATTCTAGTATTAATGCGTTTCCTAGTTTCCTAAGGATTTCCTAGTTCTAGCTTTTATGATTCATTTAATAATTCTATTTTAAATTCTAATACATAAGTAGTAGTAGTTCTAATACTAATAATTCTAAATCTAATTATAAACGTTTAGAGTCATTACAACAAATATCCAAAGAGAAACAGTCCATTACCCATAGTACTACTACTTCAAATGTTTCAATTAGTTATTTCCAAATTATATAAGTTTCCAAAAGTTAACAAAAAAAGAAGTGAACAAACAAATTAATACAATGCTTTTTGTAGTAGTATTCGCCTATCTACTTCTCCATGGAATTTCCCTTTATAGATGATCTTTAAAAAGGAAGTAGCAAGTGGTAAAATGAAATGGGGAATGGTTATGGACTATCGCAAACTTAACGACATTACAGTTAGTGATACTAAATACCATTATTACAACCAAGAACTTTTAAATCACGTGTTTATTATTAACTGATACACGAGTGTAATTGATTAAGTATTCTGAAAAATAACTGTTCGTGTTATAAATTTAATCTGCTTTAGTAAAAAAGCGTTTAACTACAATGTTTGTTAATTCAACATAGTAAAAATCAGTGGTTAGTAGCAAAGTTTTGCCAATTGAAGAATATTTAGGGATTCTACTTCTGGGATAGGGGAGCTGTTTAAAATATGCAAATCAAAATTTTATATGTATGATTGTTTATGTGTAATTGTAATTATTTTTGAAACAATACTAAAAAGGTATTTTAACAACTTTTTCTGCCAATGAATATTTAGTATTTGGTAAAAATAAATAATGATCGTCTATTCGAAAATTGCCATAATTGCAAATAGGAGCTTATGTACCTTATGTAAAATCGTTGTGGATGCTACGTCAAATATTTTATTGAGTTGGTGCTGTAATTGGAGAAATAGAGAATAGCTATAAATAGAAGAAAAAAAAACAAATGCAGTTTTGGCAAACACAAAAAAAAGGTTGAAGAAAGTTAGCACCTTATCAGAATATCTTTTTGATTATTTCATGTTTTTGGTGTATAGGCCACCCAGTACCAATAAGTTTTAGTTAGCAAAACTGTTAGACAAGATTTATGATTTTATCAATGTCTTCCTCATTCGTTATAATGTATGTAGTTTGGGAAGCTCTGGTTTTATTTTTATGTAGGGGTATGCACAATGTATTTATTTTTGAAATATGTGATTAAAACCCTTATTTTGAACATACTTAGAATTGTTATTTCATATGTTAATGTTAGTATCTTTAGAAGAATATTCAACACTGGTGATGCATACGAGAATATTTATCACGTAAACAATGCATTCTACGCTTAAATTCCATTGGTTTTTCAATTCATATTCACGGCGACTATCGTGACGTCAAAACGCACAAAGATGTGTAGGTTCATAAACTATAGTTGGCCCTGGTCAATGTAATTATCTAGTTGGGATGTCTAATTTATTATGATTCGAGTTAAATAAGACCATTTGAATGCAATTTTGTAAAATAATTGCGAAACAACACTAAATTATCTTATAGAAGTATCTAATTATACTCCAACAACTCTTTCATAAACTTGCTCAGATTATGTTATTTACATAAAATGCATTAATTGCATCGTAATGGTGGCCTCACCTACTCGCTCCTTGTAATAGCCGGAGGTAATTTCCTTTTTATAGCTTTATATTGTTAGAAAATATATTGTTCAATATTATTACTTGCATATTAAGCGTTATGCTCGATGTCCATGGTAACAACTGAACTTTCTTATTGTAACCCGTAACATTATTAGACAATAATTTTATAACCAGTTGTGGCCTTTTTTTACTAAAATAAATTCTGTTGTTTATTACAAAGAGACAAAAGAACGTATTGCACGTTTTGAATGTCATTGTATTAATCCAGCTAGCAAATGATACAAAATTTAATAAAAACGATGTCGGTGTGGTCGATTGACGTCACAAATATGCGTCTCATTATCTTTACGGAGGGTGGGTGGGTATTAGTAGGCGTCGACTTTCATGGATTTGTCTAATCTAGTTGATTCCACATTATCTCTGAACTAGAATAGAATTAGGCTTGATGTTCACCGAAGGTTATGTTGCATTTTGTAACTTTATTGTATTTCCTTTGAAATGTTACATCTTTTAGTGAAATTATTATTTTTTGACTTTATTTTTGAATAAGATTGAGGTCAATGATTTTCTACCAATGTTAGTTTTAAAAAACGAGATTTATGTTTCTAATACTTTTACTATCATTTGGAAAAATATTTTGTTTATTAGATTTCTTTCATGTTTGATTTACAGAGAATTAGGACAGTTAAACATTTTAAAAATTTGCACATGTTCACTAAACATTCCAATCGGCCAATCATCCAATCCTAACATATTTTTTAAAGTAACTGCAAAAGAGTTTATTATATTAAAAGTTTCAATTAGAATAAAATAAAGAAAACAATAGAAAGAGAATTTTAATAGTGTTCATCTGCTTAAATTTAAACATGGCGATCAGAGCAGACTATGTTTTATTTATTAAGTTTTTATTTAGTTTATAATAAATTTTATTTAATGCTTGACGGCCAAAAAATTTCATACAAATCTCATGCGTTAAGTTATGTTACAGCGCTCCAACTAGGAAGGCACTCGCCCTACGGGCTCGTGCTTTAAACAAAGTTGTCGCACTGTAAAATTCGACTTAACGCATTCAACTGTAGGTAGCTATTGCATTTTTTGCAGTGCAATTTGTGAGTGAGACGAGGCATTGTTAAAAACACTTTGTTTTTGCCTTTGCTTTTTTTCTGCATTTTCACGTCAGTATTGCGAAAGTCATTACTCTGAACACCATTACACCATTTCCAATGTTTATGGCAGTGATGGTTTGATATCCCTCATGATGCAAAAAGTTATTAGAAAAAAAATCAAGTGGTAAGAAGTCTGGCACCCACACTCGACTGTTTAATGATTCTAGCAGTAACATCTTGGTATTTCTTATGATGCAAAACATACCAAACCCCCCACAGAAAAAAAATTGTAAATACGCCTCTGAAATAACTAAAGTTTCGTTATTTACTTAAGCTTGCTAGATAATTGTGTTTTATTAATAGTTGGAGAACCAGAAATCAAATCCTACTAGCCGTAAAACATTATTTTTCATGTTTTTCTTGAAAAATTTCTTATGTAAGAGCCTGAATATTTATTATGGTTGAAAAGAGAACACAATACTCTATCGATTTCAGTAAATAAATACCTATCATGTAATTTCAAAGTTCTATAACGTCATCACTCTCTCGCCGATTTAGTAAATACAGATATTTGTACCACAACATAGAGAATTTAATGCCATTTAATAATATGTATGTGTTATACCATTTCTGACCGAAAATAAAGTTGCTAAAAAGCGGAGCGCTTTAAATCAAACAGGACTGTATATACTATATATATTTATTAAATATTAAATGTATTAAATACATTTTCATTCTCCCCTTTACGAAGGTGTAACTTCCTATCTTGACAAGGCAACCGAAAGCGAAAGTAAAACATGCGAGGTGGTTGCTAGGTATGAAAAACTTTCGTTCCTGGACAACGAAGTAAAACTGTCAATTTTTTTAAAATTTAATATTATAAGGTGGCTGTTGTCAACATTACCTTGGTAACAATACTGTTGTATATACAAACATTATTTTATTATAATCACTGAATCATCATTTTATTTATTTATTTATTTACGTTGGTTAATAACTGTCAAGGGGTGAAAGAAAAGTTTAATACATTACACGCTGCGAAAGCCCTTTCAGGTGCTCGGTGTTTTTAACTAACCTCGGTCGCTACGTTTACGCTTCGCCTCGGCCAATCAAGAACACCTTGCATCTAAAAGTAAACTTTCGCAGCTTGTAATGTAAATAACTATTAATACATTGCGATGACATGGATCATCTATTTCAAAAATTTCAGTAGTTTACTTAGTTTATTAAAAATAATCAATAGGCTACGATAGGTATCGGGTTTAGCCAGATAGCATTTATATAATTATTCATGCAACAAATGAAAGGATATACATGCTAGGACAGTAGTTTTATTCATGATAAAGACTACATGCTTAATTATAGATAGTTTTATCAAATAAAAATAGTAAAAATAGGATCATAATAGGTGTCGATAATATTTAACCTAATTTTATTAAAAAGGAAATTTTATAAAAAGGAATATAATTTAATTGGATTGTTTAGTACTAAAACATGATGTATGTAACCCATGTTACATGTTTAGGATAGCTTGTCCATTTCTTTAGAAGATTTTTATCTATTCTTAAATTTGATGTGCCGATGATGGGACCGCAGATAGTATTTTCATTATCCTAGCAAACTGAACCAGTTTCGGGATTATATTTTACTGGAAATATGTAAAATAGGTCATTATTATGATGTCTATAATAGTACATTTAACTTACTAATTCCTGTTATTAAAGAATTTGTATTAATTATTAAGGAAAAATCAGCTGTTTTGTATATGTTGGAGGTTTTTCAAATTTTGATTTTAATAGAACATTTTTCACCGTTGTTTGAATACAAGCACTTGGAGGACTGTATACTAGACAAGTTTGAGTATAATTTGATTTCATTTATGTTGATATTTGTGTAGGATCTTGTATAGCATCGTTGAACTCCTAAAACGTGTAAACAGATTTTTCATTTCAGTTTTTCTCTTATTGTAAATATTTCCCTATGTAAATTTTATATGCATGAGTTATCTAGGGTAGCTATGTGTACATTTCTTGTAAAGATATATCTATAGATGATATGTTTCTATTGTAATTTGAGTTTTAATGAAGTTTTCATCGTTAATCGTTTTTTGTTAATTTTCTCAGTTAATGTTGATTTTAGACTATAAGTGTCTGATGTTGTTTTAATCGTTATTTTACCAGCTACATTTCTGTCTTTTTAGATTTAAGTTTAGTGCTAATTATGAACACATGTTTTTCGTTTGTGACGTCATTAATTTGGCGATTCGTTTTTATTTGTAAAAATTTGATGGTTTATCAATTGTTTTCTGTAAAAGATATAAAAAGACCAGGAAGAATTAACAAAGTCAGTCGACAAAGACTCGTATAAGATTTTCTTAAAAAATAAAGTAAGGTTAAGTTATAACCATATGTTTTGATAAACATAAGTCGAATGTAAACAAAGTTTTATGGAATAGTTACGTGTTTATAAAATAAAGAAGAAATATTTCCACATTTTGAACAATTATTTGGGATTGTAAATATTATTATAAACAATATAAAGAAGATTTATTTATTGGTTTGAAAAATCGATTTATTTGGATCAGATCGATCAGCTGACTATTGGAAGCAGTCTGTATTACCAACAATGCAATTGGAGTAATTTAATAAAAGATTTTAAAATGATCCGAACGATTATATACAAGGTATTTCGAAAGTGAAAGATTTTTGTTCACATAAAGATCTATAAAGTTATAAAGACAATTTTTTATTTAAATCTAGAATTTGATTTTGATCATTTTGGATTGTTTTTAAATAACAAAGATATAACGATTAAATAATTTTGAATTTGTTTATTATCAAAGATAATTCAATTTAGTTCAATAAATTCATTTAGTATTTGTAAATAATTATTTTATTGACTGATAAATTTATTTTATGTTAGTTCGTTGAAGTGGATACCAGTTTCAAACCCCATTGTCAGGTTAAAACTAAGACCTAAAACACTTGAGTAAACTCTAGGAAGATTTTCCTAATTTTGAACACTTGTGTTATGTGTTTATTTTGAATTTTCGTTTTAACCACAATAAAAATACAAATCTGTGTTTGAATTTATTCATGTTTTTATTTGATGTTCATACAAGTATCCATTGTTCTTATCTTCATACAGAGTTTATGTTCCTGTTGTTTAGCTGCAGAAATCCAAATGTTTGGTAGTAAAAGTCTCGTTCCAGGTACAGGAATTATTAAAGTGGAATTAAATATTTTTATTTCATGCTCTATTAATATAAACCTAAGTCAGCTTAAAAGGGTAAACGAGATTTACTGTGTAATATTTAATTTTTCATTATTGTTGGACTTCATCGCAACATATACAAATAATATTTATATAATATTACAAATCAAATGTTTTTTAAATAAAAAACTTGTCGTTCTCTTTATTTGACAAATTTAATATTGATGTTGCTGGATATATGTAATTTTTGAGTTTTTTTAATGTTTAATTTAACTATTTTTTATTAAATTTTTTCTTTTTGTTTTCAGGTAAGTTGAGCCTCAATGTATCTAAGTTGCCATTAGTTTGGTAAGTATTTAAGATACCTGAAGCGTAATGATAAAAAAATAGAATAATATGGATTGTAATGATAGTTATAAAATACTGTTGGGAACTTTTGCCAATCTATAAAAGAGTTAATTTGAAGGTAGTTTAACCCATCTATATATTATTTAGGTTTTTTTACCTTTATTATAATTTCTGTAGGTTTTTTTACCTTTATTATAATTTCTGTACATTGTTAGTGATTTTGGAAAGTACAGGGTGAACTCACAGATGACTAATTTTAAAAAAGGAAAAAGTCGTAAATAAATTAGTATTTTACACGACATTTTTATTAAAATCATAACCAGCCTTGAGATATGTAGTACAGCAAGAATTAAAGATTACTAAGGAATCCATTCTGTAATTGTTTAAAAATGTTTGAATAATTATAATCAAACAACTATCACGGTTTCCATATTCTCCAGATTGGGTGTTAATAATGGAAAAATATTAAAATAATGAATAATACAAAAAAATGAATTCCTCAAGAATAGGAGTTACTAGGTGGTAAATAATAAACAAGCTTAAGTTTGTTTATCTTGGTAGAAAAAGTAAAGAAATATTTTCTAAAGCATTTAAAATTATATTCTATTATTTATAAAATACAATTATAATACTTAAAAATATATTGAATCAGCAGGGTTATTCCAGGGATGCCGACTCGTACCGGCAGCAAAACCTGAAAGCAAACTAATTGCAAAAAAAGGTTTTTGTATATCTTGAGGTGTTTAAAGTTATGAGTTACATGTGGGTGAATTGGAGCGAAGCATCTTGGAACATGAAGGTTAAAATTAAGTATCCTTTATATAACTTCGCTAATAGCATCAGTGAAGAGACGTTAGAAACGGGAGGTGCATTAGAGCAGCTAAAATAAAAAAAAGTGTAAAATAAAATGAATAGGCTAGTCCTTTTAGTAAACTTCATTAAATTCTTACCTGTTCATGTTGTTCAGTGGGCTAACCTACTTTAATGTTGATGATTAAAAATAAATTATTTGTCACTTCGCTAATAAGGTTCTCATTATCTCAAATTGGCATTGAACTTAATAATCATTTATAGGTTATCCAATCTTAACTTAAACTTTTTTTCGTTTTTTCTAATTAGAAAAAGTCTCTCGACAGATCTTAGCATACCATTATAGTATAATGGTATAATGTTAATTCGGAGAAGAAGCTATTATTTTTTTCTTATTTTCGAATCTATGGACGTATCCTACTTAAAACATTGCACACAAATTGTAGAATAAATAATAGTATCTATTAAATTGATAATTTTGAACTGTGGACAAATGAGATGAAAATGTTTACCAGACATTATTAAAAGTAAATCCAATATCATTGACTAGACAGTTCAATTATGAATAATTCCTGTAGAGAACTATTTCAAACTGTTCCCTAATTTAAATTAATCAATATGTAAAAAGACTAATAATATTTCCTACTAGAAAAGCGAAATTCTCCATTAGCAGAATATATTTTTTTGTATTATTTAAATTTTTAAATATTAATTATTTGATTCAAATCTAAATTTATGGGATTTTTGTTTTTTTTCCTCTATAGACAGCAAATAAATTAGTTTAAATCCAGTTTGATATGTTAAACATGTACTATTTATAGAAGAATGTCAATAATGCAAATTACAAGCTTAACAAGCTTGCATTGTTTATTATTATCTAGAATGACCTTGTTAATGAAATTAAGTTAATCTAATAAGATTGACCACGCAGTGTCGGTCTTTATATTATTATACCGTTTACGACCAATCTTATTAACGAAGCAATATTTTAAAAATCTCAGCTTGACAACTCATCTAATCATTTATTAAATTATATTTTGTTTTATTGCTGATTTTAAAGAATTATCGACAACGACATTATTTTAGTTAGATAATTATTTTAAATATGTATTATGTAAGTTTTTAATTGTTTACTAATGTGTTGATCGTGAATTACTTAACTCCCGATTCTTGGATTCTATGTTTTGTAAATACATAAATAGGTGAGAATAATTTAAAATGCAGTTATTCCTATTCAAGGGCTCCTACACTGAGAAAAGTATTTAGTAGGACCAACTAAATTTATTTAATTCAACTAAATATTTAGTTAAATAAACTAAATTTTATTTGATTTAACTAAATATGTATTTAGTTGAATTAAAAAAATTAGTTGGTCCTACCAAATGCTTTTCTCAGTGTAAAAATCTTAGAATAGAAGAATTTGCGAACCCCTTAACCTAAACTAAAATATGCCCTTTATTATAAATTGATATAGGCCCTATAATATGCAATCTGTTTTGTACATGATCATTAGTTCCTCTCCGGTTGTGAAAATGTGCTAAGAATAATCGAGAGTGTTAACTCTGATGTAGCGTTTTTTTTCAAATAAAAACACGATTTTGCAAAAATGATATTTGTTATAAGTATACAATATAATATTTGTGTTATTTACAGACCCTCTTAAGCTAGGTACTCACAGCAGCGGATCCGCAGGCGGATGTCATACGATTGGTCGGTTTGAGACGATTTGACTCAAACCGACCAATCGTATGACATCCGCCTGCGGATCCGCTGCTGTGAGTACTTACCTTTAGAGCTTGACACTACGGTTGTCTAAAAGTGTCCCGCTTTTAGAGCACGTTTTTACACTCGTGTGAACTTAGCACCCTTAATTTCTTGACACCAAAAAATTCTTAGAGTTCTGAATAAATAAAGTAGAGCTCTAGAGTTCCTTACAATATTACCAATAGTTCTGGTATTTTAAGCTCGGAAATCGAAAAAATGATTTTAGTGTGCTAACTTCACGCAGCACCCTTATTTTCGCAAAAAACAGTTCTGATGCCTTTTTTCGGCATAATTGTAAGAGTTCCAGAGTTCTTTGTAATATTAACGATAGTTCTGGTATTTTAAGCCTAGATGAATTATAGGGTGCTAACTTCACGCGGCACCCATATTTTCGCAAAAAAGAGTTCTGACGGCATTTTTCGACATCACATCACGACAGAGTTCTAGAGTTCCTGATAATAAAAATTTGTATAGTTCCGCTTAATTAACAAATAATAAACAATTAGAAAATTTACTATAAAATTAAATTTGTCAAAATGGCGGTTCTGAGCAGAGTTCTGAGTAGCCCCCGAAGAGTTCTGTACAGAACTATTATTAGAACTCCTAACTAAACAATATTTTAAATTGTTATAAACAAATTAAGAGTGCTACTTCAGAAAAATCGGACCGGTGGAAATGTAATTTGACCAGCTCGACCTATCGACCAGCCGATAGTTCCGAGCAGTAGCCCTTGAGTTCTGAATAGCCCTCGAAGAGTTCTGCAGAGAACTGTTAACAGAACTCCATAATTAACAATAGTTCAATTGTTATAAACAATTTAAAATTCGTAATTAAGAAACACGTGATTTATTGAACTCGAACAATAGTTCTGAGTAGCCCTCGAAGAGTTCTGTACAGAGCTGTTAACAGAACTCCATAATTAACAATAGTTTAATTGTTATAAACAATTTAAAATTCGTAATTAAGAAACACGTGATTTATTGAACTCGAACAATAGTTTTGAGCAGAGTTCTGAATAGCCCTCGAAGAGTTCTGTACAGAACTGTTAACAGAACTCCATAATTCGCAATAGCTTAATTGTTATATAATCAATTTAAAATTCGTAATTAAGAAACACGTGATTTTTGAACTCGAACAATAGTTTTGAGCAGAGTTCTGAATAGCTCTCGAAGAGTTCTGTACAGAACTGTTAACAGAACTCCATAATTAACAATAGTTTAATTGTTATAAACAATTTAAAATTCGTAATTAAGAAACACGTGATTTATTGAACTCGAACAATAGTTCTGAGTAGCCTTCGAAGAGTTCTGTACAGAGCTGTTAACAGAACTCCATAATTAACAATAGTTTAATTGTTATTAACATTTTAAAATTCGTAATTAAGAAACACGTGATTTATTGAACTCGAACAATAGTTCTGAGTAGCCTTCGAAGAGTTCTGTACAGAGCTGTTAACAGAACTCCATAATTAACAATAGTTTAATTGTTATATAAACAATTTAAAATTCGTAATTAATAAACACGTGATTTATTGAACTCGAACAATAGTTTTGAGCAGAGTCCTGAATAGCCCTCGAAGAGTTCTGTACAGAACTGTTAACAGAACTCCATAATTAACAATAGTTTAATTGCTATATAAACAATTTAAAATTCGTAATTAAGAAACACGTGATTTATTGAACTCGAACAATAGTTTTGAGCAGAGTTCTGAATAGCCCTCGAAGAGTTCTGTACAGAACTGTTAACAGAACTCCATAATTAACAATAGTTTAATTGCTATATAAACAATTTAAAATTCGTAATTAAGAAACACGTGATTTATTGAACTCGAACATCTGTTCAATCTGTCAAATCTGTCAGTCGCGCATGCCTATTATAGTTATGCAATAAGAGCGTAAAGAGGCTTTTATGGCTGGAAGCGTTATTAGCGTAAAACGCTGTAGGGCCATAAAAGCAAGTTACACCCGCTATACATACACTATTTTATGCACAGATTAAATTTTTATCTCAAATCTATTATTGGGTAAAAAATATAATGAAATGAAAGTACGTTACTATAGTAAATAATCCAAAATATTTAGTTTCAGCTTATTTGCATTGTTGATAAGTTGACAAATTATATTAAAAACAAATCAAGTTCTACAAGAAACAGCTCTGACATTTAATTGGCGTTTTTTTTATTGCCCGTCGGGCCATAAAGAGGCTCGCGTATTTTTCTAGTGTTATTTGTGGTTGCAGTGTTTGTTATTTTGGTATAACCAAGAGTTGATTTTATGTTTGTTTATATTTTTTATATTACGTTTTGAGGTTAATTATGCTTGAATTTAGTTCTGTTTACTTATTATTATTACTTTATTTGGAAAATGTGTGATACTAGCGAAGACGAAATATCTGCAGCGGCAGCTGCGTGTACGTTCCTGAACATGCTATTAGTAACGTAGAGGAAAAAACAAAATAGCCAAAACCGTATGCGATCTGAAATTAGCCATGGTGCTGTGCGGCACATTTATGCGCATTTTTATTTTATTCGCAAATTTAGAACAAGATCTAAATAATTTACCAAATAATTTGGTCATAAATTTCTTACCTTAATTTCGTATTTGCAACCTGCAAGAAATTTATGAGAAAATTGTTACTCCTAAATTTTTGTGTAAATTTAGTGTCATGTCAAACGGATTTATAAAGTTAAATACTTAGAATAAATATCTATTAGAATAAGCAGATACGACGCGTTAATTTTAAGGGGTGATAGAAGACATCAAAACGAACAAAAAAGTTTCAATAATTTTTTCTATATTAATTATTTTTCGAGTAATTTAGAAAAAACCAATGCCATATCTGGCAACCTTGCTTAAGTATAATCGTATTCTACAGCTGGATCTTGACCTTGTTTTAGAATTCAGATCGTTTAGTCTCAACAAACCGATGACGACAGCTGTTTAACAATAATAAATACCCGAAGCAGATTAATCGGGAGACTAATTCTACGAAAATTGTAATCAGCACTGTTTTTCAGTTAACAAAATAGTACGTGCTTAATAAACATGCCGATTCAGAACAAACCAACTGTATAAATAAGACAATAATTGACCTACATTTGCATTGGAGACGATGCACATTCTTTAAAGAATTCTTTATTAATTAATTTCCGGAACATTTTCAAAATTTCTTGTCGTATTGGTTTTTTTTATTAAAACATGCAACTACATGCTATAATATAGCATGTAATTGCATAAAAAAATTTTTAAATTAAAATTTTCTGTAACAAACAAAATCAATTACCAGAATGCACCAAGCAGACATTTAATAAGTACCTTAGCTAGAAGGGCCGCTTCCAAATGCGGCTAACATCGATTAAATGGCGAATCCTGTCAAAAGAATTACAATGTAAATAAAAGCTAAAATCTAAGAAACCTTGAAAAGTGCTTCTAACCTAACCAAAAGAGCTAGCGGTAAATCCCTTACGGTTACCAATAAAATTGGAAATCATTCCAAAAAGTAATTATAAATCTGCACAAATGTAATTCCCATTTCACAACATAAAAGGAAAATCAATTTAACGGCGATGCCACTAAAACATTTTTTTAAAGAAGTTGGCTTCACGATCCAACCAAACGAACGAAGTGTAAGTTCTCTTATCAACAGTAAGTTAGATGCGAACAAAATGGCAACTAAACGGAGAGAGAATACGAAAATCCCCAAACGCTATACAAACTAACATAAAAGCATAGCTATACAGGGTGCTACGAAATTAGCACGTAACAACCAGTCAGATATGATATTATAAATATTTTCCCAGGTGCGTTATCGCTGTCTCATACTCTTTATTTTTACTATGTATGAATAAATCATTGGCTTATTGAATTATTGTGTGGGGATGTCATTAATATGCAGTTTGTGCAAATCAGCAGTGTACATATTAAACAAAATTGGAGATAAGACTGACTTGTGGTAGACCTAACCTGGTAAAAGTTAAACGACATTTGTAGAGACTTGATTTCCAGCCATGCTCGGAGAGAGAAATAAACGTAACAGGAGAAATTATAAATATGTAGAACAATAGAGAAAATATTTATACAATTAAGCGACAGATTTCTCAGCAATGTTCAATTTATAAAACTCAGAAATATTTGTATTAGGTTGTTAAAAAAAAATCCGAAAATAAGGAGTATTAGTACATACTATATTAGTGTCACGTGGGGTTTTCGTGACTGGCTGACGTAGTCAGAGGTAGAAATTAAACACAAGTCGTAGAAAACAACTATATACTAATAACAATAAAAGAGTACAAAGGTTCACATACATAAAGAGAATACATCGTGAGGACGTACATGTCCTCCTAAACTAATACAATCAAGAGGGAGGTCGGAACCAACCCTGTTCTAGCATTAGGTCTACAAACTAAGCGTAGGAGTTAAACTCCTAGTGATTTACAACTAAGCGTGGGAGCCTGGACCCAACCCCCATAACCAAAGCAGAGAGTGGGCGTTTAGCGCAGCCCACTCATAACTAGGCGCTAAGCATTAGATAATTTAAAGAGTACACTCTAAAAAATTACCGGTGAATTATACCCTAAAAAATGGAGGCAACTATGTTACCTCCATTTTTTGGGGTAAATTTACTTCCAAGTGTAATTTTCATAGGAAGTGAGAAATTTCAATATTAGGTCAATATTAGGTAAAGTTATAACTTTACGCAGGTGTTTTAATTTTAAAATGTAAGATTGCATTGAGATCGTAAGTTTAATCTGTAAATTTATCTAAAAAGGAAACATGACAATGCAAATTTAACCTAATATTGAAATTTCCCACTTCCTATGAAAATTACACTTTGAAGTAAATTTACCCCAAAAAATGGAGGTAACATAGTTGCCTCCATTTTTTAGGGTAAATTGAAGGGGAATGTTTTATAGTGTACTCACCAGCTTGCTTGTAGATGCAGTGTTGGAGCCAACTTCACTGACTGACTTTAAGAGCTCAAGCAAGCTGGTTATATATATACTGCTGAACGCGGAAGAAATTAGCATCGTAATGGGAATCAGTGGGTTGAAGTTCCTAGTATGAAACTAAAGAAGTTCATGCTTCCTGGTTGCAGGCTTGTGGGTAGTTTGCATTCGAGCTGCTGGTGCCTGGCACGAATCTGCAGCTGTGCGGAAGTGTGTTAAATTCTTCTTAAGGAATGTACACCTGCTTGCAAATCGTGTAGGTTGCGTCGCATATACGGAGTAAAGTAAGCGAATATGTTGCATGCCAACTAATGCAGTTGTGGGCGAAGCGAGAGCGCTTCTTCGAAGACCTCGCAGCTGGCCGCGCAGATGTCTCCAAGTCGTGGCGTTGTTGCAGACGGGAACGTAACCTTGGCGTAACATTTGCACTAACGGAATAATATATGAATTATTTAATGCGAAGTAATTTCCGTTTGTGACATTAGTAAAGTAACTAAGGAACATTATTACTAAAAATCGCCTCGACGTCTAAAATGCTGCAGGTTACCTCAACAGCAAAGTGATAAAATTATATTAATTATTAATAATCAGCACGGCAACAAAAAATATAAAACTCCACAAAAATACTAACGTATGAAAAAATTCTTAGACGTGATATAGATTATATCACTTAGACGAGAGGATTCTGAAAATGTATATGTCACCCTTACCCTGAGTATTCAGGTAGTTTCCAGTGATTTATCAAAAAAACCTCATTTGCACCATATTATGACAAAAACTAAAAACCACAAACCACATGCCTTTGTATCACTTGGTGTTGCTCCCGTCGTGACGCTTCGAATTATACCGGTATCTTGGTTTAGATCTCCCAGGCAACCCGGACTCAGTGCATGAATGTAAGTGTATCTGGAGTGAAATTTATCGTAGATTTCCGGCTTTATAGAACCCCTGGTTACAGTCGGTAATTGAGAGGTGAAATTGCAGGTATTTTTTCCAAGAAACTATACTACTTTACTACTAAGCTTTTAGATATTACCTTGGAAATCCCCCCCTTTAATGATTTTTACATCTGCATTGTACATCGTTGTCCACAAAACAATTTATGGGCGGTAATGAGAGGTAGGATTGCAAGTATTTTACCAAAGAAAACTTCCTAATAACTTCCTAATAACTTATTAGGTTATTAGTATGGGTATTCTCGTATGATTGATTTTAGAATTTGAAAGCTGGCCGTTTTTAGAGGTGTTCGAAAACAGAGGTTTTGCTGTAGCATGTCTTTTCAAATTGAGGACAGTGCATCTAAGTGAAGTTTGTTCAGTTGAGTTTGTCTATAAAAAGTTCTTGTTTTATATTTGAATTTTCTTTTTAAATCGCATATTATTAATTTTTTTAATGAAATTAAACTTTTAAACTGCTAATAACTAGCTTTTATTTTTAGACATTCACTACCAATAAGGATCACTTTAATAAGAGTTTCTTTTATGTATTTTCGTAACGGTTCCGCGTTTATCTAAATAAATTTAAACTTCGAAACCCAAACATTTTCCATTTGGTTCTTTGCCTTTTCGTTTATTAGTTTTCTTTTTAAACTATGATTTACAAGTATATTTTTCATTGATTTTTTCATCTTTCTGTTTGATTATGTTTATACTACGGTTCATTTCCGTCTACACCATGTGTATAAATGGTGAATTGTTATAATCTAAAAATATATAATTATACGGATTACTCATCCGAATTTAATTTGGATGATAGTAGACGGATTTTCGGTTTCATCTCATTTGTGTTAGTGTGAATCATATTTTCCATAGAAAATGAAATAGTTTTTAAGTAAACCGTGTGGTTTTTCCGTGAAGTCGACTGTTGGCGTCTCGATGGCGTTGGGCTCGATGGACACCAAATGTAGCGAGACGAAAACGTGACAGCATCAGGCTCCGTCATCGTAAGGCGAGGAACGGGGAATCAAAATGCGAGACCGCTAAGCAGGACCAGGAAAAAGGGGATATGCTTTTGGGTGTTCGAAGAGTGCGTTGATAATAGCAGATGCTGTTTGTAATATTGCTGCGAAGAATTAATAAAGTTGTTCATACGTTTGTGGTGGTTATTTCTTACTGTTATTTAAAGACTTAATTTCCTCATTACCCTAACATCAGGAGTCGGATAAAAAACCCACGTCCTTGGTGCGAATTGTAATTGTGTTGTGTGCAGTTCTTTGAAACCATGTCGAACCGTAGCCACGGGGTTTACCGACGAGAGGGTGGTGCCGTTGGAAACGACGAGGATGCGAGTGAAGGGCGACTACAAGGTGTAGGGCGGCGCCGGCGGCCGAGGTCCACGTCCAGACACCGTAGCCGGAATGAACAAGGGCGACGTTCTAATAGCACCTCCAGGTCTCGGGGCAGGGCCCGGGAGCGTTCGCGGTCCAGAGGCCATAAGTCGAAGCGCAGGACTTCCCGGAAAGAAAAGAATCGTCCCCGAGAGCGCTCCAGGTCTGGTAGGACGGAAGTGAGCCAATCAGTTTCTCTATTGAGTGAAGCACTCGTTGAGGGTATGGAAAAATTAGCGAATAAGCTTACGGTTAGGGAAAGTCAGCAAACGGTAAGTGCTACTTCGCTTAATAATAATCCTATTGCAGAATTCGATCCGACTAATCAGAATGTTACCGATTGGCTTGATGCCGTAGAGGAATACGTTGCTATATATAATTGGAATGACAAGACCACCTGTCATTTAGCGTTAAATAAGTTAAGTGGTGCCGCTGAGGTGTGGTATCGCGGTTTACCCTCTCGTATTCATACATGGCTCGAGTGGAAACGGTTACTTATGCAAAACTTTGTGCCGACAAGGAATTTGCACAAACTAATGGGCACAATGATGGCCTGCGTAGCGAAGCCCCGTCAGAGCCTGTACGCGTACGCGTTTGAAAAACTTGCGTTAATAAATCAATTAAAACTTCCAATGACAGATGCAGACAAGGTTCACTTAATTATGGGTGGAATATCAGACCCACAAATACAATTTTCGGTAGAGACTGCGAATATAACCGAACCCAGTAGATTGGCCGGTCATTTTAAAGTGTACGATGCTAATATGCAGGCCCGGATTGGGACAAACTCCGGTAAAGGAGCGGTCGCAGTATCAGTAATAGCCGCTGCGGAAGGTACGGAATCCTCGGAAAAGACAGCATGTTTCCGTGCGGTCAATTTGGTCATTTAAAACGCTCCTGTCCTCGTAACTATCCACGGTTGCAGCGTACAGGTACTAGGTACAATCTTAATACCATTAGACACACCGGAAACGAAAAATTTTACAAAGACATTTATTTGAACGGTAACTGTATCAAGTGTTACCTGGATCTTGGTAGTGAGGTCTCTCTAATTACGAAGAATGTCGCTGAAACATATTCGTTAAGCTTAACGCCGCCCAAACCAGCGATTGTTTTGTCCACACTTACTGGCGACATTATTCCGCGATTTATTACAAACGCCCACATAACCGTGAATACAGTAGAACGGAACATTGATTTTTATGTAGTCGATAACGAGTTTCTGGGAGTAAATATACTAATTGGTCAGAATTTTACAGAATTGGAAGATGTTTTCTATTTTAAAAGCGGGAATGAATTGGCATTTAGTGAAACGTTTGAAACGTGGAAAGTAAATAAGATAAATAAAATAGATGTAAAAATAGGAATTCAAGATCCGGACGTAATTAAACAGCTTTTAAGACTCCTCGATAAGTATCCGGCATGCATGGCCCAGAATTTGTCGGAATTGGGGGTCACGACTCTTGCCGAAACGACAATAACTCTAACGAATAAAACACCAATTGTACATCGACCGCGTCGTTTTTCAGATACGGAACGTGCCGAAATTCGCGAAATTGTAGACGACTTATTGGCAAATGGGATTATTCGCGAATCTCGATCACCATACGCATCTTCTGTATTACTGGTAACTAAGAAAAACGGAAATAAGCGATTATGTGTGGATTTTCGGGCACTTAATAAGAATACGGTCTCAGAGGTCTACCCTTTACCGCGAATTGAAGACCAGTTGCGACGGTTGTCAGGGTGTAAATATTTCATTGTTCTGGATTTATTTTCTGGTTATTATCACATACCGGTTGCACCCGAATCGGTGCCGCTTACTGCATTTATCACCCAGGATGGGCAATATGAATTTTTGCGAACCCCATTCGGTCTCAAGAATGCCCCAGCGGTCTTTCAGAGGATGTTAAATGCAGCTTTGGGGCAGTTGCGATTTACTAAAGTATTGGTTTATCTGGATGATATACTGATCCCCACGAAAACTATTAATGAGGCCCTCCAAATTTTGCACGAAGTATTGGAAATTCTAAAAATTAACGGGTTAACTTTGAATTTAAGTAAATGTTGTTTCCTTTCTACACAAATCGAATATCTTAGCTACGACATTTGCGAATCCCTTATCCAGCCAGTACTGGTTTCACAACATGCGGCGGTTTGTCAAAAAGTATGTTAAAAATTGTCTGAATTGTTTGTATTTTAAAGACCCGCAAGGTCCGTTGCCGGGGTACTTGCACCCTATACCAAAAGTTCCGGTTCCTTTCCACACCATTCATGTGGATCATCTGGGACCGTTCATAAAAACCAAATCCGGGAATACACAGTTACTAGTAGTCGTAGAAGCTTTTACAAAATTTGTATTGATTTACCCTGTTCAAAATACAAAAACTAAATTTACGATACGGGCAATGAAAGAGATGATAAAGGTATTCGGGGTTCCGAGACGCATTATTAGCGATAGGGGAACATCTTTTACAAGCTTAAAGTTCCAAGAATTTTGCAAGGGTATAGGAACGAAACATTACATGAATGCAGTCGCTGTTACTCGCGCTAACGGTCAAGTTGAGCGGTACAATCGCACGATCTTAGACTCACTATCGACTATGGGGGCGAATAGCGATGATGACCGTTGGGACGAAAATATATCTAATATTCAATTAGGGTTGAATGGCATCTTTAATAAAGCTATTGGGATAACGCCAAGTGAGGCTTTATTGGGGTTCTGAGTATTTTCGCAGGGTCAGTTGGAGTTAGAGCGAGAAGCTGTCGATGTCACTGCTGTCCGAGCTCGTATATAACAATGCCAGGACCGTTACCAAGCAGATCAGAAGCTGAATCAAGCTGAACAGCAGCCACGGGTAGCAGTGGAAAATTGTTGCCAAAGTGGCGGGGTCCCTTCCGCATTACAAAGGTCCTCGGTAACGACAGGTATGAGGTGGCCGGCATTCCCGGTAGTATTCGATCCCGTTGCCGTTACACTGGGGTTGCGGCTGTAGATAACATACGACCCTGGATTCACTTTGCTGGAGAGGATGAGACGATGGAGGTCCCAGCTGTTGGGTAGTATGGCCGGTTGGCGGACAAGCCACTGGGCCGATGGCCGGTTGGCGGACAAGCCACTGGGCCGATGGCAGGTTGGCGGACAAGCCACTGGGCCGATGGCAGGTTGGCGGTCAAGTCACTGGGCCGATGGCAGGTTGGCGGTCAAGCCACTGCGCCGATAGCAGGTTGGCGGTCAAGCCACTGGGCAGATAGAAGGTTGGCGGTCAAGCCACTAGGCAGAGGTACCTTTCTCGTTCCCCGGGATCGAAACAGCGGGGGGGGATGTGCGAAGAGTTTCCGCTGCCCTAGAGCTTTCGGGGGAATTGAGAACGGTACGCCTGGGGTCACTGGTACGTGGGGCATTGCAGGCACGGGGTGACCACAAATTACTAACCCCTTATAGGTAGATTTCTTAGTTACATTGTTTATTGTTTAATGCTAATACAGTTATATTGTTTATTGTTTGCTCATAATATGATTTATTGACACTTGGCGCCAAGTATCCATTAATTCCTAGGTTAGGCTCAGCGACTCGCACTGGAACTCCGTACTCCGGCAGATGGAGACTTACCACATAGACTGTCTGTTAACCCAGTAGTCTTTTTTTTATCTATCATATTACTCAATCCAAGCCCAATTTGACGTTGATTTAGTTTCAGTTAATGCCATCTCAAGGACTGTTGAGTGGGACACTGCAACGGTCAGGAAAGGCCGAATGTTGGCGTCTCGATGGCGTTGGGCTCGATGGACACCAAATGTAGCGAGACGAAAACGTGACAGCATCAGGCTCCGTCATCGTAAGGCGAGGAACGGGGAATCAAAATGCGAGACCGCTAAGCAGGACCAGGAAAAAGGGGATATGCTTTTGGGTGTTCGAAGAGTGCGTTGATAATAGCAGATGCTGTTTGTAATATTGCTGCGAAGAATTAATAAAGTTGTTCATACGTTTGTGGTGGTTATTTCTTACTGTTATTTAAAGACTTAATTTCCTCATTACCCTAACACGACTTTTAAGGGAGTTAGGAAAAGTAAATCTATACTATTTATATTTTTACCAACTTGGAAAACATACAAGTTGACAATGGAACTAGGCTTATCTCTCCTTTATGTATGATCCAATTTATGTGAAATTTGATACAGAGTTACTATATAGATATAATTTCGGATTTATTGACAGGTAGAGTAAAAATGTGTGGCTTTCGGTTTCGCCGGAAATATTTTAAAACTTTTAAAAGCGTGTTTTTAAATGTAACTAACACCTTGTATAGTTTACATTTGTAGGCCGGGGTCGTAATTCAATAATGATTTAAATTGGTTAAACATGCTTTTGGTACATTTAGGTTAAAGAATTCTAGTTCTCACAAATTAAAGTTAATCCCCAGTTCTGAATGTTACATTTGACAGGTCCTTTCGGGTCGTGTTACTGCTTGCTCCGGAATGGGCGGGAACGGTCGGTTACGCTTCACTAGCAGTAATTCATATGCGTTCCATTTTGAGACCAAAACGCAAAATACCACAGAGCCGGATTAAGGCACACATGAAAAGATAATTACAACACATTAGTCGCTTACCCTTTAAATGGAAATTAGCAGTACTTACGGGGGGATTGGGGATCCCCCGTGCCGTCTCACGTTGGTTCTGGATGATTGGGGTCTTCGGGAGTGAAGACCTTCAGTGCACTATCACGATCATGATGACCTGAAACAGATGATGCTTGCCGCATCAGGCGCCCTTTAGCCGAACGCTAACAGGACCAAGTACACAGAGGCACTGTCAATGTATTCATCTCCCTCCGAGTCCGCTCCTCGTTGGGAATGCAATACAAGAACCTGTAGGGGAATAAGCACCCCTAGGCTGCCCAGTGATCAGCTGGGGCCACTGGTGTAATTCTAATTAATTACCCAGGTCGAAGGTAGACTGGAGAAACACGCCCATTTCTCCGTCTCCTAAGCAAACAGTATACTGTGCGGTTAATTTTACAGAGCTCAATTCACATATCATCAACAACAACAGCAATTCCACAAATTGCCAACAAATTAACACAACAACAACAGGCAACTCCTCAATTGCCAACACATCAATATAATACAGCAATTCCAACCAATTGCTAACAACACAACATAAAGCCAATCACACATTGGCCAACAATCACAATTCAAGCAACAACTCACGTTGCCGAATAATAACAAGACAACAGGTACCAGCACTTCCAAGTGCCGTATAACAAACACAGCGAATATTAGCATTACGCATCTTTACGTTTGTAGTCTCAATATAGAATACACGCATTACACTATAAACCGCTAAAGGTCTCTTTTACGTTTCAAACCGACCGCCCGTGAACAGCACCACAATGCCACTGTCCCTTCTCGCATAATCATACCGATTCCTTCCCTAGCAACCCTAATTCTTGTAAACTTTTAAATATGTGTTTTCTCTAGCTCTAGGAGGGTGTGACAAACCATTAAGACCAGATGCAGAGTCAGAAGGGTCACCACTTTATGAATACACATTCCTTCTTATGTCGTAAATACATTTTGGTTCCTACAAAGAATTTAAAACTGAACTTATTTAAGACATTTCCTATTATCATTTACTATTAATTAATCACTAAAGATGCTAAATTCGCATACAGAAAATAAATATCCCACATTCGGCCATCCTGAAGACTTCTCGTCCTCGAGAATGGTAGACTATGTTTCTAGACAAGTATCTTATGTACGGGATCCTATCGGAGTGCTATCTCCATCGCGTTTCTTTGCTGAGTTATCCGAAATTCCAAGAATTGGAATCCAACTCTTAAGGCGATCCTTAACCACAACGTTAGGAAATACCTGATCTACAACGATGAGTCTCACGTACTTGGGAACACGCTTTTTAATATGACTATCAGTAGTTATGGTCAGTATTATAACAACCCACTAGATGTTCTATGAATCACTCTGTCAACGATGTAGTAATCGTAAATTGTACCTTGGGGACCGCTTTGTCCCAATTGACATTACATCTATTACCGTGAGATCTAGCTACCGCATACATGTTGAATTCTTATTTTGGGGCACATGTTAGAGAACTCTCATGACGCATCTGATCGTCTTGTCGTTGTTCTAGTGACATAAAACTGAGTGGCGGGAAACCGAACAGCATATGTAGATTTTGTTGATCGTACCGTTGATCAGAGCCTACTTGGTGAATGTATTTACCATCACTAGCGCATAACGCAAACTACTTTTAGTTTTGGTAAATGGACCCAAATAGTTATATGTAGAGTATAAAAAGGAATAGACTGTTTGAGAATAGGATGGAGATCTCGAGGATACTTACCGGAAGGATTGTTGGTGTGCAAACAAAGAGGACAACACACAATGTATGCTTCCTACCAAATACTAATAATTTTCAAGTTAATTTCTTTAATGCTCATTTCTAACGAAGTCACCCACATCATCATGGGCACTTCTTACCACGCATTGACACATTGCTCGTCACGTGAATTATGTCTGGAATTGTAATGCGATACACATGATATTGCACAAAGATCGGCAGATCTTTCTGTCGTATTCGGTATTTGGAGATCGAGAAAGAACCTCCTGAATGTCTCGCATTTTTGTCAGGTGTTGACTGTACTGATAATATCCAATCTACATAATTCATTGTATATCCGCCCTGTACTCTATACTGAAATCATATTACTAGAGCAGGAGTCACCACCTAATAATTCTTTTTGTAGGAGCTTAGCATTACAATCGGTAGCCACTTGGAACTTACACGAGATATACACGAAACATTTCTAAGGGTCTCTACTACAACTAAAATTTCTAGTTCAAAGCAATTGTACTTATTTTTACTATCTGTTTGATGGTTATTGCCATCTCTGCATAAGAATGCAGACCTACTAACTACCAGCCAAACCTACTCGCCGCTGTATAGATCCCAGTGTCAACGAGGGGATTCTATATAGCTGTACTGGACAGGGTCTATAATCCATTGCAAACTTGCTAATTAATTAGAGCATAACCTGAACGAAGTATTTAAGAAAATTCGTTCACCCTAACTATTGACGCACCTAACGATTTCCCTTTGAAGCTCAGAAATATTTTACCAACTTCGCCCACCAAATAACTAAACTTAACCAATTTCTCTTCGCCCAGTCTACCAGTGCTCGCAGACACTTCCATGTCCACGTAGTTCACGCTTTGTTGAAGGCATGAATATTACTTCAAGTAAAGTGGTAAACATTTGCCCTATAATCCTTGCTGCGCCGTTGCTAACCTATTGAGATTATATCGCACAGTGACAGATGGGATTAATATATCGCTGAGATACACGCCTGCTGTATCTTCACAAGATGCCATGACAGGGTTCTAATCGAATGGACACTCAAAGTGCATTGAAGATGCCAAACGGGATTTTCTTCAATTTATAATGTGGCACAAATACTGTATACTGTGTTTCACACGAAACCCCTTCTACGGAAACCTAATGATAATCCGATGCTAAGATCTGATGATATGCAACCTGTGTTTCTGAGCATTCTATCATCCGCATCTATCTATCTAGCCATGTATAGCCTGTCTTCACCATGTGTCTTGTTTTCTTTTTATTTACTAATGAAATATAAGATGCAAATGAAATTTGGAATACAGTTTATGGATAGAAACAGTTCATCGTTAGTTGACCTCATGTCGATCTCTACACTGACAACAAATCCTACTTTGCGCGAGTCTAACGCAAAGCAACCTCTATACCAACGTCTTACAAGGTCTCCTATCCTTGAGTTTACTGTTTCAAGTCGTACTGTGTGAAACTCTATAATCGTGAAATGAAATAGAAGCAAAATAACTAACATCAGTCTCACAAGGCCCATCGAGAACCCTACACCTAAAAAACTGCCCTAACACTACCCATCACTATCAAATGCAAATTATGGATGAGAATGATACAACTGCACCGAAGCAACCTCCAGGCAGAAAATCTCAACAACTCCCACGAAATTCCCATCAATTATTTCCTTCTATCTATGTGTACCTAACTAACAATAAGTAAGCTATATTTCAGTAGCCTAATGTTCTCTCCTTCTTGGCAAAAGCTTACACTATAAAAAAAAACAAAGGATCTCTTGATCCTGAGGTACCAGACACGACTTGAACGTCTATCCTTTCCCTGGCACTACCTACACGTAGTTACTATCGATCTTCCATATTGTTAATACTTACTCGATTTCAAAACTAATTGAACGGGAAGAATCATTTCCGATAATCTCACCTATTTGAAACTTCTAATGATTTTGCTGGTTATTAAACCACAACTAATTATAATCGGCCTTATCTTAGAAAGATACATTGCACATCGATGATCGAAGATCAATTATATGCAGGGAACTGGTTAGTTGAATGGATCCAGAATGTTCATTAGAAAAGGTCGTGTAGGAAGTGATAATTACAGTAAGATTGGAAAAGGAACAAAACAGGAATTACCCAAATGTAATAACACGATAATGATTTGGCGTTAAACTAAATAATAAAATTAACGGAGCACATAATGGATCATAATTTTTGAATCGCATAAGTCAATAAACCATTGAATGATCAAACACCAATTTAGTTCACATAAACACCCGTGTATTTTTTTTTTTTGTTAACTATTTTACTAACCGTGTCCCTCGTCTAAACTACACAATGAAGCTGTACATAACTCAAACGGAAGTAAAATTAAAAACTTGAATTGGATACTCATTGCAGTACGTGCTCACGTAATTTGAATGTACGTAAAATCAAAATTGCAAATATCAACGAAAATTAACTCAAATGTACGTATAATTATAAACGCTAACTGAATTAATGGAAACATGTGCGTAATTAAAGGTAGGTAAAAATAAAACTCCGAATAGATCAATTAAAATACATACATAACTCAAATCTAGGTAAAAGTATAAACTCTAATGTAATAATTCTACGTAAAGCAATTGTACATAAAAGTAAAACTCCGAATAGATCAATTAAAATATGTACGTAACTCAAGTGCACGTAAAATTATAAACTCGAACTGATTAATTGAATCATGTGCGTAAATCAAATGTACGTAACAGTAAAAACTCCGAATAGATTAATTAAAATACGTACGTAATTCTAACTGGATTAATTGACACATGTACGTAAATTAAATGTACGTAAAATTAAAACTCTGAATATAGCGATTAAAATACGTAGGTATCCCAATTATGAGTGAAATTAAAAACTCGCAGCAGATTTAACGATACGTACATACATAACTCAAACGTAAGAAACATTAAAATTCTAATCGTAATAATTGAAACACATGCGCATTTCAAATCTCTCGTGCACGCATGATTAAAAACCATAATCATATTGAGATTCGTTTTAAGGGTTTGCCATCTTTACGGCATAAAGTCACCTTTGGTAGCCAATGAGGTTTGTGTATGGCCAACGATACGATATTATTAAAAACCCTCATCATCAACTATAATGCAATATATAAATTCACGCAGAAACATTAATTTACAACGAGTGTATTAAAGGAGCAAGCAGTTGACCTAGCAATCCCACTTCTGACATTTGTAGGCCGGGGTCGTAATTCAATAATGATTTAAATTGGTTAAACATGCTTTTGGTACATTTAGGTTAAAGAATTCTAGTTCTCACAAATTAAAGTTAATCCCCAGTTCTGAATGTTACATTTGACAGGTCCTTTCGGGTCGTGTTACTGCTTGCTCCGGAATGGGCGGGAACGGTCGGTTACGCTTCACTAGCAGTAATTCATATGCGTTCCATTTTGAGACCAAAACGCAAAATACCACAGAGCCGGATTAAGGCACACATGAAAAGATAATTACAACACATTAGTCGCTTACCCTTTAAATGGAAATTAGCAGTACTTACGGGGGGATTGGGGATCCCCCGTGCCGTCTCACGTTGGTTCTGGATGATTGGGGTCTTCGGGAGTGAAGACCTTCAGTGCACTATCACGATCATGATGACCTGAAACAGATGATGCTTGCCGCATCAGGCGCCCTTTAGCCGAACGCTAACAGGACCAAGTACACAGAGGCACTGTCAATGTATTCATCTCCCTCCGAGTCCGCTCCTCGTTGGGAATGCAATACAAGAACCTGTAGGGGAATAAGCACCCCTAGGCTGCCCAGTGATCAGCTGGGGCCACTGGTGTAATTCTAATTAATTACCCAGGTCGAAGGTAGACTGGAGAAACACGCCCATTTCTCCGTCTCCTAAGCAAACAGTATACTGTGCGGTTAATTTTACAGAGCTCAATTCACATATCATCAACAACAACAGCAATTCCACAAATTGCCAACAAATTAACACAACAACAACAGGCAACTCCTCAATTGCCAACACATCAATATAATACAGCAATTCCAACCAATTGCTAACAACACAACATAAAGCCAATCACACATTGGCCAACAATCACAATTCAAGCAACAACTCACGTTGCCGAATAATAACAAGACAACAGGTACCAGCACTTCCAAGTGCCGTATAACAAACACAGCGAATATTAGCATTACGCATCTTTACGTTTGTAGTCTCAATATAGAATACACGCATTACACTATAAACCGCTAAAGGTCTCTTTTACGTTTCAAACCGACCGCCCGTGAACAGCACCACAATGCCACTGTCCCTTCTCGCATAATCATACCGATTCCTTCCCTAGCAACCCTAATTCTTGTAAACTTTTAAATATGTGTTTTCTCTAGCTCTAGGAGGGTGTGACAAACCATTAAGACCAGATGCAGAGTCAGAAGGGTCACCACTTTATGAATACACATTCCTTCTTATGTCGTAAATACATTTTGGTTCCTACAAAGAATTTAAAACTGAACTTATTTAAGACATTTCCTATTATCATTTACTATTAATTAATCACTAAAGATGCTAAATTCGCATACAGAAAATAAATATCCCACACATTGTTTGAAATTTACAAGTCAAGTTACATAAGACTAGGATGCAAGTTTTAATTTTTTCAAAAATTGTTTCAAAAAACGCCTAAGGACTTTTCTAATTCACTTTAGTATACTGTAATAGTAGATCGTGTTACTAGGATTAAAAATGACTCTTTGTTTAACGAACAATTGCGAATCAAAGTTAGTTTTAATCCGTACAACACATATTATTTTTTTCTCCTTGGATTACAAGTACTTTTTCTTACTAGTAAAACGTACATTTTTATATTCGCAACAAAAACGTCAACTTTAATGACAGATAATAGTCTTAAATTAATAGTCTTTTAATCCGTTTGGAGAGACAAAAATAGTTATTTCTTCGGTTAGTCTAATAGCAAGTGATGCTGCAAACGTATTTCTTAAAATAATTATTTCTTTAATTAGAACAAAAAATGCATGTTTTGGGACGAATAAGAAAATTGCCGGGTGACACGTTAGCGGAGCCTGGCAATCTTATGAGTCACAAAAACGCATTTCTTGTATGATTTAAACATACTATTTTTTCCGCACTTACAACTTTTATACTTTTAACCGCAGTTAAATCTGTAGACTGCCTGCTAACTAGTGTGAGATCGTGGGTCTCACAAGAGGTCTTCTGTAATGGGCGCCAAGAATCGTCTAAGATAGCTACAGTATTTGTCGACAAAATGTAAAAAGAACAGCACATTTGAGACTACTACCAATGTAGTCGACTTTTTCAATATAGGTATTGTCACGTGGGGGTTTCGTGACTGGGGAACGTAGTCAGAGGTAGAGAGAAATTAAACACAAGTTGTAGAAAACAACTATATACTAAAGACAATAACGAGAGTACAAAAGTTAACATACACATTGACATATTGATACATATTGTGAGGACGTATATGTCCTAAACTAATACAATACAGGGGAGGCTGGAACCAACCCTGTTATAGCACTAAGTCTACTAACTAAGCGTAGGAGCTTAGACTCCTGGTAATTATAACTAAGCCGGGTAGCCTGGTCACAACCACCCATAATTTCGCATAGAGTAGGCGATTTAAGCGCCGCCTACTCAACTAAGCAAACTAAGCCATAATTAATCAAAAGACACTTACCCGCTTGTTCTTGATGAGGCTTCTAGTGAGTCTTGGCACAGACTGATTTGAAGCCAAAACAAGCGGGTTTATATATTGCTGAAGGCGGAAACGTTACTGAATTAATTGAATACATTAAGTGGAATACGAAGAACACATGAATACTTAATAAGATCCAAACTGAATAAATTATTCTAATGAGATACAAATTGTATAAATTATTCTGCAGACTGTATAAATTAGTCTAATGAGATTCAATCTGTATATTTTATTCTAATGAGATTCAATCTGTATAAATTATTCTCAAGGCTTATGCAGATTGTGAACCGCGCGTGGCGGCGCGTGGGCGAGTATCGCACTACTCTAGTTTACTAAATGAATGCAAGTTGAAATGTTACAAAAAGGATTTCATTTAAAATAATTCCGTGTGTGACATAGCTGTAAATATAAACCCCCAAATAATACTCATATAAATAATAAGTATTCAGGTATGATACACAGTGCTTTATTATCAATTAAAACAAGTTATATTTTAATCAAGGATAAATAGTCTTGGTAAAAATGATATACAGAATTAATTCTTCTGTACAATTGAACGGGCTGAGAATTCATGCGAGCGGGCTAATTACTTTAATCCTGACTAAATTGCAAGTCTCAAAAATGTAATCTAAAGGGCACGGTGAATTAACGCGATATACCTGTGCTGGTATATTGCGCAATTGTTAACCTCAGATTTTAATTGTTTAATTAATTACGGAACAAAGCTATACGTATTCACTCGCAAATATTCCTAACAATGTAAACTGATAATAAAATATATGAAATAGATATATAGAACTAATTGCTACATGCACACTGGAGAAACACCATTTAACACAGAAAATTTTAATATATAAATATACAGTAATGTTTTATTTGCAATAAAGGATTGTCAAACGTTATTACTATCAGAAATATTTGCTGCAATATAAGTGACTCACGATACAGGTGTGTGTCTTTTCAATCTGCATAGGAACGCCACCAACCACGTTGAACGTAGCGTGATCCAAGGAGACAACCAGCAACCAAGTAACTGTACGTGGGCAAGAAACTCAACGTAAAGATGTTTTAACAACCCAAAAATACAACGAAGTGGATGAAGTTAAGGTGAAATAAAAAAGATAATTCAAAAAGGTCTGTAACAAACAAAATCAATGCACCAAGCAAAGTTCGGATAAGTACCTTAGATGGACGCCGACCTAGTGATAAAGTTATTCCGCTTCTAAATGCGGATAACGCCGATTAAATATCGAATCCTGTCAAAAGAATTATAGTATAAGAAACTGAACGTAGAGAAAAGCTAAACAATACGAACCTCGACAACGTGCTTCTAACCGCTAAAAGAACTAGCGGTAAATCCCTTACGGTACTAATAAAATTGGAAATCACCGCCAAAAATTAATTATATATCTGCACAAATGCAATTTTCATATCACAACTTAAAGGGAAAATCTATTTAACGGCGAAGCCTCTAAAACATTTTTTTAAAGAAGTTGTTTCACGAACGAACCGACAAAGTGTAAGTTCACAATCAACAGGAAGTTACTTAACCAAAAAGGCAACTAAACATAGAGATAATGCGAAAATCCTTAACGCTGTACAATATAACACAAATGCATAGCTATACAGGATGCTATGAAATTAGCACGTAACAACTGTTTATAACAAACAACATGACGTTAAACTACTTTTTATTTACTGTAATTTGCTAAGGAATTCTTGTTTCCGGGTAAAAAGAGACAGTTTTAATATAAATACAATTAAGAAATATTTTCAAATGTGTAATCTTCAATTCTTCACTATCATTTTATTGGAAAATTGAAAAACCTTCCACAGCCGACGCAACGTTCAGAGATTTCAACGCGTTAAATAAAAAAGTTAGGATTGGTTTTTGTTTTTTTTGACGTGAAATTTACTGGAAGTGACCTCAACTTACGTATTTTAAATGGAACATCCTGTATAATTTGTGATTTCGATTTTCAATTAAATTGTGAACCATTAATCACCTAAAACGCTTTCTTCTGGGTCCCAAAACAAAGGAAAACTACCGTTTTACGTCAGTTACACTCGTTACGTCAGTAAAAAAAGTAGATTTTTACTAATCATATGATAATCATTTTTTTTTTATTTAATAATGTAATGGTATTCTAGGATAATTGGTCGAAAACAATTGTCCAAACAGACAATTTGTCAGAAACAATTGATCAAAAGCTAATTAATCAAAATATATAACAAGGCTGATAAAAACACGTTTGTTTTTGTTATACTTTCATTTTAATTTTATGAATAATACATCAATAGATAAATCATAAAAAACGGGTAAAAATAGGTAAGTCAGCAGACAACTCAAAGAGATAAAAAGGTAATTAACATGTTTGTAAATACACTTTTTTGTTATATTTTTATTTTATATATAATAACTATGTTATGTAACCTAACCTTACCTAATGCAATGTAATCTAAAGCACAATTAGACATATGAAGGAGTGGATTTCTTGCGCATATATAAAGGGGGTGCTGGAGTTACACATAATATTCTTGGACCTCCAGGTTCCAGTCGACACATTGGATATTAGAAGCAATGTTTGTTAAAAGTTTTAAATTAAATTTGAAAATTCATGTTAATCTTAAAACGCATGTTAGACTAGATATATGTATTTTCTTTATAAAATATGTGTTTGGCATATTTGTGTTATTATATTCTTTAAACACGTGTATTTGATTGATACAAATACAACAGCAATACAAATAGCATTGATTGTTTTAGGAAACTGACATCATTCTGAAAGTTAAGTTTTTCCATGCTCTTTGATCATGCTTTTTAAAATTGCATTTTTTTGAAATTTGGAAAGCTAAAAATTTCAGTTATTTTTTAAACAATAATAATTTTTTCATGTTATATATCATATTAAAGCCCATACGAATAGTTGTAAAACCAGTTCATTTCATTACTGTGACTCAACTACAACTCGAATTATAGACAAATAAACATTCTTCCGCAACTCAAAAATCACGCTTTTTCGCGTCTTTGAGTACCGATTCAGCAAAAAAATCAACAAAACATTAAATGCATTACTTTCGCTGAATACTATAAGTACACTAAGTTTGAAATAGTATATTAAAGTATTAGTTTTACAAGACACGTTTTTAGCGCACGCGTCCGCACACGAGTTTAGAAAACGACCCGCGTAGCGGGTAGTTTTGTAAAGGACAAGTGCGCTAAAACGTCTTATGAATCGAATACTTTATATTATTTATAATCATTTAAAAAAAGAAATAATTTAATTTTAAATAAAATTTGTTAGGGGAGCTTTGTTAACTTTTTTAACAGTTGTCAACATTGAATATTCAGAAACCGCATTTGTTTTTCTTTACAGCATTAATAAGTTTGACATTTTAAGAACAGCTGTTCAATACTGATATTAACTTAACGCAAAATGCGTGTCCTAATGGCTTCATTAGAACACGCAAATATAAAAAATATTTAAAAGGGCAAGGTTGAAAATCATACTTATTTTGGTTGATTTGACATGGAATGGCTCTTAGTTTAGTTATTCATGAAAACATCAATCAATAATTTTTAATTAATAATGAAAAATAGTGACATAATGGTTTATTATACACCAAGGGACTAAAGTGCATTTTTTAATTCCGAGTGTGCAGTTTATTTTCCCGAGCGTCAGCGATGGAAATAAATACACATTTTTAGCGCACGCGTGGAAGTTTTCTAAAGGACAAGTGCGCTAAAACGTCTTATGAATCGAATAGTTTATACTATTTTTTCTATTTGCTTTATTTTTAATCATTTAAAAAAGAAATAATTTAATTTTAAATAAAATTTGTTAGGGAAACTTTGTTTGCTTTTTTAACAGTTGGCAACACGGAATATTCAGAATAGTTTCAGAAAGTTTATTTTCCCGAGTGTAAGTGTAAGCGGTGGAAATAAATACACGAGGGAATAAAAGGCACTTTAGTATCGTGATTTATAATTATGCTATTTTTTGCACGACCTAAAAAACTTAATTGCAAGAATTGCCGGAATTTTCAAGAATACTGTTAAATGATATCCTTACAATTGAACTCTGCCAACACCAAAATCACACAATTGTAGGATAATCGATCCTAAGTAGGTTTATCAAGGAAACACTTACTCCCCAGGGAGTAAAACGTTACTGGTAACATGCAAGGAGAATTGATAGCGTGTAAGGAAAAAATAATACTTAATTTTCCATAAAACCAACGAATTTGGTCTTTTTTTATTCAGCTGCCGTATTTTCAAATAAAACTTAAATTGTGTATTTGATTATACCGCTAATAATTTGTTTACATTTTTATTATTGTTCCTCTTAATTTTATGTATACCACCATAAAGCAAGCCAATCATATGCAAACTTTATTTACCTTGAAAGAGTTCCCTAGAGATTCGGTTACGGCACCATCTTATTGAAAAATAAAGTCAATGTGATTGTCCAATTTTTTGATTAAAAAAATTCACATATTTTTTCCAGTTCATCAAAAATTATTGATCTTATGATTCTTTCCAGGATTATGCCAAACCAGCAGCTATTAAATCCGAATCTATCTTGAAAATTGCCTTTTTCTATTAAATGTTTTCCATAAATCCTTAAACTATTTGGGCTAAACATGCTCATGTTTGTAAAACGAATTTCCCCCGAACAAAGAAATTGGTATGGAAATCTGTTGTTTTTATCGTGAAGGTGTTGATGAATTTGAAAAATAAATGAGCGATACTTTCGTTTATGCAATATTTTCCAAACCGTAGAAGTTGTTAATTGCACTTGCTTTGACGATTTCCTGGGTTGATGGTGTTGGATTTATTTTCACAAGTAAAGACCAAAGGGTCAATTTCTTTTTCCTTTTTAATAATAAAGTAGTCATAATTTTTGTCTATTTCCTTTCATTACGTGTCGCATCCTTTCTAGCTTTTCGCTTCTTGAATAAACATTAATTTTGAACAGCTTGGTCAGCTGAAGGTCAGATTGATAAAGGTTAAAGAAATTAAGTTTAAACGGTTTAATGGTGCTAAACACAGTTGGTTGTTGACTTAGAAGATGAAGTCCGGCGTGACTTGCCAGTCGACCTCGACCTGGTTGACAATAGCTAAAGTTACCTACATTCAGTAGTCAATATCACCGAATGGGTAGTATTGGGGTGCTCGTTGCTTTCTAAAATCATGTATGGTGATACATAACGGTGCACACCTGGTTCTTCAGAATTCCACTGGAGCTGCGACACTGCAAACGCACTTCCGATAGCTATAATTGCCTAGAAGCAACGAGGGATAACACAGGGGATCTCAATCCCCCGTAAGCTACTACTTATACCCGTGTAAAGTGTAATCCACTAAGTGAAACTGTCTTTTCAGGATTCCCTAAATCCGGCCCTTTGTTGTCTTACGTTCTGTTCTCGCAGGTGATGCACATTAACCGACCAACACGCCCACAAAGGAGCAAGAAGTCACCCTAAAAAAACCTGTTGAATGTAATATATCTTTGATTTGTGAAAATTAGAAAATAAATCTGCCAAAAGAAATTCTTAATAAATTTCAAAGTATTATGAAATTGCTAGACTATCGTTTGAATGAAATCGAAATTTTTGATTTAAAAATACAGGGTGGGATTAAAGTATGGAATATTAAAAAAAAAAGCGAACTCAACCGGTTTTTCTAAAAACGCTGAAACACGTCGATTTTGTTTTTTAAAAATACACATCAATATGTGCGATTCACTTTCCGACTTTCATTTGTTTCTAAGTTATGACGTCATCACAAAAAAATTTAAATGACAATATAGATTTTTTATAGAGGAATCCGATAGTGATTTTTCTTCCCTTTATGATGATGCAAATAAATCATAGGGTTGCATAACAAAAATTCTGAGAAAAATCGATCTGAACTTAGTAAATGTGTTAGTTATGACGTCATCACAAAAAATTTAAATGACAATATAGATTTTTTCTAGTGGAGTCCGATAGTGATTTCTCTTCCCTTTATGATCATGCAAATAAATAATAAGGTTGCATAACAAAAATTCTGAGAAAAATCGATCTGAACATTTAATGTTATTGATATTATGGTATTAATATATCAAATCGATTTTTCTCAGAATTTTTGTTATGCAACCTTATAATTTATTTGCGTGATCATAAAGGGAAGAGAAATCACTATCGGATTCCACTACTAAAAACTTATATTGTCATTTAAATTTTTTGTGATGACGTCATAACTAACAAACATTTACAATGTTCAGCTCGAGTTTTCTCAGAATTTTTGTTATGCAACCTTATGATTTTTTTACATGATCATAAAGAGAAGAAAAATCACTATCGGATTCCGCTATTAAAAATCGATATTGTCATTTAATTTTTTTTTGTGATGACGTCATAACTTAGAAACAAATGAAAGTCGGAAGGTGAATCGCACATATTAATGTGTATTTTTAAAAAACAAAATCGACGTGTTTCAGCATTTTTAAAAAAACCGATTGAGTTCGCTTTTTTTTAATATTTCATACTTTAATCCCACACTGTATATGTTAGTTGAGTTTTATCAGTACTGAGGTGTTATCTAGATAAATAATTTATATGAATATAGTGTTGAATTGAAATGGCTAGCTTTAATAAAAATGTAACAGCTCAAATAGTTTTTCCTTCTCCCAATAGACTAACTCAGGTTTAAAACTTGATAGAGCATGAGATAAACAAACTATAAAAATCTTTTTGATTCTTGCACCTGGTAGGAAAGATACTTACTACCTACCAATGCACTTGGAATTCTGCAGCTGGACAAACAGCAATGCACTTGGAATTCTGCAGCTGAACAAACAGCAATCTTAAATTCTGTATATGAAGAAAATAAATATATGCTTGCATAAACACCAACACAAATAAACACTTAGATAAACTGAAACACAGATATTTTATTTTTATTAACAATAGATAAAATTTTTATCCAAAGAGAAAAATAAAAACAATTGTTTAAAATAAAAATATAGAAATAAGAAGAAAATCTTCGTTGAGCTTGCTCAAATGTGTTTTGTTATAGTTGCCATCTGACATGGGGGTTGCAACCGGTCTCCATTTGAACAAACTAACATCAATTAAGTTTCTCAAATATGAAAAGTATTAACAAATGCTAAATCAATTTATCTAACGGTAATGAATTATTCTTGTGAATAAACAAGTTGAAATTGTCTAAATGTTACGACCTTGTTATTTAAAAAACTTTTCAAACAAAAAAAATTAATTCTGAATTTGAATAAAAATGTCTTTATGCTTTTGTTGTGCTAAAGTGAACCAAATCCTTTTAATTTTTATTTACCTTGTATATAAATGTCAACGAATCCATTACAAATCTTTTACAGTTGGTACTACAGCATTGATCCACACAGCTGACTTCAAAAATTCATACGAGTCGAATCAATAATGGAAACAAAAAAAATCTTCTTGATTTAAGTTAAATAATTTGTCCACAATTCCATATAATTGTTGAAGAACGAAAATAAAGCTTCTTTAAATTTATATCTCAGGTAACAATTCGATAACATTAACACTTTGATAAAATTTGACGTTTGACTTCCAACGCAAATATCATATGGTTTACAATAACCTTACTTTTATTTAAGAAAATTCTTATACGAGCCGACGTAGATCTTTCAAATACGTTTTGTCGACTGAAATTGTTAATTTTTCGAAGCCTTTTTATATGTTTCCTCCAAAACAGTTGAAGAAAAGCGAGATTTCACAATCGACGGCACATCACAAATGTCATGACGTCACTAACAGAAAACTTGTGTTCAAAAATAACACTAAACTAAATTCTAAAAAGACAGAAATGTAGCTGCCGAAATAACGATTTTAACAACATCAGACACTTACAGTCTAAAATCAACATTAACTGAGAAAATTAACAAAAACGACCAACGGTCAAAATGTAGTTTACATAGAAAAATATTTAAAATAAAAGAAATCTTAAATAAATATCCGTTAACACGTTTTTAAAAGTCAAACGATCCTTTGCAAGACTCCATACAAATAACAACAAATTAAATCAAACTATACTCAAACTTGTCCAGCATACAATCTTCCAAATGCCTGCATCCAAACAACCCTGCAAAATATCAAAATAAAACCAACATTTGAAAAATTCAATAGATATCTACAAAGCTGATACCTTCATCTTTATGAACTCAAACCTTCTAAATGCAACACCCCGTAAGCAAAATGTAACATTATAAATATCAAATTACTTATCTAATATAACTAGTTCCAGTGAAATATGTACCCAAAACTGATTTAGTTTCATGGGAGAAACAAAGTTCTGGTTTACGTTGGAGACTCGTAAAGCTCAAATCTAACAAGAAGATAAAATCTTCCCGAAAAATGGAAAAACCATCCTAACATGTGACCTCTGGATTGCATAAAACATGTATTACTATAAAACAGCCTAAATAATTTATATCCTTTTTATAAATTCAAACTTTTTTAATTCGAAATTAAATTTAAAAAATATTTAATTAAAATTCGAATTTTTATGTAAAAATTGAGGTTACGTCTGCATGAAACTTATCCTTCTATAATTTCTATTTAAATTTGATAAATCTTTCTGTAACCTAACATGTAGCTCTTAAATTAAATAAATCTAATATCCTAGCATGTCTATCTTTTTATTTAATGCATGAAATAATTATATTTCAGTTTACGATTAAATCGTAGTCTTAAAATACTTCGAAAATTTGAAATCGTCATGTAAATTTTCAATCTGATGATTCCATATCATCTCAATACATTATTAAATTAAAATAAGTATCTGATTTCTGAATGTTTAATGGTGCACAAAAATTAATCTGTCGAAGGAAACGGTACAGTATTCTTTTCTTTGTTTTGTGGCCAAAAAGGAAATGCTTTAGTTAATTCATGACACGCTAGATGCAAAGATAAAAAAATTGCAAAACATGACTCTCATGGTCAAAAAGTGTCAATTGGGATTTAATCATTAATATAAATCACTAGGAATATACATACGTGTCTTATACGTGGTATTTGTGTTGTTCCATCTGTAAATCGGCTGCAGCCGCAGATCGCATAAGCTTCATAACTTCTGGGGCCTGGTTCGCCAGGTAATGGGTTGTAACAATTATTATTATTACATTCAATAAGGACGTACACAATAAAACAACACAAATAAAATTCGACACGGTTTAAGATTGATCGCAATGAAAGATTTTCTATTTATCTGTCTCTCTCCATCTTATTAAAAATCGTATAAATTGTTAGTTTAAGTGCCTTAGAACGCAGAAAGTGGCTGCCAAACAAACAATAAAAAACATAAACATGAGTCAATATTATACTTAAGTAAAATCGAAATAAAGTAATCTATCAGTATCAGTATCAAGTATCAGAGAGTATCAGTATCAATAGTGTAAAGGTTTCATAAATTACAACTTATTATTTAAAAAACTGATATGTTTTTGAATAGTAGGATGTAGTACTTCCCGTAAAAATACTTTTAAAGAGTTAGGAGTTTTTGCGCTTAAAATTTGACCAGGATGTCCGGTTATATGTGTTATTTTTTGTTTTACAGCGCACCTACCTTGAAATATAAACCGCGTTTGTTTATTTATAACATGTGCGTTTTTGATATTATACAACAACGCCTCGGTATTGTTTAGTGTAAATATTTGAAACTAATTAGCAATTGCGATTGTCAAAACAGACTATTATAATATAAACGTAGAGCATTTTTATTTGTAAATTTTTTAAACAACGTAATAATATCTGGATAATTTCACGAAGAAAACCTTAAGGAAAATATACACACTACTTACCTGGCGTGTGCATTCTTTTATACAGGGTTTTAGGTATTCTGTCTTCTTGTTTGTTATGAAGTTTTTGTTGGGGATAAATCTGAAAACCAAACGGAAATGATTCATATATGTATTCTTAAATACTGACTACCTCTAGAATAAATTTTATATTGTATGAAATAGTTTCTGTTCATGTTTTGGTAAGTAAAAGCTCTGCAACATCATTTATATTATTATTTTATAATCATTGTTATTATTTTTACAAATTTTAATAATGTAGAAAATTCTATCTTTTGTCTACTCCAATCAAGTCAGACATGTCAGCACAATTTTGGCGTAAGTTAAGACCTTGGTTATTATTATTATGTTAATAACCTGTTAACACCTTTTTGCGTTTTGTTGGATAAATAATTTTTAAATTTCAAAGTTGTAAATATTTTTTTACAATTATACTTTGATCTTATTTGTTAAAATATTTGATTTTACTTGACTTCTTTGAAATTTACTCTTGAAAGAATCTTTACATAAATAAACACTTAAAGCTGGCTGTGTATGCTTGCATGGTATGATGTTTGACTGTTGGTGCTGCCAAAACATACATATTTTTAAAATCCAATGATTTATTATAAGCAGGAGTTTTGTTTGTCTGTCTGTCCATCTAAGTACGCCCTCAGACGATACTTTGTAAACCATTTTATGAATGATTGAGCTGAAATAGGCTGCCTCACATACAAAATGCCCAAGAACAATCAGATGATTCCCCAGAAGGAAGTTATAGAAAAAAATAAGCTACATAGGATTGTGATATATAAAGGCATTAAAGCCAGAACATAACTTCATATAAAATTTAGGATGCTTGCGGCATTTAAATTAATTTTAATGAAACAAAAAAAACACAAAAACGAACTACAACTTGCACAATCTAAGTGTAAGATATATAATTTGTAATGCAGAATGTAGAAATAGAATTTACGACTGAGATTTCTATGTCAGAATTTAGAATTTAGAAATAGTTGTGAGAATTTATTGTATCACTGTAATTATAGTAAGTGTATAAATTTGATCCCCGATTGAACCCTTTAAGTTAAGTTAAAGATAAATAAAATTTGATATTCACATTTCGAAGACGAATTCTGAATTTGGAAATTAAATTTGGGATTGTGTATCCAGAAAATTCACATTTCAAAATTAACATTTAGAATAGTTAATATGATTGATTGAATTCGCGTAGGCGCTAGGTGAAACATTCTAATAAGTAAATAAAATAGAAATAGAAGTAAATAAAGGAAGAATAGTTATTTTCTGATTTGTGTAACTTTGAAGTGCCAAGATTGTATTTTGATTTTGTAGAACTTTGAATTCAAAGTTTAAAAAGGGAATTCATTGCTGTAATGACACATTGACAAATTAAAATTTTAGAATTCAAAAATACCTTATTAAAAAAAAGAATGCGAATAAGGTTATGAATTTTAATTAAAACGGCATTTATGATGATGTACAATTAAAATTAGAAATTACGAACTTAAAGCTTTGAATTTACTAGAATTTAACAGAATTGAATCTAAAACCCCCGATATAGATTCTAGAACTAGAATTTAGAATTCCGAGTTTAAGAATGAAAATTTTAAAATGTAAATTTAAAATATCTTTATAATTTAATATTCCAACTTATAATTTAAAAATATGTCTTTCAAATTTAAAACGTCGGCCTCCAGGAGTTCATAATTTACAATCCAGAATATATACACAACTTAAAAAATCACAAATCATTTTAGAAATGAAAAATACCTTACAAAATTAGAATGCGAATAAGGTTATGAATTTAAATTAAAATTTCATGTATGATAATTTACAATTAAAACTAGAAAATACGTAATTAAAGCTTTGAATAGAATCTAAAACCCCAGATATAGATTCTAGAATCTAGAATTTAAATTTCGAATTTAAGGATGAAAATTTAAAAATCGACCTCATAATTTAATATTCCAATTTATAATTTAAAAATATATCTTTCCAATTTAAAACGTCGGCCTCCAGGAGTTCATAATTTAGAATCCAGAATATATACACAACTTAAAAAATCACAAATCAATTTAGAAATGAAAAATACCTTACAAAATTAGAATGCGAATAAGGTTATGAATTTAAATTAAAATTGCATGTATGATAATTTACAATTAAAACTAGAAATTACGTAATTAAAGCTTTGAATTGAATCTAAAACCCCAGATATAGATTCTAGAATCTAGAATTTAAATTTCGAATTTAAGGATGAAAATTTGAAAATCGACTTCATAATTTAATATTCCAATTTATAATTTAAAAATATATCTTTCCAATTTAAAACGTCGGCCTCCAGGAGTTCATAATTTAGAATCCAGAATATATACACAACTTAAAAAATCACAAATCAATTTAGAAATGAAAAATATCTTACAAAATTAGAATGCGAATAAGGTTATGAATTTAAATTAAAATTGCATGTATGATAATTTACAATTAAAACTAGAAATTACGTAATTAAAGCTTTGAATTGAATCTAAAACCCCAGATATAGATTCTAGAATCTAGAATTTAAATTTCGAATTTAAGGATGAAAATTTGAAAATCGACTTCATAATTTAATATTCCAATTTATAATTTAAAAATATATCTTTCCAATTTAAAACGTCGGCCTCCAGGAGTTCATAATTTAGAATCCAGAATATATACACAACTTAAAAAATCACAAATCATTTTAGAAATGAAAAATACCTTACAAAATTAGAATGCGAATAAGGTTATGAATTTAAATTAAAATTGCATATATGATAATTTACAATTAAAACTAGAAATTACTTAATTAAAGCTTTGAATTGAATCTAAAACCCCAGATATAGATTCTAGAATCTAGAATTTAAATTTCGGATTTAAGGATGAAAATTTAAAAATCGACTTTATAATTTAATATTCCAATTTATAGTTTAAAAATATATCTTTCCAATTTAAAACGTCGGCCTCCAGGAGTTCATAATTTAGAATCCAGAATATAAATATACACAACTTAAAAAATCACAAATCATTTTAGAAATGAAAAATACCTTACAAAATTAGAATGCGAATAAGGTTATGAATTTAAATTAAAATTGCATGTATGATAATTTACAATTAAAACTAGAAAATACGTAATTAAAGCTTTGAATAGAATCTAAAACCCCAGATATAGATTCTAGAATCTAGAATTTAAATTTCGAATTTAAGGATGAAAATTTAAAAATCGACCTCATAATTTAATATTCCAATTTATAATTTAAAAATATATCTTTCCAATTTAAAACGTCGGCCTCCAGGAGTTCATAATTTAGAATCCAGAATATATACACAACTTAAAAAATCACAAATCAATTTAGAAATGAAAAATACCTTACAAAATGAGAATGCGAATAAGGTTGTGAATTTAAATTAAAATTGCATGTATGATAATTTACAATTAAAACTAGAAATTACGTAATTAAAGCTTTGAATTGAATCTAAAACCCCAGATATAGATTCTAGAATCTAGAATTTAAATTTCGAATTTAAGGATGAAGATTTAAAAATCGACTTCATACTTTAATATTCCAATTTATAATTTAAAAATATATCTTTCCAATTTAAAACGTCGGCCTCCAGGAGTTCATAATTTAGAATCCAGAATATATACACAACTTAAAAAATCACAAATCATTTTAGAAATGAAAAATACCTTACAAAATTAGAATGCGAATAAGGTTGTGAATTTAAATTAAAATTGCATGTATGATAATTTACAATTAAAACTAGAAATTACGTAATTAAAGCTTTGAATTGAATCTAAAACCCCAGATATAGATTCTAGAATCTAGAATTTAAATTTCGAATTTAAGGATGAAGATTTAAAAATCGACTTCATACTTTAATATTCCAATTTATAATTTAAAAATATATCTTTCCAATTTAAAACGTCGGCCTCCAGGAGTTCATAATTTAGAATCCAGAATATATACACAACTTAAAAAATCACAAATCATTTTAGAAATGAAAAATACCTTACAAAATTAGAATGCGAATAAGGTTGTGAATTTAAATTAAAATTGCATGTATGATAATTTACAATTAAAACTAGAAATTACGTAATTAAAGCTTTGAATTGAATCTAAAACCCCAGATATAGATTCTAGAATCTAGAATTTAAATTTCGAATTTAAGGATGAAAATTTAAAAATCGACTTTATAATTTAATATTCCAATTTATAATTTAAAAATATATCTTTCCAATTTAAAACGTCGGCCTCCAGGAGTTCATAATTTAGAATCCAGAATATATACACAACTTAAAAAATCACAAATCATTTTAGAAATGAAAAATACCTTACAAAATGAGAATGCGAATAAGGTTATGAATTTAAATTAAAATTGCATGTATGATAATTTACAATTAAAACTAGAAATTACGTAATTAAAGCTTTGAATTGAATCTAAAACCCCAGATATAGATTCTAGAATCTAGAATTTAAATTTCGAATTTAAGGATGAAGATTTAAAAATCGACTTCATACTTTAATATTCCAATTTATAATTTAAAAATATATCTTTCCAATTTAAAACGTCGGCCTCCAGGAGTTCATAATTTAGAATCCAGAATATATACACAACTTAAAAAATCACAAATCATTTTAGAAATGAAAAATACCTTACAAAATTAGAATGCGAATAAGGTTATGAATTTAAATTAAAATTGCATATATGATAATTTACAATTAAAACTAGAAATTACGTAATTAAAGCTTTGAATTGAATCTAAAACCCCAGATATAGATTCTAGAATCTAGAATTTAAATTTCGGATTTAAGGATGAAAATTTAAAAATCGACTTTATAATTTAATATTCCAATTTATAGTTTAAAAATATATCTTTCCAATTTAAAACGTCGGCCTCCAGGAGTTCATAATTTAGAATCCAGAATATAAATATACACAACTTAAAAAATCACAAATCATTTTAGAAATGAAAAATACCTTACAAAATTAGAATGCGAATAAGGTTATGAATTTAAATCAAAATTGCATGTATGATAATTTACAATTAAAACTAGAAATTACGAAATTAAAGCTTTGAATTGAATCTAAAACCCCAGATATAGATTCTAGAATCTAGAATTTAAATTTCGAATTTAAGGATGAAGATTTAAAAATCGACTTCATAATTTAATATTCCAATTTATAATTTAAAAATATATCTTTCCAATTTAAAACGTCGGCCTCCAGGAGTTCATAATTTAGAATCCAGAATATATACACAACTTAAAAAAATCACAAATCATTTTAGAAATGAAAAATACCTTACAAAATTAGAATACGAATAAGGTTATGAATTTAAATTAAGATTGCATGTATGATAATTTCCAATTAAAACTAGAAATTACGTAATTAAAGCTTTGAATTGAATCTAAAACCCCAGATATAGATTCTAGAATCTAGAATTTAAATTTCGAATTTAAGGATGAAGATTTAAAAATCGACTTCATACTTTAATATTCCAATTTATAATTTAAAAATATATCTTTCCAATTTAAAACGTCGGCCTCCAGGAGTTCATAATTTAGAATCCAGAATATATACACAACTTAAAAAATCACAAATCATTTTAGAAATGAAAAATACCTTACAAAATTAGAATGCGAATAAGGTTATGAATTTAAATTAAAATTGCATATATGATAATTTACAATTAAAACTAGAAATTACGTAATTAAAGCTTTGAATTGAATCTAAAACCCCAGATATAGATTCTAGAATCTAGAATTTAAATTTCGGATTTAAGGATGAAAATTTAAAAATCGACTTTATAATTTAATATTCCAATTTATAGTTTAAAAATATATCTTTCCAATTTAAAACGTCGGCCTCCAGGAGTTCATAATTTAGAATCCAGAATATAAATATACACAACTTAAAAAATCACAAATCATTTTAGAAATGAAAAATACCTTACAAAATTAGAATGCGAATAAGGTTATGAATTTAAATCAAAATTGCATGTATGATAATTTACAATTAAAACTAGAAATTACGAAATTAAAGCTTTGAATTGAATCTAAAACCCCAGATATAGATTCTAGAATCTAGAATTTAAATTTCGAATTTAAGGATGAAGATTTAAAAATCGACTTCATAATTTAATATTCCAATTTATAATTTAAAAATATATCTTTCCAATTTAAAACGTCGGCCTCCAGGAGTTCATAATTTAGAATCCAGAATATATACACAACTTAAAAAAATCACAAATCATTTTAGAAATGAAAAATACCTTACAAAATTAGAATACGAATAAGGTTATGAATTTAAATTAAGATTGCATGTATGATAATTTCCAATTAAAACTAGAAATTACGTAATTAAAGCTTTGAATTGAATCTAAAACCCCAGATATAGATTCTAGAATCTAGAATTTAAATTTCGAATTTAAGGATGAAAATTTAAAAATCGACTTCATAATTTAATATTCCAATTTACAATTTAAAAATATATCTTTCCAATTTAAAACGTCGGCCTCCAGGAGTTCATAATTTAGAATCCAGAATATATACACAACTTCAAAAATCACAAATCATTTTAGAAATTAAAAATACCTTACAAAATTAGAATGCGAATAAGGTTATGAATTTAAATTAAAATTGCATGTATGATAATATACAATTAAAACTAGAAATTACGTAATTGAAGCTTTGAATTGAATCTAAAACCCCAGATATAGATTCTAGAATCTAGAATATATAATTCCGAATTTAAGGATGAAAATCTTAAATCGCAAATTTAAAATATCGACTTTATAATTTAATATTCCAATTTTATTATTTAAAAATATATCTTTCAAATTTAAAACGTTGCGCTCCAGGAGTTCACAATTTAGAATACAGAATATACACAACTTAAAAAATCACAAATCATTTTAGAAATGAACAATACGTTACAAATTAGAATGCAAATAAAGTTGTGAATTTAAATTAAAATGGCATTTATGATAATGTACAATTAAAATTAGAAATTACGAACTTAAAGCTTTGAATTTTATGAAATTTAACTGAAATGAATCTAGAACTCTAGATATTAATCTATAATTTAGAATTCAGAATTTAAAGTTGAAAATATATGATATGATATGATTTAGAACGTAAACTATTACATGGTTGAGAACTATTTAGTTGCATGTTTCAGAATTAATCACTTTCAGCTTTTAATTTGGAAATTGAAATTAAATGGTTAGAATTTGGAACTTTAATGTCGTGTTTAGAATATTTAGAATGAAGCAATTTCCCAATACACAATTCATAATTATAGATTTCTTAATTATGAATATAATTTAAAATTCAAAAATTGTCATTGTAGTTACGGATTCTCAATATTTATTATTTGGATTGTAAGAGTCTTTACTTGAGAATTCATAAGCAAAAATTTGAATTCAAATTAAACAGATCCTTGAAGAGTTACTAATTAAATTAAAACTGCGAATATTAATCTAAAATTAATATTTACAATTTTGTAATTAAAATTCATATCTTAGATTCAAAAATCCCGAATACCGAATCCCGAATTACTTGACGCTATACTGTACCATTTTCAACTTGTTACGTCATTTGTTTTTAAAGCAATGACGTCATCTATATTTTTTTTAAATGACAACCTATATTTTTTATTGTCGATTTCGGTAGTACTTTTTATTCTCTTTTCAACTGTATACAATAACTAAATTGATTAACACGAAAAAAACTCTAATAACAATAACATCAATTACAAAAATAAGCACAGAAATAACAGTTTTTATTACACTAGATGTTTAAAGTGACGACCTTGTACCATCTGACAATACCCAAGGCGATTATGAAATTCATTTCTCACATTCTGAAGAGTCTCAGGTAGTATTAATCTAATCTCATGTCGAATACTTTGCTTGAGATCTTCTAAATTATTGGGTCGATTTTTATACACTTTACTTTTTAAGTACCCCCATAGAAAGAAGTCTAATGACGTTAAATCAGGGGATCTAGCCGGCCATTCTATCGGACCTCTTCTTTCTATCCACCTTCCTGGGAGAACTTGGTGCAAATAGCGTTGTACATTAATTGAGTAATGAGGCGGAACACCATCATGTTGTAATCAAACGCTATTGTTTGCATTGGGAAGTAATGCAGCTAATGCAGGCATCAGTTCCAACTGTAAAAATTTCAGGTATCTTTCTCCAGTTAAATTATTTGCGAAAAAGAATGGCCCTATGATTTAGTCACCGATAATCCCTGCCCATACATGAAGCTTCTGAGGATGTTGTGTATGAGTTTCCTGCATCCAATAAGGATTTTCTTTAGCCCAATGTCTACAATTCTGTTTATTAACCGTACCGTTTAAACAAAATGTTGCTTCATCCGAAAATAAAATACGCTGGGAAAACATTAGATCGCGAAGACAAATTTCCATATCTGGCCACAGAATTCTTGTCTACGATCAAACTCATCTTCTGCCAACTCATGAACCAATTGCAGCTTATATGGGTGAAATTCTTGAACTTTAAAAAATTTTAAAACTGAAGAGTGGCTTACGTCGTGGCCCAAAGCAATGCTTCTACTAGTTCCATGTGGATTGTTTTCAATTTCTAGTAGCACATCAAGTTGTACATCTTTATTTAATGTCACCGGACTTCCACTTTTGAAAGATTCTGTACAACGCCATGTTCTCGAAATTTCATTTCAATCCTACTAACCGTTGATTGACTTATGGGTTGATCCGGGTACGTCTCTCTAAAAAGTTGACACACTTCTTGATGTGTTCGAATTCTGTCGTCATAACCAATCATCATTAACACTTCAATTCGCTGTTTCTCGCTCAATTGCGCCATTTTTCTTAATAAAATAGTTTACTAAAGGTAAATTCTACTTTAGAACAAGAAAATAACATTTATTTTATTGTTTACTTCTGACAGCCGTAGCTAAGGTTTTTGTTTTATACGGTGACTAGATTCATTTTGTAAATTTAAAGAATTTTTAATATTCGAACTTTAGGGCATTTTTTCTCATTTTTTTCAAATGTAACATATTGAAAATTGTATACAGTTGAAAAGAGAATAACAAGTACTACCGAAATCGACAATAAAAAATATAGGTTGTCATTTACAAAAATATCGATGAAGTCATTACTTTAAAAACAAATGACGTAACAAATTGAAAATGGTACAGTATAACGTCAAATAATTAAAATCGCTATACCCCCTCGAGATTTTTTCTAAAAAATTAATTTTAACAAAGTTATCAAATTTTTCCGCTACTTTATTTCCACACTGTATATTATCGGTAATTATAATATGTAATTTTACATGGCGTAATTAAAAGTATGTCACGCATGCTTACGAGAATTTGCACGAAGGTGCAAAACAGTAATTTTTGTAGGTACTATCTTGGACAATATGACTCTACTTTTCTTTTAAATTTTCCTTTTAAATAAAAATAAAGTCCTATTGTCCAAGATAGCACCTACAAAAACTAATTTGAAAGCACTTTCGCTATTTTATTACAATATTGGTTGATATACAATCGCTTGTGCTACGTTAGATTTCAAAAAAACTTTTCAAATAATTTATAAATCGAATAAAAGGAAATTCACGAGCTGTCCCTAGTCCCCTTAATACCGCAGATAATAGTAAGCTCCTAATATCGTTAAACAATAATACAAACAATCTTAAAGAGTCCCTAGGATTTAATATAATAGATTGTACGATATTGTAGTTGCAAAGAATATCTTTCAGTTTTAGAAATAAATCTTAAACAAGATAGAGTGCATGATTCAGGAACCAAAGGTTGTGGGTTCAAATAACACTAAAAGGCGGCAGTATCTTTATGTTCCACGTATGTTGATTGTTTTGAAGTGGGGGGGATGTTTTAACGTGTGACGCTTTTGCAATTTTTTTCTGGTATTACTTTTTTATCTTATTGTTTGATTTAAATTGTTTCTAATTCTCATTGGTTTTATATCACTCCCCTAGAAAAATAATTGTCTGAATTCTTTTACACCCTTTATTTATCAATAACTGTAGAATTCCTAATTCTGTAACAGAACATACTTTTTAAGGAAATAAGTGATGTGAAGATATTAAACACGTCAATAAAAACCATCTGAGAATAGCACATAAACTTCTATTACCTCAGAAGGTTGCACACTGTTTAATGTTACTATAATCCTGAAGGTTTTTCCATCTGCGTTAATGCGTTTGTGGTGAGATATACATAACAGGAAGTTACAATTTTATCTTGAGAGGAATTTGAACAGGAAATTTCACGTAAAAGTGTATTTTTTATTTTATAAGGAGAGCGAAAGAAAAGATCCCAACATTACAAACATCAGGTTAACACTAATAATAATAATAATAATAATAACCACATTAATTTGGAAATATACAGGGTGTAACCTCCAAAAATTAAAACTCCACGCATTAATTTCTATAAAAAACTGACATGAGTAGAATAAATCGGTATAAAGTGGTATTTTATTCAAGATACTTTAGCAAAGATGCCATAGTAGCAATCTCCTAATCAACAATGCAGTATTTTCAAATCTAATTATTTTTTAATTCAGTTTTCGTTGTAGAATTTCATGGTACAGAAGCTTTAGCTGTCTAATGGCTACATTATGTATACAGTTAATATAAATAATGGTTTTTCAAATTTGTATTACACTATATTGAATAGTATTAATTTTTAATACCCCAGGTAATTAATCAAATAAGTATTTACCCAATATGTGAATACGCAGTGATCCTCCAAGTAAGTGAAAGGAAATTCCCAATTTATATCGCATTTGTCACGTATATGAGCAAGAATTTCTATTAAATCATTAAATTATCCATTGGGATTTAAATCGATATGAACTTAGAACGAGACCTACAGTCCTACACCAAGAGAAAACGTTTTTCACATAATTAAGCACAAGTTATGGATTTTATTCTGCTGTCAATCATTAATATATCACTGTGGAAATTTTTACACCTGTTTTACATCTGTTTTTACATAATTTTGGCGAGAAGAATCTCGTGGTACCAGTCGTTTGTCTAGGGATGGTTCATATTTGTTCAACTTTTTTTTTGGTGAACTGGGTCTTTCTATGTAGTACTTTAGGAGTCAACTTTGGTTTAAAAAATCAGTAAAGCAGAGGACAGTAAAAACTGCTTTTACCCTCACTTGATTTGAAATTTACTTCCATAATACACACGCACCTGCTCCTAAGCATGTAACGAACTCATTAAGTTGCATCTTTAATTCGCTTTGTTTTAAATTCATACAAGGTAGAAATCAACAATATTTCCGTCTTCGCATCCGTTAAAATAAAATTAACGTCGATGTAAACGTGTTTGCTTTTCGGTGGGACCATATTTTCTTTTTGGTCACGTATTTATGACATTTATGCCTAGTAAATTCGTTTTAAAGAACATATGCAGCATTTCACAACTTTTTTCTAGGCTAGTGGATCGTTGTTTCTAGTCACATTTCTTCAACATTAAAATATTCATAAAGGAACAAAACTGTTTTAGAACTATAATTCATATTTTAGGAGACATCATTATAGCTAAGTGGAGTTACTCTTTGATAAGCTGGTTTAGGCCTCTGGGGATTTTATTGTGTGTGCATCATTTAATAAAAATATGAGAGATTTTAATCTATATTTGATATTGATAGCAAGGATGTCATGTTTATCGTGTGGTTGGATTAATAGTTCTGTAATCTGATTGCCCCTCTTATAACTTTAAAAAGGGAGCTGAAAAATATAAGCAACATACGAGTTTTCAGAGGTGTGCGAAAACTTGTCTAGCTTGCTTCTAGCCAGCGGAGTGGGATTCTTCAATTCCCTTGGTTTAGGGCTTGTGTGTGTGAGAATTTAGAGTTGCCGGCATCCGTTGTGCGCCCCGTTTAATAATTTGAAGAAATAAAACGCATAGGAATTAATGGTGGAACATAGCCTTCTTCGAGAAACTAGGGAATTTGTCTCCACTTGGTAATTACCTTAAAGACTTCTTAAAGTTTGAGTGCCCTCTGTGGGAATTCTTCCAACTAATAAATAAGATTAGATCTTTAAAGTCTTGTGTTTAATAACGCGAATTAACTTTCATAATTACTTTTGAAACCTCGACTAATAGAATTATGATTCAAAATTATTTTGACGTCAGTTATTACGACCATAGCTCATCATAAATTAATAAATCAATAAGTGGATATGATTGAAACATTCGTGTGATATAAAAAAGTTCAAGGTTCAACGACAGCTGTTCAGGTTTCAGCATTTTTAATATGTGACAATGTTTTTTGTTGTTGTTGTGACTTATGGCTATTTAGGTGTTAGTGCCTCTACTAAATCATTTTGTATAATTGAATATTTGCGAACTTTAATGGCCACATCAATATGTGAAATATGTTTTTATTTAGATTCTTAGAAAACTGTGCTTTTGTAACTGATTGCTATACTGGCTGATTTACGTAGATTTTGTATTTCAAATTTTGCTAACAGATTTTTCTGAGTTTGAATTAATAAACGAAGTTAAAATCACTGTTTATAGCTTGCTACAAATTGTTTGTGATCTTTTCAACATAAAACAAAAGCAAAGAGATTTCAAGTAATTCAAACAGAAATCTTTTCCCGAATTGTAGATTTCTGTCGCTGGTTTTTATTATTATTAACAAACAATTTGGGTGGCGGCCTCTCTATTGTTTAATTATTCCTGTGTCGTATGGTGTCTTAAATTAGTGATTAACGCCCACGACCTCTGAATATAATTCGAATAAGTAAGAAGTTGCTACCAGGAGCTATATTTTGTGTAAGTGTAAGATTTGTGCTTTATTTTTTTATTGGAATAGTTAATGTTAAGGTCCACATAGGCTGCTAACTTCTGTGACTCCTACGAATAGATTTTATGCACAGAAAACAATTTGAGAATCGTCATTTAAGGTTAACTTTTAATCCTAACTGTGATTTTCTCTAGTTTTGCATTTTTATATAAATAATTAAGCTCGTTGTCTTAATAATACGGACCTCCTTATAACCTACAGTCTTACCCTGATGGTTCAGATTATCATATACAAAGTAAGAAATGCAACAGTCGTATGTAGTCTTGACTACATTGATTTTACCATTTCTTGGGCCTTGGAAACCCAGCATGATTTCACTCTTCGGACATTTATTTGGTATCATAATCAAGATGGTGCATCTAAGTTTCACCCATTGTTCAATAGTGTCAAAAAGGTTTGACGTAGCCTTACTAAATTGGCTACAGATCGATGACGATGTTCATTCTCACCCCCATTCGCTTTTGATTAGTATTGTAACGTTCTTTTTCAAATAATAATACAAGTGCTGTTTAAATCGTCTATTCACAAACAAATATTTATTTCTATACACTAATGAATACACTATAAATTAACTCTATGATTATAAACCATTAAAAACTATTATTTACAGACTATGAATTTCTAATACAACATTTATATTCACTATTTATTTTGTAATACACAGTTAATGACTTGCTGTTGACTGACTCCCTTTTATCCGCGAGTCGCTTTTATATCCTCATATAAACGCACCAGAAATCGCTGGAACCTTCTATGTATTCTTAGAAAATGCTAGAATAAACCACGTCTGATTTACGTGCTTGTGCGATGCGTCATTTTCTCGAAGGCGACAGAACACACCACCTGTCGCTCGAAAAGAGGTTCGTTCCTTTTCTCTCCCGTTACACTGCCCCCCTCTTCAAGTCTGTTCTGTCCCAGAACAGGTTTTATGCTCTGGTTCCTGTAGAACGGGTCATGACGATATCGACAGTCTTCACCTCGACTACACGTTCCATTACGGTAGAAATAACAGTCTACACTCTTCGTTGGCCTTAATGCGGGCTGTGGGTCAAAACTGCAGACGAAGATCTTGACGTCCGTACCTCTAAAGACAACTTCCAGCATGTTTCTAACGATTCTCCAATCCAGCTGGTCCCGCCCACAGCCGAGTTTGGGAACTGCCAATTTGTTAATTCCCCTGGTAAGCAACTCGATTCTCAAATTCCATAGTGCCCTCCACAAGTCGGCGTAACTCGGTTTCTGGTAGTAAAACTGCTTGGTTACCAAGTAGTAAATGGATCGGTCATGATCAGGCAAGCGTAAGGATTTACCAACAGAGGGATTTTGTTCTCGAAGTTCATTCAGCCGTCCAAATTTATTTCTAAACACTACTGCGATCCCCCTGGACATACGGAGATCCGCGGAGACACAGTGGGCAATGGAATAATCACCAGGGACCCGGAAGAGATCTTGTTGCATCTCAGTCGTGACTCCGAATCGCGCTTTTCTAGTTCCAGAGAACGCAGCCATAAATTCTCTAAAGGTTGGCTGATCATCTTCAGGCCTTACGATTTTGATAGCCACCTCGGCCTCATCTTTCCGATCCGGGACTGCGTCATTATTTCCCTCACAGTGCGCCAGACGATTGGAGTGTACCACCTTTGGTTTCCCCCTTGGCAATTTCTGGATGCGATAAATCAAGTCATTTATTCGTTTCTTCACCTGGTATGGACCCTCCCAATTTCGCTGTAACTTTGGAGAATAGCCACGACGCCTTTGCGGGTTGTATAACCAGACAAGCTCTCCAGGTTGAAACCCTCCTTCTTGGGCTCTCACATCGTACGTAGCCTTCATCCGGTCACTCGCGATTCGACTATTATTTCGGGTTCGGTCGTGAATATCCTCCAACTTCTTCTTTAAGTTGATGACATAATCATTTCCAGCTACCTCCTGCTCTATAGGTGGAGACCCAAATTCCAGATCACACGGTAACCGTAACTCGCGTCCAAACATTACAGACGCTGGTGACTGACCGGTTGTTTCGTGGACCGATGCACGATAAGCCATCAGGAACAGATGCAGGTATTGGTCCCAGTCTCGTTGATGATCGGAGACGACCTTGGCCAAATATTTGCCCATTGTCCGATTCATGCGTTCTACCATTCCATCGGACTGCGGATGTAACGGTGTGGTCCGAGTCTTGCGAATGCCCAACAATCGACAGACTTCTCCAAAGAGTACAGACTCGAAATTACGGCCTTGATCCGAATGCAGCTCCATGGGCACTCCGAAACGACTGAAGAACTCTTTGACTAGTACGTCAGCAACAGTCGCAGCTTCCTGGTTTGGTAGGGCATATGCTTCTGGCCATTTGGTAAAATAGTCCATTGCCACTAAGATGTATTTATTCCCATCGTCAGTTTCGGGAAATGGTCCGGCAATGTCTATAGCTATTCTCTCCAGAGGACTACCCACATTGTACTGCCTCATGGGTGCTCTTCGTTTCCCCAAGGGTCCGTTGCCAGTGGCACATAGTTCACATTTCCGGCACCACTCCTTCACGTCTTCTTTACAGTTGACCCAATAAAAACGCTCCCTAACTTTCTCCAAGGTCTTTTTCACACCGAAGTGTCCTCCGGAGGCACCGTCATGGAGATGTCGCAATACTGTAGCCACTCGGCTTCTTGGAACCACGAACTGAGACCTAATGGTGGTGCCATCTTCACTCTCCAGTACTCGCTTCAGGAGATCGTCTTCCACCTTCAAGGACTCCCATTGGGCCCAATATGCTTTGAGCGTTCTGTTGAAAGGGCTGACGGCCTCCCAGGCAGGCCTTTCTCCCACGCGCTTCCATTCCAGTACCATTTTTAGTTCGGGATCAGCCTCCTGCTGTCGTTGCAATTCTTCCGGCAACCAATTGTCGTTGACGATGGTAGTCCTTAATACTTGGCAAACCCTCTCTTCCAAACGAGAGCAATGACGGCAATCCGTTGGACAGGGTCTTCTTGAAAGAGCATCGGCATTTCGATGACTAGTGCCCGCTCGATGTTCGGTGTCAAAGTCGTATCCTTGTAATCGTTCGATCCACCTTGCGACCTGGCCTTCAGGATTACGGAATTGTAGAAGCCATTTCAACGCTGCATGGTCCGTCCTCAATAAAAACTTCCGTCCGTACAAGTATTTGTAAAAGTGCTCAACGGACTTCACGACGGCCAATAGTTCTTTTCTGGTCACACAATAATTCCTTTCGGCTTTAGACAAAACCTTACTAAAATAGCCGATGACCTTTTCTTGTCCATCCTGTATCTGAGAAAGTACACCTCCAATGGCCAGATTACTTGCATCTGTGTCAAGTATGAATTTCCCTTCTGTCCGTGGATAACTCAATATTGGTGCGGTTGTCAGGGCACGCTTCAGCTGTTGGAAAGCTGTTTCACACTCTCCGCTCCAAACATACTCGCGTCCATCTTCAGTTAGCCTTGTCAGAGGCTTCGCTATATTGGCAAACCCAGGAACGAAACGCCTATAGTAGGTACATAACCCAAGAAAACTACGAACTTGGTGTTTATCTTTCGGTGTTGGCCACTCTTGAACAGCACGAATCTTATCGGGGTCGGCTGCCACTCCATTTTGTGATACGACGTGCCCGAGATATTTCACTTCCTTTCTGAATATGTGGCACTTTTTCGGACACTTCCTCTAGATTTTTCAAATGTTCGTTGAATGATTTTCCGACTACAATCACATCATCTAGGTATACCAGGCAGGTCTTCCACGACAACCCTCTCAGGATGGTCTCCATTAGACGCTCAAAGGTGGCCGGAGCGTTACATAGACCAAAAGGCATAACTGTAAACTGCCATAGTCCAGAACCAATAGTGAACGCGGTCTTCTCCCGGTCTTCAGGTTCCATTTCAACTTGCCAATAACCACTCTTCAAGTCCAAAGTCGAAAACCATCGCGAACCAGACAGGGTATCTAACGTGTCGTCGATGCGTGGTAAGGGATAGCTGTCTTTCTTGGTCACGTCATTAAGCTGCCGATAGTCCACACAAAATCTCGTTGACCCGTCCTTCTTACTGACCAGGACCACCGGTGATGCCCATGGACTGCTGGATGGCTCGATGACCCCTTGTTCTTCCATATCAGTAATAATCTTTTCGGCTTCTGCTCGCCTTGCTAGAGGTAGACGCCTCGGCTGCTGCCTGACTCCCTTTTATCCGCGAGTCGCTTTTATATCCTCATATAAACGCACCAGAAATCGCTGGAACCTTCTATGTATTCTTAGAAAATGCTAGAATAAACCACGTCTGATTTACGTGCTTGTGCGATGCGTCATTTTCTCGAAGGCGACAGAACACACCACCTGTCGCTCGAAAAGAGGTTCGTTCCTTTTCTCTCCCGTTACAGTATTCAGGCCATTTTGCTGATAATTTTTTTAATCCCAATTCGTGAAGGATGTTCACATTAATTGTCTAAAGTCCTCGATTGATCTTCTAGCTCTTTGCTCGTCTTTAATATTATTTTCACATACCCATCAAAATCCCTTTTAAAACAGGGACTTGATCACTAAACTCGATTTTGTCATAATGCGAATTTTCTGGAAAAAAGTGAACCTTTTGCGTTTGTTTTTATAAAAGTTTAAGTACTTGTTTTCATGTTAACGATAGTCCCTTTTGCTCATTTAGTTCGCTATTCATCAGTGCCTTTTTGTAACTCAGAATGGCCTAAAAGTGTTTTAGATTGTTTCTGAAATTAAATTGCCTGCTTCCAAAATTATTTTTTTATGTTCCTGTCTTAAATAAAAAAAATATATAGGCTATTTTCGAAGAGGAAGGCCCTACCTTCCATTTCCATAACGTATCTGGCTTTCTAACCAAGTCCTGAAGCACAAAGAACTATTAAACATTATTTTTAAACACTATCCTCTTGTATAATTATGTTATATATTTATACAACCAATAACAAACAGCGTATTTAATCTCAATTGCATATACTGATCGGTATTCCAAGGCAGACATGATGTCTACAAGAAACTCTACAGATTCTCACGAGCGACGTTATTGCAGCGTTTTTCAAATCCTACCACTTGTTTCCCAGTAATCCACAGACCTTGCATTCCCTAAAATAGATTGTACCATAAATATAATAAAAGAAAATTTTCCGCAATTTACTAACTATGTATTGTTAAAAAAGAGAAACCTTAATTAAAACGCAATCCTACCTATTTACTTTCATCTACATTTACGTCAGCAGGAGGCGATTTTAACATTAAATATGAATCAACATAGTTGCTGGTAAACATCTTGTAACTTTAGGCTAAAAGAAAAATAACAAGAGACTGTTATTAGATTAATGACAATAAGTTTCCGTTAGATTCTGGCCACCCTGCACCCAAGGATAAAATAACCTTTAGATTGATATTCCGGTCCTGTATTATGTAAAATTGTTTTTTATCAGTTTAAATAATGAATTCATGATGATAGTGCTGCGTACTATAAAAAATGCATTAAGATGATTTTAATGAATAAATCTTTATTTGATTTCCCAAAAGGAAAAGTTCTACTTTTAAACGCGCTAGCATTTCCAACTTATTCAGTTAAAAGCTTTGGGCGACAATAATATCTATATTTTTGTGTTTTTCCGACACAATAAACACATTAAAATTGTTGTTTACATAGCAAACCCGGAAAATGGTTCTCTACTGACTGTATAGACAGAAAACCTAGTAAGTCAGCAAAGATATTTTCCGGGTGCATTACGAAGAGTATTTTTCCTGCGTTCATCAATAATCCAAATATATAAAAGTACAAGAGTTTTTTTTTATTTGACCGTCCTGATTCCTCGCCCAAAAATAAATAAATAAATAAAAGCTTTTTGAATGAAATATTATTACGTACTTAATTCCTTACGAGAAATATCACTGTTTTGGGGTTATTATTTTTTCATCCGCAAACACTTTTTGTCCTAGGCCAAAAAACGATTTGCATATGAAAAATCTAGGAAATCTGGGGAACGAAAAAGGAATCGCTCGGACCCGAAGATTTTATTTTTTTTTCTGAGTTTATCTTAAAAACATCTTTTGTTATGCGAGTGTTTAAAAAGGTCTGGGCGAACATCAACTGTGATTTTTCACATAATAATCTCGAATTTTTTGACAATTTTGAATTTTTTGTAAAGTCCTAAACGTTTTTTTAATGTATTATACGCTATAGTTAAAATCAATTGCTTACTATCTGAACAATCAAAGTTGATATTAGCTCAGATTTTTTGAGACATCCTGTATAAGAAAAGATGTTTTTTAATAAGTCTAAAAGAGAAATCGACGGGTTCGATCGATTCTTTTAAATATTGAATGTTGAAAAGTTCGCGATTGTTGGTTCGACAGTGGCTGAGCAACAAATATGATCGAGAAAAAGTCTCATAGAAGGCCCTGAGATTTAATTTAAAAAAAATGTGTTGGCACTGCTGATTATCCCTTCCTTTTCGATACTTCATGTCAGTTTGAGATTATATTTTTTTAGAAACAAAAACACCCTAACTTGTCGATCAGTAAGGCTGCAGTCTCACTGAGCCACCGTCAACCACCCACCGCCACCAACTAAAATTTAAACATACATTAATCAATGGCGCTGGTCCCACTAAGCCACTGTTAGCCACCTACTACCATCAAACGGTGACCACCAGTTTGAAATTTCCGACGTGTTCGAATTTTGGTGGTTGGTGGTCAGTGGTGGTTGACAATGCGCACGCGCTAGTGGAGATGATGAAAATAGACACTAAAATTTGAATTTCCTGTTTATATTTAGGTTTTTTGTTATTGGTAATTGGCAGTGAAAACTTTTCAAACAAAGTTTCTCTTCGTTTGTTTATAAGCTGGGGCACTAATTATTATTTATGGATAAAATTCTCCCAACTGCTTCCTATGAAGAAAGATTTTCCGTACCCACACATTTCGTGATTTTTTATATTTTATTCCACAGGTACCATAGCACATGGTTATAACTTTCTCGCTATCTGATTCATTTGACAATATCATACTTTTGCAATAATTAGGCTTATTATTTCTTTAAATACAACGCGACAATAGTAAACAAATAATGCACTAACCTCATTTAATAGAAAATAATAATAACACTGCTTGCTAAGTTGGCAATATGTTTACTTCAGAGATAAACATAAAACAAGCGCGAGATTTAAAATTTTACATGATATTAGTGGTCACTACTTGCTTCAGTGGGACCGCACGGGATTATTTTAATTGGTGGTAGTCGATGGTAGTGGGTGGTAGTGGCTGCAGTGAGACTGCGGCCTAAGAACTGGATTTTTACTTGAATTGTTTGATATGCGTAAAATCTAAGAAATTTGGTTGGTATTAACTTAACCTTAAACTGAAATGCGTGAAATGTTGATCGAACACAGTATATGGCGATAGTGTTACCAACACAATTTTTCTATAAATAAATTTGTAGCCTCCTAGACTACTTTGTCATAATGTCCGAAAAAATAACTGAATAATAGTAATATTTAGGCAGAAATTTAAAAATTTGATGGTTTAAAATGCAACTCATTGCGATGTTATTTGGATTTTGTTCTATTTTATTGAATATTAGGCTTATTCCCTAACTAAATTGTGTTAAAACGAAAGAATTATCCCGTGCACTGCACGAGAAAAATAAACTTTCGCTATTCTAAATAAACATTAAACATGGTGTTTTTGGAGAGGTATAATGAAAAAATACATTTTATTAATTCTAGAATGCATTAACATTTAAAAAGCTGTTTTGGCAACACTAGCACCGTTTATTGTTTTCAATCGACGTTTCACACAATTCGAGTAAAAATTCAGTTCTAACCTAAACAGCAGAACATGATTAGACATTTACCGGTCTCGTATCGCAATACTATAACGCAAAGAATGTACAATAATAAAAATGGAATTCGTCGTACAAAGCTGGAATTTATAATTCTTAGAATGGTCAGTCATATGGAGCAGAGTTCGATTTTTTTTTGTTTTTTTTTTTATTTTACAGTTGATTGATAGTTGTTACTTAATTATACATTTTTAATGGAGATTAGCAAATAAAACTTAGTAATTATTAACAGTTCATTACCCATTTTAGTCATTGCGTAACAAAATGTAATGACTACGAGATCCGCTATTACAAGTTTTTCACGAATTTCTTTGAGTGAGTAATTGTTAGTTATAGAACTCTATTATACTAGTTTATCCTAATTCTTTTTCTTTGATTATAATCATTTATCACATGTGCTTTTCTTGTTTCATCATTTATGACGCAGATGTATCCTTCAAAATTAGAGAAAGAAAGAGTGCGCGAAAGGTTTGTATCTGTATTCAGTTTTTTTCCCATGGTATATCTCAGTACAACAGATAATAGAAATTACAGCTTACCTAATATCTTTGCAGCAGATCATAACTTGTTGCAATTGTGTCCGAGTTGTGTCTATGATTTTGTTCAAATTTGGTGCAAATATTTCATTTCCCAGTTTTCAGCTCTACCATCTCTTTAAAAAATCAAAACTTGAGAAACTGACATACTCAAATAACTTAGGGATCCTCCTCACCAACTACTATTGGTACTTTGAACTCTGGCGCGCTTGAAAAAACTTTTTTGGGAATTAACAAATAAGTTGGGAAATAATGCAAATCAAACTTGCGGCGGCGAAATGTCACCGACGACAAAGGTCAAGGATAAATATATGCATTATTGCTCAGATTTATTTGTTCATATGCAACTAATTCAGATTCGTTTAACTTCATACTCTTTCCGAGTGGTATTTACTCCGCTGCTGGAAGTATTTGGTGATTCCATATTTCCAAGATGTCAGCAGCAGGCACCCAATCTTTTTTAGCAGGATCGCTCCACCTGAACTTTACTTGTTATTACTAACCACATGTATTTCATGGACACTTCTCCAGCGTCATCTTGGTTCGAGGAAACAGTGAGTCCAATTTGACGACAAGCGCTATCCATAGCCTTGGAGATCATAGACGTCCATAGATTCGCTCGTTTAGTCGACGCAAATATTGGTATGGCGAAACTCAGCTGCCGAGGAATATTTTCGTGCAACTACTGCAACTTTACTCAAAACCGTAGCTACGAATGTTTTTTTGCTACCTTTTTGTGTTTTGTACATCCGTAGACAACAGTACATTAGCATTTTAACGACATTTTGTTTAACATTTTTACCTTGTCTCCACTTCAGATGAGCAAACTGAAACCAAAGGATCCCTACATGGAAAAATGTATAATACACCGTATTTGAAATCACCCAGAACATATAAACATTAACATAGAAAAAAAATGAATATCAGAGCTTGTTGTGACGTATTATAAGACATCAAATTAAACAAAGTGACATTTATTGCGAACAAAAGTATAAATTAAATATTACTGTTATAGAGTCAAAATCTTATTATTACAATATTGTTATTTACAATGGCAAAATAATTTAACAATAATTATTTGAAAATTTAAAAAGAAGTTGATTATGGTGACACATATTATTCGTGATTCGATATTATTTAATTTATATTGGTACAATCTGAGAAGATAATTGACATTTATAAAGTAATTTATTGGTCCAGTGAGAATTGGTGTTTTTGAGAATAACAGTTACGTCAATATTTCAAGTTAAGGAGGCCACAGCAACCTATGATCGTATTAATTTTTTTTTCATTTTAAATTGTGTCTGTTTAGTCGGTTTCCTGGAGACAAATAAAGGGGGCACCGAATTTGATGATTTTTTTTAAATTGTAGGTAATCGACTATATTTCAAAGTCTAAATGTTAGATTTGTACCCTAATGCTCTATTTAATTGTTATTAACAAATTATTGTTTTTTCATAAGGGGCTGATTGATAATTAAGTAAGTTCATCAAATCTGTATTATAATTCAATAAAATTAGGTACTTATAGCTTTTTTGGGGTTGCAGATTACCAATTTCCAAATCGGCCAAAAATACAAAATGGTGGCTACAGAATGGCCGCCAAGGTCAGAAATTTATTATTTGAAATGGCAAATGAAAAATAGTACTATAATAAATGATAACTAAAAATGAAAACAATAACATCGCAATTTGCGACTTTAAAACCCCCCTCTATCTGAAGTAAATCGGGTCTATCGTGCACTTTCAAATGAGCGGCAGTGTACATCTATATTTTAAGTTAAGAACGCCATCTTATTAGATTTTTCCCATTTTAATTTCGGTATATTCTGGGTGGCTATAGACATGCAGTATAGGGTGTTTTATTAAAAAAATATTTTATGTATATTTGGTATAATCACGTAATCTATACATAATTTTTTATGATATTTTAAAATAATATATGTAGGTAGAACAATGCAACTTTTATCTTTAATAATAACAAAGATAAATGAGTAGTCAAAATATAATGAATAACTTTGTACAGCGCAATGGTCATTTTGAAATAAGCAAGTGAGTTAATGATTTCAAAGCTTGCTATTGTACACTGACACTGGGCTTGTAAGTGCGAAGTTGAGAATCTCTGTAGTTTCGTATTTCATAGTCCATAATCCAGGTTGCGTAGTCACACTACTTCTTCTGTTGCCGTGCTCTGTTGCAGAGCGTTGAAATTTCTCTCGTATAATTGTGTTGTGCGTGTTGAATGATCACAAGTATAGGGGACCTACCGCTTAAGGTGGATTCCGAACCTCCCCAAGTACATAGTACTTGGATTTTTTATTAATGCCAGGGAAATTTTCTGGGCAATGTGTACCTCGGTGGTTTGCCATTGCCTTTCGAGGGAGATGCGATTTTCATAAATCCGGTGATATATGAGGCGGAGTTCGAACCCAGGTCCCTTGGTCGGTAGTCCCGCACGCAACTAACTGAGCCGCAATCACTCTCACCCGAGTCACACTACATAATACGTAAATCATATAATCCGCATTTCCAGTCCATACTCATACAGTCCGTAGTTTTCAGTCTATGTACCTACATTCCAAATTTTATTTAGGAGATTCCCTTGCAGCACTCCGTAACTGCCAAAGTTCAAAATTACTACTATTACGATGTAATTACTCTTTTGTTCTGCGAATTCGATATAATTAAAATTAGTGCTTTTAATTGCCTAAATTTAAAATATTTTTGTTTATTGCTTGTAAATAAAACGCTGAATATGAATTCTTGGAAGAAGTACAACTACGTTGATCAATGTTAAATAGTTTCTGTTGAACATGTTTTATAAGTTTCAAGTGCTCCCAACTTACTCATCATAAGTAACACTAATTACTAAAATTGCATTAAGTGGGCGTTATTGGCGCAAAATATTATCGTCAAAAGATAGCTCACGTTTTTCATTCAGTTTTCTTTTAATAATCGTTTTTTAGCAAAATAACGTTTGATGTCGATTGCTAAACCGTTAAGGTAGTGTGGATCATAGTTTGTAAGGAGTAGATATCTAAAATAAATTTTATAATCGTAGTCGAACATCGCCAATTTTGTAGAATTAGCGTTTTCTAAAAAATACCCAAACTAAACATAATACAGTCATTATAACACTGTTTAATAGCAAAATCTATGACAATGGATAAATGTTTTTGCTTACTTATTTCGTATTGATTGAAATAGAATAGATGTACACGGCGCGTAAATTTAAATATGGCAGCACGAAAATCAGTCATTTTTAGTTGAACGCTTTCTGCACCAGGAAGCGTTGAGTGGTAATATTCGCGGGACATTTAAAAGTAATTTAACTTTCCTAATCTTTTAACTATTATTTAATAAATTCCCGAAGTAAATGTTGTTTTTCTTTACTTAAGAGCATGTGACGGTTAGTTTTTGAATAAAGTATTTCACTCTTAATTAGCCCTGATTAATTTCTTAAAACGAATATATATTTTCAATATTTTAATATAGTTATTACTATTCTTTATTACTTATATAGTTATTACTTTTCTTTTTCTTAAAACCAGCAAGAACAACTAATATTTTTAAAGATATTTAGCAGTTTTATATTCCCCTTTTTGATTTCAACTACCTTAGATTATTCCTTGGCATTTAAAAATTAAAAATTTCAGTTAAACTTAAAATATTTTGAAAGTTCACGCATGTCTGGCAACACTGTTAGCGGGGAACTGCGATGCGCTCAAATAATGTTTCTATTTACATTTTCAAAGTTTAGTTTTAAAGAAATTAATTCCGTTTTGCGGACCGTAGCGCCATCTTTAGGTGTTTATAGTTTCTGAAGCTTCCTATTATTAACACTGGCGGCGATAACGCGCCCTTAATAAAATGTAAAGTTGTTTTAAGTTACCTTATATTAATTATTAAAACAAACGTACGCAGTAAAAGGGCATGAACATATTTGCACTAACAGGTGCCTAATCATAACTGTTAAAACTTTGATTGACTGACTGTAATTTGAAAATTTACTAAAATTAGCGGGAATTTCAAAATTTTACAAATCTAAACTTAATGTAAGTACTATTATTTATGTACAGATGCCTGTTTTTCGTCTAGCGATTTCTAAATTTTGCTTAGTTGTTCATTACGTTTTAAATTGTACAGCTACATGAAGTTACTTAAAGATTTGTCAAATTTTGAAATTCCCACCAATTTTAATAATTTTTGAAATTGCAAAGTTTCAACAGTTATAACGGAAGCAGCTGATTGCTGACATTTTTTTGTTAGTGTCGATATTGCGCACACGTTTCTCTTGTAAAATACACTGTCAAGTGTATAGTATATTGATGCCGATTCGTTTACTCTAGTTAGAGTAACAATAACACTATCAAAAAAATTATTTACTGTTTAATTTACATCACTTTTTAACGGCTTTTCTTCTCTTAAAAAATTAAAATTAGAGTGGATTTTGTTATACTACTTTTAAAGTAGAAGATTGAATATTCGATCTATATAGAGTTAATCAATAATATAGAGAGAAAATAGATTTCAGTAGTGTAGAATTATTTTTGTTAAGAATAGAGTGAAACAAAATATTTTACTATTCTAAATTTTAACTCTAAAATCTTTACCCAGCACTCTAAAAATCGTTCACTTGGTTGATTTTTTAATGTGTATAACCTTTGGTCTATGTCTCTAATGCATGGTCTATAGGCTATAGTGCACAATCTTTTGTTAACACTATATAGTTTACAGTATAGTTCTTTATTAAATGGCAACGTTTTTCCGTTTAGTTTTCCTTTGAAGACTGAAAAACAGCTACTCAAACACCAAGTCGAAACTATAACATATAAAAAAAATCTTTGGTCACCATCTAATTTGTTCTTGCACTTCGCACTTCGATGCAAAATGCAAGATGGCAATCTAGCCATTGAAGTTCGAATTAAAGTAATACTCCAACCAACTAGATTTCATTCAAACTTTTTAGTTGCAATTTGTTGGTAAGAGATACGTCTAGGCAACGCCTTGTCTACTTAAAAAAGTTTTACGTCGATTTTGCACAAGATACAAATCTCACCCGCACAAAGTCCTTGAAGTCAAAAAGATAATTAACTTACTTAAATGATAATTTATGCCTTCTTCGGCTGAAACGAGTTTAGTGTTATGGAACTGCAAATCTTACTCTAATGGTAATGATCATAAACGACACTCAACAACTTCTGATTAATTTTGAAACTAAGATGATGTTGTTTATGATCACCAGGTTCGTATCAAGAATTTGTTTCTACACTATTGCTACTCATCGGTAGTTAATATGAATTTTACGTCGCACTATTAAATGAAAAATCCACTCTTTTGGGAAGTACAGGTACTTATTATTATTTAATTTGTACTTTTTACTAACCAATTTTTTAAGTACTCGATGCTTTTGGTGAGACTATTTTAGACTAGTAGAATTTGTTGCATTCGTTTTTCAACATTCATATATGAACTTTTTTTTGAGCAACTAATGTGATTTATATTATTTCTGTTTAATTAGTGGCTGGAACAGTCATTTTCAAGTCTGCTTTGACGTCATAGACTTATATATTAGAAATTAACTTGTTTTGGATGTATATGCGATACCTGAACAGTATAGCTTTACCTAAAACAAAGATACTGAAAAGATCAGTTTTTGTGTACGTGCATTTCAGATGTAACGTTGTCTCTATACATTACGTATAGAGGTCACACCTTCTGACGAAAAGTACTTTTTCGAAAGCGAAAAGTGAATTTTTATGTTTTAATTAATGTCTCTCTTGATGTTGAGAGATACGAATGCAAGAACACTACTTTTTAATGCAAGAAGAGGTTCCTTTGACGTAAGTGATAAAGACCTGCTTTTTTATAATTAATAATGCACATATTTAATTGCATTTCATGTTTATTAAATTATTTATAATTTTACTTTTTGGTGTCCTGGCGAATAATATTTTGAATGTTTCTGTTAAATATTAAAAAAAAATTACGACAGTGCTTAAAATCAAAAATCTATCATTTTGATGCTTTAAAACTTTGAATGGCACTTGAACTTGCTATAGTTGTAACACCTCGGATCGCTGAAACTTTATCTATTAATCAAATACAAAAATTTTAATTTTGCAAAACTCTGAATCTTTTGTACTTTAAAGAAAGAAGTCTGGAAGCGTGATACCCTCAAATTTAATGAATTTTGTGTTGGAATATCTAACAGACAAGTATAGATAGGGTAAATGCGAAATAATGGTAAATATTAAAGTTTTATTGCAAGAGTATATTATGTGTAGAATTGAGTCATTTTATGCGATTTACAAAAGGCACATCAAAAAGTTGCCAATATCCGAAAGAAAAAATGTATTACTAACAGAATTGGGTCCAACTGTACACACAGTAACGTCATGCACAGCGTCACTAATATCCCAACGGATTTGAATCGATTTTTAGGAAATTTAAAAACCGTTTATTAGGACAATATTGGTTCTACTGACGCCGTTAACTAAGTACCATTACTGTTTTTATTTGTTACCATCATTTTCTGTTCCCCCTGTATACATATAATGTTTCGCAGCATTAGATACTGTCAGTCACTAATAAATCAATTATTATGAATGTTAATTATAATTAACGTTGCCTAACCAACATAAATATGATATGTACTTGTGCGTGGTATACGGCGAACTAATTCTTAACAATCACAGGTAGGTGCTTGCGTAGCTGTCGGGACCGACTGCACGCTGGCGAGGTGTACTGAGCCTTTGTATGTCGACGAGAATCCTCCCTACCCTAACCCTAATTATCAAACCTTGGTATTCTTAGAACTTCTGAACCCAAGAAACTTTATGGGAGCTTAATGAAACTCAGTTCATCTTCTAAAGCTAGATGTTCAAGATCTGAGAAAACTCGAAGCTAATGAAACTCTAAAACCACGAAATCTTGAATTTCCGAGTCGGAAAACTTCTAAAAGTGCCTACAATTTCTAACTGAATGTATAGAAAGTTTTTTAAATCTATTTTAATAATTTGAATTGCTAGTACAGTTATAGCAAAAGCGAATTGAAATTACGTTACAGTTATTAGTCATTTACTTATATCTTCCCTTATTAAGTGCTTCCAGTTTTTTCTGGTGGAGACGAGGTTGCTGTCCACCCACTACTAGCTCTCCAGGCTAGTGCCGGGACTGTTTAGTGCTTACTAGAATTTCTGACCCGAGAAATTCCAGGGACACAAGTCCCCGGAATTACTCAATTTTTTGTTGTCTCGATCCCGGGAAAAATAATTCGAGACACGTGACTTTCGTATCTAAGATATTCAATTAAAATTCTTACTTTAGAATTCAGGTTTTATTTGTTTGAATTTCTTAAGTAAATTAGTAGTTAAAAAATGTAACTCTGAACAAGTGCGTCGCCTTAGACCATTGACTTTCTTAACCAGTTTTTTTGAAAGAAACTATTTAACAACCATTTCAAAGACATACAAATTATTCACAACTTTTTTATAAACATTCAATACAGGGAAAGGGATTAATTTCAGTAAAAGATTTGTGTTAGGTACCATACCTGGCCAAGCCTTTCAATAAGTAAACTGTAGTTTCTATTCAATTATATTTTAAAAAAGATTTTAATCCGAAATTTCCTATCTTATTTATAAACAGGTAGTAATATTTTTAAGTAGAAGTCTTCCTAAAGACTTAGACAATGTTTTTATTAAAAAAAACAAAAATGTTTATGACAGGTGAATCTATTTATGTATTGTTGTGCTTTTAATTAAAGATTATTTATTTTTATTAATTATTTATTTAAATTAATATTATTATTGATATTTTTAGTTATTTTTCAACGGAAACTTTTAGAGGAAATTCATTAGAGGATTATTTAAAGAGATTTTAAAAACAATATAAAAAGAATATTTGGATTTTTGTATTAGCCAAGAGGCGAATTAGATTTTCGCTGATTACTTTCGATCAGCTTATACTATAGATACAAATTCTAAAACTCATCATAATAACTCTTTTGCTAATGTAGGGAATTTTAAGAATATGACACAAATATCGGAGATAGACATCATTGCGGCAACCAACCTTCTGAGTAATAAACCTACAGCTGGACCTGATAAGATTCCAAGCTTTTTAGTTAAGGACTGCATCCATGTGCTTGCGGAACCTTTACAATTCATATTTAATTTATCTTTGGATACCAAACAGTTCCCCAAAGTATGGAAATGTGCGCGAGTCTGTCCGGTACACAAATCTGGAGATAAGTCACAAGCTGAAAATTATCGGCACATATCCATTCTGTGCAACTTTGCAAAAATTTTCGAAATTATTATTTATAAATTCATTGACAAATCTCTATCTCCTTACATATCCACTGAGCAGCATGGCTTTGTTCAGAACCGTTCAACCATTTCTAATCTGGCATGTTTCACACAATTTGTGACTGAGGAACTAGACGCTAGTGGTCAAGTAGATTGCGTATACACCGACCTCAGTAAAGCTTTCGATAAGGTAAATCACTCCAGTCTTATAAGGAAATTAGATGCGTTAGGATTTCCCAATAACTTACTTTCTTTATTTCAGTCATATTTATATGGGCGTTCACAATATAGTGAGTACAGTGGTTTTAATTCGTATGAATTTGAAGTTACTTCTGGTGTACCCCAGGGATCGAACCTTGGACCATTGCTGTTTATTCTTTTTATAAATGATTTACCAGATCAGATAAAAAATAATTCACTCCTCTATGCAGATGATTTTAAAATATATTCTAAAGTTCATTCTCGAAAGGATTGTAAGTTGTTGCAAAAAGATCTCGACGCTGTGTACGAATGGTGCAAAGAAAATCACTTAGCTCTTAACATATCAAAATGTAGAGTAATATCTTTTGGTCGTAAATCTAATCTCATAGACTTTAACTCTACTATTGATAAAAACACACTTCAACGAACCACAAAAATAAAAGACTTGGGTGTCTATTTTGATAATAAACTTGAATTTAAAGATCATATTAATTCAACAACACAAAATGCTAACAAATCTTTGGGTTTCATCATAAGAAATTCTAAGTTGTTTCATCATACTAGCACATTAATTCGACTATACTATGCATTTGTTCGACCCACGCTCGAATATGCTTGCTTAATATGGTATCCAATTTACCAATGCCACATTAGTGAACTAGAAACAGTACAACGTCGATTTTTGAAATATTTGGTTTACGAAGAAGATGGTATTTATCCAACACAAGGCTGTAACCACAATGGACTTTTAAATAGATTTAACATTATCAGTTTGAGTGATAGACGAGTTTTAATATCTATTAAATTCTTACATGGTCTAATACATGGCCCTATTGACTGTTCCGCCATTCTTGGAAAAATTAATATACTTGTTCCTCGCTTAAACTCGCTTAAACACCAGATCATCAAATGACTTCTATTGTGATAGGGCAAGAACAAATATTTTAAGGAAATCACCTATTTAACTATATTATGTGCTCAAATGCAAATAAAATATCAACAGAAACTGATATTTATTGTTCTACTTTACAATGTGTCTCTGAGATGTTTTTGTCCTTGCTTTCATCATAACAAATTTCATATCTCATATATTTTATATTTAATTAATTATTGTAAATATTTAGATCACATTTTAGAATAACTGTTATAACTTATTGTAAGCTCATTTTTAAAATGTTTAATGAACGTAGCAGTACTTATATGTAGCTCTATAAGTGGGTGTAAACCTGTATTATAATTTTTTGTTTCATATACTAATAGTAATGCCTACCTATGTGAAATTACTATCCGGGAATCCCGGGACTTTACAAAAAAAGTCTCGAGTCCCGGGACTAGAAAAATTGTCGAGACAGGATCCCTAGTGTTCACTTGTCGGGGTTTACTTTCCCTGGGAGTCACTGTGCCCTTAGTCTAGCATGCGGGCTTTTCTCTGCCCCGTCGAGTCCATTTCAAGTATGGACTGGTCTTGGACAAGGTTTGCCCATTCCTATGTACCAATTAAAGGTCTGGGTCCGTATTCTTGAACTCATACGAACAAGTTTTGCATACGCAATGACGTAATTCTCTATTTATTACCTTCTAACATTTGATTGGTTAAGTTGCATCTTATGACGTAAAAATTACGTCATTTCTTATGCGTAACTTTTTCGTATGATTTCGAGAATACGGGCCCTGGTGTGTCTAGCGACAGAACTACGTTCGACTCTACCTAAAATTTGAGATGAAGTTGTCTAAAATGTAAGAGTCTATATGTTCGCGTCAACATTCTTTAAGGTGATCCAGAATAGTGTTACTCGGCTTTACCGTACTAGTATGTGCTCCAGTACGTCTGACACCTCCCACGCCGAGGGGCCCGCGAAGAAAAAAGCTCCGACACGGTACGGTACCAGTAATGAAAGATAGTCATTATACCCCTACCTAGAGTTCCTAAATATGAACTGAGCTCTTTGTTATTTAGAGTTAAGTCACGCATGTCAAATTTTCCTAGTGACATTTCATATTTTGAAACTATTTATTAGAAGGTTGGTAATCATGAAAATTGATTTACATGCATAAAAATAAACATGACAGCATAACCTAAAATTTATAACTGACAGCTGCTGAATGTTGTCACTAAAGTAATAAGAGAGAAAAAAGCATTTCTGTTTCAGATAGCTTAGTTTTGGCCTAGAAAGAGATAGAGTTTGACATCTGTGTCCTAACTCTAAAATAACACAGTTAAAGTTTTCATTTAGGAACTCTACCCCTACCCAGTCTGTGGAACATACAGACGGACGCGCAGGCAGACTGAGGACCCTTGCCGATAAGTTCACTATACTGGTATAGAACAAAACATGTATTTGTATACTAACAAGGATGAATGGGGGGGGGGGTGTTTTCATGTCAGTGCAATTGCATGTGCATTCTGTAAATAGTTTTTTAAGGAAAAGTCGAAGAATAAAAATTAATAAGTTTCAAAAGTTTTTTTTATTATTTCTTCCATTACTAATTGAAATCTAATGCATGCAAGACCTGTTAAAGTTTACTTCATGGGTCTGTTATTTCCTTGAAAGAATTCAGGATTTGAATATACAGGGTGTTTCCTAAGTAAAGCACAGGACTCAAAATAAACACTAAGGCCAGTCATGTGTTCAAACTCCTTTTATTCTCAAAGACCAAAACATTCATTTTTTCACATGGAGGAATTAATTTAAACAAGAAATAACGTAAGTAAGACGAGCGGTATTAGCGATATACCACTCGTACTTCAAAGGTCGTGGGTTAAAGTCCCACCTGATGTGACAGCATCCAGTCACTTTGTTTTTGCATTTGTTAGATGGGGACATGAAAATGACCTTAGTTGGACGCAATGTACGTGTGAAATAAGAAAAAGTGAAAGCTGAAAGTGTTACCTCACCACATCCACAAATTGATCACGCTATTAAGCAACCTGATTGGATAAAGCTTAATAATGGGTTTAAAAGAACCAATCACACTACAAATACTTACTTTGAATTGACCAATCACATGTGTTAACAACGCGTCTAAATAATCATGTAGTTAGCAATGCTTTATGCAACCGGCACTGTAGTAGATTTTGGCACTCGCTTTAATTAAATGATATATAATAGAGAACGATAAATTATGTTAAAGGACAATTATTGCCATTTCTTCGCCACAAATGACGCGCCATCTTAAGTATTACGGGTGAAAATAATGATTGGAGTGATGCAATGACCAAAAGAACTAAAATAACAGCAGACCATGATCTCTTCATTTCTTTTTCAGCTTGGCAGTGATTCAACACTTTTGGAGCAATAATTCTACATGGGACTTAAACAATGGAGATAATTGTGTCGTCGTAAATCTTTGAAGCACGAAACTGAAACTCAGCAATTTTTATCTCTAAATTTGATTTAAAAAACTACTCCTCTTCCTTACATACCCTATAACCAGTCTTTCCCCCACCTTTTTTTCTTTTGATATCATTATGTTTGATTGAAATGTAGCTCAGTGTAAGGGAGCCGAAATCATCGTTTTGGTTCGAACCTTAGAATATAAAACTGTAGGAAGGATCATATTCATCTACCACATACGACCGGGATGGGGTCTCAATATGGCGGAGTAGGTGTTTCCGGTTTTGTAATGAGATATTTCCATTGGCAGATCTTACTGTCTCGAAATGCGCACATAAACTGCATAACCTCAATTTTAAAACATAGTATTTTGAAATTAATCTTAGAATATAAATTTTATACTTAATAGTTTTTAACAAACGAATACTTACTTATGAAATGAAATCCCCTTCTTCGTATTTGTCGGAGTTTGAGAGAAAAACAGATTTAGGTGGTGTCTAATGGCGGACAGTGTGACATCATATCCGTCGCTTTTAAAGCTCATTGCGTCGGGTAGTGGTAGTAGGCTCCTTCCTACAGTTTTATATTCTAAGGTTCAAACCTATATAAATTAATAACTATGACTGCAAAATACGCCTGAAGGCGGAAGCAGAATCCAGTTCCCAGAATGTTGCGAATAAAAACGTAATTAAGAATGCGATAAGCCCAATTAACATATGTATCGTATGATCAAAAAGTCTTTGAAGCGCAATAATAATAGCCATGGAATGTAAAAAGCATCTATAGAATTATTTACTTCTACTGTCCGTAGTTTTTGTGAACCGTACAGAGTAGCGCCAATGTATCTTGAGTACCGCTTAAGTTTATTTACAAATGTTTTAATAATATCAAAGTTGCATAATATTCTGCTGCAGAAAACCAAGTACCCCACCTTGTTATTACAGGCTCAGGTGGGAGAGTCACTTCTTGAGCAGTTTCCCTAAATATTTGTATGCGATATGGAGCTTGACAAACAATTTTTTTACATCTGAAATTATAGAGTTTACGTTAGGATATATTTCCCGCACTTTTTCCGCAACTCTATGCATTGCATGGGCAAGACAAATTAAGTGGACCATTTTTTCGTACAGAACTTGTAAGCCTGCTCCAGCCTTGATCATGTACGGTGCCGCGTCGATGACGAACAGGAGTACTTTGTTGTACTGTATGCCGTCCGGCCACAAAATAGCCGAATAGATAATGACGAAATATTTACATTTGCTGTAATTTATTACATAAACAACTTGGGCTTCGAGCTAAGTGTGTATAATAAAATTATTAATATTGTATTTCTTTGAAACATGTATATCGAAGTGAAAGAAATAATTATTGAGTTCATAATAAAATGTCTAGCTCGAAGCTCAAGTTATTTATGCAATAAATTACAGCAAATGTAAATATTTAATGTATGTAAATACATAACTGTAATTTATAAATTTATCTAATATTGGAGGCGAAATTTCCTTGCGGTTTCCTTTCCAGGATGACCAGTTAACAAGGGTGAGTTACCTCTTTTCGCTACAATAACTTGTCGCGCCGTCTTGCCGAAACCAATATTCTTCCTACTTTAGTTGAATTAGTGCTAAAAACAATGTTTATATCATTTCAGCATAGTAAAGTGCAGCAGTGACTGTTATCATTGGACCATTTTCTTCACAAGGACGTTGAAACGGCATAACAGTAGTTAAATTTATGCAAAGGTAGTTGGTGGATTTCGTAAGGAGTATCGTTCTTGAGTATGCTTCGTGCTATTTACCTTTAGGTTTATTTTTCCTCTTTAATAGTCTTGTGGAAATTTGCGACCTGCATCTATTTATTATAACAGTTTATGATTTTTAACTACCTTATTCTGGTACCTGTTGTGTATTTTTCATTCTAGGGCTCTTTTATGTTGGTGGAGTAATACAGAGGAACTTATTGAAATCGTCTCACTTGTACTAAAACGTGTTTGTGAGGTTGCTATAGTTGAAGGAGCTTGGAATGGTATCTACTTATTCGATTTATCGAATTCAAGAATTTCCTATCTGAAGAGGCTGGCGTTGATACTCATCAAACATTTTGTTTAAGGCTTTGGTTGTTACTGGAAGTAATTTGCATGTGAACATGTAGCGTATTCTATTCACTTGTGAAATTTTAAATAGAATTTTCTTCTTTGAGGTTTTTAAATGGGTGGAAGCTTAGATATTTCCTGTGAATTTAGTTACAGTTTGGTTTCACGTAGGTGAACTTTTAATATACAGAAAATCCTATTTTATTGGGATTTAACCACTACGTTTCAAGATCTCCTTCTAAGCTAAAATTTGTTTTATTAAATTTATTTCTATAAAGGAAACGGAAAACAGAAGAAGCAATTCGACCTGTATTTTTGAAACCGATTCCAGAAATGCTTTAGTTTATGGTAACAACCCTTTAATCAATTGCAAGATACTCTTCTAAACTTCTTCGTTACCTAAGTCTAAGTGTTTCTTTGGAACTTTAGAATTTTATCTACTATCCTAAAACCCATTGGAACAGCATCTATAACATATGGTAATAACCTCTTAATCAATTGCAAGATACTCTTCTAAACTTCTTCGTTACCTAAGTCTAAGTGTTTCTTTGGAACTTTAGAATTTTATCTACTATCCTAAAACCCATTGGAACAGCATCTATAACATCATTTAAATATACAAACTTTGTTACTGTATTTGATTTGGATGTAATTGTACATAGTTGCAAGACTTAGTTTAAAGCTAGCTTTTCTGCAGAAATCGTACGTTTGCTTCATAAATTAATTCCATTAATTCCTCTAGATTTATACAGGGTGTTTTGGAAAAGATGCCTTTCCCGTTAAAGGACAATAGAGAAACATGTGTAGAGTAACATCTTACTAACAATTTCCTGAAATGCCCCTTTGAAATGACAAACCTCCCTTATAAAAATAATAGGCACGCCACTGCAACATAGTAGATAAAACTGTATGAAAAGAAAATTGTGTCTACTAGTACATACTTTTAAAGGTCGTGGACAAAAGAACCATAAACTAACCCAAGCAGGTAGCGGGATAAATATAGATTCTCCGAAAAGTAATCAACACCAAATAGCAGTACGTGCTTTTAAAACGTTTTTAACTAAATAATAACACTCATTTTGAACATCTGTAATAACTGTTACTGACTCAGATCTTTGAGATTTGTAACTGCAGTATGCAGTTTGTCGTCAACTTTCTTTGTGTTAGGTGGTGGTAAACTTGAGTTTCGATTAATATACGTTTTAAATTAATAACTTGCATTAGGTAGTGTTAAGTGTTTGTTTTAGTGATAAGTATTTAAGTGTATTTAATTACTGTTTCAATTATGGCAGAACCCTATACACCTGCTGAATGGACGGAACTTATTATTTTATACGGCGAATGTCATCGCAATGGTGCTGCCACCGCCAGAGAGTATGCATTCGGTTTCCTAACCGCCGTCATCCAAATGCACGTACGATCGTACAAGCTATACAGAGAATGTTCGATACAGGATCGGTTATGCCAAGAGCTAGTGGGAGAGGACGCAATCCACACGACGGAGATGTCGCGGAGGAAGAAAACATTCTAGAGTTAGTTGAAGAGGATCCCACTCTTAGCGTGCGTACCTTGGCAGCATAAACTGGTGTACCTTCTACTCGCGTTTGGCGTATTTTAAAAGAAAATTCCCTACACCCATATCATTTTCAAAAAGTACACTCATTAGAACCTGCAGATCATATCCCGCGAGTGCAATTTTGCCAATGGCTATTGGAACGCAATCAGGAAAATCCTCAATTTGCACAAAATGTAGGTACTGTGGACAGACGAATGCTGTTTTACTCGCGCGGGAATTTTCAATTCACACAATAGCCACATTTCGGCTGACGAAAATCCTCTTGCTGTCCGCAGACATTATTTCCAGAGGCGTTTCTCGGTAAATGTGTGGGCGGGTATTTATCAGAACCGTTTAATAGGACCTTTTATTTTGCCCCAACGATTAACCGTTGATTGGTACCTACACTTTCTAGACAATGAAGTGTTCGACGGACTTCCACTAGCTGAATTGCCCGGGCTTTGGTTCATGCATGATGGAGCACCACTACACTTTGCTCGCCAGGTACGGGAGTTTTTGAATAACGAATACCCTAACCGGTGGATAGGACGTGGAGGACCCGTCGCCTGGCCTGCGAGATCACCGGACTTGACTCCCCTCGATTTTTGTATTTGGGGATATTTTAAAACATTAGTGTACAGGACAGAAGTGGATACCGAGGAAGAGCTACGCGCACGCATTGAAATTGCCGCAGAACAAATTCGTGCAAATGCCGACATGTTTGTTAACATAAACGAATCTATCATACGTCGTGCGCGAGTGTGTGTGTGCAGACTAACGGCGACCTATTTGAACACATGTTATAAAGATTGTTTGCATCTAAACGGTAAGTTTTACCCATTTTGTTAAAATCACAGTTGTAAAATAAAAAGCAGGCAATGGAATTTACATCACAATTAGGTCAATGAACGTATGTTAGATTTTATTTACTGACCTTAATAAATGATCAAGTCATCAAGGTAGTGAGTCACCCGGCAACTGCTGCTGAAATTCAATTCTGTGGTTTCTGTAAATTGATACGTACGTAGCGGAGGTCAGTTTTTAATTTAGTAGTGCAGATGTGAGATCATTATTTGCTTTATCAGTAATTCCTAGTTAAAATCTTACAAACAATCCATAGTCTACTCGTGTCTTGCAAAAAATACGGAAAAATCCGAAATTTTTTTTATTTTTTATTTTATGAGTTTTGGGGTCGTTATATGGTCACCTTTCACCCTCTTAAAGCATTCCATGTTTTTCCGGAACACCCTGTATTGAGAATTAGCACCAGCGAGGGCAACTATTTTTACTTTTCTTTACCCGCCTAACGTGAAACATTTAACAAATAAAACGAACTCGTTACAGTTCTTCGCCTGCTTCGATCTAACAAATTAAAGACCGCGGCATATTGGCTCATCAATATTCTTGGACTGTCGGTAATCTCATTTATTTGTTAAGAACATCACAAGTGAACCGTGGTCTGTCAGTTGATTTTTTGTCTTTAACTAATCGTCATCCTCTCCATTTAAGAACCTAAGACAACAACCTTATTATACGCAGATGACAACTTTGGATATCAATAACTGCATGTAACTGGATAAATCTTTTTTACAGCACATAGCAAACGGGCTCTTTTTGCAAGCTCCGTTTGGAAACGTCAAAGAAAAAAAATCCAAAGCCTATTCATTTCCATAAAAGTCGACCTCATTAATTGATGATTATCTCTACTGATTACTTCATTGTGCATTTTATTAAAATGAATGCGTTGCTCCTTTTTATTAAACAACAGCTAATTTGTCCGTTATAAAACATGCTAAGGCAATTGAAATAATAAATAAATGCGTTGATATTAAATGTGTATCACTTTAAAGTAATTGCTGTTGAAATTGCCAAGAATTCCAACTCGTCTGAATAAGTAACTGCAGAGATTTTAAAATTTATAATGCTATCTAATCTTTTCATTTTCAAACTCTTTTCATGACACTGACGAATGATAAAGTAATGATACATATGACGACGCCGCATGACAATGAATAATTGCTATTAAAATAATAAGTAATAACAATGACCTTTCTACAGGAAAAAAGTTCAAAGTTAGAGTTGAATGAAAATTGTTGATAAACTCGTCAAAATAGTATTTAGATGTGGATATTCATTCAGACACTAGATGCAAAACAACACATGTGCATAGGTTAATTGATGGACCTGTTGTTTTGCAACTAGCGTCTTCAATTGATCTATAATAATATGTGATATCTAATTTAATGATATTTTCAGAGTGATTTTATTCATGCATAGCTATCAGGAAATACAAAGTATACATTAAAGTGTGCGTTAATTTATTACATTGTGTTCATTCTTAAGAAGGAAATTATTAAAATAATTTAATTGTAAACTTATATCCTGTTTATATTAAGTTTTGTTTCTTGTTAAAAAGCTTTTTTTAGTACTATTTTGGCACATCCAGGATTTGCAACTTCACTACAAAGAAAATTGTATGTTATGTTTTTCATACATATTTTAACATTAAGTCATGAACACATTTTACAGGTGAGAAAATCCAACTATCTTTCAAGACGATTAATGAATTTTAACGTGTAGCCTTGAAAGGTAAGTTTGGCAATAAACGTCTCCCATAGAGAATTATAGGCAAATTTAGTTGAGAAAAAGTTTACTTACCTGTGCATTATTGAACGTTATACTTATAGTTACTAAATATCAAGTCACTGTAAAGTAAGTTGCAAACTTGACTGTTAGTTATTACCTTAAACCAAAATAAAAATTCATTTAATCAATCCAGTATTTACCTGATAAAGTAAGGTTAGATTCTTTTGTTGACTTCTTAATTGCTTGATAATTCTTTTATGATTAACTCATTAGAGGGCGCTCTATTTGGTAGCAAAAGTTATTAAAGATTTCATTTATTGTAGATTGGTGGAAATGAATTTTTAAAAAGGGAGAGAATTTAACAACACTCAAGGAAAACAATTAAATATTGAATTATTTTATTCAAAGGTCATATACGTTATTTTATAGAACTGCTCGGTAAACGAAGCATCCACTAAGCCCTCTTGATATTCTCTTAAAACAAGCAGGACAGTGCTTGGGTGGAAGTTTCTGTTCTATAGTCGACCTTCCTTCACTTTTTCTGCCAATTCCCATAACTTTGATGTACTGGAAAGGGTCTTAGATTTTTTTAAATTAACGTCTACTGCTCTCTATTAGCTTTTGTACTTCTTATCCTGTTCCTCCATTTGCACCACCGTTTCAGCTTGGTCCTGTCACCACTTGGTGACTGTTGTGGTCCTTCTTTGACGGAATCGGTTTCAATCTCAATTTATTCTTTACTTTCTTGTACGGTATCTACCCTCCGTCAAGGTTTTCCCCTATAAGGAGAAGTTTAAGGTTTAGGTCTGTCACGGCTCATGGTCACTTCTCTTTAAAGGTATTAATTTAATCAACATCTAAGGGAGAAAGTATTTTGGAATTGACTAAAGGATAAAATTGAATTTCGGTAAAACATCCAGGGTATTCCATATGAAGAAACTGAGTAAATTTTATCTAATATTATTAAAATTTGAAGGTATAATTTGAACTTCTGTACATAAACAAAACATTTGGAAACATTTTAATAGTATTTGAAAGATTCTGATAATACTGTTTGCAAATAATGTTTTTAAAATTCAAATAAATGAATAAATTGTGACTTAGTTGGAATTACGACTTTACAAAACTCAAAAGTCTAATAAAGTAATTTATAAATTGGCACAATAGCAGTAGATTAAAAAAAGGATCTATTCTTGAATACACAATTGATGAGGGCAAACATTTAAAAAAGCACGTAGTTTTATTTGTCCCGCTTTTGTGAAACACTCTGTATTGCTGTAAATAATTTTAAAGTATACATCTTTGCTTAGCAAAAAGCTTTTGTACTTATTGGAAGTTTTTCTCGTTATTTAATATTTTAGCAGATATCGAATAATTGCGCACTAAATGGACAACATAGTGACATTAGAATTCTTTTAGGCGTATTAGGTTTAGAGACGCGATAGTCAACTTTTATATTTTTTCTGTGCATTGCGAACTTTTTACTCACATAGTGAAACCTAAAAGTTGTAGGTACAATAACGTAACAGTTGCCATCAATATCCATAACATACTAGATGTTTCATAGGTAATACTAATTTTTGTTGTTACCTTTCTAGATACCCTTTACACTATACAAGTTATGTATTTTATAATTTTCAGCCTGTTAACTCTTCTGTCTCTCTCTCCCTCTCACTTACTGCAGTAGGCTACGTCTTAAAGTTAATGACTTTGTGAAACAGTTAGCTTGCTATAAATATCGATGGCAACTCACCAGCCCTCCATAAAAAAACAGAAGAAAAATGACTATCGTGTCTTTAAATCTAGTAGGTCTTAAGATAATTCCAATGTCGCTCTGTAAGTCAGGATTTCTTATAGTCCTTTGCCAAATTTCAGACTTGTAGCATGAATAGCATTCCAATAATTAGCGGAAAAAGAAAAAATACCCATGTATTACTTCTTTGTATACGAGGTATGTTCGGAAAGTAATGAAAATAGTTTTTTTAAATTTACTTGAAAAAATTTGTAAATCAATGTTACTACTTCAAAATATAATTCTGGAGAACGCTCCTATCGCCTCTGCCATTTTTGGTAGCAGTGCTTGAAATTGTCAATTGTGAAGGAGTTATGGGTCTCTTAAAGGGCCTTTTAAATGTGTTTTAACCTTGGGGAACAAGTCACAGGAAGGCGAGTCGGTCTCTCACAGTTAGTGAAGTGTAATTCTTGTCCATAAGCTTTCTTCGACATTTCTAGAATTTCTAATGCATTGTTACCGATTTTTCACTCAGAATTCCATTGTGTACCGTTGCTACAAGCTCGTTTTCATTCTTCCTGCAAGAGGCACTTCAGCAATGTTTCGCTAAAACAAACGACTCCGCGACAATGGTATATTAAAGAACGAGTTTCATAAGGCAAGATTTATTACACGAGATTAAATTTAGAAAACGAGCCGCTTGCGGCGAGTTTTCTAAAGGACGGGTGCAATAATGACTTATGAAACGAGTTTTTTTATGCTATTTTCTCTGTTTTGCGTCTTTTATTCCCTTTTTAAATTAAAAAAATCGCAATATCAAAATTTTGGGATTTTTGTAGTAGTTGACAACTGAAGCAATACTAAATTCCTCTCAACACAAGATTCCATAATACAAACTGTACAATCTTATAATAACACAAAATATTTGATACTTACTGTGCAACTCATAAATGCACCGGCTGCTTGAGACATCTCTTTAACAAATTTAAATTCAGGTGTGGGTGTTAACCCCAAAAACTTCTAATTAGTTAATGGAAGCATGAACAAATATAAAAAAATGTTGGGCCCACCAAAGCTGAGGATGTTTTTAAATTTACAAAAAAAATCGGGAAGTCATCAGCTAACGGAATAACTTCTCATTTAAATTTGACATTAAATTAATCAAACATTTATCAAACAATAAAAAAACTCAATTTACCAAAAAAACATCAGCAGCTCGTTGAACCTAACTGTATCAAGCGGTAAATTAATTTAAAATCTGTTCATTGAACATAAAAAAAACTGAAATAAATAAAAAATTGGAAATACAAAACACATTATAATCAACAAGTTATTATTCCTATAATTGAATTCATTAAATTTCGGGATCCCAAATAAATTTTACATAAAAACTTAATTAAAAAAAATCAATACCTTAGAACATTTTCAATGGTTCCACAAAGTTCAAGATTCCTTACACAAATAACTTGAAACACTAAAAACAATAATAACCATACACAAAAATTTTCACTAACAAACTGCTGACCTGAAGAACCAAAACGGGAACAAATCTTCTGAATTCTGAACTATTATTATTTTTCTGGGTCCTGGAGGAGTGATAAGGAGTGATCAAGGTGAAATATTTACTCCGAAAATAAATGCAAATTTTTGGTTATTTCGAGTGAAATATTTTACCAAAGTGGAGAGATTAGTAGTGGAATAAATAAGTGAAGTACAGAAGTAAAAATAAGAACTGCAGTATAGCAGGTTAGTGCAGTAATTAAAGAAATACATTGTAACCTCACATTAGAGATTAGAGATAAGAAAACAGTGACCTTAAAAAGCACAGTGCCGCTTCGCGAAAAATTGGATAGGCAACCCATCATACTTATACTAGTACAAACTGAAGTATACACAATAGGAGAAATATTATAACCACGATACATAATTACTTATATTAAAAATGAACAAACAGCATGAACCCACCGACAGTGTTGATTATTCTACTGATGAGGGAAGGAAGAGAAGAAGAGCAGAATTGGGGGAGGATGGGTTTGAGAAATCAAAAAAAACGTCAAGATCGCCAACTAAAACACATCATGATGATAAGAAATTGGATCTATTAGTAACACTGGTACAAGGGCTTACAGAAGACCTTAAACACATAAGAACCCAACAAGACAAGTACAACGTTGATATGATAAACATACAAAAGGAAAATACAGAATTAAGAAGAGAAAACGAAAGTATTAAGAAAGAAAATGAGGTGATAAAAAAGGAGTTACAAGAGATTAGAAGTAACCTGGAAGTGATAGATAAAGAAAATAGAAAGAATAATATAGTTATTAGCGGCATGAAGATTGATACAAACGATACAGGCATTATAAAAACTCAAATAGAAAACTTTCTAAAAGAAAATTTGGAAGTGGGAGTTAAAGTGAAAGACGCCTTCAAAATAGGGCCTAACATATGTTTGGTTAAATTGGAAAATGGTAAGGATAAAGAGAAAATTATGAAAAATAAACCAAAATTGGGAAAAATTATCACAGAAAGAATATACATAAATGATGACCTAACAAAGAAAGAAAGAGAAAAACAAATGCAACTAAGGAAAAAAGCAGTAGAAGAAAGAAATAGTGGTAAAATCGTTAAACAGGGGTATAACAAGATCACAATAGATGGAGTAGTCTGGAAATGGAACAAAGACATTGAAAAATTAGAAGAGATAAAAATAAAGGTACCTGATAATACTCCAAAAAACTAAGCAGTAAAATAGATAGTTATAAAAGGACGACTAAGAATTCAAAAGAAATAAAAAATACAGACAATAGTAACAGTAACGTAGGCGAAAAGCCTCAAAATAAAAAAAAAAATAGTGAACTAAAAATAGTTAGTTGGAATTGTCAGGGATATTCAAATTTTGTTGAGTTAACTTCTTCTGATAATATGGGTTATTTCAATGACCTTGACATCTTCTGCCTGTACGAGACATGGTTAGTAAATTTACCTACAAGTAATTTAAATCGCTTTGACAGTTATCAAGTATTCTTCAGTTCAGCACTTAAGGAAAAATCAAAGGGTAGGGCTAGTGGAGGTATATTACTCTTAATCAACAGGCAATATGATGTAAAGGTCATTGAAAATAATAACTTGTGGCTATTTGTAAGAATAAAAATTAATAATTTTGCCTTTGTTTTAGGAATAATATATTTTTCGCCAAATAAAGATATTAATATCTGTTTGGAATTATTGAAAGAGACAGTAACACATATAGCATTTGATTTTGAGTCGGATAATTGTATGTTAATTGGTGATTTCAATGCCAGAATTGGTGATCTAAATCAGCTGGACTCTGACATATGTTCCCAATCAAAACTTGATCCACTTAGATTAACACTAGATCCGACTATAAATCCTAGAGGGAAGAGTTTAGTCAAGGTTATGGAAGAATTAGGTCTGTTAGTTTTAAATGGACGAACTATCAATGATAGACCTGCACAATATACTTACATTAGTAAAATAGGCAAATCTATAATTGATCTTTGCTGGATAAATAGTTGTTTCATTAGTTACGTACATGACATGTCAATTTATGAGGTAGGCTCACGATCTGATCACCTACCCGTTCAAGTAACAGTACATTTAAATCTGTCAAATATTGGCAACATTAATTTAAAGCAAGTAGGCGGGTACGTACCAAAATTGTATTGGAACGACGAGTTATTAGAAATATATCATAATAAGGTAATAAATCTAACAAACTATATGAATGAAAAAAATCCAAATATAACTAGTCAAATAATGTATGAGTCCTTCGCAGATTCCATTAAAGAAATCGCTAATAATCTAGATATGTCTAAACAAGTATATGTGGGATCTGTGAGGAACCATACGAGTAGTACGATTTGGTTTGATGGAGCATGTAAACGGGCAAAAAAAGATTTAAAACAAGCACTCAGGAATTGCAGAACTAATGGTTTTGATGATGTTAATGTACATATTTATTTAGATAGGAAGAAATCTTATAAACATTTAACCAAAGGTTCCAAAAAAGCTTATTATATGAATTTGTGTGAGCAGTTATCTAATACTAAAAACCCTACAGAATTCTGGAAAGTAGCACGTCGTTTAAATACAAATAATAATTACACAAACCCAATAGATATGAACACTTGGCAAGATTATTATAAAACAATCTATATTACTCCACCCTCCAATAATGATCACTTTCATGATAGAATAATATGCCCTGAACTAGACTCTGATATAAGATTGGATGAATTAAAATCAGTCTTGCATAATTGTAAAAGAGGCAAATCCCCCGGTCTGGATGGAATCCCGAATGAGTTTTATAAGTATATGCCAGATGAAGGTATAGATCTCTTGTTAAAGTTTTACAATATTATTTTAAAGGATGAAAAAACACCACAAGTCTGGTCCAGTATTAAAGTATTTTTGCTATTTAAAAAAGGAGATCCTAATAGACCTGAAAACTATAGAGCAATTGCTCTAATTAACAATATTACAAAAATATTCACCCAAATACTTGCTCATCGAATTATGGCATGGGCAGAATTGCATAATAAACTTCCAGAATCTCAATCGGGGTTTCGTGCGGATCGAAGCTGTACAGATAATTTATTTATTTTAACATCAATGATTCATAATCACATTAGATTAAAACAAAGAAAATTATATTGTGCTTTTGTGGATTTCAAAAGTGCATTCGACAAGATCGATCATTCTTTGTTGTGGGCAAAACTTCATCATATGCGACTGTCATCCAAAGTTTTATATACGATTAAATCATTCTATGATAACGCTAATTTCATATTACAAAAAGATGGACATAGTTCAGATAGTATTAGAATTACATCGGGGGTATTGCAAGGTGATTCCCTAAGTCCACTGTTATTTTCTCTTTTTTTAGCCGATTTCCCAGATTTCTTGTTGTCCAAGGGTATTAAAGGTGTCAATATCGACGGATTCACTGACATCTCTACAATTCTTTATGCTGATGATCTTCTTTTACTGGCTGAAACTCCTATAAAACTACAGTTAGCATTAAATGCATTGGAAATTTATTCAAATAACAATCATTTAGAAGTAAATACTAATAAATCAAAGATAATGGTATTTAGACGGGCAGGGAAAATCCCAAAGGATATTCGATTTACGTATAAAGAACAACCTATGGAAATAGTGAGTGAATATGATTACCTGGGTATAACTTTTAGCTCATCCGGATTGTTTTTGAAGGCTGCTCAAAATAGAGTAGTGAAAGCAAATAGAGCATTAGCCAGCGTGAAATCTATTATGTTTAAATCTAAACTAGATAACCACCAATCTCGTGTATACTTATATCAAGTGTCAATCTTAAGTGTTCTGCTCTACGCATCTGAAGTATGGGCACTGTCGTATCCTGATGTTATAGAAAAGACACAAGTGAACTTTTTTAAATCCCTTTATTTTCTTAATAAGTCAACACCAGGATACGTCCTTCGCTCAGAATTTCAGCTGAACATGCTTATAACATTGGTGTTTAAACGTGCACTAAATTGGCTAGGTAAAATTCTTATAATGCCTCAAAACAGATTGCCACGAATATGTTATAATAGGCTCTTTGCACTTAATGTATCAAAATCAAATAATATAAAATATAATTGGGTATCTCATTTAAAAAATATCTTTTGTCAGATAAATAGAGAAGACCTGTGGCACAGCCAAGATGTTAACCAGATAAGTCCTACTAAAAATACTTTAGTACAAGAATTACAACAATTCCTTGTTATAGAAGATCGTACTAAGTTATTAACCTCTAGCTATAGCCCACTATATCAACACTTAACACTGAATAATACATTTTTATTAAATTGTCGTATTTCTATTAATAAACAGCGACTTATACATCAAGCTCGAACATCAAATAATAGAATAATTAGTTTTTATTTTAATGGTACTGCCCATAGTATAGACCCAAACGAAGAATGTACAATTTGCAATTTACAGAATCGGGAAACTCTATACCATTTTGTAGTGAAATGTCCTGTCTATGAAAGTCTTCGCCATCATTACCTACACAAATATCTCATATGCACTTCAACTGAGATTAATTCTGATAATTTTTTTAGTTTTTTATTCAATATTGAGAACATTTGTCAGCTGAATGACCTATTTAATTACATAGAAGTAGCATTACGTACAAGAGCATTCTGTTTGAACATGTAATTATACTGATTCCTAATCGAATGAAACAATGATTACCATTATTTACTGTCTTTCTCAAAAGTACTGTATAAAGTGTTGCAGATTTACGTTATTCTACGTTTTAACCTTTCTTCTAAATTGTTTAAAAAAAATACCATAATCAAATTGAGTTCTGTTACTTTAGATTATACTATACTGTACAATACACGTAAAATAAGATAATATAACTTATGATAATTATGTTAATTATTACCTACTATACTTAATCAGAATCACATATTGTAATTTTGCTAACCCTTGTAATGGTCGTCTTAGACCGATATACAAATAAAATTTACTTACTTACTTACTTACTTATTATTTTTCTCATTTAACTTTAATGGCGAGCTTCAACATAATTAAATGCAATGACAATAAATTCCAGTGCTGAACAATTATTTTTCGAATTTTCTATAAACTATATACATAACTATCCCAGTGAATAATAAGAAGAAGGGAAAAGTGAAGAAACATATGAAGGTGGATTTCGAAAACAAGGAAGTACAAGAAAAATATAAGACTTCTATAGAAGGCATGATAAATGGGAACAATGAAGAACAGGGGATAGAAGAAATGAACACAGCACTATTAACAGCTATAAAAGCAGCAGTGGAAGAACACAGCCAAGGTACTGGAGGAAACAGACAAGGATGGTTTGACGATGAGTGTAGGAAGGAAATTGAGGAGAGAAAGAAAGCAAGAGAAACCATGATACAAACGGGAACTACCAGAAGTAAGGAGAGATACGAAGAGCAAAGGAGAAAATGTAAAACGAAGTTAAGGGAGAAAAAAAGGAAATACTGTAGAGAAAGGTTAGAGGGTTTGGAGGGCAAATTTAAGAATAAGGAAGTCAGAACATTCTACAGAGGAATCAAAGGCTGTGAGAAAAATTATAACACAAAGACTATATTCTGTAAAGATAAGGATGGCAATCTAGTTGGAGGAGAGGAGGAAGTGTTGGAACGATGGGCGGAATACTTCAGGGAATTGCTGAATGGACAAGAAGGAAGAGTGGGGGGAGCCAATCCAAGAGAACTAAATGACGACGATGTGGAAGAGCCAGAGGAAACAGAACTACTAGAAATAATTAATAAAATGAGAAACAATAGGAGTCCCGGAGAAGATGGATTGCAGGCAGAAATGCTAAAATGGGGTGGAGTCAAACTTAATAGGCTGATCAAAGAACTTATTAAAGAAGTGTGGAGGAAGGAGGAAATGCCAGAGAGTTGGGAGAAAGCTATAATATGTCCCATCCATAAAAAGGGGGATAAGCTGAACTGTCGAAATTACAGAGGGATTGCTCTTCTAGACACATTATACAAATTATTGGCCATATGCATAAAAAACAGGATGACAAAATATAGTGAAGCATTAACTGGGGAATATCAGTGTGGCTTTAGGAAAGACAGATCTACAGTAGACCAGATATACACCATAAATGAAATCCAAAGGACAAGTCACAAACACAAATTGCAGACACATCTACTGTTCATTGATTATAAGCAGGCCTACGATACAATAGACAGAGAACAGCTATACCAAACCTTAATAAAGTTTAATATACCTGGGAAACTGGTGAGACTCATCATGATGACACTGAGGAAAACAGAGAATAAAGTCAGAATAGAAGGGAAACTCACAACATCATTTGAGGCAAACAGAGGCCTAAGGCAAGGTGATCCGTTGTCCCCCCTACTGTTTAACCTAATACTTGAGGAAGTGATTAGAGAAGCTAAGATCATCAGGCAGGGATTAATTTATAACAACTATCATCAGTGTATGGCATTTGCTGATGATATAGTATTGATCACAAGATCAAAGACGGAGTTAAAAGCAGTTGTAAGAGAGATTGTAACAGCAGGGGAGAAAATGGGGTTAAGGATCAATGAAGACAAAACGAAATACATGGTATGGGACGACACGGAACGAGAGATGCAGCAGCTGAGGGTACAAGTAAATAATACCGAACACAGTTTCCAGGAAGTGGAGGAAATAACATATTTGGGGGTGGTTATAAAAAGAAGACTGAACAACAGTACAGAAATAAAGGCAAGAATAGCGGCAGGAGATAGGTGCGTATTTGCACTTAAAAACATCATAGCAAGTAAAGTGATATCGAGAGCGACGAAAGTGAAAGTGTACCAAACTATAATAAAACCGGTAGTGTTGTATGCGTGCGAAGTGTGGGTAATGACTAAACAAGACCAAAAGTCATTGAATATATGGGAAAGGAAGGTCCTGAGGAAGATATTTGGGGGAAAACTGGTGGACGGAAGATGGGAGAGAAGGACAAATGAGGAAATAAAAGCACTATATGGGAAGGCAGCAATAGTAGGAGTTGCAAAAGCACAGAGGATTGGATGGTTGGGACACCTACTCAGGATGGGAGAAACTAGGATACCAAAGAGGGTATGGGAAGCAAATCTAGGAGGGAGGAGACGGAGAGGTAGACCAAAGTCCGAGTGGAAGAAAGAAGTGCTGCAAGATTTACAAACATTGAAAATACAGAGATGGGAAGAAAAGGCGCAAGATAGAAAGCAATGGAAGAAAGTCATGCAGGAAGCCAAGGGCCTACAAGGCCTGTAGCGCTGTATTATATATATATATATATATATATATATATATATATATATATATATATATATATATATATATATATATATATATATATATATATATATATATATACAGGGTGGGGCAAAAGTCCCGCAACGGCCAAATATCTCCCGAGGGGAAGGTTTTTTAAAAAAATGTTTCAGGCAAAAGTTGTATGGCTTTGAAAGAGGAATCATTTGCATACAAAACCATCTCCCACCCCTTCACCCCCTCCTGAGGGGTAGGGGTAACTTTTAAATTTTAAATGGCCAACCCTATTTTTTTTTGCTGATTAATATTCTCTAAGAAAAAACAAGAACTTTTGTCCGAAAAATTTTTTTTAAAAAGACGAATTTTGCGATTGACCCAACGAACAAACTTTGGATATTCCAAAATATTCCGACTCTTTTACGCGAAAATGACGGGGTTTTCAGAAAAATTACAAGAGGTAAAAAAGGCTTAGAATTTTGCAAAAAATCTAGGAAAAAAAAATAAACAAAAAAATTTTTGAACAATTTTTGAAAAAAAACATGATTTTTGAAAATGTGCACACGTTTACATTTTACCTCCTGGATTAGCGATGCACACTCAACTCAAGTGGTAATGTGTGTGGGTCTTGTAAGTCGAGGAGAACATCCAGTGATATTGCAGGTTTTCTTAGTCCGGATCTCGACTGATCTTCAACGGAAGCTGCTTGATGAACTCTTAGTGAACGAGGAATCCACAAAACCACAGAAGAGACTGACCTGTCTCCTCATATCGGTTAGCTGCTCGCATCACGGTAGTTTTGTTGAGCGGGCGAGGACGAGTCGGATGCAGCTGGTTACAGATATTTGCAGTTTCCTGGTAAGAGCGTTGTCTATCTCCGTACCCACGCAATATCAATTAATGATATTAATTTTATTAATTAATTTTTAATTAATTAATTAATTAATTCTCGTTTAATGAGACCCATGCTTTTGCAATACGATTTTGCAAAACAATTTCTTGTGAATTTGAGTTGCAAGAAATTGTTAATTTAAAAGGAGTTGCAAGACTGAGTTAATATCCAGTCGTTGATACGTGGTGATTTTCTCGCAATTCAAACTGCCAGGAAATTGTTTTGCAAAATTGTATTGCAAAACCATGGCTCTCACTAAAAGAGAAAGAATTGAAGTATTGATATTGCGTGGGTACGGAGATAGACAACGCTCTTACCAGGAAACTGCAAATCTCTTTAACCAGCTGCATCCGAATCGTCCTAGCCCGGTAAACAAAACTACCGTGATGCGAACAGCTAACCGATATGAGGATACAGGTCAGTTTTTTCTGTAGTTTTATGAATTCCTTGTTTTCTAAAGATTATTTCTTGTGTTCATCAAACAGGTTCCGTCGAAGATAGGCCGAGAACGGGACGACCAAGAACAGCGACAGATCCCGGAACATCATTGAATGTTCTCCTCGAATTCCAAGAAGATCCACACACATCAAGACGTCGGGTGGCTCAGGCAGAGGATATCAGCATCAGGTCTGTGGGTAGGATTTTGAAGACACACAAATACCACCCATACAAGATACACTTGGTGCAAGAGTTGACGGAGTTTGACTTCGATTTAAGAGTGGAGTTTTGTGAGTTGATAATGCAGCGATACGATGATAACCCAATGACATTTTTCTGGACGTGTTTTTCGGATGAAGCGAAATTTGAATTGGACGGCAACGTGAATCGTCATAACAGCAGATATTGGTCCGATGCAAATCCACACTGGATGAGAGATTCTCACACTCAGTGGAAGCAAAAAATCAATGTTTGGGCTGGCATTTTCCGACATCAGATTGTGGGCCCGTTCTTCTTTGATGAGAATCTGACAGCTGAGCGATATTTGAGGCTGCTTCAAGAAGAAATCGTTCCTGCTCTTCGTGGGATCGTTGGAAATCAATTCAATTTGGTCAATTTTCAGCAAGACGGAGCACCAGGTCATTTTGGGCGGCAAGTACGTGCCTATCTGGATGCAACATTCCCTGGGAGATGGATTGGTCGGAGAGGAGAAATTGAATGGCCGCCACGATCACCAGACCTGACACCCCTTGATTTCTTCTATTGGGGTTATTTAAAAGATCGCGTGTACCAGACGAAACCTGATAGCATAGACGATCTGCGAGGTAGGATATTGGAAACCTCAAATGCCATTACGCCAGAAATGATAGCAGATGTTCTGGAGACTTTCTATCAGCGACTGGCTCATTGTCAAACAGTGGAAGGTGCTCAGTTTGAGCATCTGATCAAATAATTAGCAGGGCAGCGGAGGTTTGGAGTCGATAAATACCGGGGGAGTGACGAACCTCGGGGTCCTTCAATGCTTCCTGATTAAGAAAAACGGCCCTTTTCAGGGCCACTATGATGTGTGAAATCCTCCCTGGAACCTCCACGTGGTACACATTGGGTAACGCTAATCCAGGAGGTGAAATATGAACGTGTGCACATTTTCAAAAATCATGTTTTTTTTTTCAAAAATTGTTCAAAAATTTTTTTGTTTATTTTTTTTTCCTAGATTTTTTGCAAAATTCTAAGCCTTTTTTACCTCTTGTAATTTTTCTGAAAACCCCGTCATTTTCGCGTAAAAGAGTCGGAATATTTTGGAATATCCAAAGTTTGTTCGTTGGGTCAATCGCGAAATTCGTCTTTTTAAAAAAAAATTTTTCGGACAAAAGTTCTTGTTTTTTCTTAGAGAATATTAATCAGCAAAAAAAAATAGGGTTGGCCATTTAAAATTTAAAAGTTACCCCCACCCCTCAGGAGGGGGTGAAGGGGTGGGAGATGGTTTTGTATGCAAATGATTCCTCTTTCAAAGCCATACAACTTTTGCCTGAAACATTTTTTTAAAAAACCTTCCCCTCGGGAGATATTTGGCCGTTGCGGGACTTTTGCCCCACCCTGTATATATATATATATATATATATATATATATATATATATATATATATATATATATATATATATATATATATATATATATATATATATATATATATATATATATATATATATATATATATATATATATATATATATATATATATATATATATATATATATATATATATATATATATATATATATATATATATATATATATATATATATATATATATATATATATATATATATATATATATATATATATATATATATATATATATATATATATATATATATATATATATATATATATATATATATATATATATATATATATATATATATATATATATATATATATATATATATATATATATATATATATATATATATATATATATATATATATATATATATATATATATATATATATATATATATATATATATATATATATATATATATATATATATATATATATATATATATATATATATATATATATATATACATAACACTACATACTCGAATGTTACTCAACTTTTATATTAACCAACTTTCATTATTTAGAAGAAAGTTTATCCAAAGCCTACTAAAAAGCACGTACGAGGAAATCATAAATTAAAGCCAAATGGATTTTATTAATATGTTTTTAGAAGAAAAGATTATATATGCCTGGGAACGTCTTAAAATGATCGTTCGCATCAACGAAAACTTTGCTGATTTTAAAATACTATTCGTAAATGCACAAAGGTGATTCTTTATACTTGAAAGAAAACATTATTTAGCTTAACGTAATATTTGCAGTTTTGACGGATTTAAATTTTTTAGACTGCACAGGATCGTACTAAGAATTTCTTTATTATTTATACTTATAAAATGATATTTATTAGATGGAAAAAACATAACTTTACACAACATTTGAAAATTCATTGATTGACACAGAAAATTGAGTGAAGTTTTTGTCAATTTTCTATTTTTTTTTTCAATTATTCTTTCAATGCTACCAACTTTGAGAAAGTTGGGCTATTAAAGCACTCAAACTAGCTATTAACGCACTGTCTTGGGTGCTTTAACAGCTTTATTATAGACGCAAAATAGAAAAAGGAATTTAAAGGAATTGTGGGAATTTAATTCTCATTACTTTCCAGTCATTTTTCATATCTAACACCATTCATATGATCCTTTTTCTGCGCACTTCTTATGGGAAATACAGTCTTCGTTCTTATTGCTATATGTCCAAGACTATAAGTTGTAACTAATGTGCGTTTTTGTGCTTAACTGTGTTAAACCAACTGGTTAACAGCGGTGCAATAATGACATCAATAGTGATTGGAATGCAAAAATGTGTGTTGTCGGGTGGTGAAACCCACAACATAAACTTAAACCTTAAACTGCACTTGATTCCGGCCATTTCATTCTGAGACTATAATTTGAAAAAGCACAACTATCGGACTGACGTTTTTTCACCCTTTTATAATTCAGCGCTATTTAATGCTACCTGAAGCCGGAAGCCGGTTAGGAACAGTATCAAAGGTTGATTACGTATGACGTCATCCTTTAAACGAAAAAATTAAGATTTTAACGATTCACCGCACTATAAAATCTATTTAAATAAAATGAAAATAAGCTTGTGAGGAATATTATACATAATTAAAAAAGTCTTTCAAAAAGCAATAAAAAGCCATCTTTTTCAAGATGGCGGCTTGGAAGACACCTTCCTCAACTCGGTATAGATCGGTTTTTTAAACAGTATCTATTCGCGAACATCCATGCCAACATTAAACTTCGTACTACTTTTTGCTTTATTAATCTTGATTTTAGTGTACCACTAGAGGTCAGTAGGTTGGAAATTCGGGATGATGGTTAACCTTTTAAGCATGACTGAGCATTGGCCAAAGTGTCTAAAGTCCAACTTTTAAATAAATTGGCGAGATGCTCTATGTTATAATATTGACCTTCGATGACCGTACAGGCTTGCATAATCTAAATCCAGTTTCCAGCATTTACCCAGACTTTGCGTCTCATGCCCTTTGAAAGCTTTAAAGGTTAATATACAGGGTATAACTAATTTAACTAAAAACTTGCGCTGCTTGAAAGTTTTCGAGATAATCGCATTTTAAATTTTAAGGACGCCTATTGCACTCACATAAGAGCCCGGCCAGACGAGCGACTTTTAGACGCGCGACAGAAAAATCGCTAGTCGCGGCTTCTTGCGATTAATCGCGTACCCAACCACACGAGCGACAAATATGTAGCTGCGACTAAAAAATAGCTTGTAACACGAGACTTCCCTGTCCAATTTTTGATCTAAAAAATGAATTTTGTGGAGCTTATATGATTTCGCTTCTTCTACGTCAAGGGCTACGAAAGGGACAGTTTCATAAAATATATAGTGACTTAAGAAATGATAGCGAGTTTTTTTTTGCTATTGTCCAATTTCATAATCGTAATTGGTGGTGTATTTTAACTTTGATAATGAGTCGGTAAACGTCCCGAATCATCAGCAGTTAATGTTAGAATAAATCAAAATATTAGTCAACAGAAGAGTTAAGAATTATTTTTTTAACCTTCCGTCTCCTAAAGGCCTTTGAAATAAAAAAATATCGCCGATTATAGAAAATTAAGTTTTTAGCTTAGACATTAGTGATCCATTTATTCATTTTCACAAAATTCTCAATTCGAATATTTATTAATTAAGTTTATTAACTCCCTTCGAATTATAACGAGATTCTACTGTATTTTTCAACCATTTATTATTATTCTAATCATACAAACACACCTTAATACACCTGGCCGTTTTTCCACTTCGATTATCAATGCTTCCGTGTTCATTTCTGTCATTCTACCGAATTTTGTCCAAAAAAATACAAAATAACGACAAAAATACGAGAACTGCTGAGGGTAATTGCGACAAAATAGTCGCCCGTCTGTTCGCATACGTATGAGATCGTGTGTTCCATTAGCTCCGACAGTCGCTAGCGTCAATTTAATCGCCAGCGTCAGCGACTAGAATGGAACATGTTGCATCTTTTTTGTCGCAGCTTCCAAACAGTCGCTCGTGTGGCCGGGTCCGTTTAAATACTGTTGTTCTATTTTGAACGACTTTTTAGTCGCAGCGACAAAGCGACTAAAAGTCGCTCGTCTGGCCGGGCTCTAAACAGACATTACAAATACGAAACGAGCAAAAAGGAAAATATGTTCTAAATCATTACAGCTACCCCCTATTACTACATAGGTTCTAGTTATGTTAGTTACACCCTGTATATAAAAGTGAAGGTTTTAAATTTTCTTAGATATCAAAATGTATCAAAAAAATATAAGAGAAAAATAAACTTTTGTTTTGAAAAAGCAACTTAGTACAATTAATAAATAGATAAACATGAATAGTACCTAATTTGGGCGCATGTCGCATCACGGCTGTAATAGAATAAAAGAGTTACAGGAAATTATCTTGCAGGAAGTGGCCATTAAACTTAAACACCACAATTGGACATAAAACAATAAATCATCAGTCAAACAAATCTGACTTTTTTGATAACTTTATCATCATTTGAGCATAACGTCCTAGTGTGTGTTCACTGTACAACCTGAAGTTTAGTTATGAAGACGTTTAAGATTAAAATTTTAGAAATAGACTCTCAAAAATACTTGATTTAACCTCGTCATGCATTAAGCTGAGAAAACATAGTTACAATTGGTTTTAAGACCCCAAATTTTCTGTTTAAATACAATTAAAACTTAATTGCCCATAAAATGACTTCGTACAATTATTTAAATGGATTAAAAACATGGATCCATTGTTTATGTTGCTGAGCACAAACAAAATTTAAAGATTAAGTACGTTGTAAGTGATTAAAATTTTGTCACGCACTTATTGTTTGTCGTTTCGTCTTTGATGTTATAAACATAACCTCATTCTTGTACCACTAGAAGGAAATTACGAAAACTGCAAAGAAATTAGGTCAGAGAGTGGTTGTACCAGAAAGTATGAATTAAAATCGTATGTCAAAAAATCATTCTTATTAATTCTGGTAATTTACAAAATAAATCCTAATTTGCACAGAATAATAATATTAATAATAATACCATTACGAACATTAATATACAATTAGAATAAAAAACATTAACTAAACAATAGTCAATGTCAATGTTGTACCCTTGAACAAATCATGTTTATAATTAAACTGTGAGACTTTAGCAGGTCAATGGCTTTCTAGTTATTTTTCAAAACGGATTTATGCGACGGAAATTTTTTGGTTTGTACATACTCTACAATTTTTAAGAGCAAAAAAATGCTTGTTTACCTCTTTTCTAACTATTTTCTAATTGGAGTGCAATGACTTATTTTTTTTTTATTTGAGAAAACCATTTTTCTGTTGCATGAACATGGATAACTTCTACCATGATGACATTAAAAACACGTAAAAAAACAGAATATACATCTTGTTTGTGCATTCATGACTGCTGACATCAAGAATTTTCATGATGTTATTACAATAATTAACTACCCGGATGACTGACGTTATTTCACATTATAGTGTGCATGACCTACCTCAGATCTGAAACAAAAAATCCACAAGTCGAAAAATGGAATCCAAAATAGTTCCAAATTTGTTTGCCGTAAATTTTTTGGCCTTGAGGCTTCTTTCACCTTTCAAACTTTCAGATTTATACGCCATTTAGAAGAATCTAGAGTATCTTAGTTTCGGATTTTCAAAGATTAAAACTGTTATGCTTCAAGGTTTCGAAATTTCAGTTTCAGACTGCATTTGAGGATCTAAGATTTACTAACTTCCTAATTTCAAAATTTTAATATATCGAAGTGCTTGCATTGTTTTTTAATGTGTAGTTTCACAATTTGAAACATTGGAAGCTTCAGATATTTGCAAGATTTTAGCATTTTCTGCTTTCCAATCTTTTTGGGCACCATAGAAATAGTAGTAACAATGTATTCGTACGGTTTGACTCAAACTTTGCACAGATATAGACCTTTGACCTCATTAACAATGTTAAATAAACCCATCAATTTTACTTCTAGAGGTAGTTAAAAATTATGCACAAAATATAGGATTTCAAAGAAATCCCTTCAAACGCATATTTTGCATACAATACTTACTTACTGTTAAATCGTTTCGAAGAACTGTTTGGCTTTTGGTTAGTCGCCTTTGATTTCAATAAATTGTATCCCCCCACCAAAGGGCTTTCGTGTCCTGCGAAGAGTTATTGGTGGTCAATTGGGAAGCGCTCCCGTCTTGTAAAACAACCTTGGTTGGAAAAGCCAGATGAATTTAAAATCACCGAACTTCTTGCTTTCTGAAAAATTAACCTAACCCCAGAGCCAGTAGCCTGAATTACTCACCTGGTTTATGCGAAAGCCATGTCACACACAAAGGCATGTCATCTGCAAGTCCAGCTTGAAACTACGTAATGCTATACATGTTTTAATGTACTCAAGCTTTAATGACCTCTCGAGTTCAAACGGCTGGGTAAATATTTTTTGAGTCTATATCTAACATTATTCAGGTGGGCAAGATTTAGATGCAGAGCTTAAGAAAAATCGTACGGAATTGTTCTTCGTTGGCCATTTGTGAGGTTCTTTACAAACATTTACAAATATTTGAAAGAACTAAAACCTTTTACATTCTGAGTATCGATATTTCTGGGGCAACAGCTTTAAATATTTTTGTTTAAGAAACTGGGAAATTCCAGAAGTTCATAATTTCCAGATTCTACATTCGTGCAATCCAAATTCCAAAATTCAGGTTTCTAATGATCCAAGCTTTTATGTAACTTCTGAAATACTTACCAAGAATGTTTGTAATGTACAGCTACATAGTGGGGATATATGTAGCTACATGATGTAGGTGTTCAAGGTAATCAGTTTAAGTTCCCCGGATTTAGAATGTTAGAATGTTCACTTAAGGACTAGGATTTTTCAGTTTTCGGAGTTCACAATTTCACATCTTCAAATCTAAAATTTCCATGTTTCTGTTGTACAAATCTTAAAGTTGTAATGTTTCAGAATGTTTTGATTACTTATAATATCAGAAATTTAAGATTCTAGTTTGAAAAATTGGGACTGAAAGCTTTCGAAATTTTGTTAGCCAGAGGTTGAAAGCTTCAGGTTTCTTAAATTGCTGAATGATTTTTTTCAGATTTGTAAAAAGTGTAATTTTTAATTATATCTTTTTGTTTTCAGGTAAGTTGAAGTTTAAATTTCACCTGATTTGGTAAGTGTTTATTTAATGTAACAGAACAAAAATGTGAAGTTACGATTTAGTTATTCTACTAGAATCAACTATTTTTTTACGCAACCCCGTTCGCAATTTCATTCAAACTCGGATTGGGGGAAAAAGACGAAAACTGATCGAACAAACGATTCAGAAGTGAGAAATTTGGTTGTCAGGAGCATCCAACAACACCGTACGCTTTAGAAGTGCAAATATGGGCTATACGATGGTATTGTACAAGGAAAAGTACCTGGTATTGCACTCACAACTTTTGTTATTTCAGGTTTATTGAATAGTCATATATTCATGACAATTATTTTTCGATGTGCTTATCAAATTTTTCATAATCACATGTTGTATGTGCAAAAATGATAGATTCACTATAAAAACGACTTAATTGTTTCTACAAGACCTTTCAAAGGCAAAGAAACACTAGAATAATTATATTTACTGGCGATCTTAATTCTGAGGAACTTAATTAAATACGCTGTCTAATGTCTGGGCTTATTTTTCTCGGGGTTAGAAATTTGTATCAAACAAGTGCAGTAAGCAAACATAAAACGCAAAAATATATCACGCCCAATAAACTGAAGCTACGTCTACTAGACCCACGTATTGCAGCCCTCGGTCAACAGAAACATCAACAAGCCATAGATTTCCAGGGTATATACATGAAAACTGATTAATTTTACAATATTTACAATAGTCACATTTCTATCACTTACGATTTCCTTGTAAACGTTTTCGACTTTTAAATTTTAAAAGGAACACCCTGTATTTGGCTACGTTTTTGGAATCGGGGATGATTCTACATAAGACTGCACTATTTTTATCAATTTTTCGGCCTACTTGATTTTTAAAGCCATTTTTATTTTTAGATCTAGAGTGCATGGCAGCATTCAAATAAATCTAATGAATCAAATCAATACGAGAAAAACATATTTGTTATTTTTTTAAATTATGTTAGTATTTACGACTTCCCATACATCGATACGTAATTAGTACCTTGAAATCGGAAATTGGTTTGATACTAACCCTAATACCCAAGTTCGTTGATGAATCATAATAATTTAAAAAAAAATCGAAGGATGTCCTGGAAACAAATTCAATAAAAATAAAGTTTAGTGGATTTTTTAATACAAAAAATAGATTAAAATAATAAAGGTTAATAAAAAGTTTCACAATATTTATTAAAATATAACCTGACAATTGTTTCGACAGCAAAACTGTCATTATCAAAGTTAATGTGACGACAACAAACACGTCGCTAAGGAAAACAAAAAAAATAGATAATTAAATAAAAAATTTCATGATTATGGATTTCGGTAAAGTAAGGCTCGAGATAGTAAACAAAATAGATGACAATATTTACACGAATTTCAAAAAGCCAACTATGGCGACAAATGTTCAAAAAGCACAAGTACATTATTTTCAACTTCCTGGCATTTTCTACAAATTAATAACATATAGTCACTCTAATTAACGTAGCTCTAAAACAGGAAATTTTTTAGTAGACAAATAAATCTTCCTCCATGGTTACTACATCGACGTTATTTTCACTTCTTTTAGAGCTATTCTAACCTACAGCAAACTATAGTGGAGTTACGAAGTTTGCTCACAAAGTAGATTTTTAAGTGCACTAATAGATGACGCGGAAATCTATTTGGATGAAAATGGAGTTACAAGGTTTGCTAATTGGAGCGATCAAATCAACTACTTCTCATCTTGCATACATTTGTATGCACAACATCTAACAATCGCCAGCAAAACGTAAACCCTTGTTAAATAAACAATACATTAGTTTCTAACTTATTTTTGTTTTCAGGGCACCCTTGGATATTCTCCAATTTTTAATTACTACGATTAGCAACCAATCTGTGGATTCAGGTTAATATCAAATCAATTTTTTATTTGAAGGTATCAATGGCTTTGTCGTGACAAGTTTATTTAAATACTGAGCGCCTAAAAGACGTTACCATTTCAAATAATTGAATTAGTCATGTCCTAATTTCAAAAGTGTACAAATATACACTTTTCATTTAAGATTTAAAAAATGGAGTCATTTACGAGGAAACCAGTTTGCCGAATATTGAAGAATTGGCCATTTTTCGTGTATATTGCACCTCCTCAGTCTTATCTTGAAAATTTTGAAAGCAGTGGCTTGTCTAATGATGGTAGAGAGGGAGATCTACATAGGCCAAGTCTATAAAGAGATAAACATACTGACGTTAACATTGAAGCCACGAACATCGAAAGGGTCTAGTGAGTGCACTACACCCTTACAGTCCATGCTGAGTCCATCCATATGGTTTGTTTGGGGGTAGGACTAAAAAGGCGTAGAGTCTATAAAGGGACATACATACTGGCAAACAAATCTACCATACCCACCTGACCCATTCATTTTACCCCTCTGTTCCATGCTGAGTCCAACCCATATAGTTGAGACTTACAGTGGCCAAGTCTATAAAGTCACAAGCAGACATGATGAAGAAATTCTTGAATTTGTGAACATCAGCACTGAACCTTAAGTGCTGGATTGAGCAGTTAATTAACTAAATAACTTAATAAAATATTTGATTAATAATTACAGTATGATTTGTATAAAACAAATGGACGAGAAAGCTGAAATTTGATTTACTTATTACGCCCAATAACATGAACTTACGCCCAGCAGACTCACACTTTGCATTCCTTCGACTCATACTTTGTTCACCCATATCTGTCGGTTTGGGGTGGGACTTACGTGGACCCAACCTATAAAGGGACAAACAAATTAACCACGACTACTGAAGGTGTACAAGCAAAGAAGAATTTAGGTCACAGAAATCACGAGCGCAAAAATGCAAAATACATCTCAGTACACGCAGAGATCACGTGATAGCTATGCTGTTATTTAACTGATAAGATAAACGCTTACGCTACATAGATAGGATGTACGCCGCTGACATTTTTAACAGCTAAGATAATATAAGAGTGTTGCTTACAATGTGATCTTATCTTATCTATTTGCATATGTGGTGATCACGCGGTGACCTAGATTCTTCATTTACTTGTACACGTTTAAACCCATCTATTGCATTCCTCAGGTCCATGCTGAGTTAACCCGTACAGTTGGTTTGGATGTAAGACTTACACAAATATACTGACAAAATGGTTTACTACGCCCTTTAACATGAAGCCACGCTCCCCAAACCCACCCATTGCACCCCTATGGTTCATGCAAAAGTTTTGGTGTGAGATTTAGAGGGACCGGAATATAAAGAGGCAAACGTATTGCTAAAAAATTGGATTTTAGTATAAAGATATGACACCAAACAATATTTGTAGGTAATAAATTTATTTGACAGATTCAGAATTTTCGGATTTCCTTTACTGGTCGTTTGCTCTCGTAAAGATCTTTAAAACGATTCCGCGCACAGTTGTTCAGATAAACCGCGCTAGTCTCAAAAATATTCGCCGTTTTACAAGAAAATAAGGTTTAAAATGTTTAGTTGAAACCATTACGAAATGTTCTTCATATATTTGAATAGATCTCGCCGGGCGCTTTAAAATGATACCGCGCACAGTCGTGTTATGGTCACAGTTGCAGTGATAAACTGAATCAAAGGCCTCGGCATATCCAGAAATATTACACTGGCGCACGGGGATCGAGGAGAGCGTTGCGCGCACGATGTATTGCGCAGTAACTACTCGAGTGGACTACATGTTGTTTACGGATATGCTAGTTACGGATGTGCGGTTAGGCGTAAGTCGCCACATGTAATCTTACGTCAAAAAAGTTAGGAATAACTCGTGATTGGGTGGTACCTACCACCTTATAGCCTGGCAGTAGCAGGTTCTTTTTACACTTAGCTTCGTTGTTTATGGGCCTATCTAGGTACGACTTTTGTTCGATTTAGCTCGTTACCGCTGATATCTTGATGTGCTAATGAGGGAAACAATTATAGGGTAATGATGTCCGGCATCTTGTTACTCTTTACATTTTTGTTTTCATCATAGCTGATATGAAACTGATTTCAATGTGACTTTTCTTGATGTATACGATGAATTAAAATGTATAAAATTTGTATTTCAACATAGAACTGCAAGAATTTTACTGTATGGTATTATATAATTGTATTTGTTGACTGAATTTGAAATATTTATCTTTTAGTTTTTAACTAAGGGTCCACAAGGAGGTTTTTTAAGTCATATACTGTCCCCACTAGCTAAGATTGCTTCGGCTTTGGATGCGCAATCGTGGTAGGAGTATTTTCAAACCTGAGATTTTACTTATTTTTTGCTATGATATTCTTAACCATCCAAGGCATTCTTAACTCATGTATGTACAGTCCGGGACTTTAGTAATGATTCGGATTTGAAATTAGTTTTATGCAAAACAAACTTATTTTAGAATTAAATATATAATTTTACAAATATTATGAAAGATATTAATAATATAAAAATTTTATATAAAAACAATAATATAAAATAAATTTGTAAAATCTGATCCATATAGCTAGATTCAGACCCGAATCATTACTAAAGTCCCAGACTGTACGTAGGCACTAATATTAATGATGATATTAAAAAAAAGTGCGAAAACATTTAAATGATACACTTTTAACGGATGATTTCAGTTGCCAGGTCAAAAACAAAATAAAACCGCCAACAGTAATCTACCAACCTACCAATAATTATTAGTCGTTAGAACAAAACTAACAACGAATTAATAAATCCTACAATTAAAGCCAAAAAGTAAACTGTAAATACCCAGAGCAAATAGAACTGAGAAAATATCAAATAGAACCAAAACAATATTTGCATAACTTTATATGATAATGATATGAGTGCAGTCTTGTTTTTTCGTAATATCGCTGAGATAATAAATGATAGTATTTACCTCAACTTTCTCGGGTTAATGCAGGTTATTCTGTTTGGTATTTTTATTGTTTTTGTGATATTTTGTACCTATCAGGAATGCAAACTGTAGGGTTTATAATGTTACTTCAATGCATTCTTGGAATATTCTGGATTTTGCATTTTAATTCCCTCAACTATTTCTGAATTATACTTTGGCAGTACTATATTTTGAGATAATAATGTAAAACAGTATGCAAATACTTTTAGCACAGAAGGGTTCCTTTATAACCAAAAACTCAATGTACAGAAATTATTTTAAGCGGATTTCGCCTTGTTTGTCAAGTAGCTTCTGATATTAGAATATACACATTTTTGAATGCTGCATTATACTCGAGTTCGAAATCTAAACCCTCAAGAAATACCAAACCCCTAGTGGGAAAAATCGCAACCAAAAGAGAAGCTCCACCTGACAGTGGCTGGTGCATATAATGTAATAGTAGCATACAAAACTTTTTACTCTAATAATAATAATAAGTGCCTTGGTTTATTGTGAAAAGCTTTTGATCAGTTGTAGAATTCTCTATAGGCTTTTTAAGTTTTTCCTTGAATTTTGTGGGCTTGTCTTCTTCACGCGTTGTAAACAAAGGGTCGAAACATCTGGAACAACAAGGAGAAGGGCATACAACACCTTTGGTTCTTATCACTACTGTCTTTTGTTAACATTGTAAGTTTTTAAATCTTTTTCTCTCACTTTCTGGTTTTGTAATTAATGCACAAACTGTTATATATATTGTTATATATATATTGTTATGTTACATTTTAAGTTTCCGCGGATATTATATGATACTTCATTACTTTTCCGGATTTCACTCCGCGTATTCACTATTCGGCTCCTAGAGGAACCAGACAATGGTTGACGACGTTTCGGCAAGATCACACTTGCCATCTTCAGGTCACTTCTAACTTCCTTCTGCTTCGCGTGGTTACACGATGTAGACTGACGTCTTGCTGCACCGGTTGGTCTTTATATACGGTTACGGTGTTGCGCATGGTTGCGGTCGGCTGGTCTTTGGCGCGGCTGCGTGTCATTGGTTTCGCCTGATCCGGTGGCTTTCTCTCGCTTTCCCTTTTATCGTTCTGCTGTGCTGGTTTTCGCTTCTTCGCGGTGATGCTGGTTATAGCTGGTTTCCAAGCTGATGGTAGTCGCTGTGTATCGTCCCTGGTATTAAGATTGTTCGGACGTTTCTCGATCTCAATGGCTTCTCTTATGGTTCGTCGGGTCTTATGTTGTATATTCGCTAAAACTTGTATTTTCGAAATCTATGTTATGAGATGTACCACTTACATGTTGTGCTAGTGAAGACGTTCTCTCATTTTTGTTGACTGCATTTCGGTGTTCTTCTCTTCTTACTTGAATTCTTCTGTTGGTCTGCCCTATGTAGGATTCTCCGCAGTCTTTACATGGGATCTTGTATACTCCTTGGCTTTCTAGTGGTATTTTTGTTTTTGCGGATGGTAGCATGTTTCCAATCTTTTTGTCGGTGTTGAAGATGGTGTCGATGTTGTGTTTTTTCAGCACTCTACTTATTTTGTCCGTGGTCCCTTTGATGTACGGTAAGTGCGCTTTGGATACCGATTTTTCTTCTTCCTTTGGCTTTGGGTCCCTTGGTGTTAACGCTCTCTTGATATTTCTGGACGAGAAACCATTTTGTTTTAATGCCAACTTCACCTGTTCTAGTTCTTGATGTTTATTATCGTCATCAGTCGATCGTTGTGATCTGGTTATTAATGTCTTGACTACTGACTGTAGTTGCGCTGGGTGGTGATGTGACTGCGCGTTCAGGTAGCGATTTGATTGGGTTGATTTTCGGTATACTGTGTATCCCAGGCTGCCGTCTTCCTTCTTGATTATAGATACATCTAGGAAAGGTAGTTGATTGTCCTTTTCCACCTCCATTGTGAATTTGATCCTCCTTGTCAGTCCATAATTTGACCATGCTTTTGGACAGACATTCTTAGTGGCTATTCCATATTTGGTAATGTTTCAGTTTGAAATTCTTCAAATTCTTCTTAGGTAAATTTTGTTTATAACTGTTTTTAAAACCTTTGCAAAATTAATCATTCCCTTTTATTAGTTTTGTTGTAAATTCTTTGGTAACAAGAAGTGCTACGCTTTTCTCACTTGTGAAGTTTGATTATAATTTTCCTCTTCGTTTCCTCGGATCTCTTTGTTGTAGCCGTTTTTACGTTACGCATCTTTGTACCATTGCTGAAAGTTTCCTTCTGGATCGATAGGTTTTGTTCACATACTGCCTTCAGAAAAGCTAGCAGCATCTATTGGCTTTTAACGAGTATCAAGTACAATCAAGGAAACAGGCTACAGTACACCCTTCTAGACACAAAACTATTGCTGATCTTTTAATCTTAATCAAAATGACTTCCTTAACTTTAAGGTTATGTATTAAACATAAACTTTGCTATTGTTTTTATTTGATTATCTTAGTTGCGTTTACACAGTTGCAGGATTTATTATAAGTTACCTTTTCTGTAGAAAGGGTACGTATAAATATCAGAGTTCATTTGGATGCTTATTATCATAAAATACTAATTAATTTGATTTAAATTTAATTGACCTTAAAATATTGATTTTTCACAGAGGACGTACATTAGGACGCCTTACATTAGAAGGTATTTTTTAGTAACGATTATAATAAACTAGGTCATTATTCCCAGACCTCAATATAAATTATAGAACAGAGACTATAATTACAATATAAACTATTAAGTACCTATATTTTATATCGTAAAGGTTTTATATACATAGACCAGAGGTTTCCAAAGTACGACACGCGCACCATTTGTGGAACGTGAGCCACTGCTGGTCAGCATCGATTTGTACCCTTCGAAACAGGGTACAAATCAATTGGGGCCTCTTCACCCATTAGATTTAAATTTGGTAGTTCGCGCAGCCGCATAAGAAGTAGAATTATGTAGTTAGTCCCCCACTGGCTGAATCGATTGATAGTTAATTTGGTAAGGTTATCTGCTATTATTTCATTTAATATTAGTTTAATTAATTAAGTATAGATAACAATAATTTATTGTTTTCTTTACGAATAATAAAGATTATTAAAATACCACATGCTATGTATGTATGTTAGTGTTACAAAAAAAGGCGACTTATTATTTTTTCCTGTGGTTAAGGGCGTGGTTTTACGTCACACACCGACAAATTATCGGCTGTTGAATATACATACTTTATATTGTGACACAAAACATTATGTTAATTTTAATGTGGCAGTATTAAGTATTTGGTAGTAGATTTAGATAACGCTAATGGCACTTCATCAATAGGTTATGACTAATGGTTTGATTATCATCAAATCTATCTTCAAAAAGCGCTGTACTTTAGTTAATTTATTAAGTAAAATATTTGCATAATGCAATAATTACATCAATGTTGCAAATAAATTTTATTAATCATTATTAAAATAATAATTTTGCTACTGCCGCATGTGTATTAACATAGAAGTCTAAATTTTCAAGTTTGAGTGGCTCTTGATGTTATTAGCCAGTAGTTTATTGTTGTAATAATAAATGTTAACGTAGGTAAATAATCATTATAGATTTTTTTCAATTATTCTATTAATATAATGACACTTACGTTTCTCTTATAAACTGGTAGAAAATGATATATTACCTTTTTAAATGATAATTTTATTAATAAGTTTTTAAATAATTAATACAATTACGGGTAGTTTTTAATAGGTGAATTGGCCAACATTAAGTCAATTTTGAATTTGAATTAAGTCCAATTTTAAAGTCATCAGCAAATAATAATGTGTAGTTGAATCCCAACAAATAAAATAAAAAGGCTCCAGGCTGGAGTCCTGTAGAACTCCCAGAGTTGTATATTAAAAACTTAAAATATAAAAAAAAATCAAGTCTCTTAAAGTTCTAGAATTATAAATACCAAGATCTTAGAATTCCGAAATGCAAAAGCACAGGTTCTTAAAAGTTTTAAATGTTAGAATTCTAAAATCTAAAATTAATCTTTTAGTGTTTCAATGTTCTAAAATTTTCCTCTCTAAAGCTCACAATCATAACCTTTAATCTGTAAAATTTAATAAAATCCTAAGTTTCTATTTTTTAAATTATGTAAATTTAAAACCTAAAATAAAAATAGTAAAATTGATAACAGTGTGGATAATAAGTCATACAAATTTAAACCTCAAATTCCCAATTTCTAAACGCCTAAATGTTTGTTTTTCCTGAAGTAGTAAAATTTTAAAATTCTGATAAGATGATTTCTGAGATACTGAAACTCCCAAATAAAAAAAATCATAATTCTAATTTCTTCTAACTATACTACATTTCAGAGCTTTTAAAATCCCAAGTTTAAGATATGACGTCACGATAATAGCCGAAGGTTTACCATAAACTTCTTAGTATGTATTTATTGGGATAGAGTTTTACCTTTTATTATTTATAGGCGCAGTTGCTACTAAGTCATTAAGTTTTCTGATATTATATTTCCCATGATAGATGGAAATTGCTGTATTAGACCGCTTTTGCAGGAACAATTAATATGTAGAAAGCTGTTATTTTGCATAGTTTGCGCAATGAAAGTTTCAACGTAACACAATATTTTCAGATTTATAATTTTTACTACCATTAGGCATTGTATTGCGGTGATATCAAATCACCTCATTGAAAATTTTATTACGATAGTTCATAGACGTTAAAATAAATATTTCACATATCAGATTTAAATCAAAAGAGAGACATATGCTATGTCCTAGGCATAATTAATATAAAGGCTATATATAGGACCACAGTTAGGTTCATTAATATTTAAATTAAAAATTAAGAATAAAAATTTCATGCAAACATAACCTAAGTTTTTTTTATACATAATGAATAGGTTTCATTTTTAGAAAAAGGATATCATTCAGTTAGATTGCTTGATCATAAATACGTTTATGCAACCCAAGTTACACATTGGGATGAGTTCTCCACTTGTAAAGAAGAAGTAATTTCCTTATTTAATTTTGGAGTTTACGATTTTTAACGTTAGGTAAGTTTTCCTACTTTCCAGGAGACCAGCTCAGCTTCGCGCTGTTAGTTAACTGAAAACAGATAAATTAGGTCAATCTTATTATGACTTATAAAGTACAATTAATTTTTGAATTTGGTTATAAAATTTCTGACCATTTTTATTACTGAAGGTTTTAATCTTGTCGTTTTGTTTCATTGTGACGATTATTGACTCTTATCCCATTTTTTCTCACCATTGTTTTTATGTAAGTGCTTGGAGTACTGTATGCTGGACATTTTGATCATAAATTGATTAATTTTGAATCAATATTTAAGCTGGAACTTGCAAATGCATTAATTGGTCTATTCATTGTAGTATCGTACTGTAAAAATTATGTTTGTAGTAAATTGTAAAGATGCTCCTATGGAGAATTTATTTGCATTACTTGTATTGTGTATTTATGTAACTAGTTTGTAAAGGATAAACCTTGATTTATTGAATTCTATATGTATTTAGGTAGTAACGAGATGTGTATATTGTCAATCGTTTTTCTCTTATACCTTCGTTACGATACATTTTGGACAAGGGATGTATTATACTGTTTTGATCCTTGTTTTAAGGGCTACAATCCTGTAATCATAGAATTAAGATTAGTGATGATTAATAACAGCTGTGCAGATTAGTGACGTCATCAAGCTTACATGATTTGCTTTTGTTTTGAAAATATGCCATCGCCGGTTTTTGTTTTAACATAAACTATATAAGCTGGAGAAAATTTTAACAAAATCAGTCGACAAAACGTTTAAGGCAACACCTATGCCCGACTCCGGATAAAAAAAATCTGTAATTTAATTTGAGGTTAGATATTTCAACCATGTGATTTACGTAAACGTCATATATAAATAAAGTTTGAATTAAATTAAAGTGTTACCTGAACAATTTCAAGAATTCAAAGAAGATTTCAGTGTTGTTATATAAATTTTTAAAGTGAAGGTGATTAATTTAATAAATTCGGGTTGAATTTATTTTTCGACATCGATCTATGTATTGATGTTTTTGAAGACAGGAAATCAGCTGATGAATACGACAACAATGTTACCAATTGAGGATTTATATAAAGGAATTTATTTTTAATAAAATATACCAGGTTGGTCATAATAAATGGGTTCTTTAATCTCATTAATAATAATTAAACTTATAAAGTTTATCCTTAATAATACAAATTTATTTTGTTTAGTTTCTAATGTTCTTTCAATTAAATTAAACAATTTCATTTCTTTTATTTAAATTTATTTTTATTAGATAAACAGTTATTTATAAATAATTTTTGATTTGTGTTGGTCTGTTCAAGTGAATGACCGTATTGGCCCTATGTCAGGCCATCACCGCAGTATATTTAAAAAGAAGATTTGAAGAACAAAAGAAAAAACGTAAATCATTAAAAATAAAAGCGAAAATCAAATACCAATAGTAATCAACAAAATTCACTAAAGAACACTAGGAATTTTATTTAAAGTAAGTTAAATTAAAATCTTATATCTTCTTAATTAAAAAAGTTTTGCCATTAATACCTTTACACTTATTATATTTCAAGATTTTGAATCGTATCCACACGAATCATTTTTGAAACTGATTCTCAATTCAATAGCTAAATGTCTAGATTGTAGCAAAATTGTGTCAACTGATAAATGTTTACAAGTTATCAGGTCTGAATTTATTGAGGTTAAGAGATATTAGGGTTATAAAATAGGGGAGTGGTTTCTAAATCAAGATGTAATTGTTTTTGAAACAATTGACTGCTAATGAATATTTAAAGGTATTTGGTAACCTTAAGGAGGTTTTAATTGTAATAGATGATGGTTATTTAGTTATTTATTTAGTATAACGAGAATATTAAGGGCGAGAATTTGCGTGCTGCGTTTAAAAACCATAAGTTATCGGTTAATTTCACGGCGACTATCGTGACGTCACATCTACAACATATACTATTTTTTGCACGACCTAATGCAAGATAAGAGCAAGGATTCCCGAAAGCTTCGAAAATATTATTAAATGCATCATATACTTTCAGGATAATAGGTCCTAGGTTTCTTTACACAGCAAAAAATCTTGTGTAAAATTCGAACGCTAGACCATTCTAAAAAGAGTCTGTTTAGATCCAATAGTACATTTAGAGTAAAATATCTTATGTGCACCTTCGTGTTGATCATAGGGTTAACTTCAATACAATGTTAGTGTAGATTTATTACACTCTAAAACAATTATATCTTTAATCATTTATAACTTGTTTACACTAAAACAGTCAAATTTCTCATCGTTTTGGAGTAGGATTTTAAGATTGAATCTTTTACTTACATAGAAAAATATTGCTTATTTAAAGTAGATTGTATAATTTGTTTTCTAATTAGATTAAGATTTAGAGTGAAACTAGTGTAGTTTTCGAAGGCCGAGTTCAAGGTCAATGATAAATTAAGTGATTTATTTATTTATTAACATATATATATATATATATATATATATATATATATATATATATATATATATATATATATATATATATATATATATATATATATATATATATATATATATATATATATATATATATATATATATATATATATATATATATATATATATATATATATATATATATATATATATATATATATATATATATATATATATATATATATATATATATATATATATATATATATATATATATATATATATATATATATATATATATATATATATATATATATATATATATATATATATATATATATATATATATTTACGGCCACTTATCAAAGTGAGGACATATCATGAACCGTAGTTAATGAGGACCACCCTTATAAATGGTCACAGCTTTGCAAATTTTTTTGTCATCACTTGTTTACTTGTTCTAGTTATGTATCTCGCAAATATACACAGATTTCTTTGAATTTAAAAAAGTTTTATTTGCTGTGTATAATAATACCAAGTGAGGCTACACTATACTATTGACGACGTGAGGACCATATTATTAGATACGATTTAATCGGCAAAGTGAGCCCCAATATCAAATTATACACAGGTTTTAAGTATAACATGAGGACCGGCGCTGTTGCCATCATTTGCTTTCAATATCATCAGCAAAAATGCATGCTATTCTATTATTGGAATTTGTTAGTTGGTCGGTCGTCAGTATAAAACTAATTTGGTGTGGCGGAGACGGGTATGCTTCAGTAGCCATTTTAATAAACCCGTTTTTGAAAATATCTCGAGAACGGTTGGTTCTACGAAAAAAATATAACAGACTTTTTTGTAGAAAAATTAATTATCTATCTTTTTTATTAAAACAATTTTTTAATTGCTTGCAAATTAATGTTTTAAGAGTTATTACACAGCAAAGTTTTCACTTATTAGTTTTGCTAAATAATTCGCAAACGGCTAACATCTCACTGAAACAGGAAAACATTACAGTGTAATAACTCTTAAAATATTTATTTAACAAAAAAATTGTTTAAATAAAATAGATAGATAATTAATTTTTCTAAAAAAAAATGTCTGTTCTGTTTTCTTCGTAAGAATATTTCTCCAGACTATTTGGACTATTTACTGGCTCCCTAACTTAACTATTTCCTGTTGGCTGTTCCATTGCCTTCTAGAATGTTTAAACGAATGCTTGACCGCTTAGATCAATTAAATTTAGACGAAAGATTAGATTTAACTATCAAGATTCTTGTGTTTCTCATCATTTTAATGGTAATTGTGCTAGTAATATTAACAGCCTGCTATTACTGGGGCAGATTAGTGAATTGATAGCTAAGTACCACATACTTTACTTTAAAATCTAAATGTATTACTCCTAATAATTAATTATTATTAACAGTTAAATTAGTTTCACTAATAATTATAGAGGTAAATCTGTATAATATGTTAATTATTCTGAAAATGCTAGGAAAATCAGTAAATATTGTCGCCTAATTTAAAATGCTGAGTTTGTTCCATCTCGTTTTTTAATTAAATTTAAAAATTTGTCTGTAATTTCCTTACGGTACGTGTTAAAAAGAATATATGTATTTATCTTCCTACCTAAACCGATCTTGGCTTGTAGCAAAGAAAAGTGGTTATTCTATATTTAGGGTATTTATTAGGCCAAAAAGAATGCATTAAAATCCATATTTAAGTGTAAAAAGATAAAAGAAGGGGGATTATTATCGCTCTTGGTATTTTTAATATTTAACTCTAGTTATTTTTTAAATGCTTTTTAAATGCACATACAGTTCATTAGAACTGTATGTGAATCTGCGATTTAAATTTAACCAACCAATAATTATTGTGAATGACTTTTCAGCATTAACTGTGCCGTCTATGAACTCAAATCTTACTAATCCTCCAGCTGACATAGAGCTCTAAATCATTACGCCTTGAGGAAACTTAACATTAGGTTTCAAGCAGTATTTATGGAATGCTTCGTGTTTAGCTCTGATTACTCTTTTGCGAGAGTAAAACTAGAACTGCTTAATGTTAAGTTTCCTCAAGACATAATTATTTGAGGCTGTATGTTAGCTAGAGGATTAAGAAGATTTTAGTTCATAAACAGCATAGTTAATGCTGACAAGTATCTGCAAAACGACGAGTAGCATGGGCTAAAACTAAGTTGTCCTGGACAGAAATGCTGGACTAAGGTCATATTCATCAACTAGTTAAAGTGTGGTGTATCCGTCAGTTACTCTCGCAAAAGATTGATCAGAGCTAAACACGAAGCATTCCATAAAGACTGCTTGAAACTTACCGTTAAGTCTCCTTAAGGCGTAATGATTTAGTACCAAGAACTTATAAATAAAGGAAATTATGATTTCAAAAAAGGCGAAACACCTTGTACGTATTGGGTTGGATTCAAAAATTCAGCAGTGCAGGTACTCTTCTAAAATTAACTTGCCAATACGAATTTTTCAGCCGACTGCTATCAAGAATATCGATAATATCGCCTGATGGATTTTGCCGAAGAGATGCTAAGATAAAGGATGACTGTACCACGATCGCGTCCGGTTCTGAACGAATTTTTCTTAGCTACTTCATGGCAATAGGGGACCATAAAAAGTTACGCCAGAAAGTTCCTTGAGCAAATTTACTGGTGCAAATTGCTGATCCGTGTATGACATATTTCCTTTCTTCGATAACACAGAAAGAAGGCGAAGTACGAAAAAAAATTCGAACACTTTTGGTAGGGATTTAAATAAGCTTTATCTTACCTAACCTCCTTTATCTCGATAACCCTAATAGTTTCCGAGAAAAACGACAAAACCGGTAGGGGGCGTAGTTTATCCTCATTATTTCTTCGACCTCACCACCTACAGGTGTTGACTTTTAAGGTTTAATAACCCACAAGGAAGCCGTATGCAAAAATCCATGGACTTACCTCAACTTTCCGCTATTTTTTCTAAATTGATTAGACTAATTATAGCAGTCCAACATAAAGCTTTGTATGCAACTCGTACCTTAATCTATTATCTGAGAAATCGCCAACACAAAGTTTGAAAAAGTGGCAGTATCGATTGGCTTTATGGTAAGGTCATTTCAACCGAGGATATTTTATTTAACTACAATAGAATTGGTATAGGCACAAGTGAAACATGTAGTTGCTAATAATACAACATATACATACACTTGCTGATCTGAAAGAGCTTCTATCAAGGAATTTCTACCGTCACAAATATCATAAATTTAGGATCGAAAAGTTCCAGCAAAGTATTGATATAAGGGATGCTCTGTTAATAGTTAGTAACAGGCCATGGAAGCTCAATTGGCTAGAAACAATTGCAACAATTGAATGTCGCATTAGTTGACATTTGTTACCCACAATTGTCAAACGTTCCGATTTCCTTGTGAAACGTAGTTAATTTTGTAAGATAAGTAGTTGTGCATTTTTAATTCAGTTAAGATGAGCATTCCGCGAACTGCCCTTAGAGCTATGATTTTCTACGACTATAAAAGACAGTTAGGATACCAGCAAAGCCATGAAAATTTGATAGCAGCTTTTGGCGATGCTGCCCCTCCATTATCCACTGTTAGTCATTGGTTCCGAGAATTTCGACGAGGGCGAGAACTGCTAGAAGACGAAGCAAGACCTGCAGGAGCTGCCTGTTCAGAAAATGTTGATCGTGTGGCAAGCTTGATTCATTCCAATCGAAATATTACTTATAGGGAGATTCAGGAGGAAGTGAAGATTGGATCCTCGGCGGTGAATACCATTTGGCATAAACATCTTGGTGTAAGAAAGCTAGCAAGCCGTTGGATACCGCATTTGCTTTCAGAAAGTCAAAAACAGGCTCGAATAGACTGGTGTAAATTTATGTTGCAAAAATTTGACGGAGGAGCTTCCAGGCAAGTGGCACACATTGTAACTAGTGACGAATCTTGGGTATACAGTTACGACCCTGAAACTAAACAGCAGTCTAGTGTTTGGGTATTCGAAGATGAAGACTTGCCCACAAAAGTAATTCGTGGCAGAAGCTTCAATAAGAAAATGATTGCTGTTTTTTCCGCCGATGTGGTCCTGTTGCTGTTATTCCACTTGAAGATCGCAGAACTGTTAATTCTGAATGGTACTGCAAAGTGGCTTTACCACAGATGTTTGCAAAATTACAGGCAGGTCGCCAAAGGACCGGTTTGCGTAACATCTTAGTCCATCATGACAATGCATCTTCCCACACTGCTGCCAGAACATTGGATTTTTTGAAAGATACGGAAGTTCAATTGGTAACTCATCCTCCGTATAGCCCAGATCTGGCGCCGTGCGACTTTTTTTGTTTCCAACTGTTAAAAAAATGATGCGAAGTAAAAGATTTCCCAACGCAGATGCAGCAGTTACAGAATTTCAAAGAATTTTTGAGGACCTTTCAGAAAATGAATTTTCCGAATGTTTAAAAAGTGGTTTCAAAGAATGCACAAGTGTATTAGTCTGAATGGAGATTATTTTGAAAAACAATAAAGATTTTTTGTTAAAAAATGCAACGTTCTCTTTATAAATAACAATTTTCAGCGCAACCCTCGTATTGTACCAATATAAAATACTTTTTAATTTTTTGAATGATAGTGTTGCATTATGTCATCAGTCATATTTATAAATTGTTCACCACATAATAATAAAATAATAAAAAAGTACCTACTAAATAAACTATATTTAAAAATATATATGTATAAATATATATAAATTTCTTAATTTTCTCATTGAATTCATAATCAGCAACCCCAAAAAAACCCCAACATGAATTTCGCTCAAGTTGATGGAAAACTTCCCGAGTTATTAAATTGGGAGTGTAAAATGGGGGTTTCAACCCCCCGAGGGGGCGTGTCCCCATTTTAAACAGATTACATTTTATATTGGTCCAGTACTGAAGGCATTATAAAAGATTTCAAGTCGCTATCTTTAGATAGTAAAAAATAAGAACTTAATGCAAAAATTTACTCTACTATAAAGTTGGGAACGACCTCATCATCCATCATCACATAGTGAATAATAAATATAATTGATATTCTAAATCTGTTCTAATAAATTATTCTTATTGTTAGTTTTATTAAATATTAATTTAAAAAGAGACATTTTGATTGTAATATTTGGTACTTATAGTTATCAATTTTTATAAGCCTGCCTTGAGAAGTAAGAATTAAATTCATTGCGAGCTTTTATAATACAATGAAAGTTGAAAACATTTAGTAGTTGTGTAGGAAAGCCCTCATCTGATCGTCACCCGGTGACCAGTTTGAGGTTACAACTTATAACAGAATTCCACTTGGAAGTAACAAATCAGCAACGGTCCAAGAAAAAAATAGTGTATGCAACTCGAACATCATCATTCATTTGTTGCATAATATACTATTTTGGGTTACCTACCGTTATTTATTTGTTCATAATACAGCCTTGGTAGTGTAATGCCTGGCGTGCCGGACTTTCACCCAAGCGGCCCGGTTCGACTCCCGGCGCTGGCAGATCTGGTTAAGGTTTTCTGCAGTTTTCCTTAGCTGTAACAAATGTGGGATTTGCGCTGTTCCATCTATAAGTCGGCTGCAGCCGCACATTGGGCCTACATAATAATAATCGCCCCCTCCCTCCCGCACAAGCTTATAGCTTCTGGGGCCTTGATTTAGGTTATGGGTTGTACTAATTATTATTATTATTATAATGATTACTATTTCAATTTAAAGATTAAATCTGTAATGAAATTTTTTTTCAATGAATTTAATAAATGACTTATTTAATTATTGGGTGTATTAAATGCAGAAAAATAGTCTGCAGAGTATGTTGCGTCTAACTTTCCTTTCTAAAAGCAATAATACAAACAAACTTGCCAGCCTCGGTGGATTAGTGGTTTGCATGTTTGCTTCATAATCCAAGGATCGCAGGTTCGATCCCCGGCTGAGCTGGTAATTTTTAATAGCGGAGAAAAATTAAAAACATGCCTTCTTCTCGGATAGGAAGTAAAACTGTAGGTCCCGTGTCAATGCGATGTTTGGCACGTTAAAAATCCCTACTTGGGGTGGAATTCCCCCATATTCCGCTAAATTCTAGTAGGGTCGGCCAAATTATCATAGCAATCGGTGCCATAAGGTACGAAGGATGCTCCGCCATCCTGATTCCTCGCCCAAAAACAAACAAAAACAAAATTTCATTTGTTTATTTGTTCATGACAATTGCTATTTCCATTTAAAGATTTGCATAGAATCTAAAATTTTGGACATTTCTTTAATGTTTGTTTTCTTCTTTATAAAACAAAATTGAAAAATTTACTTCTAGAAAAACGTCAAAAAGATTTGTGTCATTTCATATAACTTTTTTTCTTCCTTAAATTGAATTTTCATCTTTGTGTTGCGTTTATTCGTCTTTATTTGATGAATTATAGTTTTAAAAATGCTCTTTTATTATTTTTTGCACGTACGATATATAAGGCTCTACTTTAGTCTCCCAAAAGAGGGAGTAAAGTAGCACTTTTACTCCCTGAGGGAGTAAAGTGTTTCCTTGACAACAACAACAAGTAAACAACAAAAAAAAGTAATCGCGGTACATGTTAGGATTTATTATCCGGAAACTATGTGATTTTGGCAATTGTCCGAATGACATGTAACTAAATTTTCGAAATTTTGAATTTTTGCTATTAAGTCCTTTAGGACGTGCAAAAAATAGCGTATATACTACTGGACTAAAGTGTTTTCTAAGTGTTAATTAATAATTTAAAAAAATGCATTTTAGTCCCTGGATATATAATACACATTATGTCCGCTCGGGCGATTATGACATGATTATGACCTATTTTGCGGACTGTTTCTAGAGCGTAAATCGCTAAATTGGAGCACCCCCTTTTACTACTTTTGTTTACGACGTCTCCATAGTAATAAGAATAATTATAGACCATAGCACCTACCTACTTGAAGTTTAGGACTTTTAAAAATATTTTTATTTTAAATTAAACTTAATTTAAACTTAGACCGCACATTTAACGTACGCATTTCGGGCTTAATTAGTGTTTTAGAGCCCTTTATCATCTTAGCGCCTTCGGTTTTCGCTTCAGGTGACTGCACGGGCTCTAAGACACTCAATTAAGCCCTTAATATACTATTAAAGACTAGAAAAAGCCTAATCTTGATTAGGCGAAATGTCATTCGAAAAAAAAAATTTTATTCTTAATTAATACAAAAAATAAAAAGGCTGCAAGTCCTCGAAGATTTATTAATCTCTTTTACAATGTATTTTAGTTTTATTGCCTAATTACAAATAATCAGACGTTATGAAATTAAATCTAAATATTTCCCTATCGTTTTAAATTTTGTAACAGCACAATAATACAACTTTTCTAAACCGATTTCCGCTCGTAAGAAATAAAATCGGCTATTTAGAGTATTTCCGTTCTCTTCTGTAATAGAATTAAAATCAATAGTGTATAACTTTCATTTTCACCGTTGCCACTTGTTCGGATCTCACTTTGCGCATCATTCATACAAGCTTCACACAAGAAATTATACGTCTGAAAAATATACATCTGGCGCAGCGACTCCAGGCGTCAACTCCTTGAACTAATCTGTATAATTCTAGCCATTTTGGCAACATCTGAGGTCCAGCCCATTTTTTCAGTATCGCCAACTTATAGCTTCGAAAAGCTCTAGACGAAATATTATCGAATTTCAAAGTGAGGTCCGTATACTTGTCCTCACTTTGTTTGCGGACCTCACTTGAAACGTGAACTTTGTTCATACGGACCTCACTTTATACACTAGCGGTAAATATATATATATATATATATATGTTAATAAATAAATAAATCACTTAATTTATCATTGACCTTGAACTCGGCCTTCGAAAACTACACTAGTTTCACTCTAAATCTTAATCTAATTAGAAAAGATTTAGAGTGAAACTAGTGTAGTTTTCGAAGGCCGAGTTCAAGGTCAATGATAAATTAAGTGATTTATTTATTTATTAACATATATATATATATATATATATATATATATATATATATATATATATATATATATATATATATATATATATATATACAATTAAAACATAAGAACGTATTGAAAAAATATATATACGATCCCAGTTGGGACACTTAATTTTGGTTAAAGGGCAGCCTGGAACCTTTACTTCGAAATTGTTTTTCTTGGTTCATGGCACGATTAATTGTTGCTAGAGTGAAATACTACTTGTGCTCCATGCCAGCTCTTATGAAATTTCTATTCGGAGATTCCCTTCTAGCACTCCGTGAACTCCGCCAAAGTTCAAAATTACCACAACTTTGATGTGATTACTCTTTTGATCTGCGAATTAGATATAATTATAATTATTGCTTTTACTTACCTAATTTCCTAATATCCTTGTTTATTGTTTGGAAATAAAACACTGAATATGAATTATTGAAAAAAATACAACTCCGTTGGATATCAATATTAAATTGTTGAACATGTCTTATAAGTTTCCAAGTGCTCCCATCGTACTCATCAAAAGTAACACTAATTACTAAAATTATAAAATCATATATGTATTAATAAAATTAAAACAAACTGCGAAGTTTTGCAATCACTCGCAGTAAAAGACGTGAACATATTTGCACTAACAGGTGTCTAGTTATAAATGTTATAAATGCAATTTAAAAGGTTGCTAAAATTAGGGAATTTCAGGATTTTACAAATCTAAACTTAATGTAGGTACTATTATTTATGTACAGTTACCTGTTTTTGGTCTAGTCAATATAATTTTGATCTCTAAATTTTGCTTAGTTGTTCATTACGTTTTAAATTGTACAGCTACATTAAGTTATTTAAAGATTTGTAAAATTTTGAAATTCCGCCAATTTTAATAATTTCGGCAGCTGATTGTCATTATTTTTTGTTGGTGTCGTTATTGCGCACACGCTTCTCTTGTCAAATACACTGTCAAGTGTATATTGGTGCCAATTCGTTTTATTTACTCTAACTAGAGTAACATGAACGCTAACAAACATTTTTTTACCAATTTAGATCACTTTTTCATGGCTTTTCTTTTCTTAAAAAAATTTAAATTACAGTGGATTTTGTTATACTTTTAAAGTAGAATATTATTAGATTGGATATTCAATCTATATAGAATTAATTAATAATATAGAGAGAAAATAGATTTGATTAGTGAAGAATTATTTTTGTTAAAAGAATAGAGTGAAAAACATGTCTTTCTACTCTTTTAAAATCTTTACCCAGTCCTCTAAAAATTGTTATTGTTACTGTGTAGGTATAACGCTTGTGTTAGCAAAATTAATAACATAATTAAACACTTTATTCCCTAGGGAGTAAAACAGCTACTTTACTCCTACGAAAGAGGAAGCGCTTTATACAGGGTGATTCAGAAATAACTGATATCCTTTAAATGGTAGGTAGAGGGGAGGCAGTAGAGCCAATTTACCTTGACAAGTATAGGTCAAAAAGGAATAGTTTTGCAGAAAATGAATTTTAAAATTTAATGAATTTTGGATCCAAAAGATCCAAGGTCAGGACCGGATCCAAAATTCAATAAAACCTTAAAATTCATTTTCTGGAAAACTATTCCTTTTTGACCTATACTTGTCAAGGTAAATTAGCTCTACTGCCTCCCCTCTACCTACCATTTAAGGATATCAGCTATTTCTGAATCACCCTGTATATAGGTCGTGCAAAAAAAGTATTTATGAAGTGTTTATTGGGTCATATTCTCCGTTCTTCTAATTAATTAATCGTATCCATAATTTTCACTTCATTTTATTTGTGGTTTTGTTCTTAAAACAGAACTTTGTGATTGGAAAACGAAAATATTAGACAGCGTCGCGGCTTTTGCTTTTCAATTTCAGCTGTGGTGTTTTTAAACTCGAGAATTCTTTAAATGACGTATTAAAACAATTTCGTTGCAACAATCACTTCTATAGATAAGACAAACAGAATTAAAGAGAATTCCTTTAGTTAAGTGACAACTGAAAGTTCCACAGAAGTACCCTTTCTTTAAGTGAAAAGCCAGACAAAAGTACAGATTTGTACTTCCCAGTATCGATTAGTACTACGTACGTTAACTCGGTCTGAAAATAACCCAAAACAATCAGTCAACATTCAAAATGCAAAGATATATTGGGAAATTTCTTCTGAATACACTTTCTTAGAAACTGCGAAAAGAAACACAATATTATCAATTTAGCGTCACAGAGGTTAAATGTCAAAAACGGTTTAATAATAAAAAAAAATGAAAATATTCTTTCAGCATAAGTACAATGTTTAAATATTTGTGCACGTTTAAGAAAATATATCCAGTCTTTACTGGATATTTGTTTTAAAACTACACCGTTGATGTATTTATATTGTTTGATAATTTTTTTTAAATATTAACAGATTTCAATAAAAAAAAGGAAGTTAGCACTTCCTCATAAAATAATAAAATGATGTAAGTCTAATTGATAAAAATTTGCATATTATTGCGAACTTCCTGAGAAACTGTTTGCGTAATTGACACCCTCTTATTAAACAATAAAAAGTGTGCTAAATATAGTGGGAAAACTAACGGATTATACATAATTTATTTTGATATTATCATAATGTGAATATTGATTTCTTCTCAAGTTTTCAACAAAACGCTATTATTGCTTGTTTATCATTTTTATAAGCTTCAATTGACGCAAATGCGTTGCTATAAGAAATACTTATTAATATCCCGGGTTTTTATAACAATATACAATCATACAAAAATATCACAATGTTATTGGTAACATAAAGAGATTTTATCAGTTACGCCAATTAAGTGATAAAAAATTTACAAACATATATGTGACTCTATGTATATTATTGTATTATTAACGTATGTTTCAAAAGTTCTCCAAAAAAAATTTCAATATTGAACTTCAGATTTCAGATTTTCAGAACGCTAAAACAACCGGTTAGAATAGTGGTTCTCAAAGTGCTGATAACGGCTCCCAGAGGGGAGGGGGAAGGTCGAAATTTGAACATTTCGATAATCTATTTATCTGGCTATGATAGCTGTACCGAAACTCCATAAAAGTTTATTTACATTATTTTCAGACTAAAATATTTGTTTGTGCAACCGCACGCGAAGTGAACACATCGCGTACGCAATCTACAGGACGCGAATTGCAATTTTCGGCCGTTAACGGTAACGGCTGCGAAGTAATTTAGTGGCAGTATTTCCACCCGATTTTACGATTTTTTACAAAACTAATTGTTTTATTTATGTTATTTCCATAGAAACGCTGCAATGAATTAAAAAATTGATTCAAAAATGAAATTTTTGAATCAAAAATAATAATTTTTTTTAAACCAATGGAATTTGTAATTACATATTTTTTACGGTTGCACAAAAAATATTGTAAATACCTTGTCTGCGAAATTCTTTAGCGTCCTCGAGATGGACATGCCGCGGCCACCAACGACCTCGGCGACAAAATTATTATCTCGGTACGTGAAAAAGAGATTGTATACCTACAAATGACTATTAAATAGGACTAAATAATACTTTGTTGGTTTTAAGAAAATTCTTTGTTTTTCGACAACAAAAAAGAATTGTCAGTTTTAATTTTAAGTAAAGAATCATTAAAAAAAGTTAGTTTGTTAGCACATATTTCAGAATTGCTTTTGAAAAATTCCTTAATTGTTATTGTTTTAGGGTTAAAATTGCTTTGGAATCACATGGGTAGTTGAAATTGGTATAAAATTCTGAAGTATGTATACCCTCTTCCCTATTTTGTGTTTTATTCTTGGGCTATCCAGTGAAAATATTTTGTTTCTTTAATTTGTCAGCAGTGCAGGATTTACGTATAAGCTACACAAGCTATAGCTTAGGGCCCCCACTTTCTTGGGGGCCCCCAAGGATACCTCCTAGGTAGCCGAAAATCATATTTGGTACTGATATATAATATCTGGACTTATAAAGGGCCCCATATCTCGAATAGCTTAGGGCCTTATCAAGTCTAAATCCGGCCCTGTTTGTCAGTATTCATAAACATGATTGGTTTTGTGGATCTTCGTGGTGATGATAAAGAATTTATTTCTTGTTGTTATATCTGCAAAATGGAGTAAGATAGCTCATCTCCTTATAAAACCTCGATTCGCTTTAGATTTCTGATGTGTTTTTCTATGTAAGAGGCAAAAAAAGAAAATTTTTTTCTTAAGAATGTTGTCAATTTAGAAGATTGAATCGGATTTGAATAAGAATAAAAAAAAATAATGTTTGTGTGCCTGGCCGATAAATCTCAAAAAAGATGATCTAGAACTTTTAAGTTTGTTAAGTAATTTTTTTTCTTGGATGTCGATATTATAAAATTTAAAATTTATATGATCGTTATTTTTACTTTATTTTACTTGGCTTATACTTAGAGCTGCAGAAATGTCTACTATAATGGTAAATATTAAGCATACCCACCAAGAATATCTTTGGTAACAAAATTTCCTTTGCCGAATAAGTTTTTTTTGATAGAGCAAAGTTTTTGTTGTAATCACAGAAAATAAAATTAATTTATGTTATAGGAACCAATTTCATGAATTTCATTCGCAAATAAATTTTGTTAGTATTTTTAGTAACACACTAAGCAATAAATTATCTTCGGTAATAAATTCTCATTTGCTGAATTAATCTTTGTTCATAGAAAACAGTGCTGTAATAACAGATTAACTTATGTTGTACCAAAAAAAACTAATGTGTTTCCATGACAACTATATTTGGTTAGCTTTTTATCACACGTGTGCTCAATCAGAGGTCAGTTTGGCTATGGTCGTGTCGGACTCGGGACGTTACGTTCCTTTGTTGTCTCTTGTGTGTGTATTCTGCAGTTTACAAGTTTTTCTCAGTTGTCGCTCTTCAAAAAGGATCGTACGTTAGTAATACTTTTACTATAATACCACGTTACTATGTAACAATACTTTGTTATTATTAGTACTGCGACAATTAGAATTCCAATACATTATAGGTTTACAGTCGAAACAGTAGTGGAAAATCTACTAGACGTAGTGAGCAGATTACATGAAATACTAATAGCAAATATTCAATCAAATTATAAATTTGCTATGAGAACATATTAATTAAAAAGTCAACATATTTGGTGTCAGCAAAGGCTGAAGATTTGTTTGTACATTTTACAAATTAGAACGTGCTGCAGTAAATAATAGTTTTGCACTTCGAGAAAGATTAATTAGCATCTTGTGCAAATTCTGATTGACACTTCAACCAAAGAATTCTAGCAAATTAATCTGCTTCTTGGGCTAAGATTATTAAGCAAAAATAATTGTTATATGCAAATGATAAATTTGCTGTGGCTATACTGACGCAAAATATTTGCTGCAATTACTCATATTTTATTGTTAGAACATATTATATTTGACTGTGTATTATTTAGTAGTTTTAAATAAAAGTTTTTAACTTCAATACCGTGTTTACATTAAAGAAATTTCCATTTTAGGTTAAATAAAAATTTGAAAAAATTTTAATTCCCTTTATGTAAGTAATTGTTGGCATTTAAAAATATATTAAATTTAATCCGTTCTTAACATTTTCATTTAAATCGAAGATTTTTCTAATTACTCTATAACATTAGTTTTTGCTTAATTTGTAATTTCGTATAATAGGATAGAAATGTTTTTATACTTTCCAGCTTTCTCGCGAAAACAAACAAGTAAATTATTTTAAGCCATTCATAGTTAGACGCTAAATTTAAAAGTTTATCGTTAACTTCAAGAGGTAGTCAAACTTTGAAGTAATTTGTTTTAAAAATTACATTTATATTTAATGGTCTTACTTTTTACAATAATATGGTAACTTGCAGATGTGGGAATATTTACAGTCGATATTTTTAACAAAATATTTTGTTGGCAAAATTTTTTTAAAACTAATTAAATAATACGTCAAAAAATTGTTTAAAATGTGTGTTGGTTCTGATGTTACCCATAATTCGGGAAAAATAATGAAAAAATTCTTAAATGATTAATTATAGAAAAATAATTAAAATTTACATAAATATATGATTATTTATTTTCTCAATTTATATTTGTTAGAATGACAACCGATAATATGTCTCCCAAATTTCTTCGAATTTCATTGAAGCGTTTAGATTGTAAGATGAATAAATAAAATTTATGTAAATTTTAATAACTTTTCTTTAATTAATTATTTGAGGATTTTTTCATTATTTTTCCCGAATTATGGTTAACATGCTCTATCAAAACGTTTAACAAACATTTTAAATTATTTTTCGACCTTTTAATTTTTTTAATTCCACTTTTTTCTGTGATTTCTACACAAATGACGACACAAAATATAATCTACAATTACAAATAAACACAAATCATAATGTACCACCATTCAACTAGCATAGTCGAATTCAGGACAAACTTTATAAAAGTACAAACGCAAAATTTAATCCCAGTTTGAGCAATTTTATAAATATAATATTTATAAAAAGGAATAATTACATAAAATTATCCTTTACTTTTATAGTCATTATTTAAATTAAACTAGGTATATTTATGTTAATTGAAAATATAACTAAACGATTAAACATATGATATTAAATAGTATTTAATTATATGCATAATTAAAATGTAACATTAGATCTAATAGTACTATAGAAGGCGCCGTAGCTTATCAAGCAACTATCCTCTGTGCCCTGTTGTGAAAGGTATGAAGCTATTAGTCTGTGTAATCAATAAAAAAAACAGGATAACTTATAGGAATGAAATTCTTTGACGTCAATAACGTCTGTAAAATATACCTGTTGTGATTGAATGGTTTCAAGTTTCGCGGGCATTATTCAGAAATTTCCAAAATGAAGAATATATGTGAGTAGTACAAATTTCTAGTTTAAGGAATGTGTTTAAAAATTAAAATATGCGAAATGTTGATATTATGAACCGTCACAACACGAACGTCATAAACATCATTAGAATGAAAAATCAAAAATAAAACCGTCGATTTAAGGAATATGTCACAGATACGTCATTAAATTTAGAAAATACATTTATGGACTGTGAGGTATCCCATGTAGGAACTGCCAGCCTTGACAATAGGCCCCAGCTTGGCTGAATATTGAATAACCAAATTTCGTTATTTCAACATTGGTCCAAGCTTAGGCCAACCTTGAGATTCCAAGCCTCGGCTGCTTTGTCGTGGCCCAAGGGTCAACCAACGTCTAGGTACCAATTCTTGGCTCTCTAATCTCTGCCCAAGTAAGATCCAACCTTCAGCGCCCTAATCTAGGTTTCTTACTGTTTGCCCAAGCCTCAACCAATTCTAGTGTTTTTAGACTTGGTTTCTTACTCTTGAACCAAGTCTGGGCCAGTCTTCACATATTCTACCAAATCAAGCTTGTGTAGTTTTCTTTCTTTATTATATCAGTTAGTAATTAATTAAGAGGAAAATATGATAAAAGTTAAACTAAAATACCTACATAGATTATAATTATTATTACTAAATATAAATTCAGCTCTAAAATTTTTGCGCGCTTCGTTTCTTCGAAACAAGCACAGACATGAAAAGTCAGTAACGCGGCAGTTGCAAGGGGGAAGCCTTTACCTACTTAAATTAGTCAGATTTCATCCGCCTACCATGAGTGATGTTACTCTTAACTGTTTTGTAATATTATTAATAAAATGATGTCTATGAAATAAAAAGTGTTTATTGAAAAACAAAGCTGCGCTAATAAAAATAAATATAATTTTTTGTAGTAAAAATTAAACTTGAATGCTTGAAAATAATTTTTTAAACCACTTTTTTTTAATTAATTTGTTTAACATCTAAAATATTATTAATTTCGTATAAAATCAGTCTCAGACTTGTTCTTGTGTCACAATTTTTTTAAGTTACGTTGTTATGTTACTAATAATTGAACGAATTAGAATAATTGGTAATAATTTAGAATCTTCGTATTAATTTGTTTTCTTCATCAAAGTTATTTCATACAAGTCTACATAAGCTATAGTACAGTATTAAATATTAGGTTGGTCTCATACTCAAAGGTCAGTAATAACCCGGGGCTACCGTTGGATTCCGAACCTACACTATCAATGATTGTCAGCCTTGATACCACATTAATATTAAAAGTGGTCCAATATTGGTTATATACCTTGCGCCAAGACTCAGTTTTAACGTCGGCACTATATTGATTTTCACTACTGGGCCAAGATGTATCACCAATCTAGGGCCATGACTGATTAACAAGCTTGGCACGAAGTTATCATCCCGATTTTAGACCAGCCATGGGCCAGTCTTGGATTTCAGGCTTGTACCAGAGTTGATAAACATCGTCCCAAGCCTGAGCCAGCCGCGGGCCCTTTGTTATTTCCTATATGGGATGTATCATTAAAAAATTATTGACGACTCGAAGGAATGGGATGCGATTTTACCCTCATAAGGATGATTCCTAGGAATGGAATGTCAAGAATAAAATGCTTTTATTTGCTCTCCAGGCTGAAGTCATTGATGGGTCTTCCGAATGGAATATGAAGAACGCAATTAAGGGTTATTAAAGAGCAATTAGTGACAGTTAGTCTCAGATGACCTTAAGTGCAGTATTTCTAGTAACTAGTTCGCAGACAATTGAATCCATTCTCGTTCATGTTTGTAGGAGTTTTTGTCTTTTAACAGAATTGTCCATTAAAGGATTTTTTAACCTTTTTTTTGTATACCAAATAAATTTCTTGTCGCCAAGCAAACTGGGATTAGAACTTGGGTTTTGGAATTCTAAATCTAGTGCCCTTTGGATTTGTCTATGGTGACTGCTGTCATACCTTTTTTCTTTAATGAATGTTCATTTATCGTACTTTTTTGTACTTGTTTTTTTATTATTAATTACTTTTTACTTCTTTAATACTTTTAATACAATATTATTAATTAAAGTACATTAACTTATCAATTGGTTAATATTAACTAATCAACAATTAATATTAATTCATTTACGCTTGTAAAATGTGCTTTCAAATTCTAAGATTTCGTTTGTTTTGGTGTTGGAATTCTATAACAAAGAGGAGGAATGAGTAGGAAAGAGATGTATGACACAATATGGCCGTGTAATTTTAGCAAACGGATCCATCCACATTACAGAAGACTATTTCGGGTTTATGTCCAAAACTTGTTTTATACTCAGAATCCTTCATAGAATCCAAATTTGAATAAATATACAAGGTGTTCCATTATAAATAACAAAGTTGATAGTGCTTTCGGTTAGACCCGACAGGCAGATGGATCATAGGCTGACACCTATTAGTACATAGTAGTTTTCAACCCAGCTTTCTTGTTTTTAACAATTTGTCAAAAGCGCTATTGTATTCATTGTTTCTTTTGAGCAGTCCAGCACCCTTGTATCGTACCCTTGCCTTCCAATATCCTGCTTGAGTTAAGCACCTTCTAGCTTCCACAAGGGGTCGGTATATACACAGAATATAGACGTCAATATAGATTCTATATTAATAAGTTGTTGGACTTATTAATTAATACAAATTTATCAAAAACCTTTTGAGATACATACATTATCATTTGAATGATGTTGAATTAAAAGGGAGCTTTGTATATCGAATCTAAAATACACACCTACTTATAAACAAAAGAATGATAAACAACAAGCATAGCATAACAATAAAAACTAGTGTGGTCTCAATAATAAAGAACTTTAGAAGTGACTAATAAAGTTCCTAAATAATTCATGCCAGCAAGTCGAAAATAAGAAATTTGCGGAATTGTTATTGTTCTAAAAATAACACAGTATTTTAGACCACCATAGAAGATAGTACGTGTAAATTGCTGTACATAACGTTTATGTTTATTATAAACAAACATAATTAGGTACATTTATCATTAATAATTTTATTATTTCCACGCGCGCGACAATTGTTGAATTTTTTATTATTAATTAACAACGAAATCAATACGTTTACTGTGATCTTGAACAAAGTTTATAAGTAATTCTAGTTGATTAATACACTCCAACAATATCAACCTATGAGAAAAAAATATTTTAGACTGTCACCAATGATATGGATAATAATCAGGATACTTTAATTTTTAATTCACTCCAGTTTTGTTGACAACTGAAAATAACTCTCGAACCAAGGTCAATAGACATGATTTTATGCCTTCATTCCAACTTATCATGCGTTTGGTTGTCGAATTATTTTCGTGGCAACAAAACAAAGCAATGATTTTTTGCGTATTTACCTCCGATAAATCACTACATGTAAATCTCCTTTTTTCACATTTCAAAAACTTTTTTTTCTACAATCATGCAAAACGACATCTTCTTGATTGTCATTTTAGTATTGAAATGTGTCACTTTTTCGTACTAGTCAACACATACTTTTTCTAACTACATAGTACGAAGTGACACATTTCGATACAAAAATGATACTCGATCATGTTGCAATGATCGATGTACGAAAAATATTGCATGTAACACGTGCAAAAGTTGTTTTTGTCACTTGCCATCTTATCAAACTTGGACCACGGCCATGGGCGTAACTAGAAAATTTCTCTGGGGGGGGGGGGCAGGCCCCAGGTTTATGGACGGCCCCATAGAGCGCGGCGAGTTTTAAGTAGAGTCACTGCATCTAGTTATTTAGGCCAGCTGGTCGATCAGAGTAACGCAATATATCGCCATATTGGGGCAAAAGAAGCACGAAATTGTTCATTATTTTTATCTGTATTGAATTTAATCAAACTCACGTCTAGTTTAAAACGTTCTTCTTATTCTGAAAGTTCAAACCTTTATGTTGTCAAAGACGTAAAATGTGGTTTTAATTTGTTCATTATTAAAGATCACCCTTCCCTGCCCCAATATGGCGGCGTTTTGCGGTACTTTGAATGTGTTAATAATAGGATAATAATGACAGTGTTAATAATAGGAAGCTTCAGAAACTATAAACACTTAAAGATGGTGCTACGGTCGGCAAAAGCGAGTTAATTTCTTTAAAACTAAAATTTGAAAATGTAAATAGAAACATTATTTGATCGCATCGCAGTTCTGTGCTCACAGTATTGCTAGACATGCGTGAACTTTCAAAATATTTTAAGTCTAACTGAAATTTTTAATTTTTAAATGCCAAGGAATAATTTAAGGTAGTTGAAATTAAAAAGGGGAATATAAAACTGCTAAATATCTTTAAAAATATCTGTTGTTCTTGCTGGTTTTAAGAAAAAGAAAAGTATTACTATATTAAAATATTGAAAATATATATTCGTTTTAAGAAATGAATCAGGACTAATTAAGAGAGAAATAGTTTGTTCAAAAATTAACCGTCACATGGTCTTAAGTAAAGAAAAACAACTTTTTTATTTTGGGAATTTATCAAATAATAGTCAAAAGATTAGGAAAGTTAAAGTATGGGAAGGGATATAAACAATAATCTGTTACTTTACATCGACAATCACAAAAATATATGTAATAATAACGAAAATGCGTTAAATGTATTAACAGTCAAATCAAACTTGTTGAAACTTCCCGCTTTTTTAACTCGATCCGCCTACAGCGCGTTACGTGAGCAAAAGCCTGAACTAAAAATGATAGTTGTCATTTACCAAAATGTATGAATGACGCGGGATATGACCTTAGTTTTTTAGTTCATAAAGTTCTTTTATACTGTTGAATATTCGGGCATTGCTATCTCAAATAACACTTGATAATTTAGGAAATACACCTTACCATTTTTAAAAGCTCTCTAGCTATAGTTTCGTTTTTATAAATTTACCCTTTTTTATTCGTTAAGGAAATAGCTTTTGTAATTTTGTATTTGCTATAAAGCATAATATAAACTAGATAACACTCTTAAGAAAAGATCTCCTGCATAATAAACGTAAACTAGGTGCAATTTTTAAAAATAGTAATGAAATTCTTCAGTGCTGTTTAAGCGGTACTTTACCTACGCAACAACGGAGCCTTAAACATTTAGGCGCTCAATTGGCTTTTTCCTGGGGCTTTCAATTGTTTTCTCAACATGACGCAGTGCAAACCCGGAAGTCGTTGTTTGTTCATTGACACGGACCGTGAAAGTTGTCGTATTTATACCGTAATCGGCTTAAATCCAAGTTAACGCAGGCTTGGAATCATTGTAGGCAGTAACTAGACAGTACACACCTTAGTTATGGGGATCTTTGACACACTCCTTTGTGTGGAAATTGTGAAACTCAACTTAAAGTGTTGAGTGGTGTCTCAATCTAACGAGTCTGACACAATAATTTTTACAGTGAAATGACAATAATTATGATAAAGACATCAATAATTTAAAAATATTTAATACCTAATATCGATGTCGTTATTTTTACATAACATTAAACAAAAGCTCTTAATTATAACTACCACGAGATCATTTGAATTTATAATTAAAGTTGGCTGTGATTTTTAAATTAGATTGGCAACACTAACTGTTCACTTCACAGTTTGATTTGAATTGTCAAAGTGACGCTCCAAAATGTTTAATCTAGAACATAAAATTGCATAACCTCTAATTTACACAGCGAGTCAATTGGCAGGATCGCCAAACGTATAAAAAAATTCCCGCCTACTTTAATTTTAAATTTAAATGATCTCACGGTATATGCAGTTATATGCTATTGATGTACTACGTAAATTCCGTACATTGCACCATAGCACTTTTGGTAGATTGAATGCATCATTATTATTGTAATGCTTTATTTGACATATTTTATTGAGCGTAGTTTTTATTGAATCATGGACAAAGTAAAGAAAATCCAGTATTGATATTAGTAGGAAGTAGGCCGTAAAAGGGCAAGGTTTGATGTGTTATCGATTTCCATCTCTTGCTTCCGCAATCGTCCAGTTTTTGAATGAAGAGAGTTGTGATCTACTTTTACTTGCTTCGACCATTTTTTTTTCTTCATTCATTTTAATCCATTATGGTAATTAAGGATAGTTTTAAATATAATCATTACATCAGTGGCGTGCGGTTCATGGAAGCAATGCAAGCAATGCTTCCCTTGAGAATTTATTAAAATTAAAAAACGATGCTAACAAAAACATTTTTATAAAATTATGGTTATCGTTTATTTAAATTTGTAATATTTAATCAACTTAAAGCTCAATATCAATTCCGTACAGCAAAAAGTATAATTATTTAGAGTACTATTTTAAATTAGGCTCATTAAACTTGCACGGAAAGGTAATACCGATTCAAATGTGTTACATACACTGCATATAAGCACTGATTTCGTTGCTTATAACTGCTCTTCTCCTACCCTTTGCGTGGATCGGCGGGCGTAGTGCTGCAGACGATGCTGTTAGCATTGTTTGGCCGTTATTTCTAGTGTGCTTCATGCCCAAATGTTTATTTATTATAATTTGGTTATTTGTTCGATTTAGTGTTTGTTAAATTTAATGTTACTTAAGTAATGTAAATCTGCGAATGAGACTGTATTTTGTCACACTTTATTATTTCAATTCATATAAGTTGGATTTTTTAAAGACAAATATTTTAGCAAACTAAATATCTATTTAGTTTGCTTTGTATGCAAATTTAAAATTGCATTATCGTCACGACTGCAAATTCAGCTGCTTCGGTGGAAGGTTCGAGTAGTTCCGATACATCCGAATCGGGACGATGTTTTTGTTCAGTTTGTAAATTATTAATAAAGAATTTTCTGCAGACAGTTTTGGAGAGAAATTACAAATTATTAAGAAAGGCAGATCAAAACCAAAACTTTCAAATTTAAGTAGTAATTTTTATAGTAGTAGTTTTTTTAAAATAAAGAATAATAGTCAACAAATTCCATAAGTATAAACTGTAAAAGTTCTTCTTCGAAAAACTTTTAAGCTTAATAATTATAACACTGTTTTTTATTGTACCTAGCACGGGCGGATCCAGAGAATTATTTTGAGGGGGAAATTTTTGGAAAAACAATTGTCTTAATAAATAATAATTAAACAAACATTATTTGTTTCTATTCTACGTATACTTATTTTTAAATTGGGGGGGGGGGATTATTCTCCCCCGTGAATCCGCGCTTGTACCTAGGTATATTAAAATTAAAATCGTGGTTGCTTCCCTAGCCTAAATTCTCACCGCACGCCACTGCATTACATGTATTTGAAAGATTTGTTAGCGAAAATAGGATTTCTAGTATGTATTTGCAATATGTCCTTAAACGAATGGCGAATTAACAAATGATCTTCTTACAACTTGTGAAAGGTTCTTTATTTGAAATTTAACACATGGTTTTTGGGATCGTCCCTTGAGTAAATTGGAATCGACACATTTGAAAGATTAGCCTTATCTCCACCTAGGAATAATGGAATAAAGGCCTTCGAAAACCACGTTAAAAACAGTAGCAAATAGCAGGAGCCACGAACAACAGGAATTAGTTTAAAGAAAGTCTTAAAGTTGCTTGAACCTACTGCGCAGAGAAACCGAAGAAGATTATTTTGCAATAATTAAAGAATTAGAGTGTACAGAAAAGAGAAATTAACCTAAATTCTTAAAATTTAAGGTTGTTTTTAAGTTTCGAGTATTGTGGAGAAGAGAGTAAATGTACCAGGGAAGATAAAGAAACAAACAATATCTTTATTCCCGGAAATCACTAATGAAATTGTCTAAATATTTACACCTATTGAATTCATCTGGTCAACATCATTGTATTTAATTGTTTTGTCTCAAAAATAAATTATTAAAGGATAATTATGTTAAGCAATGACGCAATATGACGCCGTTAATTGCCAAGGTATAATTTTAAGTGTAATTTTATTTGAAATAAATAGTAATATTTAAACAGTATAAATTGATCTTTGTAATACTCCTAGTGGACAAAATCAAATTCTTAAATTTGATTTGGTTCTGAAACTGTTAAGATTTTCTAAAAGACTAAAATTTATTAGAAACTAGGTTTGACCTACTTGCGACGATTCGCATTCGAAACATTTTTTTATTTGTTTATATTGCGACAATCATAATAATATAATAATAATAAACAATTTAGTAATTTTCTTGTTTATTTTGAGTTTCACTGAGGTTGAATTCGATTTGGGTTTACTCTTACAATTTAAAATGTTACAATAGTATTAGAAGATGGAAGGTTTCACGATGCGAAAACAAAGACAGTGTATTGTATTTAAAGAAACTTTGTTATATAAATAACCTGTTGCTAGGTTTCGTTGTTATACACACCTTATTGATTATGAATTTATTGTATCAACAATGATAGTCTGTTTCCTGGGAAAACTGTAATTATTATAATAATTAATATTGTTACAGTTTACATAACAATTGTTGCCAGAGAAAATAATTCAATATAAAATAATAACTTGGTCTTCCATGTTTGAAGTAACTTTAATCTGAAATAAAACGATGTTTTATAAATATTTAAAACGATAATAGAAGATAATAAATTCCTTACCTTTATGTAACATTTAACCCGGAATAAAATCTTGGCAAGTGTTCTCAATCCGATTAAAGTTAGATCTACGCTTGCAGCTTCAAATCGAATCTACATCAAGGAGGTATTTTGGTAACTATAAAGTGAAAGTTTATTGTGAAGTTTTTTTTAACAGAATAATTTTTTATATTGTAAGGCATTCCATGAAACTTACCAGAGGTTCATGAGGTAAATTTATTTTATTCGTATAGAAGTTCATAGCTAAAACGAAAGTAAGGTTATTAAAATTAAATTTTAATAAAATATCAGAGAATATAAATTTTCCTATTTACCGAATGAATTTGGGGTTATGTCAATAATAATACCTCGTCATTAATAGTTCAACTAACAATCAGATTTTTAAGGTATCAACTTGCGTTTGATGTAAGATTGATTTTACACAAAAAGAACCCTCATTGTGTAAAATCTAATTTGAATTCATATAGCTTATCCGATACAGTAAAATAGTATAAAAAGCAAACCAATAAATTTTTCCATAATCTTTTATTGGATTGGTTTATAATTCAGCTAAACCCTGAGATATAAGTATAAAATAAATAAACATAATTTTGAATATCAGATAATGATTATAGTCTTTTAATTATTGTGGGAGTTCGTGTTATTCATCACATAAAGCGACTGCACGTATCGAGTGTTTTTTTAAATTTGACGTCGAAGGCGGCTATGGGTAGTTGATTGTGAACGGATCTTGATCGTATTAATAAATGTCATTGTCAAAACGTTCAAATTACTCACGTGTTTAAATAATTCACAATCGACTATTCACAGCCTACGTTGACGTCAAATTTTAAAAAACACTCGATATATTGTTATCAAGCAACATTCATATCGCTAGCAAAGTGGGGCAAGTAATATTGTTTGGTCAACTAACAGTGCAATATCTATTTATTTGAAAAATTCTAATGTTAAATTATTGATTTATCTAATGACTTTTTTTTATTATTATTATTCTTTTTTTTTATTAATATGTTGCTTTATTTATATGTTACTATCGAGTTGCACTTATAGGTTGTATTCGGAAGAGTTTCTTGTTTCAAACAACGATAAATTATAGAATTGTTAATATTATTTTTAAACAAGGTGGCCCTTATAGGCAAACATAGTTTGAATCGATTCAGCCAACCTTTCAATTTTCCCATGCCCGAAATGAATTTTAATGAGAACTTATCTCTTGCCCACTTGAATTAGCTGAGCCATGGTAATCAACTGTAAGTTATTTCAAGCTTTTATCCTAAGTTATGGTCTGCATGCAATAATAAGCATACTAATAATGATTCTAAATTACTAACAAAGAAGCTGATCAGGTTATATAAAACAAGGATCGTATTGGGTACCTTTATTTACAATAATAATAGTACAGAATATGCAGAATATTAGCTGTAAAAGTTTTATAGCTTTTAACCATAAATCTTATCTACGAAAATACCATATTCTGCGTTTATCAATTCATAATAGTGTGCATCTCGTGCTGCAATGTTTATATTTGCTTTACATTTACGTAAATCGAATTCCTTATAAGAAAGCATAACAATTTCCTGATACAACTATTGATTGACAGAAAAATAAATAAAATCGTATCTATACTGTTAATTTGGTAACTGTGCATCTTTTTCAGTTACTATCTTGTATCTCCACGTCTTTTTTTATTACTTTAACATACGTTGTATACGTGAACAACACTGTGTAAACGTTAATACACTATCTTCAATTGTCCTAAAACTTTCCCAATTAACAAAAAAAAACAATATATATAGATTAGCGAAACATAAACTATACAAATAAATGACAAAAACATATTTGATTTTTAATCAGCTGTATATGTTTGTAATATTTGTTTACTATTACGTAAATTTCATTCGTGTAAAAAAATCAAGCAATTCCCTGATATATTCTGTCTCATCTATTTATAGAAGAAAGAAAGTATGTGGACTTTTTTGAGGGAATTTATCAATAGATGTGACCCTTGCCATTATAGACATGACCTACGGCCACGGACGTCAAAGCTGATATATATACTATATATATTAATACGGTTCATAAGATTGTAACAATAACAAAAGCATGCAATGTATACCAGTTTGGTTTGACTGAAAGTTGACTGAAGATGAATGAACTTTTTATGCCGAAATAGTTTTAGTTTGACTGAAATGTTTTTTAACCTTGAAAGCGTTTTATTGTTTAAAGAGTTTTGTTTATTATTAAGTATCTAATATTTTTCTAGTATTTTATTACATAACAATAGATTAAGACAGTCAATCCTTTTGTCTAAATTACGCAGTACTGCTTATAGTATTTTAAACAATTCATTTATTTTCTGTAATTATTACATACCGAACAAAAGACATATTTAAATTATTATTATATTACAGGATTTTTAAAAGACCATAGAATTGCGTTGTTATAAATATTATTACGCTTCTTGATAGGTTAGGTTACGCAAATGTCCTTTTAAATTAAATTAGTACCAGATAGTAGTAACTATTTTAAGTTTTAGTTCGTTCGTCCTTCGAAAATTCCAATTAATAAGGACGTTCTTTATATTACGGTGTGCAGTTTTTAGTAGGTACAAGCATAATGTAGGCGAATTATTAACTATTTCTAGCTGTGTCTTTCTAATTATGAAATTTTATATACGTCAATGCTAATCAGTTTGACAAACTTTCCTAATACTTTGAGAATTTCTTCCCCATTGAAAATTTTATAGACACACGTATGGAGAGAGGTATTAAAAATTAAATGAAATTACTAATTACGGAAATAAAGAAGTTTCATACTTTATGGAATTTAAAGAGAAATGTTGGCTTATGTAATGGTAATAAAGCACTAGAATAAATCTTGATGCAGGAAATGTTTAAAAAGTTAGGGCCATGTTTTATACTCGTATGTTTAATAATAAATACAGCACATTTGTATTAAACAGTATGTGTGTCGACACGTCAATGTACGTCAATATAACCCTAATTATTGAAAAAACCTTATTTGTTTATGTTTTATTCGCGGTATTAATGAAATAATGATTTTCAATTTTTAATTGAAAAAATCTCACTATAACATTATATGTATTTATGTATAATTAACACAAGGAAACCTTTGGAGCAAAAAATGTGTATCTTAATCGTTCCATTATCTATTCATTAAAAATAAATAAAATGGTTTGCAAAAGATTAATTGGTGAATGTAAAAAGGAGAGACAATGCTTCTACTCGCCGTTTCGTCATTTATTATTTTGAACTTACAAATTAAAAGTCGTTGCCAATTTAACTGTTATAATGCGTTATCTTATAGTATACAGGGTGTCTCAAAAATAACGAACAATAACGCAGAGGGTTAAAAAGCGTCCGAGGTAGAATCTAAAACTAAAGAAAAAAACTCTACCTTCAAAAAATTTTTTTTGTAAATTTGTTAAAAATTGTTTGCAATACTTTTTGCTAATACGGTCCTGTTATATTTTGCATCAATTTGATAATAAATAATAAGTCATCCAGCATTGGGATAGTCAAAACATTGTAAAGCGATATGTGTAGAGTTAAGCAAAAATTCGGAGAAGTCGATTTAAAAACACGTATATTGGTCAAGGTTACGTCTTTATAAACACCATGACATATCACCGTAATAAGCGTTTTTGTTCTAAACTGCATAGTTCCAAAAAAGTCCCAAACGTTTGATGATAGTTCATCAAACTAATAATTTTTATTATCAAGAGTTTATTTGAAGGTGTTTTCCGTTTTAAATAAAATAGATTAATGGTAAAAATTGCTCTTATTTAATAAATTGCGACCCTTGTAGTTTTTTGAGTAAACCACAATCGGGCCGCAAATTCAACCTGGCGGCTCCCTAATTATGAAAATGTTCTTTTTAAAAGTTTAATTTATCTTCTGTTTATTTTCGAATGTTATTACAGAACGTAAAAATATATTTATGTTTTGTATCCTTTGTTTAAATTGCGTTTTGTTTATTTTACATAGATCAAATTTCACTATGTGTATTTTTGCGGAATGTTTAGTCCAAAATTTTATTTACAAGCACAGAATACGAAAGAAAGAATTGCTATAAATAAGGAAAGTCTGCGAAAGGGGATGTTTATAACAAAGAGAGTTTTTGATTATTGACTTACGTTCATTGAGAAATTTCGAGCCCAAGATCATTTTTGTAAAATTTTATTTCAGTTTTAATGAAAAGGTTTACTATTAGTTTTAAATATTAATGCTTCAGATTCTAGTAAAATGTATTAGCATCGCATTTTTTAAATTACGTTCAACGCCGCCACACATAAAGAATTCCGTTTAACTTATTGAAATATGATATCAGATGCTCTCTTTAAAGTAAGATGTTTTAAGCTGTTATTAGACCTTGAATTTATTTTAAAATAAACAAACCATAACATGGCAAAACGGAACGTGTCTTATTTACGAGTGTTTTCAAGATCAACTCATTTGGGTATTTTGCGGCATTGATAAAATTGTGCTGTATTGACAAATGCTGTAAAGTTCAACAAACTACAGTCCTCAGCATTATGCGACATCAGGAGATTGTGGAGCAGAACGTGCAGGACCGGACTCAAAACTTGAACCTTAAATAACTCTGAAAGTAAATATTTTAGAAAAAAAAGTTATGGGAAAAACTTTCTCTACACATCATCAACTATCTCGTATTCACGTATTGTCCGTTATTTTTGAGACATGCTGTATAAGTACTTTCAAGCCTTTAGAAACTTTTCTCCGCAACAAGTATGGGTACCGCGAATTTTTTAATTTTAAACCCTAAACATACCCCGCCACTGGCCATATTTTACGCATTTACGAACTTAATCTGTATTGCATGGCAAGCAATAATTTTCGGTTAAATTTGCAAGTTGGGACTCACGAATTCTTACATATTTTAAACCCCTAAGAACACCCCACCACTGGTTAGATTTTGCTCATTTACTCACTTAATCTGTATTTCATGACAAGTAATAACTTTTGGTTAAATTTGAAAGTTTCTTTTAAAATATGGGTGTCTCGAATTTTTAAATATTTTAAACACCTGGAAATACTCCGTCACTGGGCAGATTTTACGTATTCACGAACTTAATCTGTATTTCATGACAAGTAATAATTTCCGGTTAAATCTAAAAGTTTCTTACTTTTGAAATATGGGTGTCCCAAATTTTTAATTATTTTAAACCCCATCACTGGCTAGATTTTACGCATTTACGAACTTAATCTGTATTTCATGACAAGTAATAATTTTCGGTTAAATCTGGAAGTTTCTTCCTTTTAAAGTATGGGTGTTACGAATTTCTATAATATTTTAAACCCCAAAACTACCCCAGTACTGATTAGATTTTTCTCATTTACGAACTTTATCTGTATTTCATGACAAGTAATAATTTTTGGTTAAATCTAAAAGTTTCTTACTTTTAAACTATGGCTGCCACGAATTTTTAAATATTTTAAACCCCTAAGAATACCCCACTACAGGCCAGATTTTGATCATTTACGAAGTTAATCTGTATTTTATGACAAGTAATATTTTTTCTGTTACATCTGGAAGTTTCTTACTTTAAAAGTATGGGTGTTCCGAATTTTTAAATATTTTAAACCCCTAAAAATACCCCGCTACTAGCCAGATTTTATTCATTTACGGACTTAATCTGTATTTCATGACAAGCAATAATTTTTCTGTTAAATCTGGAAGTTTCTTACTTTAAAAGTATAGGTGTTATGAATTTTTAAATATTTTAAACCCCTAATAATACTCCACTACTGGCCAGATTTTACTCATTTACGAAGTTAATCTGTATTTCATGATAAGTAATAATTTTTCTGTTAGTTCTGGAAGTTTCTTACTTTAAAAGTATGGGTGTTATGAATTTTTAAATATTTTAAACCCCTAAGAATACCCCACTACTGGCCAGATTTTACTCATTTATGAAGTTAATCTGTATTTCATGACAAGTAATAATGTTTCTGTTAAATTTGGAAGTTTCTTACTTTAAAAGTATGGGTGTTATAAATTTTTAAATATTTTAAACCTCTAAGAATACCCCACTACTGGCCAGATTTTACTCATTTACGAAGTTAATCTGTATTTTATGACAAGTAATAATTTTTCTGTAAAATCTGGAAGTTTCTTACTTTAAAAGTAAGGGTGTTACGAATTTTTTAATATTTTAATCCCCTAAGAATACCCCACTACTGGCCAGATTTTACTCATTTACGAAGTTAATCTGTATTTTATGACAAGTAATAATTTTTCTGTTAAATCTGGAAGTTTCTTACTTTAAAAGTATGGGTGTTACGAATTTCTAAATATTTTAAATCACTAAAAAAACCCATTACTGATTAGATTTTACTCATTTACGGACTTAATCTGTATTTCATGATAAGTAATAATTTTCGGTTAAATCTAAAAGTTTCTTACTTTTAAAGTATGGCTGCCACGAATTTTTAAATATTTTAAACCTCTAAGAATACCCCACTACTGGCCAGATCTTACTCATTTACGAAGTTAATCTGTATTTTATGACAAGTAATAATTTTTCTGTTAAATCTGGAAGTTTCTTACTTTAAAAGTAAGGGTGTTACGAATTTTTTAATATTTTAATCCCCTAAGAATACCCCACTACTGGCCAGATTTTACTCATTTACGAAGTTAATCTGTATTTCATGATAAGTAATAATTTTTCTGTTAAATCTGGAAGTTTCTTACTTTAAAAGTAAGGGTGTTACGAATTTTTTAATATTTTAATCCCCTAAGAATACCCCACTACTGGCCAGATTTTACTCATTTACGAAGTTAATCTGTATTTCATGACAAGTAATAATTTTTCTGTTAAATCTGGAAGTTTCTTACTTTAAAAGTATGGGTGTTATAAATTTTTAAATATTTTTAACCCCTAAGAATACCCCACTACTGGCCAGATTTTACTCATTTATGAAGTTAATCTGTATTTCATGACAAGTAATAATGTTTCTGTTAAATTTGGAAGTTTCTTACTTTAAAAGTATGGGTGTTATAAATTTTTAAATATTTTAAACCTCTAAGAATACCCCACTACTGGCCAGATTTTACTCATTTACGAAGTTAATCTGTATTTTATGACAAGTAATAATTTTTCTGTAAAATCTGGAAGTTTCTTACTTTAAAAGTAAGGGTGTTACGAATTTTTTAATATTTTAATCCCCTAAGAATACCCCACTACTGGCCAGATTTTACTCATTTACGAAGTTAATCTGTATTTTATGACAAGTAATAATTTTTCTGTTAAATCTGGAAGTTTCTTACTTTAAAAGTATGGGTGTTACGAATTTCTAAATATTTTAAATCACTAAAAAAACCCATTACTGATTAGATTTTACTCATTTACGGACTTAATCTGTATTTCATGATAAGTAATAATTTTCGGTTAAATCTAAAAGTTTCTTACTTTTAAAGTATGGCTGCCACGAATTTTTAAATATTTTAAACCTCTAAGAATACCCCACTACTGGCCAGATCTTACTCATTTACGAAGTTAATCTGTATTTTATGACAAGTAATAATTTTTCTGTTAAATCTGGAAGTTTCTTACTTTAAAAGTAAGGGTGTTACGAATTTTTTAATATTTTAATCCCCTAAGAATACCCCACTACTGGCCAGATTTTACTCATTTACGAAGTTAATCTGTATTTTATGACAAGTAATAATTTTTCTGTTAAATCTGGAAGTTTCTTACTTTAAAAGTATGGGTGTTACGAATTTCTAAATATTTTAAATCACTAAAAAAACCCATTACTGATTAGATTTTACTCATTTACGGACTTAATCTGTATTTCATGATAAGTAATAATTTTCGGTTAAATCTAAAAGTTTCTTACTTTTAAAGTATGGCTGCCACGAATTTTTAAATATTTTAAACCTCTAAGAATACCCCACTACTGGCCAGATCTTACTCATTTACGAAGTTAATCTGTATTTCATGATAAGTAATAATTTTTCTGTTAAATCTGGAAGTTTCTTACTTTAAAAGTAAGGGTGTTACGAATTTTTTAATATTTTAATCCCCTAAGAATACCCCACTACTGGCCAGATTTTACTCATTTACGAAGTTAATCTGTATTTTATGACAAGTAATAATTTTTCTGTTAAATCTGGAAGTTTCTTACTTTAAAAGTATGGGTGTTACGAATTTCTAAATATTTTAAATCACTAAAAAAACCCATTACTGATTAGATTTTACTCATTTACGGACTTAATCTGTATTTCATGATAAGTAATAATTTTCGGTTAAATCTAAAAGTTTCTTACTTTTAAAGTATGGCTGCCACGAATTTTTAAATATTTTAAACCTCTAAGAATACCCCACTACTGGCCAGATCTTACTCATTTACGAAGTTAATCTGTATTTTATGACAAGTAATAATTTTTCTGTTAAATCTGGAAGTTTCTTACTTTAAAAGTAAGGGTGTTACGAATTTTTTAATATTTTAATCCCCTAAGAATACCCCACTACTGGCCAGATTTTACTCATTTACGAAGTTAATCTGTATTTTATGACAAGTAATAATTTTTCTGTTAAATCTGGAAGTTTCTTACTCACTAAAAAAAACCATTACTGATTAGATTTTACTCATTTACGGACTTAATCTGTATTTCATGATAAGTAATAATTTTCGGTTAAATCTAAAAGTTTCTTACTTTTAAAGTATGGCTGCCACGAATTTTTAAATATTTTAAACCTCTAAGAATACCCCACTACTGGCCAGATCTTACTCATTTACGAAGTTAATCTGTATTTTATGACAAGTAATAATTTTTCTGTTAAATCTGGAAGTTTCTTACTTTAAAAGTAAGGGTGTTACGAATTTTTTAATATTTTAATCCCCTAAGAATACCCCACTACTGGCCAGATTTTACTCATTTACGAAGTTAATCTGTATTTTATGACAAGTAATAATTTTTCTGTTAAATCTGGAAGTTTCTTACTTTAAAAGTATGGGTGTTACGAATTTCTAAATATTTTAAATCACTAAAAAAACCCATTACTGATTAGATTTTACTCATTTACGGACTTAATCTGTATTTCATGATAAGTAATAATTTTCGGTTAAATCTAAAAGTTTCTTACTTTTAAAGTATGGCTGCCACGAATTTTTAAATATTTTAAACCTCTAAGAATACCCCACTACTGGCCAGATCTTACTCATTTACGAAGTTAATCTGTATTTTATGACAAGTAATAATTTTTCTGTTAAATCTGGAAGTTTCTTACTTTAAAAGTAAGGGTGTTACGAATTTTTTAATATTTTAATCCCCTAAGAATACCCCACTACTGGCCAGATTTTACTCATTTACGAAGTTAATCTGTATTTTATGACAAGTAATAATTTTTCTGTTAAATCTGGAAGTTTCTTACTTTAAAAGTATGGGTGTTACGAATTTCTAAATATTTTAAATCACTAAAAAAACCCATTACTGATTAGATTTTACTCATTTACGGACTTAATCTGTATTTCATGATAAGTAATAATTTTCGGTTAAATCTAAAAGTTTCTTACTTTTAAAGTATGGCTGCCACGAATTTTTAAATATTTTAAACCTCTAAGAATACCCCACTACTGGCCAGATCTTACTCATTTACGAAGTTAATCTGTATTTTATGACAAGTAATAATTTTTCTGTTAAATCTGGAAGTTTCTTACTTTAAAAGTAAGGGTGTTACGAATTTTTTAATATTTTAATCCCCTAAGAATACCCCACTACTGGCCAGATTTTACTCATTTACGAAGTTAATCTGTATTTTATGACAAGTAATAATTTTTCTGTTAAATCTGGAAGTTTCTTACTTTAAAAGTATGGGTGTTACGAATTTCTAAATATTTTAAATCACTAAAAAAAACCATTACTGATTAGATTTTACTCATTTACGGACTTAATCTGTATTTCATGATAAGTAATAATTTTCGGGTAAATCTAAAAGTTTCTTACTTTTAAAGTATGGCTGCCACGAATTTTTAAATATTTTAAACCTCTAAGAATACCCCACTACTGGCCAGATCTTACTCATTTACGAAGTTAATCTGTATTTCATGATAAGTAATAATTTTTCTGTTAAATCTGGAAGTTTCTTACTTTAAAAGTAAGGGTGTTACGAATTTTTTAATATTTTAATCCCCTAAGAATACCCCACTACTGGCCAGATTTTACTCATTTACGAAGTTAATCTGTATTTTATGACAAGTAATAATTTTTCTGTTAAATCTGGAAGTTTCTTACTTTAAAAGTATGGGTGTTACGAATTTCTAAATATTTTAAATCACTAAAAAAACCCATTACTGATTACATTTTACTCATTTACGGACTTAATCTGTATTTCATGATAAGTAATAATTTTCGGTTAAATCTAAAAGTTTCTTACTTTTAAAGTATGGCTGCCACGAATTTTTAAATATTTTAAACCTCTAAGAATACCCCACTACTGGCCAGATCTTACTCATTTACGAAGTTAATCTGTATTTTATGACAAGTAATAATTTTTCTGTTAAATCTGGAAGTTTCTTACTTTAAAAGTAAGGGTGTTACGAATTTTTTAATATTTTAATCCCCTAAGAATACCCCACTACTGGCCAGATTTTACTCATTTACGAAGTTAATCTGTATTTTATGACAAGTAATAATTTTTCTGTTAAATCTGGAAGTTTCTTACTTTAAAAGTATGGGTGTTACGAATTTCTAAATATTTTAAATCACTAAAAAAACCCATTACTGATTAGATTTTACTCATTTACGGACTTAATCTGTATTTCATGATAAGTAATAATTTTCGGTTAAATCTAAAAGTTTCTTACTTTTAAAGTATGGCTGCCACGAATTTTTAAATATTTTAAACCTCTAAGAATACCCCACTACTGGCCAGATCTTACTCATTTACGAAGTTAATCTGTATTTCATGATAAGTAATAATTTTTCTGTTAAATCTGGAAGTTTCTTACTTTAAAAGTAAGGGTGTTACGAATTTTTTAATATTTTAATCCCCTAAGAATACCCCACTACTGGCCAGATTTTACTCATTTACGAAGTTAATCTGTATTTTATGACAAGTAATAATTTTTCTGTTAAATCTGGAAGTTTCTTACTTTAAAAGTATGGGTGTTACGAATTTCTAAATATTTTAAATCACTAAAAAAACCCATTACTGATTAGATTTTACTCATTTACGGACTTAATCTGTATTTCATGATAAGTAATAATTTTCGGTTAAATCTAAAAGTTTCTTACTTTTAAAGTATGGCTGCCACGAATTTTTAAATATTTTAAACCTCTAAGAATACCCCACTACTGGCCAGATCTTACTCATTTACGAAGTTAATCTGTATTTTATGACAAGTAATAATTTTTCTGTTAAATCTGGAAGTTTCTTACTTTAAAAGTATGGGTGTTACGAATTTCTAAATATTTTAAATCACTAAAAAAACCCATTACTGATTAGATTTTACTCATTTACGGACTTAATCTGTATTTCATGATAAGTAATAATTTTCGGGTAAATCTAAAAGTTTCTTACTTTTAAAGTATGGCTGCCACGAATTTTTAAATATTTTAAACCTCTAAGAATACCCCACTACTGGCCAGATCTTACTCATTTACGAAGTTAATCTGTATTTCATGATAAGTAATAATTTTTCTGTTAAATCTGGAAGTTTCTTACTTTAAAAGTAAGGGTGTTACGAATTTTTTAATATTTTAATCCCCTAAGAATACCCCACTACTGGCCAGATTTTACTCATTTACGAAGTTAATCTGTATTTTATGACAAGTAATAATTTTTCTGTTAAATCTGGAAGTTTCTTACTTTAAAAGTATGGGTGTTACGAATTTCTAAATATTTTAAATCACTAAAAAAACCCATTACTGATTAGATTTTACTCATTTACGGACTTAATCTGTATTTCATGATAAGTAATAATTTTCGGTTAAATCTAAAAGTTTCTTACTTTTAAAGTATGGCTGCCACGAATTTTTAAATATTTTAAACCTCTAAGAATACCCCACTACTGGCCAGATCTTACTCATTTACGAAGTTAATCTGTATTTTATGACAAGTAATAATTTTTCTGTTAAATCTGGAAGTTTCTTACTTTAAAAGTAAGGGTGTTACGAATTTTTTAATATTTTAATCCCCTAAGATTACCCCACTACTGGCCAGATTTTACTCATTTACGAAGTTAATCTGTATTTTATGACAAGTAATAATTTTTCTGTTAAATCTGGAAGTTTCTTACTTTAAAAGTATGGGTGTTACGAATTTCTAAATATTTTAAATCACTAAAAAAACCCATTACTGATTAGATTTTACTCATTTACGGACTTAATCTGTATTTCATGATAAGTAATAATTTTCGGGTAAATTTGGAAGTTTCTTTCAAAGTATCGTCTCCCTTCCCCTTCCTCTTCCCCTCCCCTTTACCCCCTCCCACTCCGTGACTCTCACTCTGTTCTTCTCAGCGTTCTATTGCTATCAGTCTGAGCAGCCGCCTCATGGTTTCCCACTCCCCCTTATTTCTCGTCTTATTAAACTATTACCTTTTTTAACCCCCGTGCGGTATTACTGGTTTTCTATACTTCTCCAGCGTTCAGGAAAAAAATATTTCCGACCTTGGTTTATGGTTAACGGTTGGCATCATTGTCTATCAGACTGTCAACCTTGTTGATCCATTGTTTTTAACAATTGTTTTGTCAGACGTATGACTGAAAAATGGTATAAAAAATAAATAACTATATAAACTTTTTGGCTTATGTACCTATGTGACATTTGTTAACATTTAATTAATAACCTCAAAATTTACAATAAATTAACGCTTTTTACAATTTTGTATAATCGAATACAAAAATATGTTCAATACGCGTGCGCTGTCAGTATTGAGGCTCTTGGGCTCTTTTAAAGCACTCACCTAACGCGTTATACATTAATAAATCTTGTCCTAGAGCCTAGAAATTGACGTAACAGCACACTTGTAGCGAAAATAATTAGCTTATAAATTGCCAATAACAGTTCCAGCAACTTTTTTAATATGCATTTAAGCTGCATCCATTGTTCTAATTTAAAGATGCCGCCGAAATTCGTAAGGAAACTAATGTATTCGATTTAATAAAATAATGTCAAGAAACAAGAGATGTTGATATTATTAACATTCAAATGTTTTTGTCTCACCAACGTAAAAAAATCCCCTAATAGTAAATATAGTTATTTATTTAATTACCACAAAAACTGCTTGTTTTCAGAACGATAAGAAAATTTCCGGAAAAAGACGCGGTAGCGGATCTTACGAGTCCGAAAAACAATTTTTTGTTCGAAATTAATAGATCTTAAAACTCTGGGAGGAGGACTGTTACGAACAAAATAACATGACGTTAAACTACGTTTTGCGTATTTACTGCAATTTATTATCGAAATCTTGTTTCCGGATTAGAAAGTAATAATATTACTATGAATCGAGCGTGTCCTAAAACTCAAGTGTTCTACTACACACTTTGGTTAAAAACCACAAACGTAATTTCCAACCCCATTCCATTAACGATTCGAAGAACTTTTGGCAAGTGACATGACAGGAATACGCGTTTACAAAAAATAAGAACAGGTTAGGATCAGTTTTTGTTTATTATTTAATTTAATATTATACTGCGAAAAAAAAAGGGGGGCCATTCATTAATTACGTAAGGATGATTTTGGCCATTTTTGACCCCCCTACCCCCATGTAAGGGCACGTAAGATTTCTCGGACTCCCCCTCCCCCTTCTTACGTCATATTTTATCTGGTTTTAGAAATGGATCCATTACACTAAAACTCATAATTTGAAGTAAATCAAAGATTTTTATTTTTTAGAAGATAATTTTGGTTATACCATTATATTATTATTAGATTTAGATTACGACTATATCATTATTAGATAATTATCTAGTCTTTGGAGAATCTACTTTATAAAGTAAAGTATCTTACTTTATTAAGTAAGTTTTTAAATAATCGTTAACTAAGGAAACAAATCAGTCAAACAAACTACAAACGAATAATTTTTTGCGTAAAATTAGGAACGACTAGATTTGCAATAATCTTAAAGAAAATAAATTAAACAATGTGTGTGTCGGCGGACGGATACAGAGAGTAAAAAAGAGTGGGGCTGAAGCCGTCATTATTGGAACAGCATAGAAATTGCGCGGGATTTTCAAAGTTGCTAAATGATGTTAGTTTGATTGAAATGATATACAATTGTAACTAATCATTCAATGCTATTATTGCGTGATAATAAAAGGAATTTTTCTTCAAATAATAAAAGTAAGAATAATATACAAAAAGTACGTAATATACCTAATTTTTATTTCTAAGCTTCAAAATGTGTTAAAATAGACACATCAAAGATTTTAAAAACTTAATCAGCAATAAGAATTTTTAAAATAAAAATATGTATAAATAGAACTGTATATTTAAAAAAAATAGTTCTCGTATTTGTTTTCCCAAAAGTTTTGCTCTCAAATATTCATTAAACTATGTCAAAATCTCGACTTATAAAATCTTACGTAAGAATGGCTTTGACCCCCCTCCCCCCGAGATAAGGGCATGTAGAGATTTAGAGAACCCCCCTACCCCTCGGAGCCCTTACGTAATTAATGAATGGCCCTAATCGCGTAATAACGTTTATTTTTTGTACTAGTACAAAAAATGGTCACTTTTTGTACAGTTGTTATGGTAGCCAGTAGCAGTTCATAAATAGCCTGCTTTTTTACAAAACAATTCGATATTATAGTGGCATATTCGTGTGCTAAGAGAAAAAGTTAATTTTATTTAACATATTTATAAAGAATTCGACACACAAAATCTAGTGTGTATTTGCAGATCTCGGCTTACAAATCATACTTGCATGGTCGCAAAAGTGCAGTTTCTGGAATAGTGAAATACAAATAACGTCAATCACTCGCATATGACATTATTATAATATCAAATTATTTTGTATAAAATCAAGTTCAATTAGAAAGTGTTACTGGTCAGCCAGAGACGAGCAAAAAAGCACAAAACTACTATTCACTATGGAGCGTAAAGTTTTATTCATTACTGCTTATTAATAACATGAACTTCCAATTGAAACCGCTATAAAATGTGACATCTCGATTATATTTGAGGTATAAACTAAATGTAATTCGATATTTTCTTTAATGGTTTTTAAAGATGCAATGTTTTTAGGACTATCTGCGCTGAAAGAAATAAATATTCAGTGGCGTGACTACGATTTAATGAGTTTAATTCAATATTATCATACTAAACTTTATCTTATATTATATTATCGAAATCCACAAGAAGTATTAAAGTAACGTCAATGAAATGATGTCATAAAAGGGTATCCGTTGCAAGGCCAATTATTTTGCTCGTGTCTGCGTGATCACCATAGCGACTGTAGAAGCAGTATAAAAAGTATGCCAATAATGCGAAATAAATAGAATTCTTCAAATAAATCATATTATCTAAATAAATAATCATTTATCTAATAACGTTTACTGTCTCGAGCCTTATTAGTTTGTGGGACTTCATAATCATGAAATAAATGACGATTAATAAAAAGTTTCGAAAACTGTCATCATTAAAGGTAAATACAAAAAATAACTAGATAAAAAGATAAAAATAATAAGAATTAAGTATCTAACACTTCCAGTAACGCAGAATTGCTGAGTTCGATCTGTTCATTTATTAAAGGTACTGTTTGTTTCCAGAATTGTTATTTGCCACAGTAAGTTGATGTTACCGATTCGTTGCCGGTTGCTATGGCAACAAAGAACTGTTCTAATTCATAACGTGGCTGGGTGCTGTTATGAAAATAAATGAGGATAAATGAGTATTAATTATGAACATATCGCAAAACATACCTAACCTTACTTTTGTAATTTGGTGACGGCTAAACACTCAGAATTTGACATTACGAAATTACCAAAGTAAGGTTAGTATATTTTGCGGTATGTCCACAATGAACGTTTCGCAGCCAACGTCGACATCAAATTAAAAAAAATTAATTATAAATTTTTCCAACTTTTTCTCTATCTGTTATAAATCACTTACCGGTCTCGTATCGTAATATACTATAACGCCCACCTAAATATATACGTAGAAGATCTCTGCTATCTTGCCACATGATCATTAAATATGCAGGTTAGGATTTAGATATTTTAGAATTTTATAATCTCGATCTATAGATCAATTAAATAATATTTAACTTTAATGCCACTGCGAAACGTTCAGAATAAATCATCACACAGAAAAAGTAATAAAAATACCTCCGGAGAGATCACTTAAGCCCTCTTAGCCCTCATCTTAAAACAGGCCTAAATGCACTACACTATATTTTAGATAAAAATTTAGCAATTGGAATAAGAAAGGATTGTAACTAATGGAACATTAATAAATAATTAAATATACAGGGTGTCCATTTAATACTCCGTTCATCGATGTAACTTTATTGTTACGCAGTTAAAATGTCCGATTGGGGAAATATTAAAGAGGTTAAAGAAAGCACATTTTAAAATTATTGGTACATACAGGATGTCTGATGCTGCGTAAACGTAAATTTTAAAAATTAGATTTCTTGTCGCGGCTTGTGTTTCTTTGGGTTCTGTCTTCAATCCTAAATTTGTCTTACTCTTACATGCCGCATTGCCAAGTCATGATTTTCCTTAATATTCTTTGGTCTTTGTTTGATTTTTTTTTAAGATTTAGGTGAGATCTTAGCTAGGATCAGTTTATCTCAAGCAAGTGTTGGAATTAAAACTTTTAAACAGGATGTAATAGTTATCCTGAAACATAGATATCCCCCCATAGAACTTTATTCGAAAAATTGGACAAGAATCTAGCAGAGTTCTATGGCCAAAAAGTACTAAGGCTTTCAGAAAGCCTTATCAAAAACATGGGGATAGAATTATCAGTAAAGAAAATAATTTTGTATTAGTATTGTATTAGATATTGTGAGATTTATTGGGATTTGTAGATTTTAAATATTTTTATTCACAATCATAAACATTGCAAATATGTACTGTTAGTTTCATAATGATCTAGGATAGCAAAGCTAATATGGTATTTTTATTAAATTAATTAAAAAAGCGCTAAGAAATAGCATCATGTTAGCCTTGCTGTCTTAGATTATTATGAAACCAATAGTGCATTTCTGATATTGTAAAAAACGTGGAAAGTAAGCTATTGCTATAGCAACAGCAAAGTGATTAACAATTTACATGTCTGTAAAATTGACCACTAAAGTCTTGGTCAACTTTTATTTTTAGATAATTGAAAACAAGACGTTTTATTCGATTTAAATTTAGGTTTTTATAAATGTATTTAACGCTAAAAATATCTTTTATTTAATATTAGTTTTGTTTTTATTTTCCGTATTTTATAAATAATAATTAATTTATTTAAAAATTTAAAAACTCAGAGCACACATTGCCATCTAGCTGCGAACAATGAAACCTTGCTTAAAATTTCTTTTGGTCGATAGATGACATTTATTATGACAGTTTACAGAAGATTTATTTTAAAATACCAAATCATTTATAGTAATTACTTTTTATTTTGATTATTTAAATCTAATGGTTGTCAACAAAATAGTATATATGTTACATTGGTAAAGTTTCCAATTTTAAAGATTCCTTTACCAAGTCGACATGTAATATATTATATTTTCATAGTTACTAAAATAATAGATAATTTCTAGATTAATTTTTATCTAGGAAAGTCCAACCGCGAGTTACCATTGTCCAGCCCTTATTGTCTAATGTGAATGTCTGCAGAGTTTTGAAGAAAAATTAATATAAACCCTAAAAAAATTAGTAATATCCAAAAAATTATTTCCAGATCATTATGAACTTCGCCTTAATTATTGCAATGAAATAAGGCAAAAAACTGCACTGTTTGGATGAATATCTTATAAATTTACTATTAAATAGAATTCCTAACCTATGGATGCAACAAGATGGGGCAACACCACATATTGACTGATTGTCAGATATTTCAGGTCTCGCCTCTGACATGACCTAACACGTGTAACCGGAACCGACGGCTTAAAGTGCTCTCCAATAGCACGACCGACGACCGGTTGCGATCTTCGTACTACTATAGGGGTCACCCATCCAACTTCTGAGCCGAACTGGTCTAGGACAACTGGACACGGCCAAGTGGGAGGGGTCAATTGGACTAGAGAGAAGTGGGCGCAGGGACAACTTGGCACGAGACAAGTGAACGCAAGAACAACTGGGCGCGAGAATCTATTAAGTATATACATTCTACGTTAAAATGTTTCTAATTAGAAAAAATAGTTATATTTTAATTAATAATATCAAAATAACAACATTGCAGACGAATACGTACAAAATCGCTTTCAATACATACACACAGTGAACTCAAAATGTATTTAGAAAGCGGATGTATTTGAAATATAAGCTTTGTCATCATAAAATACAGTGCGAACGTAAAGTCTGGAACTATCGAAATACTTAAATCTTTTTGAAAAAATCCTTGAGCATATCAATTTTAATCTTAAGTGAGACATATTGTATTTGTTATTTGTAGATTGTCTTTTGTTTATGGCGTATGGCGCTATCGAAATTTTCTTATATGGAAACCCTAATTTTTTATGATAAATTTGGAAAGAGCATGACATTCTAAGACCAAATATGCTAAAAACAGTATGATACTGTATTTTTAAATTTTCGATATAATTGCTTTTAAAGTGTTAAAACAAAAATCGAATGACAATCCAAATTTTAATAAAAAGAATTTAAAAAATGTGTGCAGAACTGTGATGATAATAGCGCTAAGTTAATTATTAATTACTTGTTTTATGGCTGGAGTGCATGGGCATGCAAATCAAATTAATCTTCTTGCCTAAACTATGGCAGAAAAATCGAATAAGAAACAGAAAATATTTAAAATTAGAATGTCTGTCTGTACAAAAGATATGAACTTCACATTCCAAATGTCATCCTTTTACTTCAAAAAATTGAATTTCTTTGACGTTCGATAGCGCTTTAACATTGCACTTTTGGATAGAGGTAAGTTAAATCGTCCTATTTTAGTCTTAGAAATATGCGGTAGCGCCTTGTACTCTTATAGATCTTTTAGAGCCACCTTGTATTTCAAATGCAGTCGCTTTCTAAATACAACTTTTATACAAATCTTAATTTAGCTTTACATATTAATAAATTATGTGAGTTACGTAAAGTATGTGTCATTATATAATTTATTATGTATTTTAAGCCATCTGTATTTGTTCGTCTGCAATGTTGTTATTTTAATCCTACAAATACAATTATATACGTTTACTTTTCTGATCAGAAACATTTTAATGTAATATGTATATTTATAGACTTTCGCACCCGGTTGTCTTTGCGTCCACTTGTCCGCCCCAAGTTTTCACTGCATCTAGTTGTCACTACGTCACTTGCCTCGCGCCCACTTGGCCACATCTAGTTGCCCCATCCCGTGACCAACCCGATCTGTCACCATTGGTTTATGTCACCTGCGGTAAGGACTCTGCATGTGGATTGTGGATACAGAATAATATTGAAGAATTAAGTGCAAACATTAAATGCATTTAGTTTCATCAGAAGAAACATCCGAAGAGCTGTGGGAAATATATAAAGAAGGATTAACTATTTGCATCAGGAATGAGGGAAATTCAATTGAACACCTATTGTAGGTTATTTATTTGAATTTGTTTTACTTTATTTTACATTAGAGTTGTTTTATTTCATAGCCACAAATGCAAAAGAATAGCAAAAAAAAACGAATAAAATCTAGATCCGTAACAAACAAACAACTTAATGACAAGGTAATTTTAACAAAAATTTGCATACTAATCCATAAACTGTAATACATTTGTAAAAAGTACAGGTACGTATTTAAAAGAATGAATCTGTTGATGACTCAGAAAGAACGAAACGTGAAATCGAATCGAATTACTTCAAATAACGGCTAGAAAAGGTAAAAATGAAAACTCTAAATTTTAGCTTTTTTCAAAAATCTCAAGAACCACTAGAAATGATCTTAATGTCAGTTACACAATTTTGCTCCGATTTAACCGGCATCTTATCCCTTATCGTCTCCAGGATTCCAATTTTCAGTAGGTTTGAAAATTGTTTTGCTACTCGTGGTTGTGCTTTTTCGCGTATGCGTTTGCGAGCTTTGCAGTTTTTGTGTTATCAGTGGTTTTATACTTCTAAATTGCACCTCTTATTTAATCCAAATATAGGGTCCGTCGAGCTACAACCCCCACCAGTAACTAAATCGAAAATAAACTATACCAGAATTAAGTGTAAATTATGTGTAATTTATGTGTAGGTGCAAGAATTTTTGTGTAATCAAAATGGCTTCTGATTTTTAGAAAAACGTCGTGGGGGTTCTGAGTCCCCGGTGAGCCAAAACCCCCACCCATTTAGAAACACATTATCAAAGAAAAAGTTATACAGGCATTATCTGTAAATTATGTGTAATTAGTGTGTAGCCACCAAAACCTTCTACGAAAAAGAATAACGTACTTATTTAAAAAAACATCTTGGGGGTTGTAGCTCACCGGCGAGCCACAACCCACCCACTTAAAAATGCACTATTAGAAGAATCTATTTATTCAGGATTTATTGGAAAATCTGTGTAATTTATGTGTAGCCACCAAAACTTTCCACCAACAAGGGTTGATTAGTATTTTAAAAAACATTGTGGGGGTTGTGAGACACAGTGAGCTACAACCCACCAACTTAAAAACACATTATTACAGAAAGTTCTTGATCCGGTACTTATCTCTAAAATAATGTGTATATTATGTGTAGCTTCCAAAGTTTTCGTGCAGCAACCCTTACTACGGATAGAATAACTCACTGATTTTTGTGTAACAACCCTTACTTCAGAAACCCACTAAAATTTATATTTCTTTGTACAGTAAAAGGCTCTGCAATTTATGTGTAAGTGATAGGATAACTCACAGATTTTTGTATAACAACCTTTACTTCAGAAACCCACACTCAGTACTGAAGTATCGGTATAATCACAGTGAAAAAAGGAAAAATTGTATTTCTTTGTACAGTAAAAGTCTCTGTAATTTATGTATAATTGATAGGATGACTCACTGATTTTTGTGCAATAACCCTTACTTTAGAAATCCACCGTCAGTACTGAAATATCGGTATAATCATAGTGAAAAAAGGAAAAATTGTATTTCTTTGTACAGTTAAAGACTTTGTAATTTATGTGTAACAATCCTTACTTCAGAAACCTACCGTCAGTATTTAAATATCGGTATAATCACAGTAAAAAAAAGGAAAAATTCTATTTCTTTATACAGTAATAGACTCTGCCATTTATGTGTAATTGATATGATGACTCACTGATTTTTGTGCAACAACCCTTACTTCAGAAACCCACCGTCAGTACTGAAATATCGGTATAATCACAGTGAAAAAAGGAAAAATTCTATTTCTTTATACAGTAAAAGACTCTACAATTTATGTGTAATTGATAGGATGACTTACTGATTTTTGTGTAACAACCCTTACTTCAGAAACCTACCCTCAGTATTTAAATATCGGTATAATCACAGTAAAAAAAGGAAAAATTCTATTTCTTTATACAGTAATAGACTCTGCAATTTATGTGTAATTGATAGAATGACTCACTGATTTTTTTGTAACAACCCTTACTTCAGAAACCTACCCTCAGTATTTAAATATCGGTATAATCACAGTAAAAAAAGGAAAGATTCTATATCTTTATAAAGTAATAGACTCTGCAATATATGTGTATTTGATAGGATGACTCACTCATTTTTGTGTAACAACCTTTACTTCAGAAACCTACCCTCAGTATTTTAATATTGGTATAATCACAGTAAACAAAGGAAAGATTCTATATCTTTATATAGTAATAGACTCTGCAATATATGTGTATTATACACATAAATTGTAGAGTCTATTACTGTATACAGAAATAGAATTTTTCCTTTTTTTACTGTGATTATACCGATATTTAAATACTGAGGGTAGGTTTCTGAAGTAAGGGTTGTTACACAAAAATTAGCGAGTCATCCTATCAATTACACATAAATTGCAGAGTCTTTTACTGTATAATGAAATAGACTTTTTCCTTTTTTTACTGTGATTATACCGATATATAGTACTGAGGGGTAGGTTTCTGAAGTAAGGGTTGTTACAAAAAAATCAGTGAGTCATTCTATCAATTACACATAAATTGCAGAGTCTATTACTGTATAAAGAAATAGAATTTTTTCCTTCTTTACTGTGATTATACCGATATTTAAATACTGAGGGTAGGTTTCTGAAGTAAGGGTTGTTACACAAAAATCAGTGAGTCATCCTATCAATTACACATAAATTGCAGAGTCTATTACTGTATAAACAAATAGAATTTTTCCTTTTTTTACTGTGATTATACCGATATATAGTACTGAGGGGTAGGTTTCTGAAGTAAGGGTTGTTACAAAAAAATCAGTGAGTCATTCTATCAATTACACATAAATTGCAGAGTCTATTACTGTATAAAGAAATAGAATTTTTTCCTTCTTTACTGTGATTATACCGATATTTAAATACTGAGGGTAGGTTTCTGAAGTAAGGGTTGTTACACAAAAATCAGCGAGTCATCCTATCAATTACACATAAATTGCAGAGTCTTTTACTGTATAAAGAAATAGACTTTTTCCTTTTTTTACTGTGATTATACCGATATATAGTACTGAGGGGTAGGTTTCTGAAGTAAGGGTTGTTACAAAAAAATCAGTGAGTCATTCTATCAATTACACATAAATTGCAGAGTCTATTACTGTATAAAGAAATAGAATTTTTTCCTTCTTTACTGTGATTATACCGATATTTAAATACTGAGGGTAGGTTTCTGAAGTAAGGGTTGTAACACAAAAATCAGTGAGTCGTCCTATCAATTACACATACATTGCAGAGTCTTTTACTGTATAAAGAAATAGAATTTTTCCTTTTTTTACTGTGATTATACCAATATTTAAATACTGAGGGGTAGGTTTCTGAAGTAAGGGTTGTTACAAAAAAATCAGTGAGTCATTCTATCAATTACACATAAATTGCAGAGTCTTTTACTGTATAAAGAAATAGAATTTTTTCCTTCTTTACTGTGATTATACCGATATTTAAATACTGAGGGTAGGTTTCTGAAGTAAGGGTTGTTACACAAAAATCAGTGAGTCATCCTATCAATTACACATAAATTGCAGAGTCTTTTACTGTATAAAGAAATAGAATTTTTCCTTTTTTACTGTGATTATACCGATATTTAAATACTGAGGGTAGGTTTCTGAAGTAAGGGTTGTTACACAAAAATCAGTGAGTCATCCATCTTATCAATTACACATAAATTGCAGTCTTTTACTGTGTAAAGAAATAGAATTTTTCCTATTTTTACTGTGATTATACCGATATTTAAATACTGAGGGTAGGTTTCTGAAGTAAGGGTTGTTACACAAAAATTAGCGAGTCATCCTATCAATTACACATAAATTGCAGAGTCTTTTACTGTATAAAGAAATAGACTTTTTCCTTTTTTTACTGTGATTATACCGATATATAGTACTGAGGGGTAGGTTTCTGAAGTAAGGGTTGTTACAAAAAAATCAGTGAGTCATTCTATCAATTACGCATAAATTGCAGAGTCTATTACTGTATAAAGAAATAGAATTTTTCCTTTTTTTACTGTGATTATACCTATATTTAAATACTGAGGGTAGGTTTCTGAAGTAAGGGTTGTTACACAAAAATCAGTAAGTCATCCTATCAATTACACATAAATTGCAGAGTCTTTTACTGTATAAAGAAATAGAATTTTTCCTTTTTTACTGTGATTATACCAATATTTAAATACTGAGGGTAGGTTTCTGAAGTAAGGGTTGTTAGACAAAAATCAGTGAGTCATCCATCTTATCAATTACACATAAATTGCAGTCTTTTACTGTGTAAAGAAATAGAATTTTTCCTGTTTTTACTGTGATTATACCGATATTTAAATACTGAGGGTAGGTTTCTGAAGTAAGGGTTGTTACACAAAAATCAGTGAGTCATCCTATCAATTACACATAAATTGCAGAGTCTTTTACTGTACAAAGAAATATAAATTTTAGTGGGTTTCTGAAGTTAGGGTTGTTACACAAAAATCAGTGAGTTATTCTATCCGTGGTAAGGGTTGCTGCACGAAAACTTTGGAAGCTACACATAAAATACACATTATTTAGAGATAAGTACCGGGTCAAGAACTCTCTGTAATAATGTGTTTTTAAGTGGGTGGGTTGTAGTTCACTGTGTCTCACAAGCCCCACAATGTTTTTTAAAATACGAATTAACCCTTGTTTGTGGAAAGTTATGGTGGCTACACATAATTTACTAATAAATCCTGAATAAATAGATTCTTCTAATAGTGCATGTTTAAGTGGGTGGGTTGTGGCTCGCCGGTGAGCTACAACCCCTACGATGTTTTTTAAATAAAAACGTTATTCTTTTTCGTAGAAGGTTTTGGTGGCTACACACTAATTACACATAATTTACAGATAATGCCTGTATAACTTTTTGGGGGTTGTAGCTCGACGGATCCCAAATGATAAGGCAGACTATCTCAATAACATGTTGAAAGTAGTAACTTCTCTCAATGGAATAATTGAAATTTTACTATTATTACATAAACAAACGAAGAAGCCTACCTCAACAAAACATTTGGCGAGGGCGTTATTTCGTAACCAAATCAAGCAAGTGTTTACAAAAGCAATAATAATAGATGACATGGATGATGATAACAACGACGTTATAGGTTCTCAAAATGGAAAAAAGTGCTTTCGTCTTAAATCTTTTTATGGTAACGACGTCATTAGTAAAAGTGATAAAAATATAAAGTTTACATTTTACAACAAATCCAGAGTTTACATTATCCAACTTACTTCATGACGTTATCAATCTTTTAACGTAGGCGATGAATCATAGTCATTTCTATGATCTATTACAAAATCTGGAACTAACAATAATTATTTACTAATGCAGACTTTTTATATTAATGGTTACCGACAACTGAATAGATTAAATTAACAGAAAATTGAGTGTTTTACAAGAAACTAGTGTTATCAATTTTCATTCATTGCTTTTAATCTCTGTTGAATCATTTTGAATCATTTTGAATCATTTCCGCCACATCATTCCAACGTTGTAACTTGTAAGTATCAGAAAATCTAGTTATGTTTTAGATTGGATTTATATAATAAGCTTTCAAAGATATTTATGTTTCTGCAATAAAAATTTTATATTTCATTGTTGTTATTCGTTTTTCAAGGTAACATAAGAATAATTTAACAACTTTTAATAAAGTGTTAAGAGATGAATTTACTAACTACTGACATAACTATTTGACCTCGGGGTGAATCGAAATTATGACTCAAGGCGAGCTTTTTAATTTAATTAGTTAACTTTTTAAGACTATTTGGAGCAACATTCGCTATAATTAGTTAAAAAATCCAGAATCCACTATGTTTCTTGATGATTTATAATTATTATTTTTAATAGTATACTGTATTCATTTAAAGAAGGCGCGTGGATTTTATTTGTTTATTTTTCCTACCGAACCAATTCAGTGACCTCGCTTAATTAATTTTATTATTATGATTGTTAGATAATTCCTCAGCTTTTATCAAACAGGAAGAAATCATTCGTATAAAAACAATAATTAATTGCAGCAGTAGTTTTACTTTTTTTACTTTTTTTTAAACTTAAACTTCTACAATAAATTTTGGTAATTATTACGAAATTTTTTTGTAAGTAGTAGGCGTTCTGTGCCAGATAGCTCGACCTTGTGTAATGCCTGAAAGAAAAGTGGGACCGAAATGCGGAAATAATCCGTTAACATCCTACTTTTAATGAATGTTGAACTCTTCTGTCTTAAAACCAAAAGAGAGAGAAAAATCAAACTTTTAATAAATTAATATTAATCTTGTCTAGGTTATAACACCGGGAAATCGTTTTGTTGTTACATATCCATTCGTGTTTTGACGTCAAATCATTTAAAATTCATACCTTTATCTGCCCCTCACCTTCAGCTTTAACAGATTTATTTTGTTGCCAAAATGTATTAAAATCGTTCTCAGCATAAATCAACTGTATATTCATGCTATATTTTTATGTTTCGATTTTTATTTCTAAATTAATGTCTGTCTAGCACTACTATGCATGAAGAATTTATTTATTTAATACAGAAAAAATATATATAAAAAATGCGAAGGTCGTTTGTGTTATTGTTAATTAAAAAATTGTTTTTGAAAGTTTGTAGGAAGATAACTGCGAACGTAAAATAGACGTCAAAGAGAAATTATTTGCATTTTTTAACAGCAGCAGGTAGGTCGTTAGGACGAAATGAATACAGTATAATACCTAATGTCGCCTTGAGAAGCCTACTTATTTCTAAAAAAAAATAAATGAAAACTATACAGGAGTTCTGAAAGGTTCCTGTTGTATACCCTTTTTCTTACAACTCATAAATCGCAGCTAAATTTTGAAATTAATTGGCTTAAAAAACACGTTTTATGGAATTGTTTTTAAGAAATTTAAATTATTCTAATTTTGACAAAAGAGCAGTTAGAATTGCCCCGAAGGCTATTTTTTCACGATCTCTTTAATATTCTTATCAATTAAAATTTAGACGCTTTTGCATATTTTAATTATTAAGTAGACCCTTTTAGATGTGCTTGAGATATACATTTTCTTTATATTATAGTAATACATTTTATTCAAATTTATATCTGTCTTTTATTTATTATTTTATATGTGCATTATACTATATTCGTATGATATTGTTGTTAATATTTCATTCAATAACAGTGTGCAGCAAGGGGGTAATTGCAAAGGGTTGCTAATTTGGGATACAACACAGTGTAACTAACACGTTTGAAAAATAAGGTTTGTAGTAATAATAAAGATTTGGGCGCCATTTGATTGCAAGTCATTAGAATACATCATCAAAATCCGCAACCAAAAGAGGATTCTGATTATATTGATGGAATTCAATAACTAATCGTAATTAGTCAAATTAATATTAGGAAGGTTAACGTATTTAGTTTAAATTGGTTTATTCATAAGTCAAGAAATATCGATTAATAAACAATGAAACCATAGTTTATTTACTATGAAAAGATGTAATCTTTTTAATTATAAGGAAATTTATTAGAACAATAAGTACATACAAACAATTTGAATGTAATGGTGGAATATAAACAATCTTAAAAGCTACAAAAAACAACTTACTTAGGTAGTACTGTTTCTTAATTAATCCTGAATAGATGTTCAAATTTACATAATCACTCAAAGTCACTCAACACTATAATACCTTTTATATTCACAATAAATCACAATACAGTAGACACCAAATACATAAAAATATTCTTGTAAAATGAAGAATGATGAACCCTGGTACAGCCGTTAAAATTAATCGCCGGTTTTTGAAACTGGAGTTTGCGGGAATAATGTCGTTAACATCTTGGCAATTGCCTCAATAGTAAAAACTTTAAACGCATATGATTCCAAAAGGAACCTCTCTGATTAGCAGGTTTTCACTATTCAAACAAATTTGATTGCCGATGGTTAAATTGTTTAAACGCCACAATATTTGAATTCAGCGCTAAATTCTGCACTCCCAAAATATATTTATTGCAACGATAAAACGACTGAATGAAAAGTTTAATAGCACAAACCTTCAGTTTATTATTGAATTTCTCACACAAAATGTCAGCTGACGGCGCACTGTAGGTAATGGTTAACGAATCGATAAAACCAAATACCAAACTTTAATAATCAATTTAACATTGAATTCTATTCGTAGTGATCAACTAACTGCATACGGTATTATTGGTTAAAATTATTAACCGACGAATTGAACTGCACTGTAAATTCTTTAGATTAATTGTTAAATCTAATAATTCCAAGAACTGGACTGCATTATAAAACAATTAGTTTATAATTTTTCGGTAAACAAAACGAAAGATAATCACAAAACCTACTCGAAAGAAAACTACTCATTTCACTTGGCGGGATCTTTACAGCAAGCCGCCCATGGGCGCGAGGCCCGCGACGGGACTTGACCGTCACTTCGCTCGGTGTAGTTTCTACCAGACTTACTGTATTAGACTGACTTCTGGGTGGTGCAAATTTTATGTTTACCCTAAAATTTTGTAGAGAGAAAATTAACCTTGAAACGAAATTACAGAACTTTAGTTAATTGTTTTGGTAATAAAATTGAATATGTTTATCTTCCGTGCAATCTGAAACCGCTCGGATAAGGGCCGACTCAAGCGAGAGCACGCGTCTCTCCCCTAACCGATCTTTGGCGTGCATCGCTCCATTTCACTCCTACTATTTCCCCCCACGCTCCGAGAGCACTTATATAAGAAGGTGCGGGGCACCTGTTTATTCAGTCCGCGTCCAGGACACATTACCAGCCGGACCAGCCAGCCCAGCAGACCGGACCGAGCCAATGAATATAAGAGTTAGTCCTCTTGCCGACCTTTTTCCGCCCGACCTATACCGTTAATACCTTACCCCTTTTCAGAGATTTCACTGTGCGTAGCCTGAAAGTCTCGTCCTTACATCCCCTACCGTACCTTTTCCGAGACTTCACTGTGCGTAGCCTGGAAGTCTCGTCCTTACATCCACTACCGTACCTTTTCCGAAACTTCACTGTGCGTAGCCTAGAGGTCTCATCCTTGTCCGATCCCGTGTACTACAGTCCAACCTGTCCGTTACCACCCAAACCAACCCCGTACTTCGATACCGTTTGCACGCTCGCTTGTTATTCCACGCCGTATTGCACCCCGCTTGCTGGAGTTTTGGAGCTTTGGTAACAATAAATATTTTTGAGTTTGGTAATTGTGCGTTTTATTTGTTAATATTAACACCCTCTTGTTTAGTGATAGCTTTAGGGACAGGTAAAGTGATCCAGACTGGGCCGACCTCAGCAACCCCAGCAGTTCCCTGGATTATCCTTTCTCCACTAGCAGGCAAACCCCGGGGCACCCCCCGGAACGCTTACAACCTCCCTATCAAAACGAGACTAACACATTTTAAACCAATCAAAGTTAAACTCTTTCTAGAATATTCTGGATCTTATTTATTAAGACGAAACGATGAACTTCTCAACGGAGGTCTACAAAAAACCTGTAGTCGGTACTATGCTAGTTAGGACAAATTATCCAGTTTTTTTAGCTGAACCCGAGGTGCGGTCGTTTAAGATTTATTCCCTTCGTTAAATTTTAATCCTATAAAAAGAGAAACCCGCGGCAGATTATTATACAGAATATCTCCACAAAAATTGGTCTCTCACTAGAACCACCGTACGATACGGAAATTCTAGAAACATGAGGCTACCTACCCCCAAGAGCACGTAAAACGTCCGTCTCTGAAGGATAAGCCAGTCTAAATATCTGCGCTTCTCGAAAAGGCAAATTCTGAATTCTTTAGAAGTTTCTAAAGGACTAAAGTTTTAAGAGGGGCTGTATGAATTGAACTAGTCAAAAGTAAGTATGACAGCATACATCATCAACTATAAAATTAGACGAAACTTTTTTCTTTTATTTTATTTTAAGGTGCAAAAAGCCATTAAACTCGAAAACAATTAACATTAACATAAACATTACTTATATTTCCAAAAGCAATAAATACTTTTGAAATTCAAAGAAAGGTGCAGTATACAAAATTATTTATCTAAAACAAAATCAAAATAGATTAAATTTCTGTCTTACCCAATTTTATTGTCTGCAAGCTAACATCTTGTTCACTTTTTAAAGGATATTAAGCAAAATTCTAAAGAATACGTGACTAAAGTAAGATATTAATATGTGGGAAATAGATTTTGTTTGTACTAGTGCTGCCTTGGTTTCGACTGGATTTCTGGATTTAAACATCTACTAATTCTAGCCGTTTACCCCGTATTAGCTCGTATTGAAGAATTAAACTGTTGTATAATTGCGAAAAAGCAAAATACAAAATTTCCGATAAGTGCGTCACAGTGTGTTCATAGTGTTCATACGTGCATCCGAAAATTTATTTTCAGGCTGTACGAGTACATCAAAATTGTAGATTTCATTCAAATTAATATATAAATAGAAATTCTATAAGTGCTAGCGATCTTTACTTCTTTATGGAGTGCTTGCTATTGATCCAATAAATGAAATACTTAACTGTTTGCTAGAATGAACAAAAAAAGTCCTTGCCCAATCATAACCGTCTATGTTAAAAAAGAAAACTGAGAAAGGTAGTGACTCGTAGATTACAATACAGTGCGGATCTAAAATATACTGGATATTATATTTAAAAATCCAATTTACTGGGATTTCCAGCAAAACTGGAACTCACCTTTTTTGTCTTATTATGCCAGTCATCAGAAATTGTGTCTGTTACGTCTGTACCAAAATTTCACATAAATCGGTTCAGAACTAAAGGAAATAGAAGCTTTCCACTGCCACCCGATATAAAGCTGAACCTTTGAGGCTTTTGCCCAACTGATCACTAATTCACCAAGCAGTTTCAAGTTTAGACGATAGGGTTTGAAGTCTTCTACGTCACATAAGTGATATATCCGAAGTCTTCGTGCTTTCAGCTTCATACATTTAAGGATTCTAAAGTTTTACATGTTGCAGTTACAAAACATTGGAACCTCAACATACTAAAGCTTCAAACACGCATGGTGTTTCATCAGTTGTTTAAAATTCTAAATATCAAGTTTCAGATTTTTTAAATATTGATTCATTAAGCTTTTGTACCATTAAAATTCGATACATAAAAGCCTCTCGATTGGGCTAGCCAATTTGTAACATTAAAAACACAAACTTACTTATTCAAATTACTGCCAGGTGTCGTGTGTGTTAATCACAAAGGCTGACTAATTTCAGATTAAATACAGCAATAAGTGGAAAGAAATTAGAGAGGGCGTCACCCAAATTGTTTGTGATAATTGTTAAAAAAGAATTTCGACGGAAATCTACAATTTGTGAAAAGGTTTATGGTTTTGAAAGATTTACTGCAAACATTTTTTTGTGTTAATTTATGGCAAGTGGTTTATTATAGTTATTTCTCGCTTATTAAGTCAAGGTCATTCTTTTTTTTATATACACAGTGCTTAATTCTTATTGCTATACCCTAACATATAAATGAAGGATTTAAAATTACCGATATCACGAGGGCAGAATTGTAAAAAGCATCGCAAATCACGCAGTGTTCACTCCACGATCACGTGGTCGACTCGAGTAATTTATCTAATAACAGAAGCAACAGATGAATTCGAATGATTTAGTAGCGTCACAAAATGTGATTTAATAAGGGTAACGTTGATGCTTAATGTGTATTCGATTATAACCGAGTATACGTACAAAATAGGGAAAATGAAATTAATGTATACTATAAGAACAATTATTATTAACGTCGAAATTGAATTATTTCATTCCACCTATAATAATAAAATTTATTGTCATCCGTATAGACCACAAAAGTGAATGGCATAAGTCAACAAAAAAATTAAAGTAGCAAGTACAATCAAATCAAGATGATACATATGCACAAATAAAATACTATTTGACTCACAGTTAGGCATATTTTTGTTTTCCATGTAACATGTATGCAAGTAAACGGCAAAAAATATAAATTAAATTAAACATATGAAAACAGAAATATTGTTATAAACAAAAATCCTTAAGAATATACTCTTCCACTTAGTAAAATGCATGTTGTAGAAGTAATTCCTTTACAACAGTAACAAATTGTTTATACATTAATTGTTTTATTGAAATTGGTAAATTATTATACAGTACGATTCCTAATACATATATAAAAAGGATTGCCATCATTTAGTATCAGTTTTATGCATTTAAAAATGTAAATTAACACCACTTATGATTTGTGTAGTTATGATTATTGATTGGAAACGAGAAACATTCTTTTTCAAAAATTGCAAATCTTCAAAATTAGCATTCGAAAATGTTGAAAAAGCAGTAAATGTTTCATAAATTGATCTGATCTTCCCTATTTTTTACTTCTATTTTTACGGTTTATAGTTAAAATTTTTGCAATTACTTTTCTTTAAATGTATTCATTACCCTATGCCAGTTAAAACGTAATGAGATTTTTAATTATAACTCGTTATTAGGGTTGAATAGATACTTCAACGATAACAAATTTACATAATGTTAAAAAGTACTATCCGAGCGTACGCTACTGACTTTTTTAAAGCGCCCCGGTAATACAATATTCTGCCTACATTCTTATCTTATCGTAATGTTCTCACAGCTGATGTGCACGCATTGACCTGGATCCTTCATTTATATGTTAGGGTATAGAGTAAAGTGCTTCCTTTGCACTTAATGCCAAGTTTCCCGAAATTCTATTTAGGGATTCCTTCACACTGAACCTTCAACTGTGGTCAATCTACGGACACGAAGGGGTGGTAAGAAAGATCCCTGTTCCAGTAGAATTTCATGAAATTTGACATGAAGTAAATACAGGGACAATACTTTACTCTAGCAATAAGAAACAGCCACCTGTGGACCAAAAAAGATTTGGATGCAAACATTGTGGGATGTTTTACAATATACAAAATAAATATACAACAAAATATAAAAATAAATGAACATAACTTATAATATAGGATGTCAGTGCTTTACTCTAGCAACAAGAAATAGCTGCTTTGTAAACTAAAAAAGTGAAGGTAAGAATTGCAGGGTGCCCATTAACAAAAATATAAGTGGCTCGTACCTCAATATCTTTCGGAAGTGATCATTTAACTAAATAATTTAAAGGGCATCAATTATGCAAATTAATTCGACGGAATACCTGTACACTTAATGGTCCTTTTTTAAACATCACTACAAACTTTTACACCTTAACATAGTAACCTGAAAAACGAAGGACAGTTTAATTTAAACTCTGAACTGCTGTGTTGCTGCACAAACTCGTTATTTTTCTTGATTAACTAAATATTTAGGCTTTGCAATCATTTTCATTTTTTAGTTATACATTTTTTCATTAAACTTTATCGATTGGATTAATATTTTGGTAATAATTGAGTTTGGTTTTAGACTAACCAAAACAAGTAACGTGCAACTTTCAGATTGAATATATAACTGTTTAATTTCCATTTAAAGGTTTATAAGCACAACGAGGTTATATAACTAACGAAACACAAAAGCTAAAATCCCTTTTGAATTCCCCTTTCTGAAATCCATCCCACTGCGGACAACGTAAGTCCGTCTTGGCGAAGAGCTACGCGGACTTACCACCGCGCTATTCGGCCAAACGCCCGTAGCGGAATGGAATCTCGTATCTTAAAAATGTAAAGAAGGGCGGTTATATTTCAGAAGGTTCTACACAACCACAAGTTAGGCCTGACATCCTTGTAACCAATGATAAAAATTGAGCCAAACTTTTATCTCTAAAATATTTTTCGGGAAATGCAGACGGATGCTGACCCTATGAGAGGGGCTGAATTTATCCCAATGAAAGTCGATGCCTAATGTAATTGTGTCTTATAAGGTATAAATTATAGTTCCGAAGGCAATATATTCTTTTGTGAACATGTTTGACTCAAGATAAGCATACTATTTGCTTGAAATTAATGAGAAATTATTGTATCTTTGTGATACGAAAAGTCTATGAATGTTATACAAGAGAATAATCTTAAGAGAATTAATAAAAAATTAATATTAATATAATTAATATTAATAAGAATTTGACAATAAATTGTGTAAATAAAAAGTCATGTTGTTTTCTTCTAGACAGTGCTTTCGCAGAGTTTGCTAGTTAACAACAGTTGGAAATAGTATGTAATAGTATGTTTAAACAAATACGTTTTTGGGATTCATAAGATCGCAGGACTCCGTTACGCGTCGTCCGACAAGTTTGTTATTCGACCCAAAATCATGCATTTTTTGTACTAACTAAACAAATAACTATTAGAAGTATTTGTAGAAAAACTAGTGCATGATGTACGTGTTAAAAGTGATTTTATATTGTTCGAAGAGATGGGTCACTCCGATTCCCTTCTCATGATAAAATAAAATGTCACATTTAACATTTATATTATAAATAGCGTTATTGATTTGAAACATTATCGAGAAGTTTAATATTATTTGCGATACTTATTCATTTAAGTTATTTTTCTTTCTTAAATTGGTTTTATTTATTTAGCAAAACTCATCAAAGTATAAGCAAAACAGCGGGATTAGTGATATCTACAAGAATTTAAAATTTGAGTTTTGAAACGCGAGTCCAATCCCATCTATAATAATTATTATCGATATTATTACAGTTTATTTAGGTTTTTTTGTCACTTGCTTTTGGGTACAATTGGTTATTCCACCATTTTCTGATTTTCCAATAATTATCATTGAGCATAACCTGTAATAATAATTCATGTCTGATTAATTGATAAAAGCTCTTTATTAAAAATAATAAATAGCTTGGATTTTCTCTGAATAAATTTCCCATTTAATAAGAATAAAAATCCTTATCATGGTAGCTTTTTTTTGTAGCTTTTTTTTCTATTTACTTTTTTACAATCATAAAATATTGCAGTGCGTCATAAAAGTTTGGTTTTGCCTACTTTTCTACGTATAGTAAGAAATTAGTAGGTATTTCCATTGTTTCAAATTCACTCAACTGTATCAAATAAACTTTTATAATCAAAAGCTAGAACGAATAATTAGACGGTTTGTATATTAATTTAGAATAATATGAATAGTAGAAAAAAAATTGAAGGGCAGATGTTATTGATTAAAAGAACAGTATATAACATAGGCCCTCAAGATATCCCTTGAGAAACATCATCATAGATCATGTTCAGTCTAGAATAGATTTTTTTTTTGGTGTAATTAATAATTAAAATTAAATTATTAGTAATAATATTATAAAGGTGTTTAAATTAATTTGTCAAGTAATAAAATGGACGTGAAAAGGAAATTATACAGATCCTTATACTATATAAGGCCACGTAAGTTGGCTACATATGGAAAACTTTGTTATTATTGATTTTATGAACAGTTATTCTTCATAAAAAGTTCTGCATGTTCTAAAACCCAAAATTCAACCATCAGATATTAAATTATATCAGTCGTATCATAATAATAATAATTATATCATTTTTGTTCAAGAGTAAAGTACCTTCATTTTTGACCATATCGAAAATTTTTAATAAGAAAAGATGTTATGGATTAAAAATCATTTTTAAATATTCAATATATAAATTACAATTAAAAAATATTATTTTTACATTGTTATTATTGACTGATATAATTTAATATCTGATGGTTGGATTTTGGGTTTTAGAAGATGCAGAACTTTTTATGAAGAATAACTGTTTTTCATAAAATCAATAATAACAAAGTTTTCCATATGTAGCCAACTTACGCGGACACGCAGTATAAGTAGTTGTTATGATAAATAATTTATAAGATTTATTGATTTTCTGATCTTTCATTGACAAATTTTAATTTAATAATAAAAGTGTGACAATTTGAAAATTCTGTATTTATTATCCATTATCAGGAAATCCAGGAAAAAATAAACGAGTTACCCACAGGTAGTTATTAATGAATCAATAAAAGTTTTGTTTGTAATAAGGAAATTTCAGGGAAGACGCGTACGTAGTATTGCTTCCAAGTAACCATAGTAAAGAAAATATTTTGACATAGATTTCTTATTGAGTTCATTTGGTGAATCATCGTCTGGTACATAGTTCGAAAACATGCTTTCCCTGTTTTACAATTACGTCTCTGACGCGTTATTTTGTATTGTTGAAATCTGTTGTGTTTTATCCCGCGGATTTTGCAGAAAATACAAGACACATACTTATTATACACTGTTAATCTTTTAGCTTTTTGCTTTCTTATAGTTATCAATTCGATATATTTACTAGAGGTGAAATTTGTTTAATTATAATGAGTGTCTAGACAGTGAGTAAGCCCGGACCCGGAATTGTAACGGCAATGGGAAAACTGCGCGTTTTGCCAGGAAACTAAGCATCTATTAGGTTTGCCGCAAAGATCACTTTTAATCGGCTTAACGAGATCTCTCTACTTTTTACCGTTGTAGAAGTGCGAGGTACTTTCAGTAATATTATTTTAGAAGGTTATAGATTCTTAATTGAAATTCAATGAGTCTTAAAAGAACTCCATTGAACAAAAGAGAAAAACTCAGTTTAAGATGTTACAATTAAAAATTGCTTATAATTCAAAAGTTGCAGCTACAGCACTAAGCTGTAATAGTTATTTACCTAACAAGCACGGAAAATGGTTCTTTACGGGTCCTGTAGACAGGCAGATTTTAATAGGCCGGTAAATACATTTTCCAACTGTGTTACTTATGCTATTTTTTCCGTGGCCGTCTAAAGACCTAAATATACAGGGTGTCACGACGAGTATTTACTAGAAGAATATGGGAAACCAATTAGTAGGAGTTGCGATTAGAAATTTTTCAGGTAATAGTTTCAGGTTAGGTGCTTTTGTTTTAAGATAATTTCAGATTTTTGCTATTTCCGGTTATACCGGAATTAATTATACCTATTAATTTTTATGAACCAGGAAAAAATAAAAAATGAAGTACTAAACTAACTAAACATTTATAAAATAATAATCCAGGTAGAAAGAAATGGCAAGCGCGACGTACGCATCTCTAGCATAGAAAATATCACGTCACGCAGATTTCCCTGCAACTTTTTACTGCGTCAGTATGTTTTAAAATGCAACGATTATAATGATAACATAAATTTTATTTAAAAAATAAAACTCCATCTATTTTGGCCAATATATTTTTAAGCAATTATTTAAAACTACTTAATGAATAGGAACAATCAAATTGTAACAAACGAAAATTAAAAAATCAAATTTAATAAATAAATCAGTATTAATCATAAATGTATTAAATAAATTTAGTAATCGGTGCACTTTGTGCGAACGATGGTTTCCGGAGAAGAGCATGCAGGCTCCCCCAACAGACTCTCTCGCTACTTGTGCATGGCCTGCGTTACAGTGGGTAATGCATAAGGGGATTACATACCTACCTAGTCTAAGTAACTCCTTAAGTAATGTACTATTCAATTATATTCAAAAAGGGATTACCATCTAGAATTTCTCACCGTTATTAAACGTAAAACTGTAAAAACGAGTTAGGAGAATTATAATTGATACGATTTGTTTTTGTTTTTAATAATTATTATTTAGTTCCTTAATAATAAAACTTTAAAAATACTAATAGGAAGTCTTGGGTAGTGCTTTTGTCCCAAAAGCACCCCCCTAAATACGCCACTAAATAGTTCATATATTATGATTTCTGCTTCACCTGTTTGCAAGCTCACGAGCCGCCACTGGTATGCATGTACATAAATGGATTATTAGGAACTTATGGAAAATAATACAGGGTGTTCAAAAAATGCCAAACTTTGTAGCCAGAGAATATCTGTATCTCGTGATTTTTAAATAGCAACCAATTTTCTCAAAGGAGATTTCCGACTTAAAGGTCCGAAAACCGTTTTCCAATAAAAACTTATCTCTTACACCAACGTTATCTATGATTCTGCATTGCTAAATAGCGGTGAAATTTTGCAATGTGCAAACATTTCCATTGATCAACGTCCGATATTACTTCTTTCTAGAAAATATGTAGTGTCATTAATGATCACATACGTCTTGATAATGCAGGAGCCAGACTGTCCTCGCCAACTTCCGCCTAATATATTTGAATGGCTCGAGAGATTAAAACGATCATTCGAACATGTACATGTTTCAGATTCCAAGCTCAACCTTTCCCCCAACAAATAATCGCAGATTTAGCAAAAGATAACGTTTCAGTTTCCACGCAGTAAAAAATTTTGTAAAGTGTAAGATTCGAACACTAGACCACTCTAAATAGTATATTAAAGTATTAGTTTCATAAGACGCGTTTTAAGCGCACGCGTCCGAGTTTAGAAAACGACCCGCGTAGCGGGGAGTTTTCTAACGGACAAGTGCGCTAAAACGCCTTATGAAACGAATACTTTATACTATTTTTTATACTTGCGTCGTTATTTCGTTAATTATTAAAAAATAAATTAGTTTTAAATAAGATTTGTTAGTGAAATTTTGTTAAGTACTTTTGACAGTTGGCTACACTGAAAATTCAACTTCAGCATTTGTTATTTAAATTGTTTTGTTTTTATAAAATTAATTTAGTTTCTGTGACAAGAAGGTAAAATGGTCATATATTCTCTCCCTCAATCTTATTAAAAAGAATTTAAAAATCCCACTACTGAAAATAAACTTGGTAATACATATGTAAGTGCAAATATATCTTTACTAAATTAAAAGATTAGAATCACTAATTTTCACGTAAATACAACCAACTTTTTTACTAACTGTAACCTAACATCATCACATTCTAACCTCAAAATAGCGATTTTAGCATTGTTTTTCTTTTTATCAGCAACCCAGTGAGTCAACAAAACATTGTTGAGGGGCAAAATTTACCTTCATTTAAGATTAATGCCCAGGACACTTCTGCTGTTACAATCAAAGTGTATAATAACTGTACTTTTAATACAAAAGATGTATAAAGAATAATTTGTGAATTTATTAAATAATTTTTAATTTAATTAATTTATTTTGTGTAAGTTTATTTTATATTTTAAAAGTTTGGCATTTTATCGCATAACAACATAACCGCACTTTTAAATATAATAAGCTTGACATTTAAGAACAGCTGTTAGGTGCTACCAACTTTAAAAAACAAAATTTTACTGTTTCCAGTACTCTAATAAATCTCATTAGGACACGCAAATGCGTGTCCTAATGGAGTTCATTAGGACACGCAAGTATAAAAAAGTGTGTTTAGGTCTAATACATTTAGAGTAAAATATCTAATATGTACCTTCGTGTAGAGGTGTAGACCATAGAGTTAACTTCATTAAAATGTTACTGTAAATTTGTCACACTCTAAAACGATTGTATCATTAATCATTTATAGTAACTTTTTTACACTAAAACAGTCAATTTTTAATTGTTTCGGAATAAGATTTTACTCTCAACTTTTGGATCTTTTAACCTACTTGGTAAATATATTCCGTCTATTTAGACTGGATTTTTATAAAGCTTTTGCATAATTTGTTTTCTATTTAGATTGAAATTTTAGGAAACACTAAAATTAAAAGTAGTTTTTTTATTCTGGAGGCGGAGGTCAATAATAAGATATGATTTACTTATTTATTGTAATGCAAACATACATAAAAAGTATAGGTAATTAACACATAATGTATTGTATGAAGTTCTATTAGGATATTCCCTTGCACCACTCAGTGAACTCCGTCAAAATCCAAAATTACTCTTTTGTTCCGCGAATTAGATATAATTATAATTATTACTTACTATTACTAGCTATTACTTACCTAATTTTTCAATATCTTTATTTATTGTTTGTAAATAAAACACTGAATATGCTATTTTGAAAGAAGTACAACTATATACAAAAACGATGAACAACATTAACAAGACAAGATAGCATTTAAAATTAAAAAAAAAATTACAGTAAATTGAACATGTCTTATAATAAACAACTGCCTTTCAAGTGTTCCTTCAAGGGTGCCTTCCTCTTACTCATCATAGTAACAATAATGAGTTATAAAGTAAAATATGTAATAATAAAATGTAAAATTGTTTTAAGTTTTACTAATATTTAATTAGGAGTAAAACCAACTCGGAAATTTCATGTAACATGAAAAGTTACTAAAATTGGCGAGAATTTTACAAAATTTTACAAATCTTTAAATAACTTTAAATAACACAGCCTTGGTAGTGTAATGTCTAGCGTGCCGGCCTTTCACCCAGGCGGCCCGGTGTCGACTCCCGGCGCCGGCAGATCTGGTTAAGGTTTTCTGCAGTTTTCCTTAGCTGTAACACAAATGTGGGATTTGCGCTGTCCCATCTGTAAGTCGGCTGCAGCCGCACATAGGGCTTACGTAATAATAATAATCGCCCCCTCCCTCCCGCACAAGCTTATAGCTTCTGGGGCCTGGTTTCCAGACTATGGGTTGTAGCAATTATTATTATTATATTATTATTATATTTACTTAATGTAGGTAATTAAGCAAAATCGCAAAACTTTCAATGAGTTCTATTTTTATCTTTTACATCTAGATAACACTTAAGGGCCGGTTTCATAAAGCATTGTTAACTACAAAAAGTGGGGACTTAAAAATTAATACTTTCCCTTTTTTCGAATTTATTCCATACTTTAGAATCGCACTGTATATATAAATATATAGTTTCAAACAAACATCCCTCGGTTGATACGGTTTAAAAGCCTTGCTTAGGGTTTTTTTTGTTCCACTTCTTCCGGTATAATCTTATGTTACATACAACAACCCTGTATGTATGTATGCAGGTACTAACCCAAAAGGGACGACCTTCAAGTTAAACCAAACCCAAGGTAAAAGGGCGAGAAGAAAAAAAAAGATTAATTAATGTTAAATATTTGAAAAAAATTTTACCTTTCGATCAACTGAAAGGTTTTTTATTAAATCATTTCTTCTAGGTAAATGGTATAAACTTGTTACCTAAGTGGTTAACACCAGAGTCTATTCCGTCTGGTCGACGATCGATCAAATATAACCATTCAAGTGATCGATTTCATGGACGCCAGATTTTCTCCGCTAAAGCGAATTATACCAAACCAACTTCCCATTTCATCTCACATTCAACCATCCTCTAATGAAAACCCACCGTTTTGTTATGCCGACCGCACCATTCAATGCGCTTGACCACGCTAGCGCGAACTTACGATAAAAAGAGGGCGAGTGAAACCAGCGACAACCAAAACTAACGGAGAAGCTTGGTTTTAAACAGTGACCGTAAAACAATCAATGGGTTGTGAATTTCAACGTTATAATGGTTAAAACGAATGGTTAATGGTTCGAAAATGGTAAGTCGCTTAGGCTTACATTATTAGATTTTTCATTGCTACGCTTTTGTATTTCCGCTTTATACCGATTTTTCACGTAGAGTCCCGTAAACTTATAGTTTTTCTCAACTCTCCAAAGTTTGCTAATTTTAAGAAAAAAAAAAAATATTTTTTGAAAACGTTTAAAATCTAACCACTAGTTATTTCTATGATTATTAGTTGTATCTACAGATACCTGTTTTTGGTCTAGTCAATATAATAATAATATTATTAATAATAATAATAATTGCTACAACCCATAACCTGGAAAGAAGCTATAAGCTTATGCGGAAGGGAGGGGACGATTATTATTATTACGAGGCCCTACGTGCGGCTGCAGCCGACTTACAGATGGAACAGCGCAAATCCCACATTTGTGTCACAGCTAAGTGCAGAAAGCTTAGCCAGATCTGCCGGCACCGGGAGTTGATCTCGGGCCGCTTGGGTGAAAGTCTAGCACGCTAGACATTACACTACCAAGGCTGTTTCCACTTAGTTTTTATTTATATTTTACTTAGTTGTTTTAAATTGTACATACATTAAATTGTTTAAAGATTTCTAAAATTTTGAAATTCTTACCAATTTTATAACCTTTCAAATTGCAAAAATATGTTCATGACGTTTTACTGCCTGTGAAAGAAATATGCAATCAATAAACATAAATTACAACTTTTTAATTAATTGTTTTCAAACTCCTAAAACCCAGTACTATTTTATACTGAACATGAATTTTTTTGGACACTTTATTGAAAATGAAGCCGAATACTCCAGTTGATTGTCGCCATTCTTGTTAGTGTCGTTATTGTGCACACGCTTCTCTTGTCAAATACACTGTCAATTCGTTTTATTTACTCTAACTAGAGTAACGTCAACACTAACAAAAATTTGTTTACCAATTTAGATTACTTTTTGAAACAGTGTTTTTTTCTCTTAAAATAATTAAAATTAGAAGTCTATTTAGAGTCTAAATTAGAGTCTTTTTATACTTTTATAGTAGAATATTATTAGATTGAATATTCAATCTACTTATACAAAGTTAATTATATCTTATATAATAATAATTAATTAATTATATAATCCATATTAATTAATATGGAGAGAAAATAGATTTCATTAATGAAGAATTATTTTTGTTATAAGAATAGAGTGAAAACAAATGTTTTCCTACTCTAGATTTTAACTCTAAAATCTTTACCCAGTACTCTAACAATTGTTTACGGGGCTGATTTTTTATTCAGCTGGCGTATCCAAGGGGTAGATTATATTTCGGATAGTAGGAGAGTAGTTTTTTCTGATCAAATCCACCCAGTTACGTAAAGTTCCCGGTTATCAAATGGTATATAGCCGTTTTTGTTTGTATGGTCAACCACTAAGGTTGTGGATATCGAAGTTGTCTCCTCCTTAACACGGAATCGTTGCTTTGCTTATTCTAAAATGTTTCAGTTCCCCGCAGTTGTCAGCTGTCATATACAGCGATAATGTTACAAATTTTCAAGGACCTGGGTGGTGCTTCCAAAATTCAGAAAATGTTAACCACATCACTACCTATACTACTGACTCAAACGTTGAGTGGAAATTAATTCCTTCTCATAGCTCTCACTGTGGCGAAATTTGAGAATCCGGAGGCGGTGATGCTCTCAGCTTTTTTTTATGAACTATTCTACCAGCGACAGTCCATTGCAGTGTAGAGAGAGGAAAAAGTATATATCCTGATGTATGCAATTGGCAACAGAGTTTTTTACATTCTACCGCAAGCTATATATTCCTAAGCAAGCCAGAATTTCGGCGATCGCTTCACTTAAATCGTCCATAAGTGAGAATGGTAGATTATGTTCCATTAAAAAAAAACATCAAAAGTATTTGTCATAAGAAATTCAAGAGAATGGATATTTTAAATGTAAATTTAAGAAGAATAGGTGGATTACTTCTGTTAGCGAAATTTTAGAATGCTGTGCTTAAAAAATTATTAAAATTCTGAAAGCAATAAATATCTACAAAATAGGTCCGTAACTAATCTTATTAAAGGTAAGATGATAATAAATGCACCTGTTTAATAATAATTACATTCAAACCTACGTCATGGATTATAATAATTTTGTAAAAGGCCTCAGTCTTTGCTGTACGTACGTAGTATGCACATAATATGCATATAATACCGATATCTAAATAATAAATCAAACTGATGAAGTTTGCGAGTTGGGCTTGCATTGCAAATTATCAAGCTATAGTAACTGACGTAAGTTTATGCCATCACTAGTGGAATTGCAATGTTGTTAGGTTGTTTATAAATTATAATGGGTAGGCTTGTACGTTTCTTGATACCGGTACATTTTGAATGATTTATCGATAGTAAAAGGTCGTTCAATACATCTACAATGTATACGTCCAAATTACTTAATGATACCTATACGCTAATATTATTTCTATTAGCGTCACAAATTTTAGACGTATAGGTGCTGTTTGAACAAAACATTCTTCTACATACCCTGTAACTAACTACCTTATATGAAACCAGTTCTGAATTATTAATGGTTTTAACTCTTTCATTTTTTTTGGTTGTTAAAAGATTTATATTACTATTCCGATTGTATAATTTATTAGTTTTAGATTTTATAACTTATTGCAGTAGCCGATGCATTGCTATTTAACTACGTAATCTCTTTTATTGATGTTATTGTAAAAATTAGGCTTTGCGTAAATTGTATTTTAATTGCATAAACAGCCGCGTCCGTATTTACATTCGCAACAAAGCTCCAACTATAAACTGTGAGCTTTATTAAAATTGTATACACAAACACATTTTTTGTCTTATTTTTAGCATGATCTGGTGTAATGTTTTTAAAAATTGCGTAGTATGTCAATAACGTTAAGTCATAAAGAGGAGATCCTTTATTGTTTCTTATTATTAACCTTTTTTATTTAGATGGCAGAATTAAACTGAAATAGTTTGTTTAAAGCATGATGAGGATTGTGTCGTAATTTTGAGAAATTACTCCTTGCATGAATGACTTGCATTGGAAGATTTCGAACACTGTCAGAAGCGAAAAAGTTTTATTAAAAAACTTCAGCCTTATCTCCATAGCTGGAGTCCGTCCGTCCACTCCATATAGGTTCATATGTATTGTACGAATCCACCAATTTCGAACTTTTAAAGATTTCTATCAATTGAGGTTCTACGAGGGAGTGCTCCATCATGCTGAAATTTTAGAAGGTCTAATTCTATACAGAAATTGCTTGTATGTGCTTTTATGGCTTTTGTAAATAAATCGTTGCAACATTACGTATTATCATGTGTACTTTAAAGAAAATGAGAATAATTGATTCTGTTATCTAAAACACCACTCCAAACGTTTACAGTAATTTTTGTTTTGGTAATTCTAGGGTTTGTTCCTTCTTTCTAGATCTTCTTTGTTTTGCAAAATTCTATACACCATATAACTATTAGGATTATAACTAGGTATAGGATTTGTATGCACTTAAAAATGATGAAATATGCATGCACTTATGCACTATAAAAACGTGAAATATGCACTTATATATGCACTTAAAAATCATGAAATATGCGTTTATTAGAAATTTTTAATAAATATATGCACTTTCATTATTAAAAAAACACCTGTTTAGCGTTATTTACATTTTATTTACAGAAATTATTTTAATTAGACATCCTATCAATAATTTAATTCATTATATTTTCTAAACATAGAGCGTTACAGTTCACAATGACGTACATTTTTAAATTTTCAAAAGTAAACATATGCCTATTATCCCTAAATATTGTTTTATATTTTGAGAAACTCCGTTCCACATCGCAATTTTTTGATTTCAGGGCAACACACCTTTGATGTCGAACCTGTTCAGATGTTGTGTAACTTGAAAGCGTTTCGTTGCAGTCACTTTATCGTCGCACACTGTACAATACAACACCTTGTCGGCAGTTGTAAGAACACTGAATTCCTTAACATAACTTCGAAGTGTAACAGACACAGACTGTTTTTCTTTACCCATCTTTACACTCTAAAATCTCAAACTGAAATGCAGTTTGCAATTTATGAACTGTCTTAATTGAAAGATTACAAGATTAGTAAACAAAATTACAGGCAAATTTTTCTATGAACAGGGTCTTTGGAATTTCCTAATACCTATTTATCACAACACCGCAGGATGTAAGTATTTAAATTTTAGTTGAAACTTTTTCTTTCTTAGAAAATATTAACAAGTACACAGATGGTTAAGGCAGTAAAATATTTTAAAGCCTAGTATTTAACAATAAGCTTAAATTATGGGTTTCCCCTAGACTCAACTAAGCCGCCCTTGGTTGGTTGTCTAAAATGCTAAAATTATTTAAAAAATATTAGAAATTTCATAATTAAAGCATGTAAAACGCTCAAAAAGTGGTAAAATATGCACACTCGTTCAAAAATGCGAAAATATGCATGCATTTATAAAAAACACCTAAATATGCATTTATATGCACTTTCAAATTAACATATGTGATTCATATGTGGCTAAACATGTAGAAATATAACTCTGCATATGTTTGCTATAAGTAGAAAAAACATGCAAATGCATAGTTATCCTATACCTAATTATAACTATTGCCACCTATTTCACGGTATGAATCTATAGAAATGTGGATTAAGATTCCAGAAGTTCTAAACCTTTGAAAACAGTAACCGAAAAAGTATAATCGTAACCATACAAAAGGAGAATTTAAAAGAAAGTCTTATTAACATGTATTTGTTATTTTATTAAGCGTTTTTTGGGATTGTTACATCGTACTTGTATCTAAATATTCGATATTTTATTACTTATACTATTTGTTTAATTCTTTCGTCTTCAAATTCTTTCAAAATAAAAATAACGGCTGGTTAGCTTCTGTATGATCTTTTTAATCTTTTAATTCACAGGTAAATACAGGAAGTCCCAAACGCAATTTTAACGGTAAAACGATTCATCATGATAAAAGCATTCATTTGTTCAACTTGTTTCAAAAGAAACTTGCAAAAACGGAAATTTAGGATTAGCAGCAAATGCAAAGGATTTCTGGTTTTTTCTACTTTTACTTCGTGGAACTACATAATACAGTTTGTACTTACTGAAATTATAGTATAACGTTTTTTTGTCGGCACTATTATTTGTCACCGAACGCATTTTAGCAAATTTCTTAATACAGAAATAATTATTTGGTTTCAAATTTTGATAGCTTGTTCGTCTATAGATCTTCGCTTAGTTGTTTGGGTTTTATCGTTTGTAATTATTGTTAACATTGTCATGTTGTTTGTTGCAACTATTCGTATTGTAGTATTACATAACGCACATAGTACATTATACATAAGTATGGTGGATATTGTTAAAAACACAATGGGCTGTGTGAAAGGTTGGTGAAAAACAGATTTTGTCAAATTTGATAAAATATCGTCTTACTGAGACCCGGCAGTCATTATCAGTAATTATTCGACAAGTTTCTAATGAAATAGGTGAAAAACTTTGTTCTCAGTACGTCAAGAAAGTATTTCACCTGATGGAATAACATCTCCAAGAAAAAGAGTAAAGAATAAAAATACTTCAAATCTTTTCCATTTAAAAAACTTTCGTTATCGCCATAACTCGGAAACAAAAAACGATCTACAAATAACGATTATACTAAACTATGTCTCTTCAAGATAAAAATCGACGTGTTCGAGAATTTTTCTCAAAAATACTTAATAAAAGATTTATTTCGATAGTTCCAGACTTTATACGCGCACTATATCAACAGCAAGTTTTGAAATTTTGTTTTACTACCGCTATCAGGAAAAGTGACTACCTGCATTATAACTTGCTCGAACAATAGGGATTATAAAGGTTTATGCAGTTACAACTACAATATTTAGAAAGTGTTTTTAAAAGTTTCTTGCAAGATGTTTGGCAACACCGTTGTCCATAAGAACACACACTGTAGTCTCAACGTGAGACGATCGATAGTCGACTGGTAGTTTCTCGCCAATTCACTTTCTTCTGTTCTTGTACGGTTAATTCTTCTTTAGTGAATGTGATTGTAGATGATTCTTTGGGTTTGGAAACGTGGCTTTGGAGATTCGCTTCCGACCTGCTAAAAGTTCCCTTTTGAGACACCACTCTTGTAACAATCTTTCGACAAATTTTGACATACGTCAGCTAATACAAATTTTAAAGTAAAGACGATCTCATAATTAAATAGCAAACGGGAACATGAGAACTATGAATGGGATGCAAATTCTGAAATGAAATGAAAGTGTTTTTAGGGCGCCACTGAAAGGTTTAAAAATGTTAGTTCATATATCAAAATAACTAATAAGAATAGGCCTTTTCATTAATTATCTAAATCGAAAAGTATCATTTAATGTTAAATAATTTAATTTTACGATAAGGAAATTTTATGACATCTGTAGTACGATAACAATATTATTTTTTTATTTAACGCCTACACTACATCTAGGATCATATGTCCCCCATCTAAAATGCAACACAATCACACACACCCACAGTTGAAGCGTGCGAGCTTCCCAATTTAGAAAAATCCTTCTAGTCCAAGTGGGTCTCGAACCCACGACCCTTGGAACAGGAGTGATGCACTGACACTACTCGTCTACCACCGGCCTAAATATCTTATTTAATCTTATTCTAGCATTATAGTTATTTATACAACAAGTTGCAAAATGTGTTTTCTCCAACCACACCAGTTAGGAACTGTTACTGGTCACAATAGCAACTGTACAGTAATAATAATTTGACGCTATGCGACATACTTAATTTTTCACGGTAAGTACCTCAAACATTTTGTTGTATTAATATAATGCTTAATAAATAGAAATTCCCAATTAAATGATAATCATTTATCTTTTCTTTGATAATATTAAAATATTAAATTAATTTCTTAAGACTTAAAACAGATTTGACATTTCTAGTAAATTGTTAGTTGCAGCTCGCAGTGACGTCAGGAAAATAAAACTCTTCTTATTTTTCAAAAACACTTATTCCTGTGGCGTCACTTGTCGGAAATTCTCCGAATTTTCAATTAAATGAAAATTATACGTTTGTTTTTTATTTATATTAGTACTAAAATTATCCCTTTTTACCCGGAAACATGAATTCGATAACAAATTGCGGTAAATAAAAAAATAGTTTAACGTCATGTTGTTTCGTTCTGAACAGTCGCTATCACGGAGTTTGCTAGTTACAGGCGGTTTCAAAACAAATAGTATATTTAATTAGTTTTTGAAACTCATAAGATTGTCATACTCCGCTACCGCGTCGTCCGTCAACTTTCTTATTCGTCTCAAAAACATACTAATTAAACTACTACCAGTGTTTCTTTTCTTTCGTCTAGTAACCTTTGACAATGGTATTTTGCCACAGATTAAAAAACAAACGAATATATTATAAGATTGTCATTTTTCTTCTTTCGGTGTGTCTTTAGTAAGTATTTTGGATTACATTTACCTACTTTTAAAAATTCTTTAATATTTAATTAATTAATATAATATTTATAATTATAAAGGATTTATAAAAACCTTAAATAATAGTATATTATGTATTAAGGGCTTAATTGAGTGTGTTAGAGCCCGAGAGTCAGTTAGCACCTGAGGCGAAAGCCGAAGGCGCTAAGACGATAAAGGGCTCTAAAACACTAATTAAGCCCGAAATGCATACTTAAGTTTATGTCCGGCCTAAGTTTAAATTAATATTTAATTTTAAAATAAAAATAATTTAAAAAGTGCAAAACGTCAAGTAGGTAGGTGCAGTGATTAAACTTCAAGTAGGTAGATGCAATGGTATATAATTACTGTTGTTACTATGGAGATGGCGTAAACAAGGATAACTATTTTTCTAGCGGGCTCTAAAAAGTTTTAGAACCCTAGAGCTCTAATTTAGCAACTTACGCTCTAAAAACAGGCCACTAAATAGGTCATAATCGCCCGACCGGACATAAAATTTCTTTATAATTTAATCATACGGCATGAAGTTAGCTTCTTTTACGTCATCTAACAATCTACGTCATGTATCGTTACCTACTTTACCGACAATCACATTAGAATGCTCAACAAAATGCCAATAAAATGATGAGAAGCTGATTAAAACGCAGTTTTAATTCATGTAAGTACTTTTCAATTTAATATTTAATAAAAAATCAAAATGTAGATACTACCCGTAAATCTTAAATAGCCCCTTAACAAGTGCCCCAAAATATGTCAGGTGAAGGCCGTATAGTAATCAAAAGACAAATGAAATCCATTGCTTTGATGAAAAGATCAATTTTACGTCCAAATGTTCTAACTCTAAAAAAAGGAACGTAGTTTCGACATTAAAATTGCAGAATAAAAAGTTGATATTTCAAATTGATAATTTGTAAAAAAGAATTATTGAATATAACAGAAACAGTTGCTCAAAAAACACTCAATTTTATGGAAATAAAACTCAAGAAAGATTCGGCCTCGTGATTAATAAAACAAAAAAAATCAATAGGTTTTCTATAGCTCTCCACAAATCACACAATCTTTTAACGTCTTTTGGTCGGTTTCACAAAGCTTGATTAAGCTCTGACTAGAGTTCCTAAATATGAACTGAGCTCGGTGTTATTTAGAGTTAAGTCTGACATTTTATATTTTGAAACTATTTATTAGAACCATGAAAATTGGATTAATAAATTAAACTGTCAATATGACAATTATATAAATCTGAAATTCGGTACAGCTAATACTTTATTAAAAACTGTGTTAAATTATTAGATATAAAATTGATATAACTAAGTAGTTTTAAAAATAACAGTAAATAAATGATAATGTGTACATTAAAAACCTTTACATGCATGCATAATAAACATGACAGTATAACCTAAAATTTATAACAGACAGCTGCTGAATATTGTCACTAAAGTAAAAAAAAAACAAAAAAGTATCTCTGGTTCAGACAGCTTACTTTTGGCCTAGAAAGAGATAGATTTTGACATCCGTGTCCTAGCTCTTAAATAACACAGTTAAAGTTTTCATTTAGGAACTGTAGGTCTGACTAACTTAATTGTCATTAAATTCAAAATTCAGAAATTTCATTGGCTGAGGTTTAACAGACCTTGAATTTTATCCAATTATGTTTCTTTGTGAAACTGGCCATTTATCTTTCAAACTAATTGCAAATACTTCTGATTTCCTCAAACTATATAATTAAATCGAATTTTTACTGATTTTTTTTCTCTAAATACTTTTCGTTAGTTTCACGTACTATACTTTTCCCTCCACATTTCGCTGTTTTAATTTGTCAAATCTCAATTTTTCTGTTTTCTCCAATTTCCCTAAGCAAAAATAACCATAGACGCTACGACACCCAAATAGGATTTCTTTAAACCATGTATCTACTGTTTAGATAAGAAGAATTTCAGTCAAAACGCGTTCGTTTGTAACCTGAAAGCTAAACCTGATTTGTAGATATTTTTGGATAAAACTTCTTGAAATTTTATTTTTAATCGCTCATACCATACCGATACGACGCTAAGTGATAGGACGGAAGCAGCAATACCTGAAAGCGTAACTGCGCGTGTAATTCGCCAGTATAACTGACAAATAACGCACGACTTCAAATAGAAAGCGATCTAAATCAGCTTACTTTAAGCGTATTAGCTTTAAAAAGTAGAGGTCGTTACATTTTACACAAAATACAATTTGCAGATGATTGATGTAAAACATCATATCACTTATATCTTGGTTGGGGTGACGGCAGATCGGCAAGAAGAACGATAGGTTCAACTTTTCTAGCAACGTGCATCAAATGGATAAATTCGGCAATTTAAGGAGTTGATAGAGGAAAGGGGAGGTATGCTGAATGAATTGATCTTTCAACTCTATAAATAAGACTACGTTATTTTCGTTTCAGTCGGAATCCCCGTTCCAACACCAAAGGTTGAAATTGTCGACATTTTGGCCGCCATTATTCAGTGCTTAAGCGATCCATAATTCCATCCATAATCCAAAAATGGATATTTTCTGTATATAAATTAAAGAAAACCTAAAGTTACTCGAATTTAAATGGGCTAGCCTTATGAATAAATGTCTTATAAATCACAAGTAGTTCCTTCTGTCTAAGCCAATAACTCCCATAAACTCATTACTCCCAATAACAATACATATTAAGTGATGAAGTCATATCGCCAAAGCCAACTTGCGAATGCTATAGAAACGAATGTCATCTTGAGGAATAGTAGATTGTTCAAATGTGGATCCGTTACGTCATTGTCTTTTATGTCAGCTAATTTCCTATACATTCCATTCAGTATAGTGCAAACCGTTAATCTTGAAATTCTAAAACTAAAATTGAAACCGTTAAAGAAATTCTGCAGTTTGTAACTGAAAGCTTGAGATTTCAATGGAACAAATTAGAATTGTATGCAACGGCATTTTTGTAACTTTATAAAGGGCTTTAGCCACAACGGCCAATCACTAGTTTGGCTGTTGCTGCCATGACCCCAACGACCAATTCGAAACTCCGCCCCATCCTCCATTCTGACTACAACGGCCATGTATTGGCGACAATGACCACAACGGCCAACTGTGGTGAGTGAGCACAACGTCCAACTGAGACGCATGACCACAACAGCCAAAATGACCACAACGGTCAACTGTGCAAATCGTAACAACACTTTTGTTTCTAACGTTGTCGCCTTCTCCTAGAATGTGCGTGTGGATGCGTTTGTGTGTGTACGAGAGAGAGAGAGAGAAAAGAGCGTGCGAAAAAGAACAGGCAAGCAAACTAACTTATTTTATCCTGTTATTTTGGTGTCATTAAGGCTTACTTCTCTCTTTTAACTTTTCAAAAAGGTACGCTAAAACACGCACATTCTATGAGAAGGCGACAACATTACAAACAAAAGTGCTGTTACGATTTGCACAATTGGCCGTTGTGGTCATTTTAGCTGTTGTGTTCGCGTGCCACCGTTGGCCGTTGTAATCATTTTGGTCATGGTGGCCGTTATGGTCAAGTGTCGAGTTGGGCGATGTGGTAAAATGGACCGTTATGGTAACGGAGGCCGTTGTGGTCATGGCCACAACAGCCAAAAGAGCGATATTGCGTTGTGGTAATTGGCCATTGTGGCCAGGTATAAGGTTTGTAAAAAAACCCTTCGAAATTTAATTTACTAACATCAACAACAAACAACACAAAATAAATATCACTCGTGAAAATTTCGATCAAGAAATGTGAGAAGTTATTATGACGTCGCTAGCGATAATAATAAGTTGACCCAGAATTGCTTTCGAAAAAACTCTACAAGTCACTCTTACTGTTCATTCTAATCTACAAAATGCCTGATCATGCCATGTCTATTTTGTTCTTGTCTTTTTCATACGGCAGTTGCATTTTTCATTTTGAACTTACGTCACTGCCTATCTTTCAGCAAAATACCAACTGTTTTTGTTTTGTTTGGAATATCCAAACTCCAAAGCTCATTGTATCTTTCCGTTTCGCATTCTCTACTCTTATCGACCGTTGATCAGTTTGCCCCAATCGTATTTAGTCTGTGGCGGGAAAAAAATCTTCGGCGTAATAACTCAAATATATTTTCATTATTTGCATAGAGCAGACGATTTTATTCATGATATTATTATCACTCTATCTGTCGGTATTTACCTAAATCTATGGTTATGTATATAGAGTTTTATTTCCATGTAGGTATACGTTTATTTAGGTTATTAAATGTATACGCAAACTATTTAAAATTGCATAGATAATCCCTTTAGCAATTATAACACATTAATTAATTTTTACAGAATTAGCTTAATTAAGCAATCCGATTGACGTCATGAGTTATATCAGACAAAAAATTTTGTTTTCTTAAAATAGGTTTAAGTGCTGTACGAACGATCACTACGAAATCGAAAATAGCACAAATTGTTAATAAGTTTATAAATAAAGATAAATATGGAAAGTTTTTGTAAAAGTATTGCCATCAACCCAATTTAAATTTGTTTGACGTTAATGCAAACCAATGTTGATAAAGTCACCTTGTTTAATTATTGCACTCACTTTTTGTTTAAATTTTTGAATTTGTTTTAGAAGTGTTGAAATAAAACATACTGAAAAAATCAAGGACTATTTATAACATCTATTGGTTAATACTAGGTGATGAAAAAGAAAACTTGTAACTATTACGACAGTCTTGGATGTAAACCATCAAACAAAGTAAACCGTTTGTTTTTTTCTTAACTAAGTTGAATTAAAGATATTATTTCTGTACTGTTGTAACTATTTAGTAACAAATATTATTTGTTTAATACATGATGCCATGGTCAGCGTCGGTGGATTCGTGGTTAACATGTTTAGCATGTGGTAGCAATACAATGTTGGCTTCGGCAATGTGAGGTTCGGCTAAATTCTGATAAAATCGTATGATCAAAGCTAACCGTGCCACGAAGTACAAGGGATGTTCCGCTATTCCGATTCCTCGCACAAAACTTTGATGAAGAAAGTTTTTATCGAAGAGGGCCAAGGACGAGAAAGACAGACATAAAGTAATGTAGAATAAATGTAGATCATTTTGTACATTACAACTACAAGTTTGACAAGACCCCCGCCAGAAAATTAAGACGATCCCTTTAACCACTCATATGCTTTTTTTCAGGCAATCCATTGCCTTACGCACTTTGGATTGAAGGGTGAAGGCAAGTAATCAACAGCATGCCGTTTTTGACCTGTCCAGCCCAAAGTCGATACTGATAACTGAATGTGTGTGAGTTAGTTGCTTTGAAGCAATATCGCTTACAGGCATTAATCGAGGCTGGCCGTGATCTGAAGACGCAATTTTAATACTGATCTTGACCTGCAGGCATCAAAAGTTTGTGAATGTTCTTCAGCTTTCTGTCAAGTCTTCTTTGTTGGATTTAAGTTCTTTCAGAATTGTCATATGCGACAAATTATTTCTTTTCTACCACCAATCTTAATCCAAAAAGCTCTCTTTTTCTGCTTTTTTTCTTTTATAATTGTTAGGAAAAATAATGTTTTTTCGCGAAAGGCCATTACGTACCACACACATACATCAGCTTTGGGATCGTAGGGATTTTTTATAAAATGGTACTCGCAGTCCTAGACCTGCTTTGAATCTCAGGGAAATACGATGCGATAACCAGAAGACAAATGACAAAGAATTTGAATAGAGAACGTCCGCTCCTATTCGGAGCTAATTCGTGCAAACCAGCATATCTAATGACGGATAAAACTGAAAATCCTCTGAATGAAAAACTGAAGAACATAAATGACAGAATGCTAATCACATCAAATTATAACATACCGCTTCTGGAACGAATAAGCAGAATTTGCGATATTGGTCAGCGAAAAACACAATTTTGTTGATCTCAGTACATCCTTAGCGGTCTCAAGGACGAACCCAATGGGGGGGATGGGGGGGGAAGCTCCCCCCTCAAAGTTGATCATTTTGAGCGAGAGTTGGCAATTTCACAATTTGAGAAAAATGAGAAGATAAGAAAATGTGTCCAAAACAATTTATTTTTTTTTAATTTAATCTACTTTCCATGCATACACATTGGAGAGTTTTAAATAAAAATAAGATTAAATAAGTGTAAAATACTAATTTTGCTTCATGTTAGGTACAAATAATAGTATATTATATACCCAGGGACTAAAGTGCATCTTTTAATCCCGAATGGGAGTTACACATGAGGGATTAAAAGGCACTTTAGTCCAGTGGTATATACGCTATTTTTTGCACGTCTTAAAGAACATAATCGCAAAAATTCAAAATTTCGAAAATTTCTTCCGAAAATTTCCTTACATGTCTTTGTGACAATTGACCTCTGCAAACGCCAAAATCACATAGTTTCAGGATAATAAATCCTAACATGTACCGCGATTACTTTTTTTGTTGTTTACTTGTTGTTGTCATGGAAACACTTGACTCCCTCAGAGAGTAAAAGTGCTACTTTACTCCCTCATTTGGGGGTAGTAGTAGAGTCTTATATAGGACGTGCAAAAATAGTAGATTGTTCTATAAGTTAAGAAAAGTGGTTGTTTTCCAGTGAGTGTTTCAATTCACGAGCGAGCGCAGCTGGCGAGTGGATTAAATTTACACGAACAAGGAAAAATCACTTTTCTTAACGTCTTGAACATGCTATTTTTTCGTGTATTTGACCAAAAGGACTAAAATGTAAAAATGAAGAAAAATTTATTGATCAAGGTGTCATATTTAGCTAACATGGTAGCAAAACAAGAGAACGATGTTTTTAGTAAATAAATTTTTCATTGTGCAAAATGACTGAATTGGGTGAAGGGTTTTCCCATATTTTAACAACAGTAGCAGAAGTTTATTCAAATTTGCTACGTCGAAGTCAAGAGAAAAGTATGAGAAAACTTATGAACAGTTTTGTTCATGGAGAAAATCAGAAAAAGTAGAGGGAAGTGATGAAAACATCCTAATCGCTTGCGTTTTTGAAAAGGTATTTGTCATTAATTACATTAATTTTCAGTACTAATTTTTAACGTGTTGTTGTAGGCTAAGAGTTTGAAATCTTCAACATTGTGGTCATTGTATTCAATGTTGAAAAGTACGCTGGCTATTAATGAAAATGTTGACATTTCTACTTATAAAAAGTTGCCTGCATATTTAAAACGTCAAAATGACGGATATGTGGCCAAAAAATCTAAGGTTTTTACGATGGATAACATTAACACGTTTTTCACTAAGGCCCCCGATGATACCTTCCTGTTCATGAAAGTAGTTATGATTTTTGCTTTATATGGAGCCTGCCGAGCTGATGAATTACGTTTGCTAAAAGTAGAAGATGTTGAAGATACTGGATCTGTTCTGATTGTAACATTGCACGATACTAAAACCAAAAAAAACGTGTTTTCGTAGTGAGCTCAGAAATGAAAGACGTTGATGAAATTGAATTATATAGAAAATATTTGAGTTTAAGGCCGAGAAAAACTGACCATCGTAGGTTATTTATATTCTGTAGAAGAGGCAAATGCACAGTACAGCCGGTTGGTATTAATACCTTTTACGCTATACCAAAGAAAATTGCGGAATACTTGGAATTACCAAATGCAAACAGTTACACTGGACATTGCTTTCGCAGGACTAGTGCGACGTTACTTGCAGACAGCGGAGCAGATATACAAAGTCTCAAAAGACACGGGGGGTGGCGTTCCGATGCAGTCAATATGTCGATGATAGTATCGAAAATAAATTAAAAACTTCTAGAAGAATTTTTAAAGGTGAGACTGTCCAGAGATGCACGACTTCAAGAGAAAACTTAAGTGATTGCCAGAATGTTGATAAACAATCTGCTTCTGTCGCAGTGTCTTGTGTTGTTCAATCGACTCAACAATCAAGCGAAGACCTTTGCACGGCAGTTTCAGATTTTAGATCAATAGCGGCATCTTCTGGGACAACATTTAATACTTTAAATAATTGTACATTGTCTATTAATATTCATAATTAAAATGTATAAAGTTTAATTGTTGCTTTATTTAATGGTCGCTAAGTATCCAAAATTGTGAAGAAAAGTGTTGCTAACGATCAAAGTCCCACTTTTCTTTACGATTTTGAATTGAACAATGTACTACATTTCTATCAAATACACGCAATAGTACATTACATACCGAGGCCGAAAGTACTCCATTCCTGTCGAGAGAACAATATAGTTTACCGAGAGGCGATAGCCTCGAGGTGAACTAGTTCTCGAGACACAGGAATGGTACTTTTTCCGAGGTTTGTATACTATTTTATTCGCAATCGTCCTTTAAATACCGAATTATCTAAAATTCTTGACAGATGCAAAATGTCATCGGTTGGGATTGGCATAACGTATGTCGCCACTTACATCATCAAATTCGATCGCATAATATTTCGAGGATTTTATTGAATAGGAGTATTTATAAATTAATAATAATACCTGGGTACTCGTTCTTTAGCAGCCAAGGTCCGCAACATTATCAAACATGATTTATACAGCCATTTATACACCGCATTTGGCGATGTAATTTTCTGCGCGCCACCTAGTAGCTGAATTTAAAGACACGTAGAGGTGCGAAAATAGGTCGTTTCGGACCATGAGAATGTCAAAGTTACAAACAATGATGGATTTTCGGACCTCTAAATGGTCAGGAATGGACTCATTACCAATACGATTGCGAATAAAAATATTTTCTTACTATTAGTTGGTATTTTCATCGTAATAAGTTGGCAATTTTAAGGTTACCCCACTCCAAAAAAAACTCTTTAGGTTCGTCCCTGAGCGGTCTCTACGTCGTAAGAGTGACAATGATCATATTATTGAACCGCGTCAATAAATATAGATGGCGTCGTACAGAATTTACAAAATAACATCGATATGCGGTTAGTGATCTTTCGTGCAACCAATGAGATAAATGCTTTAATTGTAACATAACCTTCAAATTTTTCAATATGACAATTATCTTACCGTATAATTAAGATTTAATAAAATGCCGCTAGAATGCAGGTCAATCTTTAGCGCGTCTAAAGGGTCTAAAGTCAACTGGAGTAGCTATATTGTCTATTTAGTAGCTATGTAGTCTTGTGTAGTACAAGTCTGGTCATGGACGCCATTTTGTGTCGGCGGGAAATTTAAATTTAGGATTTTTAAACTTAGCGCGCGACCCTTATGTTGGTGATACTTCACTCTTGCTGTTACTAAATGTCAACGGTCAATTTGTTATATATTTGGTATTTACTGTTGTTCTGTTTAAAGGTGGTTGTTGGTCTTTATTTAATTTATCTCAAGAAAACATAAGCTAATAAATGTTTTAGGTGATTTATTTATAAAAATCGTGGATTTTACGTTAGAACATCAAACATAAATAGTATACCAGCTCGTAAATAGCCTATGTAACTTATTCTTTGTAAGATATTTTTATATATGTATACTGATATATATACTATAGTTTTTCTATTTATCTTATTTTGTGTTCTGTATGGATTGTATTATCTGTGTAATCCTGCTAATTTTTGTTCTTGTACTCCAATGGGATGATGGAAGAGCAGCTTATGCTGAATCATCTCCTTGTGATTCTGTAAAATTACTATTCAGAATAAATATTATATTATTATTATTATTATAAAGACCACAAACCACTTTCAAACAGAATAGTAAATAACAAATATGTAACAAATTCACCGTTGACAGCAAGAATGAAGTCGCCAACATAAGGGCCAACAAAAATCTATATATTAAAGATTTTGACTAAAAATTTTAGATCTTAATGGAGATTTTAGAATCGAATAAGCGACCGTCCGTGTTTTTGAGCAACTTTAAATGAGAGTTTTTTTTAGATGCGTTAGAAGCTCACTACTCGGTGTTTTCTTATGCTTACAGTATCTCTCCTTGCATAGGCATACATTCCAGAATTGTTCTATAAGTCTCGCTTGTGGCAAGTTTGAAGGATTCTTTGTCTTTGAGACAAATTCAACATTTTCTTGATTCAGGTATTCAATTTTTTTTTGCATGTAGCAACGAGATGCAGCAAGATCGAGCCAGAACAAAACAGCATCCACAGAGTAACACTTTTTGATAAAGGGAATTAATCGCTTTTTTATACATTCCTCAAAATATATGTCGCTGTACCCTCCATAATGTAAAGCTCAGAAATGTTGCCATTTTCATCAGGAGCTACGCCCGGTCCTGGTCTCCCATTCTTGAAAATTAAGGAAATTGCATTTATTCTAAAACTGTACCGAGTTTCGGATATATGTTTTAACCAGCCGTACTTATGATAAAGCGTAGAATCGAAAATCGTAAAGATATACAGGGTGTTCCGTTATACGGGAAACGACTCACCCTGTATATACAAAAATCTTATAAAATTAAAACTGGTTTCATACGGACCAACTTTGGTGTTCAACTTTTTTCTGTAGCTTTTGCAGTTTCCAATATATGATAGAGTGTCATCTTTGCAGAGGTATCTTTGAAAAATCGCAGCGTCTTTGTTTATTATCCCGTACGAACGAAACTTGATAGTGTTATAGAAGAAAGTCTGGACTATCATTTCCGCTCAACGGCAACATAAAATTCGATTAGATTTCCATCCACTGGCGTGCAAAGAGGACAAAAATGGGACATGTTTTGAGTCACCCTGTATAAAAGGGTGGTGCTAGGACGGAAACAAAGACGCTTTTGGATACTCCTCGGTGCCGTCTTTCGCATGAGATTTCCAAATCCGAACTAGCGGTCACCCATCTCCACCTCCAGTTTTCCTAACCTAACATTTTTTGAGGGCACCCCAACGGTTCAACGGCGTGCCAAGGAGTCGCCTGATATGCTAAACTTCATTGAGTATTAATAAAAAGGCGAGCTAGGAGGCTTCGAAGCCTAAATGAAGGGGGCCGGTCCGACCCACCTCAACACCGCGGGTTTTGGAACTAATTAATATTTTGAAAGTCTACTAAACAGACTTGACAAATACCGTATTTGTTTCTACGTTCCGTTGTTTTTTAGTTTCAAATCGGGCTACTAGATTCAGTCCAATTACTTATTAGACATCCTTTAGTTAGAAAAATCTTGAAAATTTTGGATTTTCAGTTTCGGTTTAAGATTTTTAACCTTTTGTTGTTCTCTTGTTTGTTATCTTTTGTCTTTTTTTTTTTTGTTAAGTATGTTTTTAGAAAACGTAGTGAGATAAACAAACTTCGGACGTATTTTCTGATAGCATTCGACTTATTACGCACCTTATAGTCTAGAAGAATTAGAAAGAGAGAGTGAGAGTATATACTGATAAGCTGAGATAAGTACGGGGTAATAAAGGTGGAGTTAATACCTGTTGGGAACAGGGTAGTGTTTCTCAATCGGTTTTTAAATACAACATCAGCATTAATAGTAGTAATAATATCAATAATCAGTATTTATACAGGGTGTCCGAAGCCACCCAGAACATACAGAAATTAAAATGGGAAAAATGTAATAAGATCAGAGTTTGATGTGGCCTCCTTAACTTGAAATAATTGATATAAATGTTATTCTCAAAAACACCAATTGTCACTGCTCCAATAAACTATTCAATAAATGTCAATTACCTTTTCAGATTGTACCAATATAAATTAAATAATATCGAATCATGAAACGATAAACTATCAGTAGTATTCTTTTGTTCTATAATGATTAATCCGATTGGTAATTTTTTAGCACATCTCTTTTTTTTAATACTGATTAACCCCCACCTAGTGAGATATTTTTAGCATGATTGGTAATCCCCTTACCTCTTTGAATGGTAGAAACTCTGTTATTGACATTATTGAATCATAAAAAGTGCTGTGACAAAACTTGGGACTCTATAGTAATATTTAATTTATTCTTTTGTTTGCAATAATTGTCACTTTGTTAAAACTTGATGTATTATAATAAGTCACAGCAAGCTCTGATCTAATTCATTTTTTCCATGTTTATTTTAGATGTCCTGGGTCATTTCAGACACGGTTTATTTGTGTTTTACTTATTGATGTATGTATTTTAATTCATGCGAGTGGATCTGTTATCTGATTAAGGTTAATAATAAGTTCTGTTGATGTTCTAAGCAATTTTATAAATATCTAAGCAATTTTATAAATATTTGTTTATTCATGTTGTCGTGATAGTCGGAACTTTAGAAACTTTCAGTTGTTTAAAAGCAACTTCTGTTAGCCCACATAAATTATTATTTTTTTTATAAGGCGGTTTATTCTGGCGGTAAAATATGGACAATTTCCATCGCTTTCAATTTCCGGTTCAAGTAATAATAATAATGTTTAATAAGTAAATAGCTCGAGAAACATTCAACAAAATTATTTCTAAACTATAGAAAAATTAAAATATTACATTGCATTAATTAATTAAGGACAAATTGTTGTACTAATGCTAATTTGGGTCTTTTTTATTAATAATTATGAATATTGTAAGTTAACACAACCTAAACGCACAACAAATTTCTACTTACTTTTCCATTAAGTTTTATTAATGTATTAATCATAATTGTTTACACATTTTTCTTTAACCAGCCTGATGTACAATAGCTGTTTGTACAACAAGACAGGAAAGACACTTTCTTCCTGAGTTACACATATGATATTTTCTATAAATGAAGAAATCTTAAAACTTTTGATAATTAAAGATAAAAGATTTTAAATAAAATACTGGCTAGGCAGGCAGGATTGATACTTTTCCTCCCTATAGAAGCAAAATGCCATTTTCCGTCCTGTTTTTAAGGAACATTCAGTTAAATAACTTGCCTGGCAGTTATGTGCCATTATTATGTCATTGCAGTTACAATAGACTATGAATACGCTTCTAGGATTTAAAATTAATAATTACTAATATGGTTTTCTAATTGTTATTGGGAAATTTAGAATTTGTCTCCATTTAAATAATAAGAAATATAATAGTTGGAATGTTTTTTGTAAATAAATGTTAATTGCTGGAAATTCTATCGTTAATTGCATTTAGCATTAATTTGATAACAGTCGACTTTTTGCGCTCTCTTAATTATTATATGCAAATTCGTAATTAGAAGTACATTCTTATGCACTAAATCCATCAAATAAGAGATCAAACCACCAGTGTATATGAACATAAATACTTTAAATGTCGGTATGAACGTGCAAGTGCTTTTGCTTTGCTTGTTTAAAACTATACGCGTTTTTAGTAGCCGTGATGCATTTATATTATTGATATTTGGTTTATTTTATAGATTTCAATTATCGCAAAAGAGTACGTCATAATTTTTTTTTTCGAAACTTTATATTTTCTTGTGTATGATCTGCCTATTCTAAACGGAAACGCATCATAATAAAAATTACGTCGACGAGTTTACGTACGATACTCCGAAAACAGCACGATGCTATTTCGCAGTCTGCATATGAATCAAAATTTATAATTAGCCAACTCTATGCAGACATTGATTTAGAATCGGTTTAATGAGATTTAAGGATGTTCTATCAGGAATGGGAATGCATGTGACATCAGAGTAGGTGACTGTAGAAAATTATACTCGGGACATTCTTTAAAACACAAACCAATCGATTTTGTGTATTTTTCACTGAAATAGTAAAAATATGGTCGCTTTAACGTATATCCGTTAATAATTAACCATTTATAAATTGAAAATTGACCGAATTGAGCTTGAATAGGTCAATATACTTAATATAGTATAATGAACGAGATTAACCCCTATACGCCGCCGGTAAACTTTCTAGATCGACGCGGAATGTATGACTCATCAGAAGCTGAACGAAACACAATACACCAGACTAATCTAGCGCGTTCCAGAAATCTTGTATACAATATATATAAAGCGCCGCCGCGCAGTCGATGAGTATAATGAATACGCGTATCGTGTAATTAGTACGAGATAAATGTTAGAAATAAATATTGTAATTAAATACAAATAATTATCTAGTTTAATTTTGTTAATAGTTAGTTTATAATTGTGTATGTAATTAGTGTCAGTGTAAATATTTTCCTTTGTTAATAGAAGATTAAACAGCACTTTTAGTATTATTTAAAAAGAACATTACAATAGTTTCATTGAGTGTATGAAAGAACCTTATTTAATGTTTTTCAATTTCTATCAATACCAATTTATTTTTGTTTATCACTCTACTAATTAAACTGCATTTAAAAAAAGCGCAATATTTAGTTTTGATGTGCCAATTTCTTTCTTTGTTAAAGATCAAATTAATATGCAGAATTGCTCCAATTTATCAATTTGTGGTTATTTTTTATGTTCTTCACAGAGACGAGCAAAATAGTAAAGTACAAAACCACATTCAACATGGAGCGTAAATTTTTATTCATTACTACTTATTAATAATATGAACTTTGAATTGAAACCGCCTTAAAATGTGACGTCTCGATTAGATTTGCGGTATAAAGTAAATGTAATTCGATATTTTCTTAAATGGTTTTTAAAGATGCAATGTTTTTTTAGGACTACCTGCGTTGAAAGGAATAAATATTCAGTGGCGTGGGAAATTAAATATAATAATTGTTGTTTAACCATTACCCAAGAAGTGATTTTTTTAATATTGTGCCGAATACTGCGATAGTAATTTATTTCGTACAAAAACATTTTATAATAGTTTAATGTAAATTTTTAATTCGTTATTATGTAAATAGTGTATAATTAAAAACAAAGAAAAATTTAAGAAAATGAATTATTGATAAAATGCACACAATAAAAAAACATAACGTATTGAAAAACGTTAAATTTGTATGTGTTTGAAACTAAAATTAATTTCAGAATGTTTTGGAACTTGTGGGATTTATTGATATTAGGACGTCTTTTTCGATCTGAAGAAAACGTACGAAAATTTAAAAAATATACGCATAACTGGAAATTAAATGACTCTGAATTTAATTTGATGATATTATTTAATAATGTTTATAATTTAATTAGAATACATAATAAATAATTTATAAGTACATAATTAAAATTAAAATCTAAATCGTAAATCAATAATACAGTTTTGTAAAATAAATAACAATATTTTATTAAGTGATAAAAACTTTTTTATTTACTTTTTTTTAATCTATATAAATGTCATCAAACATATTTATGATTCAATTATAAATGATACGTATTTCAAATTTTTATTTATACTTAAATAATAATTAGCGAAACAATTTCAATGGAAATTTCATATGATTTTGATTTAAAAAATATAACGCAATTTTATCGATAATATTTTTATAGCACTACAGGGTGGTGTAACTAAAGTTTCAAATAATAGTAGCAATTTTTTAATTTAGAGTTACAAACAAAAGTTTTTAAATTTATCCTGATTTATTGATTTGTTCGTATCTTCTTTTGTTTTGTTGTTATAGCAGTTAACGTTGTTTTTTCAAATGGCATCCGTATATTTGTTGCATTTCTAAAAACAGTTTATTTTTCTCTATTTGGCAATGCTAATTTATCATAACAAAAAATTAAAAGTAGAGTTAAAGCAAGCAAGTTAAAATTAGAAAAAATATGTTTAGAGAAAAAACTCGAAAATTAATCAATTAATAGTAAAATTAATCTAGTAATACTTGTTTCGGTCAAGTATGCTGTGGAAACTTGACAACTAAAACTGTAACAAGCAAATGCTACAAATCGTTACTTAAGTTACTGTGAGGACATGGCACATTTAAGTGAGAAGCAACGCATTGAGATTTTAATGATGTACGGGTATGGGGATAGGAGGAGGACTCAAAGCGAAGTATGCAATTTTTTCAATCAAATCTACCCAGATACTCCTGTTTTTCAAGGCGCGTTATCACAACTAATCAAAAAAAATTTTGAAAAAAATTCGCGAGGCTAGTAGTCTTAAAATTGGCAGACTCAAATCAGCAATAACTGCAGAAAGCGTTGGATGTTTTATTAACAATCGAAGAAGTGCCAAAGGAAGCAGAAAATTTAGAAATCTGTTCATAGAGTTTTATAGAAAGTAGAATCTCGTCCCTACAAACTAGAGTTAATGAGCAGATGATGAAAAGATATGGATGACAATTTTGCTTTTAACATTGTGTTTGTGTTTAATTGTCGGTATTGGTCGAACGCAAATCCGCACCGGGTGGAAGAAGGACACACACACACACACACACACAATATCCGCAAAAAGTCCATGTATGGACAGGCATTATAGGAAGACATATCATAGGACCATTTTTTCCTTGATGAAACTTTTACCGCTAATAGATACCTTCAATTACCTCACAATCATTTCATACCCGCAATTGCTACTAAATTTCCCGGTGAAAATGGAGCTATTGACAATCTAATTAATTATCTTCCAACAAGACGGAGCATCCCGCATTTTGCACCACATGTTAGGGCATACTTGAATAATGTTTTTCCTAACATATGGATCGATAGAAGGTGACCTATGGAGTGGCCTGCCGATCTCCAGATTTGTCACCACTGGATTTTTTCCTGTGGAGTCACGTAGAAAATAACGTATATAAAGGGAGACCACGTAGTTTGATGACTTGGCTAGAATAACTACTGAAATGCGCAGAATACCAGAAGACATGTTACAAAGAGCTATAAAAAATTTAAATACAGATTAAGCCGTTGCCTGGCGGTCAATGGAGCTCAATTTGAAAATTTAATTTAATATAATAATAATAATAATAATAATAATAATTGCTACAACCCATAACCTGGAAACCAGGCCCCAGAAGCTATAAGCTTGTGCGGGAGGGAGGGGGCGATTATTATTATTAAGTGGGCCCTACGTGCGGCTCCAACCGACTTACAGATGGAACAGCACAAATCCCACATTTGTGTCACAGCTAAGAAAAACTGCAGAAAAGCTTAACCAGATCTACCGGCACGGGATTGAATAATATGATTCAAATAATCATATTATGATTATTTGAAAATCCCACAATAAATTTTTTGCACTTAGAATAGGTATTTTTGTGTTCTATTTATTTTTGTTATGGTTTCAATAAAAATTAATTTTCTCGTTTGTTGGTGTTTGCTTGGTGTCAAATTTCTACAGCATACTTAACTAAAACTGATAATCAAGACTTACTAGATTAATTTTGCTATAAGGCAGTTCTTATTTTTTGTTGACTAATTTTCTCTCGTTTTTTTTCCTAAAAAGTTTTTTTATAATTTTAACTCTTTTTTTTCTTTATGATAAAATAGCATTACTAAATAGAGAAGAATAAAGTTGGTTGCTATAGCAACAAAATAAAAGAAGATACGAACAAAACAAAAACGTCACAATATCAGTAGGGATAAACGATTTTTTGTATGTAACATTTGTTTGTAACTCCTCAAATTAAAAAGTTACATCTATTATTTTATACTTTTGTTAAACATATTATTGAGAGTCTAATCTGCGACCATTGCATTTTACTGACATAAAAATTATAAAATCTAAATATTCTACCTAAAATTATCATAAATATGAACACGAATTTTAATTTAATATTTATATCTGTCAAAATTACAATCCCCATTAAAATACAACACAGCTAAAAGCTTCAGATCGATTTTTCTCAGAATTTTTGTTATGCAAGCTTATGGTTTATTTGCATGATCATAAAGGGAAGAGAAATCACTATCGGATTCCACTACTAAAATTCTATATTCTCATTTAAATTTTTTGTGATGACGTCATAACTAACAAATATTTTCAATGTTCAGCTGGATTTTTCTCAGAATTTTTGTTATGCAACCGTATTATTTTTTTGCATGATCATAAAGAGAAGAAAAATCACTATCGGATTCCACTATTAAAAATCTATATTGTCATTTAATTTTTTTTGTGGTGACGTCATAACTTAGAAACAAATGAAAGTCGGAAGGTGAATCGCACATATTAATGTGTATTTTTAAAAAACAAAATCGACGTGTTTCAACGTTTGTAAAAAACCGGTTGGGTTTCCTTTTTTTTTAATAGTCCATACTTTAATCCCACCCTGTATAAATCTGAAGTTGGGTACAGTCTTAGGATATAAAACTGTGGGAAGGAACATAATCATCTACCACATATGACCGGGATGGGGTATCAATATGGCGGAGTAGATGTTTTCGGTTTTGTAATGAGATATTTCCATTGGCGGTTCTCACTGTCACGAAATGCGCACATAAACTACATAACCTCAATTTTAAAACATAGTATTTTGAAATTTATCTTAGAATATAAATTTTATATTTAATATTTTAAACAAACCAATACTTACTTACGTAATGAATTTCCCTTGTTCGTATTTGTCGGAGTTTGAGAGAAAAGCAGATTTAGGTGGTGTCTAATCGCGGCCAGTCTGACGTCATATCTGTCGCTTTTTAAGCTCATTGCGCCGGGTAGTTACGCTCCTTCCTACAGTTTTATATTCTAAGCGTACAGTTAATACTTTATTAAAAGCCATCGTAAATTATTAGATATAAAATTTATATATTTGCTATTTATAGTAGTTTTAAAAATTCTCTACAAACAGTAAATAAAATGATAATATGTACATTATCATTTACATGCATAAAAATAAACATGACAGCATAACCTAAAATTTATAATTGACAGCTGCTGAATTTTATCACTAAAGTAAAAAGAGACAACAAAATATCTCAGTTTCGGACAGCTTAGTTTTGGCCTAGAAAGACATAGATTTCTTCATCCATTTCCTAACTCTAAAATAACACAGTTATAGTTATAATTCTGGAACTCTAGATAAAATAAAGTACCGCAAATTAGTAGCCATCTTGATTCCAAAACGACGGCAAGTTAAAAATTACACTGCAAAATCAGATTTTGTTTGGAATCGCATTTTACCCTCAAAAGCGTGTATTGAAATGTGTTTTTATTAGATTTAATGAATTTGTAAGGTATTTTGCATTACTTGTAGTACAATAGGATAGCTTTAAGGTTTAATATTTTATATTAAACGTATATTTAACTGGTGTGTATTAGTATTTAAATCTTTAGGCTAATTTTGTCGGTATCAACAATTTTTTTTTAGTTGTTGACAATAAATTAGGGATGGCATCACCTCCGAGAAGTTTCCGATTATCTGCTCTTTTTTGTTCGAATTGCTGTTTATCAAAGTGTATAAATTGATAAAAATGATTAAAAGATAATTTCAGCATACCTTACAAACCTCTGACCATGGAGGTAAATTATTTCTTCCCCACGATCCACACGATCCTACGTTGCTCATTTTGTGGGATTCGAAATAACCTAAAGCCTTTTTCGGAACGATTATTGCAGTCTGGTAAATAGCAGCCTGGCATGTTTTTTCATTTATTTTCTAAGACTGTTGTAAGATTTTGTCTTTTTTTTTCTTAATTGCTAAACAAGTTATAAATTAATCATTGACCACAAGAAAAATATCCAAAAAAAGTGATTTAAATTCTTATCACCTTAAAACCAATGAGAATTAACTTTTGCATAAAACAACCACAATTCTGATGTATTGGCTCCATACACTTTCTTTCTCTGTCTAACACATAGGCTGAATGCATCGTGGTACTTTATTTTATCTAGTGATTTTACATTTTGACAAGGTTGGCAAAAAGCCAGGTTTAGAAAAAACAAAAAACCCGATTTCTTGGTTTAAACCGGGTTTTTTGTTTTAAACCATTTATTAAATTTAAATTATTTTTTAGAATTTCTAGTTAGCTAAATTAATAGTAAAACAACTACTTTTTGTTTTACAAATTACAATTTAACATTAAATACAAAAAAAAAACATAAAATATAAATATAAAAACATAAAACTGAACTGTAAATTTTACGAAATAAATAAAGATTAATAAAAAGTTTCACAGTTTTTATTAAATTATAACCTGACAATATTGTTTCGACAGCTAAGCTGTCATTATCAAAGGTAATATAAATATAAATACGATTTTACACTTGGCCCTATGTCCTTTTCTGACAGTCGCACCTTTGAGCTCATAAAAAATACAACCAAACTAGATCTCGTTTTCTTCCACTCATTGTAATGCACGAGTTAGCTTCCTGATTATAAATGAATATTAAACTTTCATTCCCTATCATTGCAAATCAGGGGAATCCCCCAACCCTCTAAACATAAGCGTTGTGTATGTGGAACACAAAGCAGGGATTCCCACACTATGTTACTGGCTGGTGTTGCCATCCAAGTAAAAATTTTAATAAAATAAGTGTATAAATTCATACCAAAAAATTAATAAAAATCACATTGGTTTTTTGGTAAACCTGCCAACCCTGCATTTTGATGTTGTACAACTCCACCTACATTTATTGGCGCGTCTCAATATAACTAAAAATTCAACACTTTTAAATTAAAAATGTTTGTGTTAAATTATTATTAGGATTATCATTATAATTATCCGCAGTGTAAAATATTTAAAAATAAATTTTTGGGTCAAGGTTAAATAATTATAATATTTTCAGGTATTTCCATCAAATACATTTAATATCGAAGAGATTTATGTAGGTGTGAAATTAAATACATAATACATAATAATTTTAGTATCGAATTATTAGTACTAATTAAAATAAAAATGTGCAACAAAGAAAAACCATAGAATTCAATTCTTTTATACACCCAATGGAGCTATATTATTATATTGAATGCTTCAATCCAAATTTGGACTTCTTTCTATGGGTGGGGGTACTTAAAAAGTAAAGTATATAAAAATCGACCCAATAATTTAGAAGATCTCAAGCAAAAAATTCGACATGACATCAGATTAATATTATCTGAAACTCTTCAGAATGTGAGAAATGAATTTCATAATCGCCATGGGTATTGTCAGATGGTACAGGGTCCTCACTTTGAACATCTAGTATAATAAAACTGTTATTTCTGTGCTTATTTTTGTAATTGATGTTATTGTTATTAGACTTTTTTTCTTGTTAATCAATTTAGTTTCATTTTAGTCTAATTAAAATTTTAGCACTGTTTTCCTCAACTTTTTTTAAACGTAACGTTTTTTTATACGGTGACTAGATTCATTTTGCAAATTTATTTAGAATTTTTAATATTCGAACTTTAGCGCAGCTTTTCTCAATTTCTTCAAATGTAACATATTGAAAATTGTATACAGCTGTAAAGAGAATAAAAAGTACTACGGAAATTTACAATAAAAAATATAGGTTGTCATTTAAAAAAATATCTATGACGTCATTACTTTAAAAACAAATGACGTAACAAGTTGAAAATGGTACAGTATAGCGTCAAGTAATTAAAATCGCTATACCCCTTCGAGGTTTTTCCAAAAAATTAATTTTAATGAAGTTATCGAATTTATTCGCTACTTTATTTCCACACTGTATATACAGTGTGGGATTAAAGTATGGAATATTTAAAAAAAAGCGAGCTCAACCGGTTTTTTAAAAACGCTGAAACACGTCGATTGTATTTTTTAAAAATATACATCAATCCTAAGGTTGCATAACAAAAATTATGAGAAAAATCGAGCTGAACATTTAATGTTGATACAGTAATGTATGAATAATCCGAACACATCTAATAGTCCGAACAGTCCTAGTTGTGTAAATTATTGATTTCCATGGTCCGAAGTTTGGTATTTGTAATCCGTAACTTTACGTAGGTACTGCACAGGGTGGTCCACGCAAGATGATCCTGTACCTTATCTTGGAAACTGTAAGAGTTATGAAAAAAGTTAAATATCAAAGTTGGTTGGTGTAAAACAAATTTTAATTTTATAATAGTTTTGTATATACAGGGTGAGTCATATTGCTGCGGCTACCATTATTTTTTTTATTTTCAATGGAACACCCTGCATAATCGACGTGTTTCAGCGTTTTTAAAAAACCGGTTGAGTTCACTTTTTTTAATATTCCATAGTTTAATCCCACACTGTATATAAAATGACGGTTCAAATGAAAAGATCACATCAAGCGTAAAAAGTCATTTATTGGGAAACAATCCCCCAAAATTAGTGGATTTATCATAATCACAATAGCGCTACCACTATGTTCAAATTTCATGATATCACATTTTATAAAATCTGAACGTATGAGATTATGAGGAAAACACTCATTTTGCAAATTTTTAACAATATTTGTATTATTTTTGCTTTTAAAAATAAATTTAGGTACTTTTAATTAAAATATTTACTAAGAACGGTAAAAAATGCGTAAACTTAGCAAAAGAAATCAAAACCTTCCGAGTATCACTTAGTTTTCTTAAATATATAAACGACAACAAAAAAAATCTGAAGATTATATTTATTTCTTATCAATCTTGTCATTTTAGTCACACTTTTTGCGTTTTCCTATTGCATTAGAAACCACTGTGTGCAGTAATCGAAATAGTGGTAGGGAAAAGCTGACGTACTCGAGCGCACTCGAATATCTAAAACTGCTCGCGCCAGGATAACACAGTTCAAGTTTAGCTATGGTTTGTTACCGGCTCTTCCCATTATAACGGAGTTGAGTTTTTTTCGTTTGTTGTGTTGTGAATTCGTAACAAAAGTTAAAAAAAGTTATTTAATATTAAAACTGTAATAAATAATAATTTATTGAATTTAAAAAAAATGTGTGTGTATCATATCAGCATGATACCGATGTATTTAAACGTAGTGGCATCCAAGGGAAAAGACACTTATGCTGGAATTATCAACGAACTCACGTGTATCAAGTGCAGGACATTTTCGGTAGGTGTGACAAAAGTTCATTTCAGTTTAGACGACGTTTAGGAATTACAATTTTTACTAATAGGTATACATGCGTCAATATCATTTTGTATTTACAATACTATTAGCGTTAATTTCAAGCGCCAATGCACACGTAAAAGGCGAATATTTGTAAATTGTGGAAAAGTTTCTTTATTATACTAAATATTAGTACACCTAATTATCAGGGCGCTTATTGTGATCATGTAATGTAGGAAACATACAGCTCGTTAAAAGCTCGTTTCAAAAACAGACTTGTTTTCTATTCTAGTTCTCCTTTTTCTTCTCAAATCACCATTAATGAGATGCCCCATTAGATTTAAAACTTGTACTACAACAAAAACATTTCAAAAAACCTTCCGGAAAGATCTTTATTTGATTAAGTATCATTATAGTTTAACGGAACTACCTATTAACCTCGATGTTAACGATTTTGCATATGTTAGAAACTGTCCTCAAAAATGAATTATGGATCCATTTTTGGGGATAACATTTTCATATTTAGAAGGTTTTTACGTTTAAGAATTTAACATTTGTAAATGTATGGATCTCTTCTAAATTATATTTGTGAAATAGAACTTACCAAAATAGACATCACAAATACCACTTAATAATACAAGTTTAACAACTTTTGATTTCGTAAATTAATTATTGAATGAATTCATTAAATAACTTACACACTTTCCATTTAATTTCCTAACATAGATTTCTTTTTATTTGCAGACAAATGATAAAGAGCTGGAAGTATCTCGAATTTGGAAATCTCGACCATCGACATCTCCAGTACGCTCAGAAGCAGCTCCACAAACTGGATTCAAAAGGTGGAGGAAAAACAATGCTTTGAAAGCTTCAAAAGCTCCCATCAATGGAACTGCTAAACCGTTGCCACCGGAAAAAAGCAAAGACGATGATATGTCCTTACTTAAATTTCTGGCACTTGTAAGTCGAATTCGTTTTTTTTTGTTCTTATTTAAATTTAAGAAGCATGGATTTTAAAAAAAAGTTGTTTTAGCCGACTTTCTTGTTTTATGAATAAAAAAGCAATTGTGAATTAATAGGAATATTTAAATTTCAAATTCGTTTTTTAATTAAAATGGTAGGAATAAATTAGTAATTAATTATTTTAAATTCCTTCAATCAAAATTGGTTTGGACTTTTAAATCGAAAACGCACGTGTACTTTGAATGTTTTGAATTACACGCTTTTTATGTTTGTGCTTTTTGTTTGTTTTATAGAATACATTCTAAAGCAACCCCAATACTAATCACATCTTAGTGAAATGGATTTAATATTAAGGTACTAACTAAATTGATTATTTAAAAGAACAAATTACCCCCATTATATTAATTGTAGAATTGCTATACAATTAGAAAGGCGATTTGTAGAAATTAATTTAAATATAAAATTTGGTAATTAATAATTACCTATTCATCATCGGTTCACGTTTCAAATGCGATCGGCGTCATTCATCATCAATTGCTGCCGAGAATTAAATTACCCTTTATTTACAATAGCTAAAATATTTATCACGGCTATAATAAGCCATCATTCACGAGTCTCTTGTGTGATGTCTGCTAACTACGCGAATATAATAAGATAATGAAATTGGCCAATTAATTACGTTTTTGGTTCAAAAGTACACGGCTAAGACTGAAAAATCTTTTCAGCGATAACAAATCTATTTAGATAAATAATTCTTCTCTTTCTATTTCTCTTTCTTTAAAACCTCTTCATAAATTATTTAAAATCTTTGCTTCCTCTAGTGCCATTACTATTTTTTTCCTGTGTATCCGGCTTGAATTACAAATTTAATTACTGTTTTTGCAATATCAAACAGTTCTTTCCGGTTGAATGTACGTGCAGTTAACGAAAATAATAAGTTAAAAGTTAATTTAAAATTACAAACTATGTAAGTAACGTCGCACTGTGACCTCAAATAATAAAGAGTCTGATTTAAAATTGGTATTTATTCGAGTTTACTAATGTTTGAAGGTAAACATACTCGTACATGCGTCAAATTTTCATTATGAACAGCATCTGTTTTCAAATTGTTTATAAAATCCTTCCTTTTTCTTTATTTTAATAAATGCTATTAATAAACTTATTAATAATCAAATGAAAATTGAAGGCAATAATATTTTACATTGCACACATACTCGAAAAAGATATTTATACATGCTTTATTCTTTTAAATTACTTTTAATAAATCATCACTCATACTCATGGCTGTCATTGTTATAGTTACAAAAATAAAACCTGATGAACTATAAAAATCTCTTTTGATATAATATTCAACCATGACCTCCATCTACATTAGGTAAAGCTATTATAAAAGTCGCCTGTTATATAAGCATCAACTTGGAGGTTGTAAGGTTCAAGATCTTTGACATTTTTCAATAAAAACCAAGAGCCACATAAATTTGCGGTTTTAGCGATAATCGTGACGTAATTTACATATCTCTCTTTTCAATAATAACTGCAGATTACAAAAATTAAGCAAACAATAATTTCCTGTTGGTTGTATACTTCCTGTGATAACCAAGCATGACTTTTACTAACGCTTATTTTTTTTGTTACAGAATGCTCTTGACTTGAGCGCACCAGCAACTGATGTTCTACTAAAGAGCAGAAGCAGCAACTGGTTCCAACTTAGCGGCCATCCTGACAGTTTAGCACCAGCTGGTCCCGGCACAGTTTGGAAGAAACGCTCTGGATGCCCTGATGATACAGAAAAAGCAGTCTATGAAAAACTTTCACAAGATCATCTCCTTCGTGATATTATTCCTAAATATTATAGACAAGTTGATTATCAAGGAGAACAATTTATTGAATTACAAGATCTGCTACATGGATTTCAGGTGTGTACACGTTTCTCCATCTTCAAATACTAATTACATTTAATCAGATTTCATTTGAGCACTATTAACTTATTTCTATCTTTCCAGGATCCACATGTCATAGACGTAAAAATGGGCACTCGCACCTTCTTAGAATCCGAAGTCCAAAAAACAACAGCCCGTAATGATCTATATCAAAAAATGGTTGCTATCGATCCAAGCGCACCGACCCCAGAAGAACACAAACTGAAAGCCGTCACAAAATTGCGTTATATGCAATTCCGCGAATTACAATCATCGTCCTGCAATTATGGATTTAGAATTGAAGCAATGAAGTGTCGTGGTTCACCACCTGTGACGGATTTGAAGAAAATGAAATCGAACGATGAAGTGATGGAAACCTTAAACGTATTTCTCGACGGTCGTGATGATGTTAAACAAAAATTAGTGAATAGATTGTGTGATATTAGAAGCCGAATTGAACAGTCCGAGTACTTCAAAACTCATGAAGTCATTGGAAGTAGTATTTTTATCATCTATGATGACACTAAAGTTGGAGCGTGGATTATTGACTTTGCTAAAACTAATAGTGTGCCTAATGGAATGACATTAGATCACAGAAAACCATGGGATCAAGGAAATCATGAAGAAGGATTTTTGTTTGGACTTGACCAACTTATAACGGTAAGCATGTCTTCTGATGTTTTTACACTCTCCCTCTCTTTCTCATCATTTCCTTTTATAATATTATTAATTTGGTTTGTTTTCTTGCAGATGGTTGATGAAACAACAACAGAAACCTTCAAACCACAGGAAAGCCTTTCAAAAACACTACCTACAGTCAGCGTTAAATCTTGATCACCATCTTTAAGAACAAACATTTTGCACTTGATTGTGTCAGTGTTTTGAAATGATGCACCATTATCACCACAAAATAATGATTGCTTTGATCTGGGTGGAGCAGATGCACCCTGAAATGTAGTTAATGGAAATTGATTGAAGAGAGACTAATTTTTGTTTTATAAATTGCCGTTTTTGTATAAAAATGTCAGCGGCAGTGAAATATTGTGAGATGTTGTTAAAGATGTTTTGCAATTGTTTTTATTTTGTATCAAAACAAGAGATGATAGAAGCGAGTTTTTTTTTATACAGACTTTACTTAAAAGTATTACTTTTTCATGGTAGAAGTAGTAATTTAAAGAACTTTTTGTATGTTTAAGTGTAAATATTTGTATCTATCCTATTTGCTTTTATAGCTCCTTAATTTATTTTTCTAGTCATTATTATTTAATTTTAGTTTGTAATTTATAAATCGAGATGGTTACCATATTTTGCTACATTGTCATCACATGTAGCAGTTGCAGTTTGTATTTGTTTATTTAAAAAATGCAACACTATTTTGTATTGTCTCAAGTATGTACTTACATAAAAATTCTTGGCAACTAAGCATGTTTTATTTTATTTAAATCACATTTTTATCCTATCAGAAAACTATATAATGAGAAACCATCGTCATCATCTTTATATATGGAGGACATAACTAGTGTATCAAGGAACATTAATTAAGATCAGACAAGGAATCTCAACAGAAATTAAACTAACATTATAAAGGGTGATTCTAAACCCTCGACATCTCAGTTGCTGTGAAATTTAAAACGTATGTGTTTTATTACTCAAAAACAATAATTTTGTGAACGTCAAATAAATTACATTAATTTATTATACGTCTAAAACAATAATAAAACACATACGTTTTAAGTTTCACAGCAACTGAAATGTCGACCGTTTATAATCACCCGTTATAATGTGACATGATGGCTCTACCCTTCTGGTAACATAATATACAGTAAAAAATGTTAACTTTAGCCCACTTGTTTTCCATTAGAGGAAAACCATTCAAATATAAATTGCATGATACAGACAATGAGATATATTAAAAGTAGAAACATCTTACTATTGCAAACTCAAGGAGAAGAATGCAATTATTATGTGTCAGTAGTAACTACTTAGTGTTATGGAAACTATAACTAACACCCCAAATAGACATAAAATGCGATTGATGGAAATTAAAACAGAATAAAATAAAATTCCACAAAAGAAACAAAAATAATAATTCTTAACAAAAGATGAATTCTTAGTTAAATGCAAAAATAAACTTACAAGCAAATGTTCAAAAAGGCAGCCTTCATTTGCCACCCAAGTAGCACAAATTACTTTTTAAAAACGCTAACAATATCTACTTCGTCCTTTTATAAAGTTTAATGCTGTATAATTAAGGATTAACTACAATTTTTCACTATTAATGGAGTACCTATACCGGGTGGGGCAATAGTGTGGGGAAGTCCGATAGCTCCTAAACTGTAACAGCTAGAAAAATCGTTCTAATACGGATGTAAACAGTGGATAGAGGCGCGTCTAGAGAAATTATTTTCAAACATTCGGGTGTCGCACAAAAGTGTAGCATGCTTAAGGTAATTTTTTTTTAAATTGAATGCCCCAAATATTTTTGCATATTTAACACCTCTCTTGGCAGGTTTATTCATATTTAAAATTTTAGCGCCATCTAATGACCGGTTTAGAAGTTATAAATTTTTTTTCAAAAAAAATTGAGTTTTACATTATCCCACTTAACAGTTTACCGCTTTCACGGCTGCAACTGTGAAGACGAATTTAAGTAGGGATTTTGTTGCAGGGGCTTGTAGGGTGCTCTTCTTTAAAAGAAAATGGACCCGCCATGTACAGAGTGTTCAAAATTAATTTTTAAATTTAGAGAACTTCAAAGCTAAAATTCACAACATTTTCAAATGGAACATCCTGTATATCTTGTACCTTTGTGATGCAGAATTAAATAACGAACATTTTTTGTATGTACGTCCCTATAGATACCTGTAACCACTTTTGATTTATTGAGAAAAAACTGCAAGAAGTACACAATTAAAAACAATTATTTATTTAAAAAATCTAGGTTTTTCAAATAAAACAAAAGAAAAAAACTATAACAATTGCTCCATATGTGGCCCATTTGCATGGACACACATTTCGATGCGCCTTTGGAATGATCTTTGTACGTTTCTTAACATTGATACTTCTAACGTGATACTTCTAAAAGCATGTATTATTCTAACCTTCATATTTTGGATTGTGGTTGGTGTCTCTGTATAAACAATTTCTTTCACATATCCCCATAAAAAGAAATCCATTTATGTAAGATCAGGGGATCTGGCAGGCCATTTAGTGGGTCCATTCCTTCCAATCCACTGATGTGGGTAGATATTATTTAGGTGGTCTCTTACTACATGTAAATAATGCGGTGGAGCACCGTCTTGCTGAAGCCACATCCCATTTCGGATCCTTTGAGGAAGGTTTGCCAATAATTATGGCAGATAGTTCTCCAAAAAATGAAGATAAATAGCTCCAGTTAATGTACCATCAAAAAAATGTGGCCCTATTACAGGTTCTCCAATAATTCCCCCGCAAACGTTTATGGACCATCTGTGCTGGTTATCAAGTTGTCTCAAAAAGTGGGGATTTTCTGTAGCATAATAATGGAAATTGTGCCTGCTAACAAATCCATTTTTATGAAACGTTGCCACATTAGTGAACAAAACATTGTTGAAGAATATAACATCGTCTTGCATTTTACCTATGGCCCAATTACAAAACTGTAAACGTTTTAGAAAATCAACATCAGTTAATTCCTGGTGCATTTGAATGTGATATGCATGAAACTTATTTTTCTTTAAGATTCGACCAACAGAACGTCTACTTATTCCTACAGATGAACTCACTTCTCTCTGACTAACATGGGGATTCTCAATCGTTGCCAGCACAACAGATAACTCATTTTCTTCGTTCACAACATTGTTAATTCGTTCACTTTTTTCATACTGTACATTGCCGGTCCTCACAAATCTATCGAGCAGGTTTTGAAAGCTGTGAACTTTCTAGGGAGCCTCCTCAGGATACCGTTGGTGGTAAATTCTGCGGGCAAGCAAACAATTTATTTCCAACTCGCCCAAAATAAAAGTCATATCTACAAGTTCTGCATTACTAAAATTCATTTTGAAAAACTAAAACACCTACTAGAACTAAACACTGATGGTCGATAACTGCGAGAAATGTACGTTTTGCATACGTGCACAACAATTGCTAGATGCTTTAATGTTTTGTTGAACAAAAACAACCAACACACTTCACAACTAAATAAATAATTGTTTTTAATTGTGTATTACCGGTGATTAGATGAATAAACCTGCCAAGAGAGGTGTTAAATATGCAAAAATATTTGGGGCATTCTATTTAAAAAAATTACCTTAAGCGTGCCATACTTTTCTGCAACACCCTGTATATTTGAAAATAATTTCTCTAGATGCGCCTCTATCCACTGTTTACATCCGTATTAGAATTTTTCTAGCTGTTACAGTTTAGGAGCTATCGGACTTCCCCACACTATTGCCCCACCCGGTATAATGAATACTTTAGTAAAGCTTTATGATCGTAGAGAAAACGTTGACAGATATACGTGTAAAAAGTCTCTTCATTCAACTCACATCCTTTAAGACACTCGCTCGTACCTTGCTCATGTGTTAAACCGTTCGTGCAATAAAGAATGTCTTTTTACACTTATATCTTAAATCACTAATTTATATACAATATAATCTTTTTTACCTTGTTCTTTTACCATGCCAAAACCATTTAGTTTGCAATCGAAAAACTTGATAGCCTTTTTAATTAATTATTATAATTTAGTTCATTAATTCGGAAAGAGCGTGATAATTCTGGATCTTTATTACGTTTAACTTCAGTACCAGAAGTGTGTCTTAAAATAGAATATTTTTAAATATACAATTCGTTTTATGATCTGTTTCTAAAAAGTAATATTTGTAAAGGGTAGCTAGGCTTTGGGTATCGGCAAAAGTGCTGTTTGCAAGGTATCTGCAACTATTAAAAGCGGTAACCTTCTTAGTGATCCGAAGATCCTGCTAGAAATAGAAAAAGGAGAATTACTGACTTAGACCACAACCAAAGATTCGCATTACAAGATGCAATATATGACATGTTTGAAAAGAGTCGATATCCTTCATTAATTCTATACATGTAACAATATGTTAATGACCTTTACAAAATTTTTGCTTCTAGAAATACCGGTTAATTTGGATTTAATTTTGAAATATGTAGGCATGTAATATTACAATAATTATTACAAGCCTCGAAATACTTTTTAGGAATTACACCATGTTGTTTTACGTTGTTTAAATATATAAGAAGAGACCAAACACATTCATATAAGAAGGTATTAAAGTGGACCAATCAAGAAAACGGTTTTGTTTTGATAAAGAAAGTTAGGTTAGTTGTTAGTTAATAATTGGGTGATATATATTAAAGTTTGTAAGAGAGAAATTAAACGAATTTCAATTAAGAATTTTATTTTCTTTGCGAGATATCAATCTCATTTTTATTTAGTTGTAACTACATAGCCAAAATACACACCATTTCACAAACACTCCTAACCTAACCTAATATTGAAAATGAAATATCAGAAATTATTGGCATTTTCATCTTATAGTTATTTATGTATTAAGGGCATAATCTATTAGATTATGGCATGAGAGAATGTTTAAAGCCCGACGAAGGAGGGCTTTTAATTTCTCGAGGGCCATTATCTTGATTATGCCCGTGGTACATACAACGTTTTATTTTATTTTGCTTCATGGAAAGGATAATTGCAAGCAATTGCACATTTCATTTTGAAAAAATGTAATAGTTATAATTATTTATTAAAATTGTTAGAACTCTATAGAAACGTTTTCTTTGTATCTTAGCAACTTTATACGCCCTCGGGCTAAAAAAGCCAAATTACGCCCGCAATTGAGTGCCAATAAAGGCGATTATCATGTCAAAATAAAATAAATATCTTTACAAAGCAAGTCACGTGACTAATAACGTAAGCCCTCTGGTTGATTAAATGGTCTATAATTCGCTATACAAAGTCAATTATTGAATAAAATGGCACAATATTGAATTTTTTTTAATTCTTGTATTATAAGTGGAAAATATGGTTTATAAAATCAAAAAGAATAGTACACTCTATACCTGGCTCCGCAATTTACATACCGTTATCCGATATGTACGGATGAGCGCGTGCCACTCTCCGCGATATATCTCGAGAACGGTTGATCATACGACAAAATGCATCAAACAAAAATTGTAGATAATTTTATGATCTACAAGCTTTATACGAACCTTAAATAACATATGACGCATAGAAAACGAGATAATTGCGAAAAAAACAATTTTCGTGACCTTTGACCTTTAATATTGTGACGTAGACACGAGATTATAGGAGACTTTTCAGCCAGTCTTCAGAACGTCAAGACAAAGGTTCATGCAAAGATACAGGTTTCTTACTTTCATTAACGTTCTTTACTGTAACGTCCTTGGAGGAATTGCTGATTACTTTTAAAGTTTTTTGTAATGGGTTCCTACCCACGGTTCCTACTATATTATATAGAAGATTTTTCTGTATTCACAAAACAACTGGAAAAATTCTAGAACGTTTCCCGATACTTTAATTTCTTTAAGAGAAATCTATACAGAGTGTATTATGGGTTTTGTTACTAATTATTTCAGAGGAATAGTCAATATAGTAAAGTTTTAGATCTTTCCGAGTACAGCGTAAATGGGAAATTCACTAATAACATTTACTATGTTGAATTTAGACCTTATATGGAACAGAATCACTAATCAGAATGTGCTACCAGTCTAAGAAATAGACGAAGAGAGTACAATGAACCTATTTTTACAAAATATTATTAGCTACTAGCTATAACACTAGCTTTCAAATTAATCTACGGCATCAATAGGGCCTTTCGTTACAGAAATATTAGTGGCGCATGCGCCGCGCGAAAGTGAATTTTATGAATGTTTGCAGAAATGTGGCAACATTGGCGATTGCGATTAACTGACAACTGTCAAACGTATTAGGTTAAATGGTGAAAATAATAAAAATAATATTGCACTTGCTCTTGCACATGCATTAGTAATTCGCGATTCTCGGCAGTTACATAAGAAAAATGTGCATTAGTAATGTTTAAAAATCTTAAAAAGGGATAAATAATTTACTGTCCTTTGCTCAAAATATTCAGGTGCAATAACATTGCTGTGAAACTTCACAAGTTTTTCACCTATTGGATTCCACACGGATTCATCAAAATCGATTCTTTCACAATGAAAACATTGTTGTGACCACTTTATACTAACTATATATATATATATATATATATATATATATATATATATATATATATATATATATATATATATATATATATATATATATATATATATATATATATATATATATATATATATATATATATATATATATATATATATATATATATATATATATATATATATATATATATATATATATATATATATATATATATATATATATATATATATATATATATATATATATATATATATATATATATATATATATATATATATATATATATATATATATATATATATATATATATATATATATATATATATATATATATATATATATATATATATATATATATATATATATATATATATATATATATATATATATATATATATATATATATATATATATATATATATATATATATATATATATATATATATATATATATATATATATATATATATATATATATATATATATATATATATATATATATATATATATATATATATATATATATATATATATATATATATATATATATATATATATATATATATATATATATATATATATATATATATATATATATATATATATATATATATATATATATATATATATATATATATATATATATATATATATATATATATATATATATATATATATATATATATATATATATATATATATATATATATATATATATATATATATATATATATATATATATATATATATATATATATATATATATATATATATATATATATATATATATATATATATATATATATATATATATATATATATATATATATATATATATATATATATATATATATATATATATATATATATATATAATTTTATACTAACCTCACAATCAGTTCGTTTTTATTTCCCCTTGTACAAACATTTCTACACTTTAAAAACCGTTGAAGCTGCAATTTTGTCAGTTCTGATGGTCTCTTATTTCCCAATGAAGCACCAGGCACGTCATTTTCATTTAAAGTAACACTATAAAAAGGCAAGGAAGTAGCCATCTTTTTGTTGTTGTGTTTGTTTCAAATGACAGTTGACGATGTCCTGCTGGACAATGTTGCCAGATCATTTTTTTGACTCAAACGCGCTCTATGAACCGTTTAAGTAACTATGCAGTTTCAACAACTGAGCATGCGCACTCGTTGCTACGAAAGGCCCTGTCAGATTGATTTCATGTTTTTGTAAGAACATTCTGATTAGTGATTTTATTCCATGAAACTGTGCTTAATAATTCTTGTATTTACACTTAATGTCTAAATTCAATGTGGTAAACGTTATTAGCGAATTACCCATTTACAACGAATTACCCATTTGTAGTGCCCAGAAGATAGATTAATTCAAATCAAAACAAAAACCTAACCTCTAATTCATTCGTATCTGCGTTACTTTAACTGGAAAAAGGCATTCAAAGTACTATTATGGATGATGAGATATCGTTTGGCTTTATTAGAAATTTTTATCATCAGATTCGTCTAAGGATAAGGAAATTGAAGCTATTATTGAATATTTAAATGAGAAACAACCATTATGCAAAGTTCCTAATTTCCTGGAGACGATAAATTCATTTTCTGACGAATCGGTATAGGTTTGATATAATAATAGGTACGCAATACAATTAGGGCTGTCAGGTGTCCCGATTTAGGCGGGACAGTCCCGATTTTGTTTAATTTGTCCCGCGTCACGCCTAGACCTTAAGCGGGACGCAAAAATCCCGATTTTCAAAGATAGTGAACATTATGACATAATTCACATCACAATAATGCCAATCGGTAGTATCATCGCAATTTATAGCCTAAATTGTGTTTCAAAATGTTCTAGGCCTTATATTTCTATTTTTCTCCATACCTACGGATGCTTCCAATAATAGTTATTTACATTACAAGCTGTGAAAGTTTACTTTTAGGTGCGTAAGCGTAGTCGAGGTTAGTTAAAAACACTGAGCACCTGATAGGGCTTTCGCAGCGTGTAATGTATTAAACTTTTCATTCTCCCCTTGACATTTATTAACCACCGCAAATAAATAAATAAAATGATGATTCAGTGATTATAATAAAATAATGTTTGTAACGGATGTTCATTTAAATTCGTAATCTAGCAACCTTTGGAATTTTAATGAAAGAAGGCAGAGCGACAGATATAATACGTCGCAGATAGAGACAGGCAATAATCCAAAGGTTGCTAGATTACGAATTTAAATGAACACCCGTTATATACAACAGTATTGTTACCAAGGTATGTTGACAACAGCCACCTTATAATATTATATTTTAAAAAATTGACACATTTACTTCGTTGTTGTTCAGGGCCGAAAGTTTTTCATACCTAGCAACCGCCTCGCATGTTTTACTTTCACTTTCGATTGCCTTATCAAGATAGAAAGTTACACTTTCGTAAAAGGATAATGAAAAGGTATTTTTTAATAGCTTTTCACTTTCAGTAGTAGATTATAATATGATCTTTTTTTTTTAGAAAATTTAAAAATGTTTCCACTAATAGTTAAATATTTTAAAAGGAATAGCGGCGTTCATACGAAGCTTCTTTCATTCTTTGAATTGTCTGACGAATCCTCAAAAAACGTTGCATCTAAATTAGTAAGTTTAGCAGAGGAAACAATTTATTATGTCCAACCGATATAACTGCCTTCTCTGCTGATAACACTTCAGTTAATTTTGGCAAAAATTAAATTTTGCAAATTCTGAAGAAGTTTGAAATTACTGGTCTAAATCAAGATTTACTGTTCGAGGAGTATTGTAAATTGAAGTTTTTTCTTGCTAACACTAATGAAAAATATAAAGCGCTTGCTTATGATCAAAAATGGGTCGAATTCTTTAACCATGAAGAGTGTCCAAATTTGGAGGGAAAAAATTGTAATTTTGTCTTTTCCTTGCCTCATTCAAACGCAGCCACTGAACGCGTGTTCAGCTTTATGACTAAAGTATGGAGAAAAGAGAGAAACTCCCAATTAATAAAAACAGTGGAAGCCGAGCTATTGGTTAAATTCAATTTTAACATGACCTGTAAACGACGCGAGAAAAGAGTTTATTAAAATAGCAAAAGGAAGCGAAAAATATTTATAAGTAGGAAGTTTTTCTTTTATTTTTATTGTTAAAATGGACATGTATTTGTTTTTGCATCAAAAATGTTAATTTTTATTTTGTTACGTATATTGTTAAATGTACAGTTTTATTGGCAAATAAACTCTTTTGATACACCCCCCTTAATTTGATGTTTGAGTTGAGCCTTTGATGTCCAAGTGTCCCGCTTTTTGGTTTTGGAAACCTGACAGTCCTAAATACAATATTTTATTAATCGTTCAGGCTCAGTTTTGCGACCCACGTTTAATAAATAAATTCCTGGCCATGTTTCAAAACAGTTAGTATTGCCAAGTGTTTTATTATTATTAGTTATAATAATTTATATAATAATAGTCACACAGACATACGGCGATCGAAATGATTTTATTCGGTTGTGTATTGTGAATCACTCGTCGATCAATCTAAGGTCAATCTACATAAGAGCAATAACGTCATACACGTTTTGCGAGCAACCACAGAGCAATCTGCAATTGAGCATTCCGAGCTTCACTTGTATATTTGTTTATTAATTTGCGTAGCTACTAAAGCTATATTTAGAACTAGTTTCAATTTATCTGCTGAAACATTTTTAGCTACACTCCGCCGTTTAGCAAATTTCGCTTAAGCTAATGCTTGGCATTTTATGCCCCCTTCAAGGATCTCACTTTGGAGGCATCTGGGAATCGAGAATAAATCAGTAAACAGCCACTTTTAGTTTGTGTCATAGGATCTTAAATTATTACCCATAAAGAATTATACATTATTTTATGCCAAATAGAGGCTATTCTAAACGTTCACACGACTCTTGGTGGCTTTGTAAATATTTTCGGTTTTTATCTTTTGTTTTGTTTAACAATTCATTTTTTCTAGAGCATATCATATCCTCTTTCGTATTATTTTACATTTTCTTTAAATTTAAATATTCACGGGTTTATTTTTAGCAATAAAATATCTTTCTGATAAAGGGTCTTTTTTGGTTACTTACCAGACCTTTCACATTTTTGAATGCGCGTGTGCATAGGACGAATTGCATCACATGGTGAAAGCGCTCCATATTTTTGTCGGCCGCTTGTATAAGTGCGTGCACAACAATTTCCCACGCATTCAACAAACTCATATCTGTATTTTAGGTTATAATTTATAGTAAATCATAAACTTCATGGAGCGGCCTCACAGTTTGTCTACAAACAAACCTCAAAACACCTTCTGCTTTATGAAGCGGTTTTAATTCAGCGTAAAATAAAACTCCGAATAAAATATAAAGCGCATTTACGCTGTCTGCCATCTGTCACATTGTCCGAAGCAAGCGCTGCGCAGTTTTTTCAATTGGCTATATCGCTTTGCAGCTTTCGAACACACCTATTTGTAACTTTCTAATTTTCTAGATTCGGGAAAGAATTTTAGACCTAGTAGTACTGCGGCTCAGGGGTCACAGATTGCAGACCCCGAATTAGGGGTCCCCTGTTGGCTACCACTAAGCAAATTTTTCATAATTAATTACTAATTAGACTATTTCTTCTATTCAATAATAATAATATAATAAGTACCTATCTTTTTTATTTCGTTTATTTTAACGATAATAATTGTAAAATTGAAGGTATCATTCAGAAAGACATTAAAGAAAGCCACATAAACAAGAAATAGTTACCTGGAATCTTTACAAAAGTTGAATAATTTACCTTCTTTGTTTTCTCTTTTTCTTAGTAATCAACAATATATTTTAATTAGGTAAAAAAATCGTTTCAAACGCTATACAGTAAATACAAACATGATGGCACGTAATGTCAAAACGTAATTAATTATTTAGATATGAAAAATAATGTTTTGAATTTAAACAGTAATGCCGCCAATTAGATGGAAATCAGTAACTGATTTTTGATTGGTTCTAATTAGAAGCCACAACATAGCCAACGCCTTTGTTTCCGGTATTTCTTTTGTTAACCGACACGTCAACGGTGCTGGCTTCCGCTTTGCCGTAGGTGCGCCCCCGATCACAGTTCGATTCAGTTCGATTTGCATATAATGGCATAGTGGCGCCTCGATCTTTTCATCATTGCAGTGGCGGCTCGTTGCTTCCTAGGAAGGTAAGGCTCCAAAAAAAACTGCTGAAAAACCCAATTTAATCTGTGGGCTGTGCAATGTGTAAATAATGCTAAAGGTGGTCCAGATCCAATTTCGGGTAGTTTAACTCTCCGGTCATAACGCTAGCATCATTGTAACATTGCATAACTAATTTTTGTTTAAAATTAAAGGGTTATAAAACGTTAGCCATTAGATCAAATATTGCATTTGCAGTTCTATCAGCACTTACGTCAAAAAATCCTAAATATCGTTCTTTTAAATTTCCATTATTTACAAACCGGGCAGTAATGGGGCATTGTGATTTTTCGCTAATGTCTGTTGCATCATCAGCAATTATTGCAAAATAATTATTAATTTCACTGTCATTAGATTCTCTTAAATAATTGTGCAACAAGAAATTAATTGATTTTGAATAGTTTTTGACTGAGAGTAAATAGTTATTTACATTACAAACTGCGAAAGTTTAGTTTTAGGTGCAAGGTGTTTTTGATTGGCCGAGGCGAAGCGTAGCCGAGGTTAGTTAAAAACACGGAGCACCTGAAAGGGCTCTAATGTATTAAACTTTTCATTCTCCCCTTGACATTTATTAACCACCGTAAATAAATAAATCAAATGATGATCCAGTGATTATAATAAAATAATGTTTGACATTATTGACATTGGCACTACATTGAGCTTAATCAAGCACTCAAATATTTATTTAAAATTGCCACGATTATCTAAAGTAGTCGATTCATCATAGCCCCGAAATGGCAATTTCTGACTGCCTTATAAAATTGTAACGTCAATTAAATAACACATAAGTTGCCGATCTTTTTACATTCTTATCATTATAAAATTGTATTTAAATATGCGTGTTCTAGCAAAGCTTCTATAACTGTAGTAGCTTTACGTTCAATACGCTTAAGACCTAGAAATTTTTTAATATGTTCTTTTGAATCGTTATATTCTTTACGCCTCTGGAAAATGCTTTTAATCATTATAACCTGTACTGTCTTAACCATACATTTTTAACAGTTCTCAGTAATTACTGCCACGGAGCCACTTATGAAAATTATGAAAAGTCCGATTTTGTAATTTGTCAGCAGACATAACATCGATTTCTGGCGTCGGACGTTACTCTAAAATGTGTTGCTATTCTATTTCATTACGCCTTAGAAATGGTTTTTCTAGTAATCCCCGACTTTTTTCACTAATATACCTAAATGTTCCCGTGAATACCTTATAAAAGCACCTTATAGATAGCACACAAGTTAATCACGTTAAAATACGATTTTGAAAAGTAAAACAAAACACGAAAGAAATCGTCTTCGGTAGTATTCGGACGGAGGTCGCGACGATAAAATAACATGATACGAATCTGGATCTTTCATTGATTCACGAAGCTGTGAAAGCCTCAATTCTGCCTATAGGAAGAGTATACGATCGATAAACCAAGTCGCTGCGCTGTAATGAGCCAGCGAATGCATACAAATGCATGAACTGAAGTTTGAAATTTTGAGCCTCATTGATTCTGTTTATCGCGCTGCGTTGGGTATGCGCATGTAAATACATTTTATTATAAAATAAGCTTATTTATATTAAATTGAATATTTTTAATCTAGAAAGTATTGATAGAATAAATTTATTAACATAGTAATAAAAAGATAATTGACGGTAAAATATTTAGATTTTATTTAGTAATTATTTGGTTTCGTTTAGGTAAGGCTCAGTCTCACTCACCAACTTGCCGGAAACCTTTCAGCGAGTAACAGGGCCCGTATTCTTGAGTTTCGCATACGAGATGACGTAATTCTCTATTACCTTCTAAAATTCGATTGGCTAAGTTGCATCTTATGACGTAAAAATTACGTCACCTCGTATGCGAAACTTGTTCGTATCAGTTCAAGAATACGGGCCTAGGTCGCTAAGCGTGCTATATATCGACACTCCATGGTAAATTTATATCACTGATCTCCATTATAGTCAAATTAGCCATCATATTAACTAATATTTTCGACGAACAAAAAGTTCGTCTCTGAATTCGTGAAGTCTGTTTGTCTGTCTGTCGCCTTTTTTAAGTTTTTCTTTTTGGAATCTTATAGTACATCAAATTCTAAGAAACTTTTGGTTGAAACATTTTTTGTATCTCTTCGGGAAAGTGGTCAAAATGACCACCGAAAATTCTGATAAATTTTTGAAAAATGAAAATTTTTGTATTTTTTAAAAATTTACGATGAAATAAACATTTTTAGCAACAAAAAAAAATCGAAAAATTTCAGGACTTAGAATTTTAGTTTTTATGACAACGAATGTGTTATGTCAACATTAGTTTTCATACAATCAACCGTTGTTTTTGTTCGTCATAGCAATGCTAACTCTGCGCATTCTCACTAGTTTTTATATAATTCCATATTTTTCTTAATATTTATTTCTTTTTTAATGACTGATGAACTAAAAAACATGTTTTCTAAATTTTGGTAAACCAGTGAGATGTAAAACTCTCGATTTTAATAATCATCAGTCTACACTTCTACAGCTATGTAATGATATTGCAGAATTTGATATTTGGAGTATATATATTTGAGAATATAATTCACGTGTCACATGGTACATTTTTTATTAATTTCATTGGTGAAAGTACAAAAACAAACTCGCAGAATAGGCTATCAAATCGATGATAATTCTATCACCGCATGTTGACTGTCACCTGTTTTTAATAAATAAAATTGTTTACTGTCAAAGTGACAGAAAGTTTCAGTGTTTATTTTCTTTCAACGTTCATTATATTCTCTCACCAAATATAACACGTGTTATGATTAATCAACGATGATACCACTCGTTAAAACCTTTAGAAAATTGAACTCGTGCTTCGCACTCGGTCAATTTTCATCGGTTTTAACTCGGGCTATCACCGATGATAATCATAACACTAGTTATATTATCCCCGATAATATATATACTCCAGACCCTATAAGTTTCAATACACATCACATCCTATACACGTCATAACCTTAAATGATGTCATTAATTTAGTATGTTTACATTCTTTAATGAAAGTATTGCGATGTATGCACAAATGAAAAAAATCGGGTTCAGGTTGATGTGTAAACAAGAAACAGCAATATTTCCAATAGTCAAAAGACAAATATAAAAGTATATAGCATATCATATCATACGCAGTTAATTTTTTTGCAGTTTGCATTTTGACTTTATATACTCAAAGTACCTATAATAGATGGGAATAAATAAGATGATGTTAATACTGCATTACAGTAAAATCTACTTACATGTGAAAAATAATAACTAAAAAATACCTTTAAAACAAGCACTCTTTATTTTTGTAAAGTTTACAAAAACAGCCCTTAAAGAATTTGAAAAGATTATTGATGACGTGCATCGGAACTTACATGGCGTGGATTATAGCTAAGCTCGATAATTAGATCTAACTACAGCGTGGAAATAAATGATTTTCATCAAGTTCCCTTTGGAATTTTTTCACATGTAAATTTTTCTGTACCGCTCTACTTTTTTTGATTTAGTACTAAATTAGTTCTGTCAATAAATGAAATCAATCTGTCAAACAATTCATAGAATTTATTGAATTTGAGGTTATGGTACTGCCTTCTCTATTTTCGTAGAGCGGCACGTCGTGCTTTTACATGGGGAATGCAATGGTAACTTGATGAAAATCATTTATTTCCACCCGTATTAATCTGATTGCCCGAGTAACTATAGTGAGGATTGTCTTATTAACAATAGTTCCTATAATTAACTCGAGTAATCAGATTAGTTGGATGTAATTTCCGAACTCAGCTTAAATAGGAAGAAACAAAATATACAAATGGTCGTTGCATTATTGAGCAACAACTAAAATATTCGACAGAGAAAGATATACATTGTCCCCGACTCTTATAACAACGCCAACTAATTTTAATTTAGAAACTTTAACTAATAATACACCGACAAACAAGAAATACGCAACGAGAATACTTAACTATACAGATTTTACCCATAATATATTACCCGCGGCTGCATATAAAAAAGATTTTGGCCACTAAACAAAAAATATCGGAAGAGAACTTTCTTCCTTTCTATGTTACACCGATGTGTAACTTCCTATGCTATATACAGCTCCTTTTCTCACGCCAGAAAATTCTAAAACTACAGAAAATCAACCAGAAACTATCGATATAGAACAAGCTCCGTCGTCTCCAACAGCATTGACCTCTTCAAAAGAAAGAAAAGCAACAGAAAGTGCAATACTGTCAGATAACTAGTAGAAAATCAACTACTGCCGAAATCGAAAGCTAAAAGATAGATAAGAAAATGGAAAATATCAAACGAAAGCTTGTAAGAAATTCAGATCAATTTGATAGTGATACCAGTTTTGACGACAATTAAGATGATGCTATAGACATTGTAACTGCTTCAGTACTGATCACTGTATTTACAGAAGAACTTTTGCATCAAGAAGTAAAGATAAGTAAATACGAATTAGAATGTGAATTAAATGGACAAAAGATACATAATAGAAACGAAGAATAATGAAGTTGTTTTAATTATAGATTCGACGATAAGCTCGACGACGGACCGCTACTGTTCCCTATAATTTAATTTTTGCAGCCCTGTTTCAAGGTAAGACGCAACTATGCCCTGCCTCTGACTTCGCGGATTGAGCTTGAGATTGGGAGGTTGGCAACGTAGATCATACGTGTCGATTTTTTGTTTTTCATTCGTATCCTTTGTTCTTTTGGTGCGAGCTGTCTGGGTGACCGGACGTCTGTTGATTCAGAATTTTTTTTTATTGATTTCGGGTGTGTATTTTACAATGCAAGAGTCTTCACCAAATGGTAATGTAGATTTAATAAGATTATACGATGTTTTTGGCTACCTTAGGGCCACTCTAGGTGATCTTTCAAATATCAAACATAGAGAAGGTAAATTTTTGCCACGTTTGAACTTTGCGCCTATAAAGTTTTACTTTTAACAATGTTCGTAGGAAACGAAGAGAAAATATCTGAGATTATTGATAAAGTGAAAGACTACCTAGCTAGTAGACATCTCATAGTTGACAACAGGGCTGAACTAAATGTTGATGTAATATGTAATTCGGAACTTGAATCTATTTTCACCTTATTTATTGTTAATACTGAATTTAACAGTATTGATAGTATATTAGGTATCAGAGAGTTTGCACATTTTATAGAAGCCATCCCTTCAATTTCAAAATGTGTACTTGTGAATATAATCGTTGCTATATCAGTAAAGCAATGTTGTCCATTGCTTTCAAGATTGCCATGTGTTATTGGAAAAGAGATTTTCGAAGAATTTCTTATTTATTCAAAACGCTGTACACCACCAGAGCTATTATTGGAATCGGTTCATATTTCAAGCACAATCATGACGATGCTGAAAGATTTGGATGCAACGAATCAACAGGTGTGTATGAAAGTATTGTCCATTTCATAGTTATAGATATCAAAGTAGGCCATAATTTTATTTTTACATTTTTTTTACAGTGTAGGTATTTTTTTGTTTTACTCATATTTACAACGTATGGTTAATAAAATCAGATTTGCAAAGCTTCATAGTTAGAATTACTAAATGCTAAAATAATTTGCAGATTTATTTTTATTGATGCAATTGATTATGGAGGATTAATAATTTATAATCAGAAAAAGTTAAATACAAATAATTTTATTGAAAAAATTTACCTATTGATGGTTTATTTTATGTTAAATAACAGTACCATAAATGACAAACAGAATGACTTTCAGTTTTATCTTCTAGCATTATTGGGTCATACCATAAAAATGTAATAAATGCTTTTACTTCTATTAATAAAGGAAAAAAATATTACTTTTAAATAGTAAGAGTGAGAAAGATACTTAGCAACGATATATACTACATAAACCTACTACATTTTATTGTTTGTAGTAGCTATTAAAAAAATATATAAAAATCTGCCTACTCTGGATTCTACAGTCAATTAATTGTGAAATAATGCAATAAACTATAACAATATTGTTTGTTTTGTATTTTGCTTAAATAAATCTGATTCCTTATCTATAAGTAATACAATTAAAAAATTGTATACTATAAAAACATTGTTACAAACAAGCTTTTTGTTGCAAGAAGACAAGGTTTACAGACCAACTGGAAGGTCTGCAAATGGGTGAGTATGACAAAAAGTGCTTGTGGCCAAATGTTTAATATATTTTTTAATAATGATTAAATTTTTTAATAAGATTTGCATTTTGGTTTATACACTGTGTCCAAGATAAGAATGCACAGCATGGGGATCTTGAAAACGGTAAAAGATACAGGTTGGCTTAAATTAGGAAAAAGTTGCACTATTTAGAGTATGTTTACATGCCGATCGCAGAAATCCATGATTGTCGATCGTTTTCGAAATTTTCCAAAAAATGCAATTTTTTGGATTTTCGATTTTTCCAATTTTTGTATTTATTTTAAAAGATATTAAAAAACTAATGACACTTTTTCATTGTCACTTTTTAAGCTCTACAAAATGGCGTCTTCAAATTTTTTATCCGATGTTTCATCTTCGAGAAATCATCCTCGACTTAATTTTTTTATATGGCCACAAAAGTAGAAACACCTTGTATACGGTAGCATTTTTTATTACAAATTCAACGATGTATCACACATGCTTCTAAAGCCAAAAAACAGAGAAAATTGAATTTTAATATTATTTTAGATTCTTAATCTAGTAGGCATTGGAAAAAGAATTCAAAGATTATTGCAAGTGTTCAAATAAGTTCCCATTATTTTCTAGACACAAGTATGCTCTTTGTACAGTTGAATTTAAAACTTTGGCTAACATTTCTGAGGAGATTGTGTTAACTGCTGCTATAACCGATGCCAATAATTGTTCTTCAGTTTCAAAAGTTGAGTCATACACTTGATTTTTTACATAACCCCACAGGAAAAAGTCTAACGGGCTCAAATCTAATGATCGGGCTGGCCAAGCTACTTCACTGTGAGTTCCAATCCATTTTTCAGGAAACCTCTGCTACAAATACTCCCGTACATTTCTTGAGTTATGTGCTGGGGCACCATCTTGCTGAAACCAGCAGTTGTTAATTATTGCTAGAGGTAATCCATCCAAGGCGTCTTCCAAATCAGTCTGCAGCAGGTCAAGATACTGCTTGGAATTTAAATTGTTGTGATAAATAAAGGGTCCTATTATTCTGCTACCTAAAATACCTATGCACATATTAAATCCAAATCGGTGTTGATTTTGTTTTTTTAAATGAGGATTGTCTGTTGCCCAATAATGTTTGTTACGCCGGTTGAAAATGCCATTGTTGGTTATCATGCTTTCATCAGACGAAATTACTTGAAAAGGAAAAGTTTGATTTTCTTGACATTTTCTGATATACCATTCACAAAAACTTGCTCGCCTTCTCTCGTCACCAGGTCTAAGACCCTGACAAATTCTAAATTTATATGGATGAAATTTATTCTTTTGTAAAATGAAGTGGGCTGTAGATCTAGCTACCCCAGTCTGACGCTCAATTAATCTTGTGGATATTTCTGGATTTTCAACAATGGCTAGTAGAACAGTATTCGCTTTTTCTTCGTTGGATTGTTTTTTACGAGATGAAAGTGGTTTTTTGAATGAACCAAATTCCTTTAAATTAGATACCAAACGTCTAAACATGGATTTCTCAGGTTGTCTTCGTTCAGGATAATTATCAGAATACATCTGCTCAGCAGCTACACAATTTATGTGGCACAAGATGTAACACGTCAACATATCAAATTTTTCTTCGTTTTTGTGAGATTTCCTCTTTCCATCGTAACACAAATAAATTAAAACACTTTAACTTCTTATAAACAAAACAAACAACTTCAAAATACGTTAGAATGTTTTTAACAATAATGTGACAGATCAAATAGAAATATTGCAATTGTTCCAATGCCTACTATTTAAAAAGTAAAAAAAAACAATACTTAATTACATTCTCGGCAGAAGTGTTAGACCATGTTTTAAATTCAGCTGTTTTTTTCTAGGCTGTACTTGTGTCTAGAAAATAATGGGAACTTATTTGAACACTTGCAATAATTTTTGAATTCTTTTTCCAATGCCTACTAGATTAAGAATTTAAAAAAATATTAAAATTCATTTTTCTCTGTTTTTTGGCTTTAGAAGCATAATGTGTGATACATCGTTGAATTTGTAATAAAAAATGCTACCGTATACAAGGTGTTTCTACTTTTGTGGCCATATAAAAAAATTAAGTTGATGATGATTTCTCGAAGATGAAACATCGGATAAAAAATTTGAAGACGCCATTTTGTAGAGCTTAAAAAGTGACAATGAAAAAGTGTCATTAGTTTTTTAATATCTTTTAAAATAAATACAAAAATTGGAAAAATCGAAAATCCGAAAAATTGCATTTTTTGGAAAATTTCAAAAACGATAAACAATCATGGATTTCTGCGATCGGCATGTAAACATACTCTAAATAGTGCAACTTTTTCCTAATTTAAGCCAACCTGTATCTTTTACCGTTTTCAACATCCCCATGCTGTGCATTCTTATCTTGGACACGGGTATATTTATGTTGGCAATATTGACCGTTAACATGTATATACGAAAATTAAAAAATAAAATACACTAAAACAGTTTCGAAAAGAGCTCTCTTTTGATTCTGTTTTTGGTTTCAAAAAGATAGAAAAATCAACACAAAATAGAAAAAAGTAATTATTGGCATTTCACTTGATTAAAAACAATTGACAAAAAATAATGATTAAAATGTGTTAAGTAATTTATTTGTGCTGTTTTAACTAAAATTGAAATCAATAAATACCAACTTTTGAAATAAACAAATTATTCCAAATATATGCGAATTTTTCAGTCGACTTACATTCAAACCTCAAACCACATCAATTCATTGACAATATTTTCATTGTTTAGTTAATTTATAACAGAAAAATAATTAAAAAAAAAAAAATATAATCACATTGTTTCAAAGGTTGTAGAATTGTACTTTAAAAGCGTTTAATTTGTATTTTATTATTTTTGAAGTTTTTGATTTTGTAACTACCAAAATAATATATTTTTAAACTGCATGTTTCTTCCATGTTTATAAGCATCTATACTTGGGCCGCTGAACAGATATAGTAATAAAAAACGCATACAATTACCCCCTCTTTGTAACAAAACCTATCTATTGGTAGCATTCAAATATACCGCTCAAATTGAAAGGCATGTTTAATTGTACCAAAAAGATATGAATTCGTTTACTGTCAAATATCCAGCAATCACTTGTTAGTTGTGCGTGACGCTTGTATAACTAAAATTTTCGTTCATTCATTTTCGATATTCTGTATTTGTTTGTTTGTTTAGTTTTCCGTTCTTTTCTGTTTTGAGTGTTCCCGTTTTCATTTTTTTGTGTTTTGTTATTATTTCGTTCTTTACTGTTTTAAAATCCAAGAGATATGGCCCTTTCTCCTCCAAAAAAACGGCCGCGAATGCATTTTTCGGTATCTGATAAAGCATCCATCCTAAACTTTTTTAAAGCGTGTCAAGAAAAACATCCAACTAATTCGAAAATTGAAAACTTCTAATTTACTGCAAAAGCGGCAGGTAGGCAATTGTAATTTTATTTTGCTTATTACATATTGTGTTATTTCTTCAATATCAATGCTGTAAATATTCATTTTATGACAGGCGTGGGTGTTGCAAGTGTTTATAACTTTCTTCGAGAATATAAGGCTGACCATAAATTCAAGCGGCCAAAGTCATATCATCGAAGTAAACCCATTTTGGACAACATTGATGAGGGCATAAAAAGTGGAGTCAGACGAATAATTCACCAATTTTATCTACAAAACGAACCACCAACAATAGCAAAAATAATGCTTGCTATTAATGATAACGAAGAACTGCCAAATTTCAAAAAAACTACTTTGAGGGCATTGCTGAAGGAAATTGGATTTCGGTAAATATACAATAAGTAATGTTATGTCATTATCTAAATTTATTATTGTTGAAGGTATAGCAAAAGAAAAGAAATGGAATGTTAAAGGAAAAAAATTAAATTGTGGCTTGGCGACGACATTATCTCCAGGAAGTGCGGAAATTGAGGGCAGAAGGGAAACAAATTTATTACTTAGATGAAACGTGGGTAAATGCAGGTCATACAGTGCAAAGAATTTGGCAAGACACAACCATAACTACAGCAAGGCAAGCTTTCCTACAAGGGTTATCTACAGGACTGAAAAATCTATCTGGCAAAGGAAAACGTCTTATTGTGTTGCACATTGGGTCAGAGGAAGGATTTGTAGAAAATGGCCTACTTTTGTTTGAATCCAAGAAGACTGGCGACTATCATGAAGAAATGAACGCCGAAGTCTTTGAAAAGTGGTTCCAAGCAATATTGCCGGCTTTGGAGGAAGGAGCAGTGATAATTATGGATAATGCCTCATATCACAGCAGAAAAGTAGAAAAAGTTCCTTCTTCTTCTTCAGCAAAAAAGGCAGAGATTCAAGCTTGGTTAAGTAAGAACTCTGTTATATATGAAGCCGATATGGTTAGAGCTGAATTATTAACGCTGGTGCAACAACACGCACTGGCGAAAAAGAAATATGCTATTGACGAATTAGCTACAGCAGTTGGTCGTAAAATTCTACGATTGCCACCATATCACTGCGAACTTAATCTTATACAATTAATATGGGCCCAAATAAAAGGAGAAGTAACAAGAAATAATACCAACTTTAAAATCCAAGATGTACGAAACCTACTACTTACTGCAGTTGCTAATGTTTCTTCCGAAATTGGAAGAAAGCAATATCACATACCATGCTGGTAGAACAGGGCATGTGGGAAGCTGATTTAGCAGCGGATATTGTGATCGAACCATTGATTATCAATTTGGAAAATGAATCCGATTCATCAACGAGCTCGGATTCTGATTAATATTTATTATGTAATTCATCGTGTGTACATATTTTATAGTTTTCATTTGTATCCTGTATTCGTTTAGTAGTTGCAGTTTCTGCTCTATATTTATATTGCTCTATAATCTGCATTTCTCTTTTGTATAAAACATTTTGTGCCAAAGATGTATATACTTAAAGCATGTTTGTATGTAAATTCATTGTTTTATTAATAATTCACAGACAAAATAAATGCGTTCACAAACATCGCACTCACGAACTTTTAATGGCAATTTTATCAAATTAATAAAACTGAAATTTTTTAAAATGTATTGTTATTATTTATACTAGCATTTCTCGAAGTGCCATTATTTATAATGAATTAACAATTCATTTCTAAAAATGTTCTATTGTAAATTTGACTTTCACATAAAACCAATCAGAACAATCTGTGCTGCCTTGATTTTTTTTAACTATATCTGTTCAGCGGCCCGGGTATAGGTATATTAAATAATCTTATCATATGATTATGATCACAGCTAATTTTCTGCATATATTTCCTATGTTCTTACAAGAAAGTTTTCCTGATCGCCAATCCAATCAGCCAACAGGCAATTTTAAGGATATCTGTAATTTTCCTTGAAATTTAGCTGTTCATCAGAAAAATGGCCTCAGAAATCGGTAGAACATGTGTCCGAAAAAAATTAAAAAGAATTAAGGTTTATGCTAAAACTGTGAGAATATGCAAAGATTTTGCTGATGCATGGGTCATGGATTCAAATCCCAAGATTGTCAAATTTTCTCTGATGACGACCTTGCACATTTTAGCCCACACACAATAGATCAGCAAGGATTTTGTACTGTAAAGAAAAAAAAAAGAAGAAATATTAATTTTTCCAGTCAGTATTATAGAAAAAAAATACAGATCATTCACTTCAGAATTTTTTTCAATTGAAAAAAAATTGTTTAGTTATTAAGATTTATCAGATTCAAATTATTGGTTAGTCATTTGTGACTAGTTTTAATATTTAATATCAGAACACCATGTAGGTGTAAAAAATTTAAAAAAGATTACTTTATTAATAAAAATAATATTAAAAAATTGATCAGAACCCACAACATGTAGCTCAGATAGGACAATCAGCATTTTGTCACTATTACAAAAATTAAAATTAAATCTCAAAAAATTTTCATTTAAAAAATAAATAAATGTATAAGAAATGATTGCCTTGAAATGTGAGTCTGCAACCCCTAGTCTTACTAAACAGCAAAATGACTAACATTTGAGCCTACACCCAATTTGCCAGAAAGTACTTTTGTAATGTGAAAAAAATGAAAAATTTTACTTTTTCTATTCGCTATTATAAGATAAAATTACTCACAAATCGTTAGTTTTTTCAGATTAAAAAAAATTAAAATTATTAAAAAGATTATTAAAAAATGATCATCTTGGGATTTGAACTCGCAACACGTAGGCCGTCAAGGGCTTAAAAATTAACGATTTTAATTTTTTTACTGTTATAAATAAAATCAGTAAAAATTATGTTTAATTAAAAAAATAATAAATAAATTGTTTAAAAAATGATCACTTTGTAATTTGAGCTTGCAAATCTTGTCAGCAATACTGCACTTAAGACTCCTTTAACCATTAAAATCAATTAAAAAAATTGACTTGAAAAAAGATGATTTGGGATTTAAAACTGCCACACATAGGTCAACAAAGACTTTGTACTAAAAAAATTAAAATTTTTTTACTATATATGCTAATTTCATGCCAAATCACCTAATTTTAAAATATATCCATGCTTCGATATCTCTGATTTTACTCTAATTTTTTCCTTGCATAGATGCATATGAAATGACATTAAATTAATTTTTTCAGATTTTTTGGATGAAAATTGATCGAAGTTGAAGTTTTTGGAAATTTCTAATTTTTGAAAATTCTGCTATCTGACACTTTGCAGCATCTAACTAAAATTGTCACAACTCTCTTATTTTTTGAGTTATCAGGCTCATCCAGGTGCCAGATTAAAGCTAGTTTTTATATCTTTCAGAGTATATGAAGAAATGTGCAAAGTCATTGCACAGAAGAAAAGTTGCAAGCTCTGAAGGCAAAAACTGTCTGATAGCAGAATTTGCAAAAAATCCTAAAAAAAACTTAACCAACTTGAAATTACTTCGGCCATTTTTCATCGAAAAAATCTGGAAAAAATAATGTCATTTTAGATGTATCCATGCAAGCAAAAGTTTTGAATACAATCTTAAGACATTGAAGCATAAGGCTGTAGGTGATTTGGCATCAAATTAGCCTATAATGAATTAAAATTATTTAATCATTTTTAATTAAAAAAATAATTAATAAAGAAAACATCTTGGCATTTGAATCTGATGACCCATATATCAGGCGAGGACTTTGTACACTGCGCCACGACCTCACCTTACAATTTTTAAATACATATGTTTTTCTATTACTTTTTAAAAATATTCAGCCACACATTTTTCCTATTGAACTTATTGGACATGTGGAACCTTAACATTAAGGAACCTGGAACACTAACCTTCCCTTGCTACTGAACTAAAACAAACTATAAATTATTCTCAAACTGTTCCTTGATTATTTACCTTGCAGTATTGATCTGATTATTATTCTTGTCTTTTTTTAAGTTGATAATAATAAGTCGGGACAGAAACAGAAGCCTGAAAGACCTATTTAATTTTCTTAAATGTGCTGTAGTGCAGGAAAATGTACTATAAGTTAGAAAAGCAAATTTTACAATGCAGTCAAAACTTGCAATTAAGGTTGTAACTAATTGTTAATTTTCAGATTTTAATACCATTTAGGTTTAAATTCATCTTATATTACCTCAGTTCAATTTTAGAAATTCTGAACTGGCTCAATTTTTATCTGAGCAACATAATTTTGTTTTCAAATGCTCAGTGGAGTCTTGCAATTAAAAAATGCACATTAGTTTTTCCTTATGGAACCTTTTTCAGCAATGCATCTCAAATGCCTAAAGTAAATCTAATTTGACATTAATGATCATTTCTGCCCCGTGAAGCAGACAACATGGATTTCGTAGGATTTGTTTATTGTGTTGCTGAGGTGGATTGCAATTAATGACGGCAGGCAACCAACAGATGATTGATAACAACCGATGTTCTCAAAACTTAAGGCAAGTAGCGTTGCATAATCGTAAAACAGTGAGGTGGAGGTTAAGGTGGTGGTTTAGTCTGTTAATGGTTGTGGTTTGTTTTGGGAATGAAGGTTTTTTTTAATTGGCTTATTTAAAATTAAATTTTCTTTGTTAATTTCTTTATATTATCAATAATTGTTCCAATATCAAGTTCAAGATGTATTTCATCATGTGTGTCTTTCAGTGTGTTTACTGTTATTATTAGTATTTTGTTTTGCATTTATAGTTTATAGATATTGATTTAAATTCTAGATGTGAAATCCTATGCATTGTAGGCGTGTGAGTATTGGATGATGGACTTGAATAGGAGAATGATTGGCTATAGAGAGTCGCAGGGAGAGTATTTCTGCTTGACACTTCCTAATTTGGATTTTTTATTGCATAAGATTTTTTTTTATTTAGTGCTACCTACAGGGTGTCTGAAGCCACCCATAACATACAGAAATTAAAATCAGAAAAATTTAATAAGATCAGAGTTTGCTGTGCCCTCCTTAGTTTTGAAATATTGATGTAAATGTTATTCTCACAAAACACAAATTTTCACTGCTCCAATAAATTATTTTATAAATGGCAATTATTTTTTCATATTGTGCCAATATAAATGAAATAATATCGAATCATGAAAAGATAAACTAATATGTGTCACCATAATCAACTTTAAATTTTTAAATTACTTTGCAACTGCAAACAACAATTATTGTAATAGTAAGATTTTAGATGTATAGTAATATTTAATTTATTTTATTTCATTTCATATTTCAAACAATTGTTTATAATGATAATAACAGCATAGCTGTTATAATGACTGATAATGACTAATGAAACAATATTGTCAGGTTGTATTTTAATAAAACTGTGAAACTTTTAATAATCTTTATTTATTTCATGATTATGGAGTTCCACAAAATAAGGCTGGAAACAATAAACAAAATTGTTTATATACAACAATTAGTAAAATAAAGTATATCTTTATCACCGTTGTCAATGACACCGGAGTTCAAGACGTTCTTGATCTCCGTTGTTGTTGGCAACGTAAAAATCATTCGATGTTGCATAACAGCCACACGTGACATGCTGCTTTTTATCTCCTTGGTTACGCGTATGATGACAGACAAGGCAACTTGCTTCATTATACAATAAATTCGGATGAATTTTAATAGGGAGAAATTAGGATTGAAATACGAAATAAAATAAAACAACTTATGCAATACGGAGATCAAGCTTCTTTAAATCCTCGAAGATGTTATAACGCCGAGGCGTTATAATACATCTTCTCGGATTTAAAGTATCGCTTGATCTCCTAATTACATAATATATATTTTTGTTTGCCATAAATGTCACTTTGTTATATTTGATGTATTATAATAAGCCACAGCAAGCTCTGACCTTATTCATTTCTTCCCATGTTAATTTTTATGTCCTGGGTGATTTTAGACACTGTATATAACTGGATATGATTAAAATCTTGCGCAATGATTGCTGTATCATTAGTGTATGTCAAAAGTGAAGAATTATTCAGAGAAGCAGTTATGGCCAGAAGATACGAAAACCCAGGGCTGTCGCACTGCAACAGGCATTGCTATGTTACATTAATATGTGCGTACGAGCATGAGAGCGATATACATTACCCCGGGTTTGACGTATATGCCGATCACCACTGCAGACTGGAGAAAGTTTTTCTTATTATTTTCAAGAGCGAATTAATGGCATTTTTTTGGCCAAATTTCTTTTAAAGTTGTATATTTCCAAAACAGCAAATGAGGAAACTACATATTTTCCACTTGTATTTATTTCAAATAAGGAAATAACTATTTTAAGATTTCCATTGTTGAATTCCTGAAGTTTTTTTTCATAATGGACTGCATTAAGTTCTCAGAACCTTGTAATATTTAATGCGTTTGTCACATTTAATGTATCTTTTTGAAAGTCTTCAATGCTTCCTGTTGATTCAACTGCTTTTCAGAAACTTTGCTTGATCAGAGCTCAATATTCCTCTGTTGGTCTAAATTCCAAATAATTAATTAAATTAGGTGGATTTTTCTTCATCATGATAAATTAGACACCTTGTCAGTGTTGGTTTTACATTGCAAGATCTACCCAAAATTGTACTGAATGGTGATAAGATCAAGTAAACATTAATTGAGTTGATTGAGTTAACTGTGTCCTTCATTAAAACGGGTGCTTTGAATTGCTTATCTGCAAAGAACATCTCGGCGACCATAAGAGATAGAAGAAAAGAAAAGAATGGTGCAGTCTGGATCTTTTGAACGATATTTTTAATGCCAAAAACAAAAATTTGTTAACTTCTTTTGTTTTGAAGTGACAGCAAAAAACATGATAATCTCACAATTGGCTTGTTATTAAAGCTATAAAGAAACTGTTTTAACATTATTAAGGATGTTTTATGAACAGAAGTGAATGGTTGATACAGATGTTTATTTATTCATTTCTCATTTACTTCATAAAGTATTTTTACAGGAAAATTATAGTAGTCTGTGGCATGATTACAATTTTTTTTTTTTTTTTTCAAAATGAATAGTTTGTTCGACATATTTCATTTAGTTACACAATAATTAAAAAACTATTATTATTATTATTATATTCACTTACGACAAAAATCGATTGAATTCATTGATTGATTGAAAAATCCATTGAGGATTGGCGTACCTTTTGGCCATTTTGTTAATTTTGTTAAAATACATAATAAGAGCAAGAAGACTATATACAAGAGGTCAAACTCAAGCAGAATGGGTAGGAATTCTGCACACAAAATTTGCCATAGGTGTTCCCAGAGACAGCCAGAGGCTAGCATTAGCGACATGAAGTGGTGATTAATGAAATATCGATAGTTGTTGCAAAAGGTTCCCCAAAAGCAAATTCAGGTGATATAGTGACATAAATTTTGGTTGCAGCAGTTACTAAATAATTAGTGAAATAACATGAATTAACTTTTATCTCTTTAAATAAATTCTTATTATTTTTCATATATAATTTAAGAAGTGGTCTAATTTTTTCCGACAAAATTTATCATTTCATAAATAAGTAACTTTTGCAACGAAAATTACAGGAGTTGACGAAGGAGATGAGTGTAATTTTCCAAAAGCAAAAGCTACTAATTCGGCTTGACAATCCATCGAGTAAATTTTTATTTATTTTGACACTGAGAAAAAACCATTAGTGTTTTTTTCGACTGTAATTACACGAGAGGTCTTTTTTTGTCCGGATAAAATTGATTTTTTTAACGATAATTTGGTTGCTTGGTAAATTGACGATACAAACCACCTACGATAAAAAAACGAGTCCGAAGGACGAGTTTTTTTATCTGGTGGTTTGTAGAGTCAGTTTACCAAAAAGAAACCAAATTAGAGTTTAAAAAATCAATTTTATCCCGGAGAAAAAAACCTCGAGCGTAATTCGATGAGATAATTTAATGAATAATAAAAAGGAATAACTAGGTAATTATGAAGAAGTCAAGAACACATTTATTAACTTGAAAATGACAATTATTAAAAACAATAATCAGGTTCGAGAAAGTTAGCCATGGAAGTTTAAACACATTTTATCCAGATGCAAAGTTAGGGCTAACTTTATCCGATGTCAAAGTGACAAATGTATCGCGGCTTATGGGATTTTTTATACATGAATTAAATTATCAAATATAAATTGTTTGGTATATCTAGAACTGGCTTTTAATGTCAACAATGCATAATAAAAATGGAGTGTAATATTTGCATACGAAAAACCCTAGTAAGGATACAAAGGTTTCCTGCTGGCCTTGTGATGTCTGCAAAGAACTAATTTTCTTAGAATGTTCTGGATTATGTTCTTCAGAAATCAAAGTACTAGAATTAAAATCAAGGAGACTCCTATTATCACTATTATAATTAAGTGATAAACCTATAAATAAATAAACAGCTGAACATTGTAAACTGGTACTGTGTATGTTTAAAATATAATTTTATCTTCAATGTTGCCTTGTAACATCTGCAGATATGGATCGGTATTAATTTCATTCTGTAAATATGTAACAATATGATTATCTGTAATAGCACACCTGGCCCCAATTACCTCTCTAAGGAAAAAATGTATAATTCGTTCCAGTTCAATTCCTTTAAATACTAGTTGTTAAATGTCGTTGTATATGATCTACCTTTTAGTTTTTATAAGGTTTTTTCATTTTTTTTCCATGTGAAACAAACGAACCTAAGCCACACCAGATTCATTCTTAATTCAGCTAGTGTCGGATTAACCAATAGACAAATGGTAGGGTCCGTAATTCAGATTAGCCCAATTTGATACCAGAAAAATTTTAAATTGATTAGCAAAATGTTTTTTTATTTTCAAAAAGCAAAACGGTTTCTATGTTAAGTATGTAATAAATATTATCTATTTTTTCAGATGTATTGTTATTCAGTATTTTTCCTTTGCTCGCACATGAAAATTAAAAACCCAAAACGAAGTTTTATCAACATTGCATTTATAAGTATGAGATGAAATAAATAGTTTTTTATAGCTTTTGTTCTGTCAGAAGCTACTAGATAAGGTTGAAATTAAAACATAATATAATAGTTTTTTAATTTAATTATGTAACCAAACCAAATATCCTCAACAAACCATGCATTTTTCATTTTGAAAGCAAACTTAATAAAGTTTTGTTTAAATTTTAAATACATATTTAGTCAACTTCAGAGGATTAGTGGTTAGCATGTTGATCTTGTAATCCAAGGATTGCAGGTTCGATTCCCAGTCTGAATTTGTCTGGTAATTTTTTATAATGAAGAAAAATTAAAACAGCCTTTCTTTTTGGCTGGAAAACAATAGGCACTGTATCGATGTGATGTTTGACATGATAGAAATCCCTACTGAAAATGAAATTTCTCCAGATTCTGCCAAATGAGTGATAATTTGGTTGCTTGGTAAATTGACGATACAAACCACCTACGATAAAAAAACGAGTCCGAAGGACGAGTTTTTTTATCTGGTGGTTTGTAGAGTCAGTTTACCAAAAAGAAACCAAATTAGAGTTTAAAAAATCAATTTTATCCCGGAGAAAAAAACCTCGAGCGTAATTCGATGAGATAATTTAATGAATAATAAAAAGGAATAACTAGGTAATTATGAAGAAGTCAAGAACACATTTATTAACTTGAAAATGACAATTATTAAAAACAATAATCAGGTTCGAGAAAGTTAGCCATGGAAGTTTAAACACATTTTATCCAGATGCAAAGTTAGGGCTAACTTTATCCGATGTCAAAGTGACAAATGTATCGCGGCTTATGGGATTTTTTATACATGAATTAAATTATCACTATAAACTAATTTCATTGGTCCCAATTTAAAAAATTCTGTAATTTGATTGGTTAAAAATTTTCGAGTTGGATTGTCGACTGTAATTACACGAGAGGTCTTTTTTTGTCCGGATAAAATTGATTTTTTTAACGATAATTTGGTTGCTTGGTAAATTGACGATACAAACCACCTACGATAAAAAAACGAGTCCGAAGGACGAGTTTTTTTATCTGGTGGTTTGTAGAGTCAGTTTACCAAAAAGAAACCAAATTAGAGTTTAAAAAATCAATTTTATCCCGGAGAAAAAAACCTCGAGCGTAATTTGATGAGATAATTTAATGAATAATAAAAAGGAATAACTAGGTAATTATGAAGAAGTCAAGAACACATTTATTAACTTGAAAATGACAATTATTAAAAACAATAATCAGGTTCGAGAAAGTGTGCCATGGAAGTTTAAACACATTTTATCCAGATGCAAAGTTAGGGCTAACTTTATCCGATGTCAAAGTGACAAATGTATCGCGGCTTATGGGATTTTTTATACATGAATTAAATTATCAAATATAAATTGTTTGGTATATCTAGAACTGGCTTTTAATGTCAACAATGCATAATAAAAATGGAGTGTAATATTTGCATACGAAAAACCCTAGTAAGGATACAAAGGTTTCCTGCTGGCCTTGTGATGTCTGCAAAGAACTAATTTTCTTAGAATGTTCTGGATTATGTTCTTCAGAAATCAAAGTACTAGAATTAAAATCAAGGAGACTCCTACAAAATAAATGTAAAAATTGCCGTTATGAAGTCGTAGAAATATTACAAAATACAATTGTTGATAAACAATTGATTATTGAGATGCTACAAGAAAAGATACAAAAACTTGAAAACAAGATTTAAAACACCCAAGAACCAGATAAAACTTATGCTGCCATACTAAAAAGAAACACAGCAAATAATGATAAACCAATCATAGATAACACTCCAACCATTGTAATCAAACCAAAAAAGGAACAAAATTCATCTGCAACAAAAAAAGATATTAATAACTGTATAAATCCTGCAGATATTAAAGTGGGTATCCAGAAATTTCAAACAACAAATAAGGGAACTGCCATAATTAAATGTCAATCTAAAAAAGAGACACTTAAGATTAAGGAAACAATCCAAGAAAAATTAATAAAAAATTATCACGTCAGCCTAACAAAAATGAGAAAACCAAGAATTAAAATTATAAATTTTAATCAAGAATTATCTGATGATGAAATTGTCAAGTATATTTTAGAACAAAATAAATTGGATCGAGAAATAAAAGTATTATAATATATTAAAAAAAAGAAAGATGGTAACAAAATAATTATCTGCGAATCTTCATCAGTGGTCTTCAGTACACTCATTAATACCAGCCGAATATATGTAGGTTGGGAGCGTTACAAAATCTATGAAGATTTAACCATTTTACGATGTTTCAAGTGCCTAGGTTTTCACCATAAACAACAAAACATTCATCAGAACATCACACAAAATTTTTGGTGACGTAGATGCTCGTTGGTGTTTGAATAAATGAATTTTTCCAACAGTTAGATTGACATTTGTTGGGGACTGGTTTTTACAACAATCTGATGGAATGATGTTGGCAACGTTGGGCAAGCCATTGAATTTTGACACACGGCAGATTTCTGTACATTCCATAATCAATACAAAAGTATGATGTATGTGTACAGTTTGTAAAGTTTACAGGTCTTATAACCACGAGATTTTTGTATTAAGCATGGACAATAATTACATTTCTAACCTAAACATTATCTAGTTGTCTAAACGCTATTGAGATGTGCCAGAAATTGTCGTGCGTCCTAGCAGAACTGTATGAAAATTGATTATGCGAACCATGATTGTCATATTAGAAGGTTTTTTGAGTATTAAAATCACATGAAATAGACTACCACATTAACCTTGAGAGGCCTTTGATCATCAGCAGAATTAACTAAATACAATAGTGACAATTAAGTGATAAACCTATAAATAAATAAACAGCTGAACATTGTAAACTGGTACTCTGTATGTTAAAAATATAATGTTATCTTCAATGTTGCCTTGTAACATCTGCAGATATGGATCGGCATTTAAATTCATTCTGTAAATATGTAACAATATGATTATCTGTAATAGCACACCTGGCCCCAATTACCTCTCTAAGGAAAAAATGTATAATTCGTTCCAGTTCAATTCCTTTAAATACTAGTTGTTAAATGTAGTTGTATATGATCTACCTTTTAGTTTTTATAAGGTTTTTTCAATTATTTTCCAACATGTGAAACAAACGAACCTAAGCCACACCAGATTCATTCTTAATTCAGTTAGTGTCGGATTAACCAATAGACAAATGGTAGGGTCCGTAATTCAGATTAGCCCAATTTTATACCAGAAAAATTTTAAATTGATTAGCAAAATGTTTTTTTATTTTCAAAAAGCAAAGCGGTTTCTATGTTAAGTATGTAATAAATACTATATCTATTTTCTCAGATGTATTGTTATTCACTATTTTTCCTTTGCTCGCACATGAAAATTAAAAACCCAAAACGAAGTTTTATCGACATTGCATTTATAAGTATGAGAAGAAATAAATAGTTTTTTTATAGCTTTTGTTCTGTCAGAAGCTACTAGATAAGGTTGAAATTAAAACATAATATAATAGTTTTTTAATTTAATTATGTAACCAAACCAAATATCCTCAACAAACCATGCATTTTTCATTTTGAAAGCAAACTTAATAAAGTTTTGTTTAAATTTTAAATATATATTTAGTCAACTTCAGAGGATTAGTGGTTAGCATGTTGATCTCGTAATCCAAGGATTGCAGGTTCGATTCCCAGTCTGAATTTGTCTGGTAATTTTTTATAATGAAGAAAAATTAAAACAGCCTTTCTTTTTGGCTGGAAAACAATAGGCACTGTATCGATGTGATGTTTGACATGATAGAAATCCCTACTGAAAATGAAATTCCTCCAGATTCTGCCAAATGAGGTATAAGGAATGCTCCAGAACCACTTTGATTCCTCACCCAAAAACAAACAAAATAATGGTATATTCGAACTCAAAACTACATTTTTGAATGTTGTTTGGGCCATTTGATAAATTTAGAACAATCGCATAAGATTTAAATAATTTTAGATACTCAAATTCTCTACAGATAGTCAAATATTCAAGTTGCACCAGCTCCACAAATGGCTATGTAACGATGATTTCTTATTAAAGAAATACTGAAGATTAGACTACTCTACAGAATAAGAACATATACAACAGAAAAACCTAATAGTTTTTTAGATAATAAATAATTTTGTATAATTTAGTTTCTATTAACTCTGTTTTATGAATGGTAGGTACTACTAGATGTTTATAGTTTTTTTTAAGGTTTGTATCTCACTGATTTATAGTTGGAACAAAATATTGTATACAATTTGATTTTGAGCTAATCTCTTACAATTTATTCATCCAGCTGACTTTCCCCTAATTATGTTTACATCTATGTACTTCCAGCATGTTTGTAATGCATTGTACTATGTGAGACAGTATGATTGTTTTTATTTTCATTAAGTTGGCAATACAAAATACAACACAAATACAACAAGCATATATCCATTTGTTTAAATAAAAATAAATTGAGCTGTAAAAGTTATTTTATGTCATTTCTTCATTACAAAATCAGTTTAATTAATCATAGTTTTTGCTGCAGAACATGACACATTTATTGTGGTGGCAGTCAAAATAGCGCATCTAAAATACTGAAAATCTAAAACGCAAATAATCTGGGTCTACATAACCCTAAATGATACTTGACAATCATTGCCAATTATTCATATGTACCCAAGACCGTATTCAAGGGGGGGTTTAGGGGGGTCTCAACCCCCTGAAACTAAACTTAATACTAATAAATGATAACAAAATACAATTTTTTTTTCTATTATGCTTCCCCCTGAAAATAAAGTTCCACAGATCCCCCCCGGAAATAAATTTCTGGCTACGGCCCTGTATATACCCCAACTTAATAAACAATTACAATCATATTGGCTCATGTGGAAACATGTATTTATCTTGAGACACATTATTTATTATCTTTATCTATTTGCAGAATATGGATACCATAGATAAATTAGAAGATATAGCTTCAGAAATATTGCAAAATATTTCTTGTATAAAAGGAACTTGGCGGGAAAATATGACAGCATCAGAATTTGATACACACTTGGGCTACGCCTTCTTTTTTGTGATTAGGCTTTATAATTGGTGTCTCCCAGACATGAATAAGTTAAACAAATTAATGCAAACTCTAGCAGAGGCTTACGAAAGAATTTTGCTAATAGTTACAAATGAAATGATTGCTACTTGGAAAAAGGTAGGATTATTCATTTTGTAAATATTTATTTTATACAGGGTGTCCATTTAATGCGTAATTGTTTGATTATCTCCTAAACCATTAAATATTGAGGAACACATTCAATACAAAATTTTCTTGGTGGCTAAAGCTGCATACTTTAAATATGTTTTATTTATTTTTTGGAATCTGTATGGGAAACCCCATTACATTAATGTATAAACTTTAATTAACAATACATACATGGTGTTTTGGAAAATGTGCCTTTCCCGTTAAAGGGCAATAGGGAAACATGTGTAGAGTAACATCTTACTAACAATTTACTGCAAGATCCCTTTGAAATGACAACCCCCCTTTATAAAAATAATAGGCATGCCACTGCAAAGTAGTAGATAAAAGTGTATGAAAATTATGCTTATTAAATAGTACATACTTTTAAAGGTCATCAACAAAATAACCATATTAAACCCAAGCACCATACCGGGGTAAATAAATTCTTCGAAAATTATAACCAAAACAAAATTGTGAGTACGTGCTTTTAAAACGTTTTAGTTAAATAATAACAAACATTCATTCTAAACATCTGTAAATAACTGTTAATGACACATATCTTTAAAATTTGTAATCTGCAGTTTGTCCTCAAGTTTCTTTGTGTTAAGGTGGCGGTAAAGTTGAGTTTCGATTACGTATTAATACACGTTTTAGAATTAATAACTTGAGGCCCGGTGTCACCAACACTAACTAAATCAATGAATAGTTATTCTATGAACATAATTTAATCTCAAGTTAACTAAATTACTGTTTCACCAACACATTTGTAGGCATGGTTAGTTATTCGATGAATAAGGTGAGGTTCATTGTGAATGTGCCGTTACTGCTTACAAAATCTAGGGCCCCTAGACTGATTTTTAGGAATTTAAGTTGGACACCAACATAATTTAACCTGATTTTCGTTTGTTTATGTTCTTTTTGTTTATGTGGTCTTTGTTTTAGGCTATTTAAAGACTGTTAGAATCAAGTAGCCAATTATCAAGTGATAATTGATTTTTAGCATTAAAATTATGAACGTTCTTTACAAAGATTTTTTAATTAAAACTTGGAACTCTTGATTTTTATTTGATTTTTGTTTTAAAACTTTAAAAACAATTAAGGTATCTTGAAAATTTCAATTTTCGAATTTTCTTTTAGTATATTTGGTCTCAGAATCACATGCTCAACATTAACGTGTTCCAGGACAAGGGCGTATTTAGGGGGGGTGCTTTTGCCTCAAAAGCACTCTTTTCTTCAATCTGAATCACTTTTCTTCAGCTGAAACTCCACCATCAAAGAAACTAAAACCAACATGTACTTCTGACAGATACCAAAGGTGTCTGTGAAAAGCTTTGGTAGCAGGTTCGGCAACTGTCTTGTCTGGATATAATGATAGTTCTTGTAGCAGTGTTAGATCATTTCTTGGTGCAGCTGTTGATACTGGAGTTTGAAACCAGTACTTCAAATAAACTCTAGTAACAAACAAACAGACACGCTGTAAGTGATCCAACAACTGTTTGTTGTATGCCTCACGCCTTGTTTTGCGAAACGAGTCTTGCTGCGGCAGCTGATCACGAAAGAGCCACATCTTCAGGGAGTAAATTGCTCGAGCCATCCACCGTCCACGGTGTAGTGCACCCGGATAGTGAAACTTAATACCATTTACAGGAGTGCCTCCCAAAAAGATAATGGAAAGTTCAAGCAGCTCACGATAGTCGTCTCGAGGTTGTAGTTGTTTGAGCTGCTGTGACGCAAATTCAATGATATCATCCTTCCAAGGTTGAATGACAAGAGCCAAATCATTAGCTTGTAATGTAGTCTTGAAATCAGCCTGATCAATACGTGGCCAATAATCACGAAACTGAACAAACATGTCAATTTCAGATGATTTTGAAACATCAAACAAACCGAACACTGCCTGCAATACTATTTCAGCAACATGATGTCGGCAAGCCAGATTTAGCAGATCTCGTTGTAAATGTGATTCAATGCAGACACAAACACCACCTTTAACTCCAGTGTTTGAAGCTGTGGTATCAAAGCATAATCCTTTAATGCGATCTTGTAGTCTCCATTCATCCATTGTTTTTGTAATTGCTGAGGCCATACAGTCCGATGTTCCGCTGTGCAGCTTGGGCACAGAAAGCAGTTTACAAACATTTTCTCCTGATTCCAGGATTGGCAAGCGATCAACACGCTCTTTACCTGCACTGTTGCCAGTGAAGTCATCCATAATCTTACCATCCCAGTGCAGGATTAATGGTACTGGTGGCTGAAAACTTGATTTCAGCTCCAAAGCGTTTTCTTTGCGATATGTTATCCTTGCACGCCGGATGGCACTGTAACTGGTTATCAGCCGAGATGACTCTTCTTGCAGCTGACTTGATGAGCCATTGCAGCAAATATGAATGCTGCATTTCGATTGCTAGTGTTTGTGTGATCCAAGGCTGCTGCTACTTCAGAGGTCACAACTGGAACTTTACCTCGACTTCTGCGTGCAATTTGAGATGATCATGGGACTGGTGGTGGCAGTTCTGAATTTGGCTCTAACTTCTCCCCCTCATTATTATCTTCACTGCTGCTACCACTATTGCTGCTATCTTTTTTTTTTTTTTTCTTAAACACCTACATGGTGTTCGAGATATTAAAACTAGTCACAAATGACTAACCAATAATTTGAATCTGATAAATCTTAATAACTAAACATTTATAAGCTAGAGTTCATCCAATGATGTCCTTTAGTTTGTACTGGCTGCGCAAAATACAATTATACTACTCACTCGCGCACAATGCTCTGCTTTTATACAGAACACTACACAAGGTCAAACGGTTTGGTCCTCTTCAGTCTTCGGACAAGATGTTGGTTATCCAGTAGCTGAAGGGCTTCTGCGTTGACGTGATGGTATAGTCTGGCCTGATGTTTGCCAGTGAACCTTTTTATCTCTTCTCGAACCATTGGGATGCCAAGATCACGATGGAGGTCCTGGTTGCGTACGTACCATGGAGCATTTACCATGTTACGCAGCAATTTGTTTTGGAAGGTCTGAATTAGTTTTATGTTGGAATCTTTGGCACAACCCCAGAGTTGAATTCCATAAAGCCAAATAGGTTTTAAAATCTGATTATAAATAAGAATTTTATTGTGCAATGACAGCTTGGAATTTCTACCAAGGAGCCAATAGTATTCTTTATATTTCATACCTAGTTCAGACTGTTTCTTCTTAACATGTTCCTTGCTGCTATCTGACACATCAAACAAACATTGACTGACACTGTGTTCTTGTGATATGGTCACTGGTGGAAAATAACAATTTTTGGTACTTTTAATTTATTTTATAAAAATTCCTCAGCAATTTGCAGTATGGTCTTTGAATGTTGTTTATCCATTCATTGTAAATTTATTCATTCAACAATTTAAGTTAAAAAGTATCCTTCATCAAATACCGAAAACAATAAGCACCCCCCAAGTTAAATTTCTGGATACGCCACTGTTCCAGGATTTTTTTAGCATTTATTAATAAAAGATTTATTTCGATAGTTTTAGACTTTATTAGAATCACATTGTATTGTATATACAATATTTAAGTTATTCTAACGCTCAAGATTTGTGATAACTATCTGTGAATTTAATATAAACACGAGGATAAACCTACTGTTTATGTTTATTAGTTTCACTTTGAGGTTATGAATCTCTAAATAGCAATTTAACTGGGGATATTTCGTCAGTTAACTTATTTAACCATTGAATAGTGCTATTCAGTGTTGGTGAAACGCAAACCATGAATTTTATTTAGAGAATAAATTTATTCTATGAATAACTAGCTATTTGTTGTTGGTGAAGTTAGTTACCGTTTAAATTATGGCAGAACCAAACACGCTTGCTGAATGAACGGAACTTTTCAAATCAACTATTTTCAAAACGTACACTCACTATACTCGGGACGCTGAACAGATATAGTAATTAAAACCGCCTACAACTACCCCCTCTTTTTAACAAAACCTTTCTATTGGTAGCATTCAAATATACCGCTCAAATTGAAAGGCATGTTTACTTGTACCAAAAAGATATCAATTCGTTTACTGTCAAACTGTCTTACAAACTTTTAATAACATTTTTATTAAATTAATAAAACTGCAATTTTTTAAAATGTATGGTTATTACTTATACTAGCATCTCTCGAAGTGACATTATTTATAATGAATTAACAATTCATATGCAAAAATGTTTTATTGTAAATGTCACTTTCACATAAAACCAATCAGAACAATCTGTGCTGCCTTGATTTTTTTTTAACTATATCTGTTTAGCAGCCCGGGTATAGGTATATTAAATAATCTTATCATATGATTATGATCACAGCTAATTTTCTGCATATATTTCCTATGTTCTTACAAGAAAGTTTTCCTTATCGCCATATCCAATCAGCCAACAGGCAATTTTAAGGATATCTGTAATTTTCCTTGAAATTTAGCTGTTCATCAGAAAAATGGCCTCAGAAATCGGTAGAACATGTGTCCGAAAAAAATTAAAAAGAATTAAGGTTTATGCTAAAACTGTGAGAATGTGCAATGATTTTGCTGATGGATGGGCCATGGATTCAAATTCCAAGATTGTCAAATTTTCTCTGATGACGACCTTGCACATTTTAGCCCACACACAATAGATCAGCAAGGATTTTGTACTGTAAAGAAAAAAAAAAGAAGAAATATTAATTTTTCCAGTCAGTATTATAGAAAAAAAAATACAGATCATTCACTTCAGAATTTTTTTTCAATTGAAAAAAATTGTTTAATTATTAAGATTTATCAGATTCAAATTATTGGTTAGTCATTTGTGACTAGTTTTAATATTTAATATCAGAACACCATGTAGGTGTAAAAAAATTTTTAAAAGTAAAAGATTTTTTTTGTACTATATCTATTCGGCGGCCCCAGTATAGAACCTGCAGAGCATATACCGCGAGTGCAATTTTGCCAATGGCTATTGGAACGCAAACAGGAAAGTCCCCAGTTTGCACAAAATGTACTGTGGACAGACGAATGCTGTTTTACTCGGGCGCGGGTTTTTAATTCACACGACAGCCACATTTGGGCTGAAGAGAATCCTCATGCTGTCCGACGACATTATTTCCAGGCGTTTCGCGGTAAATGTGTGGGCGGGAATTTATCAGAACCTTTAATAAGACCTTTTATTCTGCTCTAACGATTAACCGGTGACTGGTACCTACATTTTCTGGACAATGAAGTGTTCGGAATAACGATCACCGGACTTGACTCCCCTCGATCTTTGTATTTGGGGGTATTTTAAAACGTTAGTGTACAGGACAGAACTGAATACCGAGGAAGAGCTACACGCACGCATTGAAATCGCCTCGGAATAAATTCGCGCAAATGCCGATATGTTTGCTAGCATAAACTTGTGGTGTACAGACAAACGGCGGTTTATTTGAACACATGTTATAAAGATTGTTTGCATCTAAACGGTAAGTTTTACTCATTTTGTCAAAATGACAATCGTAAAATAAAAAACAGACAATGAAATTTGCATCACAATTAGGTCAATGAACGTATGTTACATTTTATTTACCGGCCTTAATAAATGATCAAGGTAGTGAGTCACTCGGCAACCGCTGCTGAAATTCAATTCTGTTGTTTCTGTAAATTGAGACGTACGTAGCGGAGGTCAGTTATTAATTTAGTAGTGCAGATGTGAGATCATTGTTTGCTTTATCAGCAATTCAGGGTTAGAATCTTACAAACAATCCATAGTCGACTTGTGTCTTGCAAAAAATACGGAAAAACCAGAATTTTTATATTTTTTATGAGTTTTGGGGTCTCTATATGGTCACCTTTCACCCCCTTAAAGCAGTGCATATTTTTCCGGAACACCCTGTATTATTATTTAACAACAATATTAGAAGAATCAAAAAACACAAATTTTAATTAAGCATATATAACATTTAACAACGATAAATGTATAGCTGAAGAATTAACGGTCTAGAAATGTATAAAATATCTAAAATGGAAAAAGCACAGCAATTACAAGGACCTTTTGAACGTATGAATAGAGTCATTAAATATATCCACATTTGTCATGAAAATCGAGAGCTTCAAGTTCAGCCAATAAAATTCCATGGTCAACCATGTCGAACCTTGAAGAAGTCTGTATAGACAGAATCCATTTGACTACCCCACTCCAAGACCTCAACAGGGCTGCCTCATAGGTAACCAAATTAGTTATGATAGAGTAGGGTAAGGAAATTATCACTCGCGAATGAAAAAAAAATTCGATTCTTTTCTTATTTTATCATTTGTGAACGAATTTTATATTTAAAAATTTATGATTCATTCAAGAATTAAATTTTAATGAAGGCAGTTTTATTCATTAGCGAACGAATGCAAAATCGACTGTTTAAAAAAATTCCATTTGTTAATGAATACAAGCGGAAATGAATCATTTGTTTTCAGTTCTTATTCTTTATACTACTTATAGTTCTTACTACCCTGCAGTTTTATTATTTATATAAAATCATTAACCAACTTTATACAATATGGGCCGACACAAACAATTTAATTTAACCAAATATATTAACTATGATAATGAAACAAATACTTCCACTTGTTTAGAAGTGATTTACACGGAAGAGAAGAATTTAAAAGGAAATCTAATAACTTGAAATATTAAGCAACATTATGCTAATGCACATAATCAATTAAAATTTCTTGATGAAAACAAAAAATTAAAAAATTGAAGACAGAGTATCAATTAATTAAGAATTATCAAACAAAATTCGACAGCACACATTAGGGTGGCCGTTATTTTGCAAAAGTTAAAAATTTTTAGGTCCCTCTATTTCTTTAAAATGTTTAAAAAATGAGCTGTGCAAAATTTCAGTCGATTTGGCCAATATTAACCCGTGCCACCGAGAGGTTAAAGTTTAAATGGGATTTAACATGCGTTTGGTGCATTTCTAGAGACTGTGGCATAACTTTTTATCTTTCTTTGATTTAACTGAAACTTTATATACTTATGTTGTTGAAACTGTTGAACATGAATATGATAAAATTCAAACTGTCAGAAAAACTTTTGACAGTTTACAGCTGTCCAAAATTCGAAATCTTCACTAAAATTAGCATTTTGGTGGAACTGCCAAAGTATTTTTGGCTTCAGATTTGTGTTAAGCAACTTCAATAACATAAGTATACAATATTTCACGCTAAAACATAGAAAAATAAAAAAGTTAGCCACAAAGTTTCTTACAGTGCACCAAACCCATGTTAAATCCCATTTAAAACTTGAACCTCTCGGTGGCACGGGTTAATATTGACCAAATGGGCTGAAATTTAGCACAAAACGCTTTTTTAACATTTTAAAGGGATCTAGAGGGGGGGGAACTAAAAAATTCTAACTTTTGCAAAATAACGGCCACCCTAGCGCACATACAGATTTGTTCTCCGTGTATTAATAAAATTGCATCTTTACAGATTAAATAAACCTGTGTTGCTATTTAACTCCCAAACGAATCATACGTGATAAGTTTGTGAACGATAAATATTTTTCAACTCTCGGCAAATATGATTCGCTTGGGAACGAAAATTTAGTTATAGTAGAGAATTAAAAAATAAAATTCGTGAACGAATGAAAAATTAAATTCTTATAAGAATTATTCTTTTGCGAGCGAATCAAAGTTTTTCGTTCTTCCTACCCTGTGATAGACTCTTCCTCAGTAAACCCATGCTGTACATCGCTTAGGAGACTTACATTTCCAAGACAGTTGGTGACACACAAGACTATCCAAAATTTTAGGTATAGCTGATTAATTACACATGCTTCTATAATTTGATATGTCTTATTTATTTCCACCCTTATAAATTTGTATAGTAAATGTATTTTTCCATATAGAGGGAAAAATATGCAGTTTCCAATGATAGATTAAAAAGAAAACATAGAAGGTTTGTTAAGGTACAAATGCACTTTTTTAACACTATGTATATTAGCAATTACATATATATACAGGGTGGGATTAAAGTATGGAATATTAAAAAAAAAGCGAACTCAACCGGTTTTTTAAAAACGCTGAAACATGTCGATTTTGTTTTTTAAAAATACACATTAATATGTGCGAGTCACCTTCCGACTTTCATTTGTTTCTAAGTTATCACGCCATCACAAAAAATTTAAATGACGATATAGATTTTTAATAGTGGAATCCAATAGTGATTTTTCTTCCCTTTATGATCATGCAAATAAATCATAAAAATATTTAAACGCATATGCTCAAGTGAGGATTGTGATTCACTTCAAAATGAATTAAAGTTCATCGATGGTATATGCGCATTAAATTAAATTTCAACATCAATAAATGCATAGTTGTATCATACACAAGAAAAAAAATGACATATACTTACGACTACTCTATAGATGGTAATGTTTTAAAACGTCGAACTTTAATTAGGGATTTAGGAATTTATTTCGATGTGGAGCTGACCTTCATCGAACACATATCAATTAAGTGTAAAGAGGCTGTTAAAATGTTAGGGTTTGTACTAAGAAACTGCAAATCATTTACTAATATAAAAGCATTGGAACTATTGTACTATTCGTATATCAGGTCAAAACTTGAATACGGATCTATAGTTTGGAGTCCTTATTATCAGATACATAAAAATAATCTAGAACAAATTCAAAGGAAATTCTTAAAATTTTTAAATTTTAAGATAACAGGATATTATCCCGAACGGGGTACAGATAATTATTTTCTATTGCAATCTTTCGGTTTTGATAGCCTTGAATTTCGACGAATTTGTTCTTTTTTAGTATTTTTGTATAAAATATTACATAACAAAATTGATGTTTCCCAGATTTTATCGCAAATTAATTTTTTTATTCCAAGACTTCACGCTCGTCATACTTGTACATTTTACCATGGCAAAGCTAATACAAACGTGCTGCTTAAATCACTGCTGTATCTAATGTGCAATTATTGTAATATAATCAGTAAAATTTGCGATTTATATACATGTTCGAAGTTGGAAATTATAAAATGTGCTAGACTTAGTTTTAATGTATAGTTATCTTAATTAATTATTATGTGAAAGTTAAATTAGAAATTTATTTTTCTTATTTGAATGTAAAAGTAAATAAGTATGTGGTGTTGAGCTGTGTAGTTCTACTTAAAATTTAATATTAATTATATTTATGTATTGGTCCTGTAATTGGGGTGTACCTGTTGGGCAAATAAATGTATTATTATTATTATAAGGTTGCATAACAAAAATTCTGTGAAAAATTGAGCTAAACTTTGTAAATGTTTGTTAGTTACGATGTCATCACAAAAAATTTAAATGACAATATAGATTTTTAGTAGTGGAATCCAATAGTGATTTCTCTTTCCTTTATGATCATGCAAATAAATCATAAGGTTGCATAACAAAAATTCTGAGAAAAATCGATCTGATATAGTGATACCATAATATCAATAACATTAAATGTTCAAATCGATTTTTCTCAGAATTTTAGTTATGCAACCTTATGATTTACTTGCATGATCATAAAGGGAAGAAAAATCACTATCGGATTTCACTATTAAAAATCTATATTGTCATTTAAATTTTTTTTGTGATGACGTCATAACTTAGAAACAAATTAAAGTCGGAAGGTGAATCGCACATATTAATGTGTATTTTTAAAAAACAAAATCGACGTGTTTCAGCGTTTTTAAAAAAACCGGTTTGAGTTCGCTTTTTTTTAAATATTCCATACTTTAATCCCACCCTGTATATAACACATATTAATATTACTATATAAATCACATTTCAAATCTGGTATACGAGGATAGATCGAAAAATTTCTAGAACAAGTCGGAAAAAACAACTTTTTGGGGAAAATCGTGTTTATTTTTCTACATAGTCTCCTTTCAGCTCTACACATTTAGTCCAACGCTTTTCAAGACCCTTCAACCCTTCACAAAAATAAGAATTATTCGACATTTGGGAACAAGAAGAATATAATTAATAATTGATTATAATTTTTTTTCTTAAAATTTCAAGTTTTGTACGGTTGTAATAAATAAGTTACAGCTTACTCATTTATTTGAATTTTTAGCTTCTTTTGATCCACTTTTCAGAAGCACCCTGTATAGTTGAAAATAGTTTTTAACAGAGGCAGCTTTGGCAACCAAGAAACTTTTGTATTGAACATTTTTCTCGATATTTAATATTTTAAGTTTACAAGATCTTGATCATATATGCACTAATTAGACGCCCTTTATATTGCAGCTATTACTTACAATATTTTCAGGTGATATATAAATATCCTGTATTATTGGAAAGTGTCCTTTATACTGAACTAAGTACAGTAAATGCGAATCTAGCAGAATATGAAGATACTGCACAATTAATGGAACAAGTGAACACAACATTCACAAACTTAATCGATTTTGAAATAGCAATGGCTAATATTGATAATGCTGATGAAAACCCACAAAAATTGATCAGATATCTTATAAACCCGAGCTTGTTTGCAAATGAAAGAGCTATGAATTATTTGGATAGATGGGCACATTTGTGTACAAAAGATGATGTTATCAGGCTATTAATCTTGACTGTTTCTCATACAGATCGTCAAGTAAAAGCATTAGTACACAAATGTGTAAGAGTATTAAACGTTCAAGAACTGCAACGTGTCTTGACGGAATACTTTTGCAAATGTGATGTGGATAGTTTAACTGCAAGCTCTGTGAAGAAAGATTTAAAATCTTTAATGAACAATACTGACATTGACGCTGAAGTAGATGATGAGTTTATAAAAAGTCTATATTTATTATTAGTGCAGAACCCAAAAGCTGCATTATATACTTTATTTTATAAGTGTTTAAAAACAGATTCATATGCAATTTATTTTAAAAGGGCTTTTTATTATTTAAAGATCCCATTAGAACAAATGCAAGAATTAGCTAAAAATGTTTTTGTTCAAGTTTTTAAACGCAGTCCTCCAAATGAAAAAAGCATTATTCGCCACAAAAATCTTTTGGATATATTGATGGAATTAAATTACTTCAACATGCATTCAGTTTTTAATGAAATATTTAAACCTCGATTGGAAGAATTCCTAAGTGACATTGATAATTATGAGATAGTGCATGTCCTACAACTATTAAATGTATTAATATTATTGTTTAGTACAGAATTTTTAAATTATACTCTTATAATTTTTCAGATCATTTTTGTTGAATATGCGTTGCATGAAGATATTCTAGAAGTAATATCAGTATTGAGTAAGATCTTGGAAGCAACCAGATGTAACAAAGAAAACTTTACAATTGTCAGACAGAATATTGTTGAAGAAGTTTTAAATATTTTATCGAAATATAGTTCTTCCGCGGCCATTCAACAAGAAAACATGAAATATAAAGGTAATTTCAATGTGAATTTTAATTTACTTTATTGATAAATTTTATATAAATTCATATGCCGTAATTTGATGATGCATACATATTTACTATATATATATATATATATAATGATTAGAAGTAATAATGCGCGTAGAGATATACAAGAAAGAGTTATAATAATGGGATATCGCGCAACAGAGAAGAAAGAAAAAATAAGTTGCAGCCGTCTACACGTGTTTCACACTTATTAGTGATCATCAGGACGGCATAGCAGATGGAATAAATATAAAAGCAACTAACTCTTAGAGTTAGTTGCTTTTATATTTATTCCATCTGCTATGCCGTCCTGATGATCACTAATAAGTGTGAAACACGTGTAGACGGCTGCAACTTATTTTTTCTTTTTTCTTTCTTCTCTGTTGCGCGATATCCCATTATTATAACTCTTTCTTGTATATCTCTACGCGCATTATTACTTCTAATCATTGATATTATACTTTGGGATTGGTTGTCTCACGGTAGTGGTTTTAGCTGCCTCCGTAGTGACGTTTGTTGTTGCACTGAAAACTCAGTGTCTTCAGGCCGATACTGCAAATGTGCGGTTGGCTGCTATCAGTGAAACCTTGTGTTGTTACATCTTTCTGAGTTAGTTGCTTTTATATTTATTCCATCTGCTATGCCGTCCTGATGATCACTAATAAGTGTGAAACACGTGTAGACGGCTGCAACTTATTTTTTCTTTCTTCTCTGTTGCGCGATATCCCATTATTATAACTCTTTCTTGTATATATATATATATATTTCTTTTTTCTGACATCTTAATGAGACCTATATAATTTACCAAAGGTAAGTACAGTAAAATGTAATGGAACATTTTTGGTAACTGGTTAGTTTTTTGATGCTAGTAAATAAAAGATTATATTACAGAGTGATTCAAACTGCTTGTCCATTTAGGGCACCTCAGTAACCATAAAATATAGAGGAAAATGAGTGGCACAGTCTCACATTCTTTTCAAGATAGGAATTTTCGATATTGGAACTTTGATTGAGTAGTTGTTATGTAACAACTAAATTTATGACTTTATAGGTTTAATTACTAAAGTTTGGAACTGGGTGGTTCCATTACTTCTAAGCAAGTTTTAAAGTACGTGGAATATTGTATTACCACTTATTATAATCACTTTACAGTTTTGAAAACTTTATAGTACTGAAAGTTCCTGCGACCTGCCTCAAACCATTGCTTAACCTTTAAAGTCACAGAACTTTACAAGTAACTTATGTTTTTTGCTACCTAGGAGAATCACTTTAAAGTGATTTTTGCTAGTACAACCAAAAAATGAAGAAAATAAACCGGAGTGAATCTAGCATCCGCAGACTAGCAGTCGGAGTTGATTGTGAACAAGCCTTGCTCCAAAATTAGCAAATTTAAAAAGTTTTTCACCACTCCAATTACTAATAAAATTATTAAACTACAATTAATATTAATTAGTGAAAAATCTTTTAAGCAGCATCTAATGTCGTGCACACTTTTGCAGTCAGAAGGTTATTTATTAATAGTAGTTTAATAATTAATAATAAACTTTGACAGATTGCAATGACTATTTTTTTATTTCAAATTTTTTAAATTTGACAATTTGGGATCAAGGCTTGTTCACAATCAACTCTGAGTGCTAGTCTGCGGCTACTAAATTCACTCCAGTTTATTTTCTTCGTTTTTTGGTTGTACTATGCTTGTTTTGCATCAGAATTATTACAAAGTTCCAGTTACTATTAAAAAATTTAAAAAATTATAGTAACTTCTATCCAACCCAATATGGTTGCTGTGGTCAAACATTTCCATCGGCATCATAAAATCACCATTTGACAGACTATTGGATTACCTAATAAATTGGCCTAATCGATCCAAATAATGATCCATTTGATTGCCTAGTAGAAGAGTTTAGTTTGGAATTTGGAGGTTAATTGTGTTTTTGCACTGTAGTAGTTGTGGCCAATACAAAATATTATTTTGCTCCCATTTATAGGGAACAAGGGTGAAGTATATTCCCCTTTTTTCGTTAGTTGCCGCAACCTTAAAATGTACCATATCTAATTATTATGTGGCAGTTTATAAAAATGTAATGTTTATGTTCATGGTTAAATGTGAGGTAAAAAGTTTCAATGAGAGCTTTGCAGTGACATTAGCAACTGGAAAGTGGTTACGAAAACTTTGACGTCGTTTTATAGTAAATGTCACTTGAAAGTTCCAGAATTTTTTAACTTACTGTATACTTTGTGGTATCATCGCATTTAACAGAAAAGTTGCGATGGTTTATAATCTTGATAATCACTGGGCAGTAGCACCCTAAACATGCACCTTTAATAAGCCACAACAAATTTCTTTTACAATGTTGATGTGAATAGTTGTTTTCTTAAAAACCACACATCGAGTAACTTATATGATCCCTATTTCTGATACACATTTAATTTTAAATTATCAAGACTTTAGTGAACTTCTAATAAAAAGTAACAACTATTATTTGAAGATAATTCTAAAATGCTTAGTAAAATTAAATCGGAATATTGTTTACTAAATCCATGTTATAAAAATATTAGGTTAATGCCACTGACATATGGATAGATACGGATTAATTTATGTGATATTTACCAGAAAAGCAACCATTATTCTGAAATAAATAATTAGTTTATGACCTGCTAAACCTTTGCTATTTGTATGTTGCCTTTGTATTACTATTTGTTAGCTTTAATTAATAATAGGAAACTCGTTTTTAACACACAGATATTTAAATAAACGATAGATTCAGGAAAATTCAAGTTATCTGAGAATGATCTGTATAGGATCAATCCATACGAATTCGACCAAAATAACCAAAAGTTGTTGCTCGACCACTTTCAATTTTTTTTGTTTTTTTTGCCTGAATATTCCTTTATATTTGCAATGTTGAAAAATGCCTTTATTTTTATCTGTTTTTGTTTTGCGGCAGCACTCATTTGTTTACATCAACCTACCGTGTTTTCCGCAAGAATCAAGCTTCCGGAAAATTGTCATAACTTAATTAATATATGTGCTATCGCGCTGAAACAAGAAATAATTTACTCTATAAAACCTATTCTATACGAGGAAAATAAGTATGTTTTTAGCTATTATTGAAATGCCTAGAATTCGCTTCCGAAGATGAACTATGATTTTTGAATAAATGCAGACTTTAGCTTGAAGTCTGAATGTCTCTATGTTAGTACTACTTGTTCTACAAAAATAGAAGGTTGACATTAAATCTGTTTTGTTTTAGAAAGTTCAAATCCAAACCGAAGTTAAAGAATGAATAAATAGAGCTCACATTTTAACATTTAACCATTAACTTTTATTATTTTATTACTTTATGTTATAGAATAGATAGAATAATTTTGCGTTAATGAAACTTGTTTTTAACATTTCTTGTCAACCTACTTGCAATTTGCATCCCTTATACACGAATATGCATGTATGTTTTACGTGAGGCACTTGTAATAACTTTATCCCCACGTTCCTTCCAAGAGGAAGTAATTGAGATATGTTCACACAGCGCGAAATTTCATAGCAATTGCTACCAGATAGTCACTGGTTAGGGCGAGGTTGCCTATCCACCTCTAGCTCACCAGGTTAGTACCGGAGCGATTAACTTAATACGTGCTCACCCACCGGAACCCTCCTGTCCTCTTTCATACGGGGTCAAGTTCCTCGACCAGCAATAGGACTATTCCCCCAACCCAGGTTAGGTACATCAGAACCCTCCAGCCCTCTTTCATGCCTTCATGATCACGATCCTTTCATTGCAAGTTCTGGTTTTTAACTTTGAATTTGTCTTTAAAAAATACATTAAGAATGTATGATCATTTTTCTCTACCTCTTAAGGTGCATTTAGATTATATCGAGCACCACCGAATGAACGAATTCATTGTCCTGTTTGCATAATTTAAACAGAGAACAGAACGCAAGAGAACGAACTTACTCGTGTTCAGTGCATGTTGGTAAATCGCCGAATCATCAACAAAAGTTTGTGCTCAATGTGGTTATCACATTTACATATGTGAATGCTTGTCAACGAAGGCGCATTTAAAGTAGTACAAACGGACGAGCACCAAACAATTTCGTTTGCTCTCTACGATTTAAATGCACCTTTATAGTAACCAAATTACCCTATAGTAAGAAACAAATTTGGCCACCATGTATTAATTAAACTTTTTAATTAATCACAAAATTTCGTTCAGAACACACTTTTTACATTTAACATGTTGATTTTGCAATAAAGATCGGTAAATATAACCAATTTCAGTTTTATTTTTTATTAAATTTGTGGAGGGGGTCTTGAGGCATGTCACGTGTATTTTTTTCATACGACCACGTATTTTAAAATGTCTGGAAAACGCCCAACTTTTGTGATAAAACACAAAATAACGTTTAAAAAATTCCGGCCCCGCTACCGCGTGCCATCTTGCGACATTATCGCATCGCCACCCGCGCCGCGCCCGCCGCCTTACATCGAGTGAGGTTGGCGACGTTTGCACGCGCGTATTGTTAGCTACTATAATTTGTTCTCCAGTTAATGTAACAATGTCTAATAAGCTAGGAGATCTGTATGAAGATCCAGAGGCTCAGAAAGAATTTAATGAATTGTGGGCTAATGCGAAGCAAAAACACTCTGCAAAAGAAGACTTTACTAAATGGGCTAGTGATCTTTTGGTTGAGTACCGCCAGAAAAGCCAGGCGAAGAAGTCTTCCAACATCCTCTACTTCTATTCTTACTCCTCACCGTTGAAGACAGCCAAGTAAACCCTGGTTGGAAGATAATGGGCCCTATCACGAGCCACGATCAAATGTGTCTCTAACTAAGGTTCCGTTTAAAATCAACAAGAATAGAGGTAGCTTTATCAAATTTTAATAGGTGGTAAAAGATTAGAATTGGTCACCATGGTAATTAAACATGCTGTTAATTCAAAGAGACATGCGAATACGGCTTACTGGCTTTTAATTTTATTTAATAAAGCGATAAAACATTTTTGACTACCTTTCCTTTTTTTTGAGATTGGTTAAAAATACACGTGATATTGGGTGGAGGGGGAAGGGTAAGCCTAAAATCTCACCATGTATCACCAGGGGGGGGGGGGGTCAAAAACTTCGCGTGATTAATGGACGATTAATGGACGCTCCCTAATGGGTTACAACTAAAAATCAGTACAACTATAGACTTGGAAATTGATATAAGTTCACCTAGAATATTGATATAATTTTTGAAATATTTCTGTGTTATTACCTTTTGTACCAAACATGCAGATGTTTTGAAAAGGTAGGAGAACACATAAAAATGTATAAGTAAATAAGCCTTTAAAGTGATTTTACGGTTAAATATGTTTTAACAAAAATATTTCAAAAATTAAATCAATATTCTAGGTGAACCTGTATCAATTTCCAGGTCTAGATTTGGATACGCATCTGATTTATCTTATTCATATTTATTGCCCAAGCCATTATTATCTGATGAACTAAAAAAATTATCATTTCCAAGATTTCGTATAAAATTACATAATCATATTCTAAGAAAACAGTAACTTCTTTTTTCTCATTTTATTGTACTAGCATAAATCTATTCACAATTCTACCTACATTTAAAATACCTTATTAAAACATTACTGCTATCTCATTACCAACGTTTACAAATGTTCATTGTTTACAAAAACTTGACTCTGACCAATATTCCTCCTTGGAAATTCCTCGGCAGGTTAAAACACATATCGCACAGGTTTTCCATTGTTTTGGTTATCTCAACGCTCAATCACAATTTATTTACTACTTAAATTGAAGCAAAATATAACAGGACCTTATTAACAACAAGTGTTGCAAGCAATTTTTTATAAATTAAAAAAGAAAACTATCTCTGATGCTTTTTAATCCTCTGTTTATTTTGAGACACCCTGTATATACAGTTTTTCACGAGACAATTCTGAAATTAATTTAAGATATCGATACCTTGTTCGCAAAAGATGCTGATTCAGATTTGTAGTGAAAAAGATCTGATTAAAAATTGCAAATATGAGTTTACATCTTCTTCGCTTGAGGTATCAATATAATACAATTTATTTAATGCTTGTATGGTTTGTTTGCCATATTAATTTATATAGTGATAAAGAACACCACCAAACTTCTGCCTTGGGACCATCAATAACTGAAATCTGTCCATGATGCGGAAATATATTGTTTTGTGCACATCCTGTATATATAATCTTTCGCAAGACAATTCTGAAATTACAGTGAAGATCGTTGACCCGAATCTACGTTAATCTGAATAATACAAGAATCCGGACCAGCAATTTAATTGCATTGTAATCCGCATTTGAAGGTTTCGATAATCCAAACTCTAGAATTCATTGTTTTTATTCTTCAAGTTTTGTTTATAGAATCTGTCGCGATATATGTATGTATGCGCTATATGTCGCATAGCGACTGCTTCCACTATTTTGTATACACTGCACGCTGCTATGACTTTATCAAAGATATTTTCAAAAGGATGACTTCAGGGCAAGTAAAGATTGGACTCTTAATTTTAAAAAGACACAATTTGCATGTGTTAAGAATCTCGGGAAAAAAGTTGTTCAATAATTCACATGTAATGAAGCTCTTTAAGCAGAAAACAGTTGCAAAGCGGTTAGCATGGCTTGGCAATGGGCGGTAGACAATTTGAAATAATTGTGATGCTGGAAGATTTAAAAGAAAAATCATATCTAAGGTATTAAGTTTAAAAAACACAAAACAAACAAAATTCACTGCCATTTTTTGTTAACAACATATTAATGCGGAACATTATATATTTTGTGTTTCTAAAACAGTTTTTGCGTAAATATCTTTGTAGTTTTATTTATTTTTAAATAAATGGTTGTTTTACAAAATGCTTGAATTTATTTGCAATAATAAAACATAAAGTAACTCTACAGTTGTGGTAATCGGAAATTCCTAGTTAGTCCGAATTAGCAAGTCTTCACTGTAATTTAATTTATCGATAGCTTGTGTGCAGAAAATTCTGATTCAGATTTGTAGTGAAAAAGATACTGATTCAAAATTTTAAATATGATTTCTAAATCGACGCCTTTTTCACTGCAAATCTTACCTGGGAGAATTTAAATACCTCTCCATTTGTGTGTTCTGACGCACACTGTTCTTTATAGAAATATATTATTTTGGGCACCAAGTCTAAAAGTTGATATTTCTTGTGTTACAGAGCAAAAACTAACGAAAAAAATGAATTTTGTGTTTACCTGCTAGAATTTCAATATTTCTATTTGTGTGTTCTTACGTGTACTTTTGCATACAGAAATATATTTTTTGTCAATTTTACTCTAAAAAATATCAACTATTCAACTTTGTGCGCCAAAAAAAAAATATATATTTCCATATGCAAAAGCGCACGTAAAAACACTCAAATGGAGAAATATTGAAATTCTCCCAGGTAAACGCGCAATTCATTTTTTCGGCAGTGTTTGCTGTGTAACTAGAAATCACCAATCCCATGCAAATATTTTGATAAATCTAATTCCCAGTCCCTAATAGAAAAAAATATTTCTTTAAATTCTATCCTCTTATCGAGAATTTTTACAACCACTTGCACCAACTGCACCTAACTTTAACTTGAGCTTAGTTTATATACATCTGATTGTTTTAATAAACCTATACATAAACATAATACTCTACCAAGAGTAGGTGCAGCTAATACAGATGGCTCTTAACACTTTCAAAGGTACAGTGGTAAAGTCTTGGAAACCCCAAAGGTATTGCTTATTCAGTAATTACGGAGAAAAACTAAATAATAACAGTATATTGTAAGAATGAAAGTCATATAGTCAGCAGCATCCATACATCCTTAACATCTGCCGATCCTGGCAGGCAATCAGCAGCTGCTACTATTGCCCTTAATATAATCTTAAAACTTACCTATCATTTTCCGAAAACCAGTTACATTCCTACATACAGTATTGTACAGGCATATTCAAAACTGTATATACTTATCTATCTTTCTGTTTGTAGATTTTCTAGATAATCTGGAAATAACAAATCCGATGAATAGATACTACATTACAGAATTATATCAGAACATGGATGGTAAGTTTTTGGAATATGTGTGGCCTCAGAATCGTACAACAAGTCCAGTTGACGATCTTCGGATGTTACTAAAAGTAAGCAACTTTTATTCTAAAGTTAAATCCAGTTATGGAATTATTTGGTTTCAGATTTTACCTTCATGCGTTGGTTCAGAATGGATTTTAGTAATAAAAGAATTGGATTCTCGCCACGACGATTATGGTTTCCTCTTATCTGAATTTGAAGCCATATTAATCTATCTTTGTGAAGAGGTTACTAAGAGCACTAATAGTTTCAACGTAGATCGTTTGAAATATTATTTGGAACACTTTGCAATTGCTGCTAATGTGAGTCTCTTGTTTGTGTTGTTTTGAATACTATAAAAATATTTTACTTTTGTAGGATGTCTTAAAGCCAAAATATAAAAGTAGAAATGCAGAACGAGTTTTGATTGAAACTATGTGTAATATATTAAAAGAAATACCAGAAAATATGAAAGAAACGGATGGATTACATCTAATTAACTTGTTATCAATAGATGCATTACGCTCCTTAAAACGTGATAGGGAGTTCATTCTGTTATTAATTAGTATAAAACATCTTGGAATTACTGAGATATTTGAAGAAAAGATGTTAACTAGTCGTTAATATACCAAATTCATGAGATTAACATTAACTTTTTTTATATACATAGTTATTGTTTTTAAAAGATTTATGTGAATGATTTAAAATTTCAATCAACTTGAAATGCATGTAAAATATCACATACTATTATACACCGTGTTCGTTATAACATTTGCTATAGGGAATTAGTATGGGAAATCTGAAATATGCCAAATAGTTTGTTCTCGAATAAAAGTCGGTGAAATTAATAGTTGCAATCGATAGATAAGATATTCTAACGTACTGTCCAAAGATATTACCCTTAATAACAATCCCAGTTCTTCAGAAATTATAAACTCATGAATTATTTGCAAAACATTAATTTAAAAGCCGAAACCTGAAAGGTTGACGCGACTTGCCTCCGTGGTTCAATGGAAAACGTGGCTTGCTAAACCGCACCTACTTATGGAATGCCAGATCGAACCCCATTACAAGCAAAACATTTTTTTATATTTTATTTGTCATTAATCTTGAATTTAATAACAATTTAAATAATTTGTTATTATTCTTTTATTCCAAAAACGTACAAGAAATAATAAATTAGAAATAAAAAATAATGATACCCAATTAATAAGACGTGAGTTCAAGAGTTCTCATTACTTATTTATTTCAAATTAAAATAAATAAAATGTAAAATAGTACTTGTCAATACTGAAGCTTTAAATGTATTTAAATCTTCAGGATTTTGAATGTTAAACTAATATTGTAAAAATTGGTTTTTGTAGTATGCAGTATGAAAAAGCATCATCAGTTTTCATTTTTAATTTATTACTTCTTGTACGTTTTTCGAATAAAAGAATCATAACAAATTATTTAAATTGTTATTAAATTAAGGATTAATAACAAATAAAATTTTAAAAAAGTTTTGCTCGTAACGGGGTTCGAGCTTGCATTCCACGAGCCCGTGCGGTTTAACAAGCCACGTTTACCATTGAACCACGGAAGCAAGTCGGCTTTTAAATTAATGTTTTGCAAATAATTCATGAATTTATAATTTCTGATGAATCGGGATTGATATTAAGGGTAATATTTTTGGACAGTACGTTAGAATATCTTATCTATTGATTGCAACTATTAATTTCACCGACTTTTATTCGAGAACAAACTATTTGGCATATTTCAGATTTCCCATACTAATTCCCTATAGCAAATGTTATAACGAACACGGTGTATAATAGTATGTGATATTTTACATGCATTTCAAGTTGATTGAAATTTTAAATCATTCACATAAATCTTTTAAAAACAATAACTATGTATATAAAAAAAGTTAATGTGAAATTAATTGCAATAATTTCATTTTTTATGAAATACGTGAAACTTATTTTTAACGAACTTCCTGTTTACGAAATTCTTTATTTAACATTAACTAATCTTTGATGGGATTCTGCCATTTGAGTAATTTACTATATGATTTTTGTCCTAATTTACAAAATAGAATTTAGCAAACTAAAATATAAGCAGATTTCTATGAAGACTGTTGGGATTTTTTCTCTGAATTGAAATCTTGGAACTTCATCCATATTGCTTTCAAACCAGCACATCTAATAACGTTATAATCTAACTTGCAAGAGATTATAGTCCTTTATTTAAATTCATTTTAAAAGAAGACACTGGGGATTCACAGATGGGATTCTGCCATTTGCGTAATTTACTATATGATTTTTGCCCTAATTTACAAAATAGAATTTAGCAAACTAAAATATAAGCAGGTTTCTATGAAAACTGTTGGGATTTTTTCTCTGAATTGAAATCTTCTAACTTCATCCATATTGCTTTCAAATTAGAACAACTAATAGGGTTATAATCGAACTTGCAAGGGATTATAATCCTTTATATAAATTCATTTTAAAAGAAGACACTGGAAATTTTGTCATTGTCTGATTCTCAAAATTCATGAGGCCACAATACTTTTTGTTTTTAGATTCCCATAGTGTACTTCCCAAATTGACACATAAAATTAAAACCTAAAAACAAATATTTAGTTTTACATGTGATATCATTCTGTGCAGTCCTTTTTACAAAAACATGTCTGAAAGCAAGCGAAAGTGGAAATGCTTAAGTGATTTGGTAAATTTCCGTTTAACGAACTTTTTCTTGGATTTAGTGAATTCCCTAAATAGAAGTTCCACTATATATCAATATATATCAGAAGAAGTCTATTTAATGTGTTTTAGTTGAGTTTTTTTATTAAAATTGTTAGGCATGCTACCTATTCCAGGTATGTAATGGGTGTTCATTTAAATTCGTAATCTAGCAACCTTTGGAATTTTAATGAAAGAAGGCAGAGCGACAGATATAATACGTCGCAGATAGAGACAGGCAATAATCCAAAGGTTGCTAGATTACGAATTTAAATGAACACCCGTTATAATTCTGACAGTTCTTCTTTTAAATGAGTTTATTTGAAATACAATTTTAACTAACATGTTCCAATATAAATGTAATTAAAGCTTAATGTTTATACTACATTATTAAAAGCAGAGTAAATTTTGATAGTGCACTAATATAATTTGTCTAATTTGGCCACCCATCCATAACAACGTATTTCTATTTTATTTGTGCAAACCAATTTCCTGTACTTTTTTCACTTCTGCTGGAACACTTTTAAAGGCACAACAATTTACCATATTGAATAATTATTCTTTTTTTGTTAATTAAATAATATATTTATTATAAAAACACAAAATAACTTTGGCATCATACTAATGGCAACTGGTAACAAGCATTGGGGTATGCGTCACGCGCTATCCTCTCTCCTACCTAATTTAGGATTGAGTCACTAAAAATCGCCCTTAGTAGAAAGAACTATAACAACATTTTTAAGTACTAGTTGCTTTTTGTATTTAAGATTGTTTAAAAGCAATTTTAATTATCTTACATCTTCCTCTTTTTACTGTATAGTTTTTAGAGGAAGCTTTAACATACTTAAAATTAAAAAGCGAATTATTCGTATTCCGCTGTCTTTAAGTTATTCAAATTATAGTCTCTTCGATTTTTCAATCTAATGATAATTTAACTTTTTATTATAAAACTTTGAAACTTCAATTATAACGTACTAAAATTTGATACTATTGTACATAATTTTAATTATTATGATATATGATTTTAAGTTGCACTTTTAAGTATTCATAAAATAATTCTTGAATAAGCTCGTTAAACAGAACTACTGTTTCCCACTTCATCTTTTAGACATAAGTTTATCGTAGATATTTAATTTTTTTATCGATTTAAGCTTTCGTGCATTTTTAATGGTTTATGATCTTATGCAAAAAATGCACCAGATTGACCAAGTTTCTGTCATTGTTATTAATGTAAAAGGAAAAAGAAATTATGTCCTAAATACCTCAATTAATTCGTAAAATGCCTGTTCTGAATGGTTGGTCATTGTTATGAAGCATTAAAAGGTTTCTAGGTAAAAGATAAGTTTATAAAAAATAAATATTTCTCATTTTTTATTTGCAAACTTATCGCAAACAACTTCGTTTTTAACAAACTAATTTTAATTTAATTAATTAGATTTTTTAATTAATTTAGATTTTAATAACAATTTAATTAATTAAATATTTAATAATTAAGTAAACATACATGTAAACAACAACAAAGATGTAAAAGTAAAAAAGTTATTCAGCAAAATTACATATATTTATAATATATATCATTGTTTATTATTATTATTTGATTATGCTGGAACCTATTTTACCTTAACAAAGGAGGTGGGCTGATAAGAGCCATTTTTTGCCCCCTGATTGATCTAACATAATTTCTTTTAAACTGTGCACATCCTATGATATAAGAAAACAACACAAATAATAAAATGCATAATCTGTTTATTTTACTACAAAAGTAAATTAAATAGTAGGTGACCAAGAATTAAACAAAGCAAAAGATGTGATAATGAAAGTTTATTTATTAACCCTTGCACGTCGGAAACAATTTCGGCACGCGAACGGCAGAAATGGGTCTCTAGTGACTAGTATAAGATAGTAGGCTAGTACTTTGCTGTTTTTACATCAATTTTGAAACACCAAAATGTTTATGCTACTAATAAAAGGTTGCCCATGATAATTATTAATATCTATATTATTTATGTTTTTTTACAACCATTTGCAATAATGGACCAAAAAACTAAAAATGGTGAAATATTCGACATCCACAAGTAATGGGCTTATTCAGTAAAAATTCTTGTTGCAAATAGGGTAAAAATTACTTTTTACATGATTTTATTTTAATTTGTTCATGAGCCGGTCAAATAAGTTTAAAAACGACGATCACACTTATTACTAAACCTATGTTTACCTATTGTTACCTATGTGACATGTTCCGGTAAAAAAAGGGCGGAAAAATGGATTTTGACTTTTGCATATTTTTCTTCAGACAAAAGTACGGTATAATTTCCTAGAATAAATATCGGCTTTACAATTAATTATGATAAATAAAATCGTTCATTGCCACATGATGGAGTGCATAACTTTCAATGCGATTATCTCAAAATATTGTTTTTGCATGTTGACCCCCCTTTTACAGGATTACATCAAGATTTTTCACACTTGCACCTATTAAAGTGTAGTAATCGGAATTGGAGAGCTCTCCTAGGGTGTCGAAATCCAGGCTTTTCTTCTTTGCAACATTTTTCATATCTTCTAAAAGACATTTTAGATCTTTTTTAGTAATAAGTGTGTTGTTACTCACAGGATGTATACCTTCTAGACAGGGGTGGATCGGCCAGTCGGGAAATCGGGAAAATCCAGAGTGGCTGTTGCATCAACGAAATCCGAGGCCGATGGTTTCTCAATTGATACAGATATTATAAAAAACTTTATTTTTCATTGTAGTAAAAAATATTTCTTAGCGTTTATGAGTCGGCAGGTAGTAAACTTTATTGCTTCATCCCAAACTTGATTGCTGTTACGTAACTACAACTAAATTTATGACTTTATAGGTTTAATTACTTCAATTTGGAATATTTTAGTAATTATGTAGTTACTTCTACTATTTATTAGAACTATGTAGCTCCATTACTTCTCAGTAGCTTTTTAAAGTATGTGGAACGGTATTGCTACTTAGTATAATTACTTTAATGTTGTTGTAACTTCAAGTGATATTATGATTGTAGCAGTAACTTGCCCGAAGCTACTTTAAAGTTTTTAAAACTTTAAAGTAGCACCGAAAGTTCCTGCGACCGCACCGGTCTGAAACCATTGCTTAACCTTTAAAGTAACTGAACTATACAGTAGTATTGAAAGTAAAACTTACTTTTATGCTACCCAGGAAAATCACTTGAAAGTAATTTTCACTACTTATTTTGCATCAGAATTACTATAAAGTTCCAGTTACTATTAAAAAATTACAATGAAGTGATAGTAACTTCTAAAGAGGCATATCTCCTGTAGGTTAGTTTGGAATTTGGAGGTTAATTGTGTTTTTGCAGTGGTAGTAGTTTTGCAAGTTTTTAATAAAAATGTCAAAGGCAAATGCAATAAGAAAAAAGAAGAATTTTAGATATACGTCCACCTTTTATAGAAAATTAAAACAGCAGTTAGGTGAAATCAGTGGAAACAAAATCAATTGTTTGTAATACAAAATAGAAAAAAATAGGGATGAGATCACTGGCAAACCATCATGTAGTAAACAAGGGTGAAATATATTCCCCTTTTTTCTTTCGTCACTACAACTTTAAAATAAGCTATAATTAAATAATAATTGTTATTAAGTAGCAATCAGTATAAAAATATTGGTTGTTTGTTTACGATGGATGTTTAAATTTGAGGTTTAAGTTCCAATGGGAATTTTGCAGTGACATTAGGAGAAGATTAGCTAGAAAGTGGCTACGGAAACGTTGACGTCGTTTTATAGTAAGAGTCACTTGAAAGTTCCAGAATTTTTTAACTTATTTTATACTTCGTGGTAACAACAACCTAAAAGTAGAATTTGTTTAGTTCCCGTTACTGTTTATAAAGTGAGACAAACTTTAGACACACATTTTACAGTTAATACTACTTTAAGGGACTTTTTCAAAACTACTCCATATTTACTTGTAAAATGTTGAAGGCTATTAATCAATTTGCAATTTGTTGCAATTGTTAAAAAGTGTTTTACTATAACTCTCAATAAAGATAACAAATCGATGCCAAATTGTACCTTAGGAATAAAATAAAATGGTTTCTATCATGTTTATCAATTTATAAGTATTTTTGTCATATTTTATTCAAGACATTTTTTATTAAAAAATATATTTAAAGAAGGCGAGTTGTTATTTTTCGATCTATTATCATCGCATTTAACAGAAAAGTTGCGATGGTTTATAATTTTGGTATGCTAGATTGACAAAATATCGAACCATTTCATCTCTTTATGTATTATGTACGTATTACAAATAAAACTGTAATCCATTTTGTGACAACGACCGCAGTATTAGTAGAGAAAGTGAAAGAATATTTGTTAAGTTGCAAGAGTAAGAGAGAGCAACTACGCGACACGATGTGTCAAAGAGAAGAAAGTTCCACGAAAGTAGCAATTACTACGCCGCCACGTTCCCGCTACGTAGTCTAAAGGTAGCTGGACAAGTTCCGGAGAGGTTACTGCAACGTATCTGCTACCCGAGAATTGTTCCCCATTTTGGTTCCAGGCACGTAACAATACCGTAGCAATTACGTTCTTGTGACTAATGGCAAAAACTTTATAGTTCCACCTGTGGTTGCTGGTACGTAGCGGTGACTAAAAATGCTGCTTGGGATCCCATTGCGGTACAATGTACGTGTCAGCTAAACTTGGGAATCCGGGGTATAATCTTTTCTTATTAAGTTATAAGTTAGGGAAATGATTGTTTTTAACTTTAATTTAAGAATGTGTAGTAATAATCAAAAAATCCAGGTTGTTTTCACATGTGTTTCGCATTTTAGTGTTTTTAGTGGCCGTCTGGCCGCCTTTTTATATAAAAATAAAACATTTACCAAACTTAAAAAAGCGATTGTAGCCTTGAAATCTGGAACTAAAACTCCCTATAATTTATGAAATGAACTCCTTTTGTTGGCCCTTTTAGTCTTCCGAATTCTGACAAAGAAACAACACGTGCACTGGTTCGCAGCAAAAGGTTCGAGCAATAAAAGTTTGCGATTTGTCTTTTTTTAAATATTGGGCACTTGTTTGTCTTGTTTCCAACTTTATTTATATTTCTTGAAGTTATTTCCCATTATAACTGAACATTATAAATGAATTCTGAGTCATCGATTGAAAGCTTACAGTGAATCTTTTTATTGCAATTTAATATTAGCTTTACTACTTTAATATTATCCTGTGTTAACTAAATTTAATTTACCTTCTTCAAGTTACGCCAATCTTTAATTGAAGTTATAAATTTGTTCTTGCATTGTCTCATTCGTAGGTGTCGTACAAACGAACATTTCCCAAACTAATAAGTAAAAATTATAGTAAATCGGCAAAAAAATCTGACAATAGCAGCTGAAGATGAATTAGAACCTAACGAAACCTAACCTAACAATCCTCATTGGTCACTTTGGCAAGTATCACCAAACCTGAGTTTCAAAAACTTGTTTTCTAGTAACCTAACCAAACTTAACTTACCCTAACTTAACCCAACCTAACCTAACTTTACTTAACATAACCTAATCTAATTTAAACTAACCAAACCTAAGCTAACAATCCTCACTGGTTACTTTGGTGAGTATCACCAAACTATACAGGGAGTTCCAAAAACTCGTTTTCCAGTAACCTAACCTAATCTAATTTAACTGAGTCTAACCTAATCTAACTTAACTTAACCAAAGCTAAGCTAACAATCCTCATTGGTTACTTTAATAGTATCGCCAAACGGTGTGGTGAGTTTCAAAATCTTGTTTTTTACTAAACTAACCTAATTTAATTTAACCTAAGCAAACCTAATAACAATCCTTGTTGTTGGTTACTTTGGAGCGTATTGACAAACGGTGCAGTGAGTTTCAAAACCTCTTTTTCTACTAACCTAACCCAACCTAAATTAACCTAACAGTGTCATGGAACTCACCAAAAATAGCACTGATTTAAATATAGTACTATTGATTTCCAATGAAAAAAGTTTATTCCATAGTCTTAACATAGGGAGTTGCAAGTGGCGTATTTTTTGAACGGGGTATTTCCGCATATTGGGACTAGTATCATTCGACTCGGCTCGTCAAGCTGCTCTGAAAGGGTAGGATGCGTTAAGGTTCCTTTCTGCCCGCTAAAGTAAATTTCAGCCTAATATTTTATTTTGTGTTTTATCATTTTTATATTTTATAACTGATTTTAAAAATGGTTTGTTTATTAATAAATACTTTTCTTGTGTATTTGCACCCCCTTCAATTTTTCTCCTGACGATGCCCATGATCTTAATTTAAGTAGTATAGTTTTATAAAATCGATATTTTAATTATTTCTTATTTTACTTATTATTTTTAAACAAAATTTAATAAGTTTTTTTTCGTTTTTTATTGCTTTCATGGTAAATTGTATAAGTAAACATTCTAACTACGACTTGTGCAATAAAACATGAGGCCTATGTAGCTCGATTACCCGGGCCGGTAGAACGTTCCCAATCCGCCCCTGCTTCTAGATCCAAAATCAATAAAGACTTGTCCTTTAAGATGATTTTCACAGTGTTGCCTTCCTAGAGATACAGTGGTACCTTGGTTTACAAGCATAAAACGTTCCGGACATGCCCTCGTAATTCAAAGCACTCGTTAATCAAAGCAAATTTTATTCAAATATTCATATAAAAATGATACAAAAATACATATATGTATACGTAAAAATAAAACAAAGATTTTATGATTTTATTTAAGAAGAGCTAACATGATGCTTAACGTGTACATATTCGATTAAATTGATTTAGTTTTACCTATTTTGTACTTCTAACGGGTTATCACTAAAAACTTGCATAATTACTTTTCTTCAAATGACGTCATTACACTATTGGCCGGTTTCACAAAGCTTGATTAAGTTTTAATTAACTTAATCATGATTAAATTTGAAATTCAGAAATATAATTGGATAAAATTTCAGGTCTCTTAAATCTCAGCCAATGAGATTTCTGGATTTCAAATTTAATCACGATTAAGCTAATCAGAACTTAGTCAAGCTTTGTGAAACCGGCCATTAGACACTTAAAACATAACCAAAGTTTTAATTATAACCCGTTATTAGGGTGTATGTATTCATCAATGACAAATAAAATGTTAAAATGTAAAGTCGGCTGATATTTTTAACACTCGAGGTAACATTAGATGCTGTTTACACTCTTATCTTATCGTATATGTTTACACAGATGTTGATGATGCGTTAACCCAAATTCTTTAATTCTTAAGGATAATATGTATCTAGTGTTTTTTTAAATTTGACGTCAACATAGGCTGTGAATAGTCGATTGTGAATAAACCAGAAAATGACATCTAACCTCACTTTTGTAATTTTAATGGAAAATTGGACAGAGGTTGGATTTGAACGTTTTGACAATGACATTTATTAATACGATCAAGATCCGTTCACAATCAACTACCCATAGCCGCCTTCGACGTCAAATTTAAAAAAACACTCGATAGTTGTGATGACATGACGGTCGGCAGACAAAGCGTATACATATTAAAAATTTTACTTGTAATGCAAGACATCGCTCGTTAATCAAGTTAAAATTCATTAAAAATTTTTGCTCATTCTGAAAAATACTCGCAAATCAAGTTACTCGTAATCCAAGGTTTTACTGTATATACATTCCAGTTTTGATAAAAACTTGAGCTCCGTCTGTTCTAGGTACTGTCATGAGTTTTTTTTTTCTTTAGCTTTACATATGATACAACATGCGTTTCGAATTGTGACGACAAATGTGCGCTATTTTCTTCAGTTGTAGCTAAGTTCAAACTTTCTAGTGAAGGAGGAACAGTGTTAATACTACGAATTACTTTTGAAGAAAAGACGTGGAACTTGTAATCTTCAGTACGCGTACGATCTGCATGAAGAACACAATTTTTTGCATCATTATAATTCACAATTTTTAGAACGACGAAAGTAATAGAACTGTTCATCTGCTATTATAACTACTATTTTTTTAATTAATGAGAGGTAGGTTTACTTTCCTTATTTTATATTTTCTTCAAAATTCCTAATGTAATGATTTGCATTATTATTTATTTTATCTACTACTATAACATCTATTAATAACTCAAGTTTCAATTTTCAGATAAACATTCTAAAGAGAATAAATAATATAGAATTGCCTCCTTAGTATTAAATTTAATATTGATGGAATCTCTTTCAGGTATAAGATATAACAAATTAATCAATTTTATAATTCACTAACATTCATCTTTACCCATATCTCTTACTATTTTGGTAAAAGTTTTAAATTTTCTTAAACCGCCGTGGATGCTAGTTACTTTAGAGAGGATCGTATGTTGGCGACACTGAACTTTGACATTAACCTATAATTTCACAGTCCTGTAGAATATGTAATGTGAATATGTCGATATCCTCGTCATTACACATAAATGGTAAGAACACATTAATTTTTAAACATAAACTAATCAGAGCTTGTATTTCTTACAGACGTTACACAAATTACAGGAATTCCTTTGGTAAATTGCCAGTACAATGATTTTCCTGAAGTTGTCATTGTTAGAAGTGAAGATTATTTATTTCAAAGTCGGTTGCAAGAGCATACAAAAACCAAAACTTTTGACAATTCTCGACATGAAATGTGTACTGTAGAATCTTCTAAAAATAAATATTACTCGATTCGTAATGCCAATAAATCATATGTATGTAAAGTATGTGGTGGCAAATTTTTAGAAAAAGATTCTTTAGACCAACACAAGCTCAATCATAGTGGTGAGAAAAAGTTTAGATGTAATGTATGTGATAAAGATTTCCTACAAAAAAGTCACTTGCGAACACATATCTACAGTCATAGTGGTGAAAAACCATTCTCATGTAATATCTGTGAACATAAATTTACATTTAAAAATGACCTGAAGAAACATATTCGTATTCATACTGGAGAAAAACCATTTGGCTGTGATTTCTGTGTTTTTAAATGTGCACAAAAGGCTAGTCTGCAACAACACTTAAGAGTTAGCCACAGTGGCGAGAAACCTTTTGAATGCCATATATGTAGTTATAAATGTAAGTTGAAAGGTGACCTACAGAGGCATATACTCACCCATACAAATGAAAGGCCATTTGGATGTTACTTGTGTGATTATAGGAGTTTACGAAAACATGCTCTCGTTCGACATATGTTCACTCATGGTGGCGAGAAGCCATTTGGATGTGATAGATGTGAATATAAAAGTGTACAGAGAAGTGATCTGAAATCACATATGCTCACACATAGTAGGAAAAAACTATTTAAATGTAGTAGATGTGGTCATGGAAACTCAACAAAACAGGCACTGGAGTCACACATGTTAATTCATAGTAGTGAGAAACCATTTCAATGTAATGTGTGTGGTTTTCACTGTTTTTGGAAAATGAATTATCAAAAACATATGCTAACTCATAGTGCACTTAATGTGTGCATATGATTAGACATATCTAAAAATAAATCATTCATTGTAATTATTTGATTGCTATTATAAATGAATTACAGTTGAAATGTAAAAATTGATAACAATAAATTTTTGAGTTCTTTTTGCTTTTAATACAATAGTTTAAATAATAGTAAAGTTGTGTTTCAATTATTTTTTCTCAGTTTCCCTTAGTGCTAAATCCCCAAGTAGCATTTTAAGTCCTACAGGAAAAATAATTTTGAAAATATGCCCAAGTTTGATGAAATTGTGGTAATATGGTTGTGCAAACTAATTCTCAACTTTGTGGCCATGTGACTTGCTTTCACATGTTCTTCATCAATAGGTGCGTTTTTGGACTATAAGGAATGTTACATGGCTGTCTTTCTTCACAATATAAATTCTTTGAAGAATTTGCATGACAAGTGAACAGTGAGCTTGTTTCATGGAATAAACATTTTGTACCAAGTAACTAATAAAAGAAGCAGGGCTTCCCACTTATCCACTAAAATACTTAAAATAATGACTTGTACTAAAAAACCTAAAAATTTAAAAAATTTTCCAAAAAGTTGATTTTTTATTGTGATTTTTTCTTTTCAAATACCTTGCCACACACTTGTAAACTCTTGCAACCCTTCAATTAAGTGTGTGTTGGTAAAATGTGGCTTGGGTTTGAATTCTCAGCCATTATTTGACAAACGTCAATTGTTTTTAAGATTTTTTACCTAGCACCAATCTTGTAAAAAAAGTATTGGCAAGTAGACTATGCATATCTGTCTTTCTCAGAACAAATGGCTCTTCGTTATTTTTCCTTTGCTCACACATGAAAATTCAAACCTAAACACATTTTACCAACAGTATAAATAATCCAAGCGGCGACCGCAAAATTTTGACTGACGTCGAACATACGGATAATTTATGGAAAATATGGAAGTAGACAGTATAGGTAACACAGAACCTCTTATAGGCCTATAAGCAAATCCTGGCACGACTGGAGTTAATGGCCTAATTAAGGTTAACTCATCAGTATTTCGCGTCCGTTATACACGGTGATTCAGTACTCAATGATCGGACTTTGAGGATAAGCTTCTCTGGTTATTAGAAACATAAAACCTTAGTAACTTTTTTTGATTAAATGAACTTGAAAATTTCGAAAATTTTGACCGATGTTTTCAGAAAAGTACGTATAATTGATGCAGGTCAGTGTTGTTAAGTCGAATAGAAATAAATGCAAGATCTTTAGAAATTGACACCATCAGCAAAAACGTGACATCTGTTTAAACAAGCACAACAAGAACGCAAACAACGCACATTCCATTTTAAATGTTAAAACAAAACGATCTATTAATCCGGGGGATTCCCTCTATTCTAATAGTAAACGCAGACAGAAATGACATCATTTTAATACAGACCCATTCAATGATATCATTAAATTCGATGTGTTATGCGTTAATAAACAGATATTAGTTTTAATTAAGTAAAGACATGTTTAGCTAATTTGATCTATCCATCAATAGGTATTGTTTTTTTTATTGGAATTCTAGAATGTTTCATTATTAAAACCTTATTATTCTTTTTGATGTTTTAATTCAACGACCCTGAATGCTTGATGGATTTGTTTACATAGTGAAGTACAAGTACTGTTACGTTTTATTACTAAAAGCTGCAGTGTAAGGGGTTTGCAATTTGTTATCATTTGAGAAACCAAATATGTGTCACTATCACAGTACTATAATTTTTTATTCACAAACCTGCAGTATTGTATTACACATAGGGGTTAATGTGCCTATTAAAAGAATTTGAAATTGTCTTAGTAATCAGAAACAACACAAAACAAAAATACCATTTTTGAAACAATATCCATCGAGAGGTCGTTCTCAACATGCTTTGTTTATTTAATTCTGTTTATCTGTTGTTATTCTACGAAACACTTGGCCAAAATAAAGACGTTTTTATTACTTTATTACGCTATCCTTGCACATTCTAGTAGTATTGAATATCTGCTTGAACTTTTAAAATATGTCGTGCATTCATACTATTAAATTTGAAAACATTAGGCTGAACTTCGATGCCGTTTTTCTCCAAAAGTATAAAAATACGAGAAAAATGGTATATAGGAATTTTCTTTCTTTAATGGTTATCTAACCACTGGCAAAGTCCGATTACTCCGTAATGACTCACCGTCTAAAACATCCAGGTGAAATTTACAGGGTTTGTAGAGAAATACCCATACTTCAAGAATATCTTTGTCAGCCTTACCCCATTCTGACAGAAGTGCCCAGTTGACCACCCCGAAGAGGTGGTTTTGTAGCATTATTATAAAGCTTATAGCTTATTATTATTATAGCTTATTAAGCTATCATAATAACATAATAACCCGTCATTTTGGCCAAGTATTTCGTGGAATAAGAAGAGATAAATAATAAGAAATGTACTCGTGTTTGATATTATGTTCCAAAAACGGTATTTTTGTTGATTATTGCTTTGTAAGACAATTTCATATTCTTTTAATAGGTACGTTAACCCCTATTATGTGTAATACAAGCAAATATTCCTAAGAATTGACACAGCTGCATTAGTAATAAAATAATCAAAACAACCTGGTCGGCAAAATTTATTTTGAGTACATATTATGTTGTAAACACTCGGTCAAGGTCAGGGCCTAACAATTTGTAAATTCCTTACACTGCAGTTTTTAGTAAAAGTACTTAAAAGTAGCAGTACTTTTATTTTTTACGAATTGTTTTTATACTGTGTAGTTATTTTCTATGTAAACAAATTATCATCCATTAAGGTCGTTCTATCAAAACATAAAAAAGAATAAAGGTTTTACTAACGGCTATTTATACTACTGTATTTAGATTTTAGACTTGGAATAAAATAAATAAAAAATAACAATATCAATTGATGGATAGATTAAATTATCTAAAACATATCTTTACATAATTACCTAATAGCTGTTTATTAATATAACCAATAACAAATCAAAAATGATATCATTAAATGGGTCGGTATTAAAATGATGTCATTTCTGCATGTTTTCCCCGAGGTTTTCGGTTTTCCCTACTATTAGAACACAGAGGAATCCCCGGTTTAATAGAGCGTTTTAAGTTTCAACGATATCCAAAATGGAATGTAGGCCGTCTGCAACTTTGTTGAGTTCATTCAACAGATGTCACGTTTTTACTGATGGTGTCAATTTCTAAAGAGCTTGCATTTAATCTTATTCGACTTAACACCTGACCTACATCAATTATACGTACTTTTCTGAAAACGTCGGTCAAAATTATTAAAAATTTGAACTTTCTCTAATCAAAAAACTTTATTAAGATTTTTTTGTTCCAAATGCCATCAGAAATGCGCTGGTAAAGTCTGGTGTGGGGGCTATAATCACCCTGTATAAAATCTTTTACAAACATTTTGTTTCATACGTTTTTTTTGAATGATAAATCTCGCCAACTAAAACTAATCTTATAGCATTTAAAGAAGCTCTTTTGTTTAAAAATAAAAGAAAAAGGCAGTTATAATATGTTTTATTAAATATTTTACTCGTGTACTGATTGAGTAATTAATTTCCGTTTTTAATTGCACACTATAGAAAGTTTAGCATTTAAATCATTTTTAATATAACATCGCATATAACATTGCATATACTGCTAGTAATGTCCTTCAAAGGAAGAATGCTGTTATTGATAAAACTGCTTTAAATATAACTTCTCTCCATTGTGGATAAACAAATGTTTATTAAGAATACTTTTTGTTATACATTGATAATCACACATATTACACTGAACGTACTGCTTTTCACTGTGATGAGTAAACATATGTTTTTTAAGGTTACACTTCTGTGAACATTTGTACTCACACATTTCACAATAAAATGCCTTTTCTTCAATGTGAGTAAACATGTGTGTTTTTAGGTAACTTTTCAAAGAATATTTGTAATCACACACATTAGATAGGTAGATTCAGCAAATTTCAGCAATGTAGGTACGCGTCATATCATTTACTACCGAAGCCGAATGGCATAATTTGTTAAAAAATCAGGAATAATCTTGATCAGTGGGCGTTTTCAATTTTGACTAATGTTGTTTATACATAGCTTTTGATTTTTTCTATTTTGTTATATTGCATGCTATGTAATAATACAGATTTTTTCTAATAAGTTATTAATTAATAACTATATATCTTTTCCTTTTTTTAATAAACAAAATAAATAAAAATGTTGTTGTGAGTTTTTCTTATTCTCCTAATTTTTACTATTACAGGAATCTTAAGGAATCTTTACTATTTTAAAGAAATAGGTTATCCTACACAATGTGGAAAATTTGAAGATTGTTGCTTTACCTTAAAGATCATGTTGCAAAGGGATTACAGGTAAGTACAAAGACAATTACAGGGTAGTTACAGGTAAAGTCGTACGTAAAGCAATTTTATACATGATAGAACATGTTCATAATTAAATAAGCGTAAAATATACGGCGCTTTGTGTATATTGTGCATCTCATATGTATTAACAGTGACATAGAATTTATGTAAATAACAGATGCATAATGAGGCGGACATAACGCTCTCCAGATGACTTGAATTTTATTTAGCTGTTACATAATAATGTAGGCATCGTTACTGTCAGTTACGTAAATAATATGTTGCTGTGTTTTCTGGGTACAGGAGCGGCTCTAGCAATTTTTCTAGGTGGTACGAGATCTCCAGCATGGTCCTCCACCATGACTGTTAGGATACCTCAGTGAGGTACTTGGGCTAGACTCGGTCATCGTCGCGGGCGATCAATCACACAACCAAGCATTGTTTAAAATTTACGAGCGGGATGTTTACATTTTTTTCGATTTAGACGCTTCCTCTAAGATGGCACCTTATTAGGTCGCACTGCCCTTGGTCACTACAGCGCTAAGACTACAGTCGAGAAAGACGACCTTATAATGGTCGATAGTGATCAGAATTATAGAATTATACAAAACCATCTGATTAATAAGACAACATGTGCAGCAAGAACGTTCCGTATGGCCCATAGGCTATATAACTAACGAGTGATTATAAACCATCGACATCTGAGTTGCTGTGAAATTTAAAACGTATGTGTTTTATTACCCCACGCCAATAATTTTTTGAACGTCAAATAAATTATATTAATTGTCAATGTCAGTCTACTTAACCAGACGATGTAAATGGTGTAGGAAATACTCGTTGGATATTAATTTAATGGTCTGTGGCAAACGCCAGAAGAATCATTACAAAGTCAGAAGTCATGAGATTCCACACAAAGACTCTAGTGATGGTCTCCTGTTCATTCGCCTAGCTTGAAAAGCCTGCTTGGTCATTAAAATAGTACACTGTAAAAAAAGGTTAAATGGATGGACAGTGACATTATAAATACAAAAGTTTATGTTCATTACCTCTTTAAAATAAAAAATAAAGTTATAGGACACTTTTCATATTTTTCATTTATTGAATAACTCGAATCTGAGATAATCGAGTTTACGTAAACCTCTGAAACTGGCTGCTATGGCTGGAGAAATTCTTTTAGCAATAAATAAGGCAATTTCTGCATTGTCATAATATAGAGAATCATGTATACAAAATATGGTAGACAGTAAAAATGTTCAAGCAACCAGTTAATTGTTTTTTAAACCACTTCATATGGATTGATCCTTAAATATATTAATTACTCTATGATATTAATCATTTAGAGATAAACTAAATTTATTTCAAAACAACTAATTGTTTTAGTTCAATTATAAAAAAATACCTTTTAAAATAAAGATAATAACTTGTTTACAATTCTTTATGTCTTTTTTGGTATCATTAATAGTATATACGCTATTTTTTGCACGTCCTAAAGGACTTATCGTAAAACTTCAAAATTTCCAAAATTTTTTCCGAAAATTTCGTTACATGCCATTCGGACAATAGAACTCTGCAAACGCCAAAATCACATAGTTTCAGGATAATAAATCCTAACATGTGCCGCGATTACTTTTTTTTGTTGTTTATTTGTTGTTGTCATGGAAACACCTCAGGGAGTAAAAGTGCTACTTTACTCCCTCTTTTGGGGGACTAAAGTAGAGCCTTATATATAGGACGTGCAAAAAAATTTTTATTACTAATTAAACTAATTACCACAGAAAAACTCACGGTTTTTAATTACAAGGATTGTAATTCTATCCTTTTAATTTTTAAAAATGGGCGCCTTGTAAATACTAGCTGAATATGCTGAAACCCTGGTATCAGCTGTCTGCTATCATTAAATTCTGCAAAAAAATTGAAGAAAGAGATATATCAACAATCTATTCATAAATAAAACCAAATCAAAAAGTTTACGAATTTGAATTCCAAATTCAATAACAATTGTTATTCAACACTGGTAAGTCCATTATAATAATAAAAATTTTCCATAAATTTCTTTTGTTAGCAAAATTCAATCGTAGAATGTATTAATCATTTGTTTAAATTGAGGCACTACTTAAATAAACACTTTTATAGTATATTATACACCAAGGTGGTGAAGACTGTTATTATTGACCGAGCACCAAGATTATTTCGCGAGGGGCTTTGCCCCGAACGGAATAAGGTGCGAGGCCTATTAATGTCTTCACCACCGTGGTGTATATACTATTTTTCCACTACTAGCCAAATTTAAGGCAAAAATTAAAAATTAAAATTTTTCTTGTAAAAATCAAGTAGCACAGGAATGCAAATTCGCCTTTCCACTAATAAAACAAAAATCAAGTAGTCTGATGCAGATTGACATTTCCACTAATAACTAATGGCATTTTTATTCAAATAATTTTATCGTGTTAGGTAATTTCAAGCAGCAAATACGTTAAAGACAATCTCCTGGGTATACAAAATTATGTTGCACAAGTTTTTGTTAAACAACTATCCCTGGATTCTCAAAACATTTGAATTTATCCATTATTAACCTAGGTTAATATACATGCATAAAGATATTTCAATTGCTCTTTTTATTTATAATACGGTTTGTTTAAAAGTCTGGGACAAAACTGAAATGCGATCTGCTGTTATTACAAAATACTAGAAGGATCTTCATAGTTATTTTCGACGAACAAAAAGTTCGTCTCTAAATTCGTGAAGTCGGTCTGTCGCCTTTTTCCCTGTTGACTTTTTTGAATTTTTCTTGGAAAATCTCTTTTTTGGAATCTTATAGTACATTGGATTCTAAGAAACTTTTGGTTGAAACATTTTTTCGTATCTCTTCGGGAAAGTGGTCAAAATGACCACCGAAAATTTTTTTTTTTTAGTTTTCTTTTGCATATTGTGATTAAATCTAAACAATCATAAAAATTTTAGCATGATTTGAGAATGCTTTGTCACAAAAGAACAATCGCAATATAGTTAGTTACAAGTGAAGTCTTTTGTATGTTACTAAAGATCCGTAACTGTACGGAAACAAAAAACCTCCGTGACCGCCTATAACTAGCCCGAAAGGCGGCTAATATTGATGCCTTTTGGGCAAGTTGAATACTAATTAAGAATTAAACTACATATTGATTAGGTTCATTTATTGAGTAATTTTTCTATATTTGCTTGTTTGTATGTTTGTTTTCTTTGCTCATCTTCTGCTTTCCTTTTAATGCCTGTTATTGAACTTTTTAATGAAATTTATGATATATAGTAGCTACCTTAGCTTCTCTGGTTTCAATTAAACTATTATTGCAAACTGCAACTGTACATCTTTCTCCCGGCATAATACTATAAAGTATAAAACAATCAGAAACAAACTGTCAAACTGAATACTTACTACCGGGTGATTTTTTAAATTTCTGATCTAGTAAGCCGTGATTTTTACGCCGTATCGAAGGTCACCGAAACGTAGGGCGTAGCGTTGATCACACTGCTATTCCAAATGTCATTTATGTGACAAATTGACTACTTACTTTTACATTTATTAAACAAATTGATAAATATTTAAACAGTGATCATTTGCGAAACATGCTTTTACCAAAGTGTGCATTTTATTGCGAGTTTAAGTGCAATTTCGATGTGATTATTGACTTGAGAAGTTTAGGTTATGGTTACAACTCGCTTCAATTTTTATTCCTTGGATTTAAGAAATAGCAAGATTTATTCACAATTATAACAATTTACATTGTTAACACAATATTTATTCAAAATTTACAACAACTGTTGGAAATGTTGACCTTCAGCATCTATACACAAATTAACTGTTTATGTCAACATTTTTGAAATCTGATAGTTGTGACAAATCGAACGATTCAAACTACGCCCTACGTTTTCCGCATCTTTTGTTTTAAAATTATGTCATGGCTTTCTAGATCAGAAATTTAAAAAATCACCCGGTAGAAATTATATAGTGGAAAATAAGACACTAGTAATTGAATTTATAAACTTATAACTCTGTCAAGAACTGACTTTTTTACTTCAAATAAATAATAATAATAATGTTTATTAATATAACAAATTAATTAACATGATACAATACAATAATTTACAAAAAAATAAACATTAATAGAGCCACAAATCTACAATCAACAATCTACAAATTAATAATAAATAAATTAATAAATTTGCCCTGACGTTTGACAGTGACTGCGAGCGCTGCATAAACACAACATGAGTGCAAGTGAGAACAAATAGGTCGATGGGTAGTCCTAGGTAGACCTCTGACGTATTTGCTTCCGCCCTTCCGTCTCAAAGAGGGGTCTACTAACTGCTCTACTGAGGTAACCTATAAAAGTTAATGGACCTTGACTTTTGCCCACCTCTGTATACTTTCTTTGACAATCTTCCTAACCTTACTTTTAGACTTAAAAGTTTACTCTACATTTTTCTTTAAGACATTTTTAGAGTCTAAAGTACACTCACAAAATTTTTGGAATTTAACGCCTACTTTAAGCTTCATATTTGGAAACTTGGCAGTATACGATTGTTTAAAGAATATCAAACCTAAATGATGATTTTGTATTTACATATTGTGCTTCTGTAAAAACGTGTACACCTTTTTCAATATAAACATGAAGAAACTGGTATCTTCAAATGCTATAGGTAAAAATATTAGCTGCCTATTTTGTGTAAAGTACTTACTTTTCTTGTAGGTGCTGAGGATGTACCCTTAGATTTTGAAATTGTAAACCATGAAGTCACCATTGAAGATACCATCGATATGAAAGTAGAACCCGAACTAATACATGTTAATATAGTACATGGAATATATAGTATATCTAATGATGAAGATGTGTATCTGGATCTAACAAAATTAGAGAATAATCAGCAAATTGAAACCAATGATCTAGCTTCATACGAAATATGTAATCAAAACTTCTCTGCACACGCCCCACTTGAGACTCATAGTACCATTGATAAACCATTTCAATGTGAAATCTGTCAAAGACAGCTTTCATCAAGGAAAGTTTTGCGAAGACATATGCTCATTCACGGAGAAAAACCATTTCAATGTGAGATATGTGGCTATAAAAGTACAAGAAAAGGTGATCTTCAAAAGCATGTTGTTGTTCATAGTAATGAAAAACCATTTAATTGTGATGTATGTGATTATAAAGGCGCGCTCAAAAGTCATCTTCTTCGACACATGCGTACACACAGCAATGAAAAATTGTTAAACTGTAATGTATGTGATTATAGATGTGTAAATAAAAGCGCATTTCAAGAACATATGCTTGCTCACGATGATCACAATCAACTTGAGTCAAAAAATCAAGATCTTCAACAACACAAATTAAGTCATAGTGATGAAAAGCCTTTTGAGTGCAATGTATGTAATTACAAATGTAAAAGAAGTAGTGATCTGCAAAGACACATACGAAGTCATAATGCCGGTAAAGAAACAATTCAATGTGATCTTTGCAGTTATAAGAGTTTAAATGCTAGTTGTTTTAAACAGCATATGCTTACTCATAATGTTAAAAAACCATTTGGATGCAACTTGTGTGGATACAGAAGCATACGTTATAGTAATCTCCTGAGACACACACTTACACATACTGGTGAAAAGACATTCAAGTGTGTTTTTTGTGATTATAGAAGTAAACTGAAAAGTGATCTGCAAAGGCATATTTTAACTCACACTGGTGAGAAACCATTTGCATGTAATGTATGTGATTATAAATGTACTAAGAAATCTAGTCTACAGAAACATACGTTAAGTCACAGTTAACATAAATTAATCCAACAAAAAGCTAATATAGATCAGTTAGATGTGTCATGCCATGATTATAAATGTAAACAGAGTTTTGCAGAAATGTGATTGAACAGAAATCCATTATCATATGACTTTACTATGGATCACTGGAAGGAATTAAAGTTGCATATGTTTACATAATACATAGGAATTAATTATATATTTTATAAATTGAAAAGAATTATAAAGTGTTTATAGTTCGTTATATTTTCTGCAAGATATAGATCGACTTATAAAATCTACACTTAAAGAAATATTACAGTTACCATCTGATACACCAGGCAATCTTTTGTATAGTTCCCCTAAAGTAAAAGGATTGGGTTTATTTAAAGCAGTTTGGGAAGCTTACATTCAAAGTTTTAACGCATGCAAACTATTAAAGTTAACAAATAATCCTTACTTATCTATTATAAGAAACTTTGAAGAAGAAAGTAACAATTGCCTAGCTAAGCTAAAAGTAAATCTAAATGAGCTAAACTTTACTAAATGGTCTCTGTCTGGAAAAAGATAAGAGAAATATTACAAGAGTGGGAATATAGCAGTTGGCAAAAATTACGACAAAAAGGATGTGGAGTTCAACTTTTCTCAGAATACACAGCTGCTAATTCTTGGATAAGAACACTAGAGGGTCTTTACGAATCAGAGTGGAAGGAGGCCATTAAGATGACGGGCAATGTCTGTAATATACGCGCTATACCCGGAAGATCTCAAGACGGCTACCAGTGCAGGCACTGCACTGAGATAGAAACATTGGCACACGTATTGGGATATTGCGAGTATGGCTCGTTATTACGTAACCAACGTCACAATACTATCAGATCTATCATAGCTAACTCACTGTCTACAAATTATGAAATATTTGAAGAAGTCACATGTGTTGCTAACAGTGAGAGCAACCGAAGAGTTGACATCTTAGCTATAGATAGAAAAAACGATTGTGCGTTTATATTAGACCCAACCATCCGATTTGAAAAGAGTAGTTCCCAACCAGTAGAAGTAGATGTAGAGAAAAAATCTATTTACAATCCTACTATTCCTTATTTTAGAGAGAAGCACAAAATTCGGGGAAACATCGAAGTTATTGGTTTGTTTGTGGGCTCGAAAGGGACCATATCTAAATTCTTTGTAAACTTCGCCAAACGATTTTGTATTTTAAAGGTGACTGTCAAGACCGTAGTGATGCAAACACTAAAATTTTCTGTTCAAATATTACGGCATCATCTATATTGTAAAAATCTAAATTAAAAGTAATCAGTTCATTGTAATACTTTATAAATGTATTCTGTTATATTATATTTTGTATATGTTGCAAGTTAATTTTAAGATATGTTCTTTTGTAATTTACATATTAAGTTCGTATTATTTAAGTAACTATTGTCAAGTTTATAATGTTATTTATGTTTAAGTATCCCTTGTTTATAACAAACCAAATTGTTGGTAGGGTGTGATTAATAATTAATAAATATAAATATAACATTTTAATGTGCAATAGATAGATTTATTTTTATACAGCTGTTATAGGGAATTTATTCTAATAAAAGATTTAATTTAAATAGTTAAGCTTATTGTTAAGTACTTACGTGAAATGAATTGGTTCACTTATATGAATTAAGTGTGACTCTTGGTTAAGGTGGTCGTTATTTTGGCAAAGTAAGGATTTTATTGATCTTGCCCTAAAATATAGTTCCATATATTCCAAAATATAAAAGATTTTAAACAAGAATAACCTGTGCCGGTAGAAGGTTAAATTTTTAAATGTATTTTCAATGAGATTTTATGATGATATTAAAATGTAATGTATTACATAAACATCATCGACTCTCTTAATACCAAAACTGCACAACTTGAAAATGAGAATCAGCCGCAAAATACGAAATATGGCAGCAAATTAAACAGTTTGAACAGTACATTAGACTAAATGGTGTCAAGATACACACAGTGTAGCTGAGACCAGGAATGACAAGTATCCACAGTAAATTCAGTTTTCTAAAACACTTCTGCCTTTTTGATGTGAACAATTATCACATTTTGACAGATAATAATAGGTTTATTGAACACTTACAATTTGATGAATATTATAACAATACAAAGATTTTAAAAATTAACTTTTTAGCTTTTAACAGCTAATTAATACCTGGGTGAATATCTGCTATTCTATTTTAGTGTGTCTCCGCAAATATCTAATGAACTGTAATTTATATTATACATATAAAATATTCGTAAGGTAGCAATAATTTTGCACTATAGGCATGTTGGAATTTAAGAGAAAAAGTATTTACAATTTTCTATAGCAAAAATATTCGAATGCTGAAAATGTCTCTACCCTGGCATGTCTTTTTACCCGATTTATGTATAAAAGTTTAATTTATTTGTTAACTACTCACTTTCCAATATTCAATCGTTTGTATTATTAAACCAGAAAGTTTCTTATTATCACTATAAGGTAAGAAATAGTAAAGATTAATACAACATGAAGATTATCTTATTTTGCATTTGGGTATTAGTTTAAGTTCTATGTGAATCCGTCACTACCCTGGTTCTTTAAGGTAAGTTTTATGTGAATCTGTCACTTCCCTGGTGTCTCTCCCCTGGTTCTTTTTAAGTTGTTATTACGAAATGAGCTCTATTGTAATACTGTAGGTAGTTTTATTTTCGTTACATTATTAGGCATCTTGACTATTTTAGTTTGATTTAGCGTCACCCCTCTGATCAAATTGTCATTACCCTAGTTCTTGTGCAACCCCCCAGAGTTGCAATTTCCCCCTGATCACCATGAAACTCCCAAAATGCGTAATAATTACTGGCCCACTTTAAATTAGTGTAGAAATAGGAATTACTTTTTAGATAATAAAACACACAAACTTAATTTTAAATTTTTTGTTAGTCACAAAAATGGGTAGTCAATACACAAATAGCAGATATTCACCCACCTAGCAAACGATTTCTTTTTTTATATAAACTGCGGTGATTTTTGAAGATAAAATAAAATACAGTATGTCCACCGTTCCAAATATAAACATAAATTATATATTGTGGATTGAAATGAGAATACACCACAGATATTTTTCTTTATTCCTCTCAGCTAGCTCAGGTTTGGTCAGTAAAGCATAAATTATTTGAATTACGAGACTCTTATTTACTTTTATGCCTGGAAAGGAAGAAAAACTTATATCGTAAGCACTAAAGCTCCTGCAAGCTGGACAACTGCTACTAAACTCTGAATTCAAAAGAAAAGAACGCTGGATGCTTGTATTAACATCAATTAAACACATATGCAAAATTGAAAACACATAAACTTTATTTAACTAGCAAAATAAAAATTCAAATGGAAAGTCAAAAATAAAAAAAAATGTTATTGAAAATAATACAATTGAAAATTGGGAATAAACTCTCAGGTTTGCTCAAACGTTAGAAATAGTTGTAGTGACCTGACATAGGATTAGTACGGTCATTTGTTTGAACAGACCAACACAAATGAAATTTATTTATAAATAAAAATATTCATCAAATTAAAATAAATTTTATATAAAAGAAATTTAGTTGTTTTATTTACTTCAAATCAAATAAATTCTCAAAAGAACTTAATGAACTAAACCAAATAGTTTTATATTTGAGGATAAACTTTACAAGTTAATTATTATTCATTTAATTAACAAGAATCATTTATTATGACCAACCTTTTATATTACGATATAATTTCCCCTTTTTAAAAGTTAATCCTTTTTATTGGTAACACTGCGACGAAACCAATCAGCTGACTTCTTGTTTATAAAATATCGTCGATACGTAGATCGATGTCAAAAAATAAATTCAATCAGAATTTATTAAAACAATCACTTTCAATAATTGTTACACAATAATTAAAACTTCTTTTATTAATCCTTGAAAATTGTTCAGGTAACACTTTTAGTTTAATTTTAAACTTTATTTATACAATGACATTTGTGTCAAAACATATGGTTGAAATATAACCTCAAATTTATTACAGATATTATCCGGAGCCGGGCATAGATTCTGGCTTGTACGTCTTATCGACTGACTTTGTTACAATTTGCCCCAGCTTATATAGTTTATGCCAGAACAAAAGAAAACTATGACATTTTTTCAAAACAACGGAACATCGAGTAAGCTTGTGACGTCACTAATCCGGCACAGCTGTTCTGGATCACCACTAATCCTAAATCTAATATTACAGAATTGTAGCCCTTGAAACGAATATCAAAAATGTATAATACATTCATTGTCCCAAAATGTATCATAACGAAGATATTCAAGAAAAACGATTGACAATGTACATATCTCGTTACGATCTAATTACATATAAAGTTCAACAAATCAAGGTTCATCCTTTACAAACTAGTTACATGAATACATGACACAGGTAATACAAATAATTTCTCCATAGAAACATCTTTACAATTTACTATAAACATAATTTTTTTTAGAGTACGAACACCAATTAATGCATATACAAGTGCCAGCTTAAATATTAAGTCAATGTTTATCAATTTATGCTCAAAATGTCCAGCATACAATGCTCTAAGCACTTACATCAAAACAATGGTGAGGAAAAACAGGATAAGAGTCTATAAGTCATATCAACACGAACGACAGGATTTAATACCTTCATTAATTGAAATGATTAGAAATATTATAAACAAATTCAAAAATTAATTGTATTATATGAGTCATAATAAGATTGACCTAATTAATCTATTTTCAGCTAATTAGCAACATAAACTTGAGCTGGCCTCCTGGAAAATAGAAAAATTTATCTAACGCTAAACATCGTAATCTGAAAATTTAAATATGGAAATAGGGAAGACGCACGTATTTTTTTTAATTTTTGTATTCGTTCATTTTGGTTAGAAAAATATTTCCAGATAAGCGGAATTTCTAAAAACCCTCAATTTATTTGAAAAAATTAAATTTAAAAATTCTCCTCATTTAAAACCGAATTTGGCCTTGAGCAACTTCCCTCAAAGCTATTTGATGTAAAAAAGTAGGCACCGCTGTGAATGTGAAGAAGCAATATTGACGATCTACTCAACGTTAGATGACGCTGATGAAAACCAATAAACTGAATTTGGAATTAATATTACCAGAAATATTTAACACCACTTTAATTATGGCAGTTAATTACACACCAGCATAACGTACATTATTATATTAATTACTCGTTAATAAGTAGACGATATTTGAACTTGAAGATAAAATTTTTTTCAAACTGAGTGGTAATATAGGACTCTTAACTGTTTCATTAGCACCAACAGTGGGTCGTCTTTGGAACTGTAAGAGGTAACAAAGTTTCATCCATTAGAGGACACCAGTATTTGCATTTTAAATTTATTTAAATTTTCAAGATTTTCAAAAATTAATTACTTAAAATTGGTAATTGTTTAATGCATTTATAACTGATATTCTAACTAATTTAGTAATGACGTTTATGAAAATGCAAGAATCTCCTCAATTGACGACATATGCGTCTTCCCTATTACTTCCTCCTAACAAGTGGGAAACCGTCCCAAAGTGTAACTTGGGTTGCATAAACGTATTTATGATCAAGCAATCTAACTAATTGATATCTTTTTTCTAAAATGAAACCTATTTATTTATGCATAAGAAAGCTAGGTTATGTTTGCATGGAATTTTTATTCTTAGTTTTTAATTTGAGTATTAATGAACCTAACTATGGTCCTATGTATAACCTTTATATTAATTATGTCCATGACATAGCATGTCCCTCTTTTAATTTAAATCTGATATAAAAATATTTGTGTTAACGTTTCCGTTCCGTTGTTGATAAAATTTTCAATACATGATGATTTGACAACACCGCAATACTTATATTATTTTTATATAATTTTTTTAAGGATTTCCACCAAACAGACAGTTGAGTATTTGTTTTGTTTCTTAAAACCAAAAAAACAAAACACCAACAAAACAGGAACAAATCAAAAACTCTATCTCAACCGAACTTAGGCCGTTGCCTAGTTTCAGTTCCAGTTTTGCTTTAGTTTTGAACTTATTTCCACCAGAAGCACAGTATTTCCAAACATTTGAGCAATCGAGTTTACAAAAATCATGTTCAGTGACGCTGGTGTTTTTTTTATTTTGACTTGCGGATAGTTTATACTGCGTTCAATGGATAACAACAAGAAAACAAGAAGAAGCAACGCCAGCACTCATTCAGGGTGAGGCCTTATTTAAGTAAACGAAAAGATGATGGACTGGCGCTAACGTTATCACAGTTAAAAAGAGACAATATTGGGCTGCACAGTGAACTACGGTTATCTTTCCATAATTTCGTAAGGATGTCCAGCATGGATTTAGAAGACCTCATAAATTTAGTCGGCAGAAAGGTTTCTAAACAAAACACAAATTACAGAGATGCTATCTCAATTAAAGATCGCGTAGCAATAACTTTGAGATTCTTGGCTACTGGTAACAGCTATCAGAGTTAAATGTATTTATGTTGAATCAAGTTCTTCAATATCACGAATCATGCCAGAAGTATAGAATAACCACAATTGCACTACTGGACTTTAATCACGTATCTGTTAATACGTAATGATCTGCCTCGTAAAGAAAAAAAACAGAAACTTATTACCACTAAACACAAGGAAACCCTTTGAGTTTACCGCTTTCGAGCGGGACTGTAAAAACAAAACAGAAACAGTAGCCGGCAACTCAAATTTGAAAAATGTTTTAGAATTGTTTCTACGGGTGATTTTTTAAATTTCTGATCTAGAAAGCCATGACATAATTTTAAAACAAAAGATGCGGAAAACGTAGGGCGTAGTTTGAATCGTTCGATTTGTCACAACTGTCAGATTTCAAAAATGTTGACATAAACATAACCTACTCCAGTGTTGTTCTCGCTTTTGCCGTCTTTTGTGCTTCACTGTTTCCTCGTGTTTTGAATTCCGTTTCGCCAGTTATTATCTCGGTTATTATCAAAAATTTGACGCCCCTGGACTATTTCTTGTTTCCGACTTTAAAAAACACCATTTTCAAAGAACCAGTACACACAATTGATGACTTGAAACAAAGAATCAGACAAGAATGTGCAAGGATTTCACCAGAAGTGCTTATTAGAGTGTTCGAGAATATGAAGCGCCGAGTTAATTTGTAGTTAATTAGTAAATAGTTGCAGTCAAGATGAATTTCAACATAAGATCAACATGAGTTTCTGTTTTGTTGCTGTTTTGTCCGTTTGGTGGAAATCCGTCTTTATATGCATAAGTATAATAATTTGAAATAAATATTTTATATTTTACATTTTATTGGCTCCATTATATGTACATAGTAAATAACACTATAACAAAATAAAAACTGATTTTTCTGAACACCAATTCTTTAACAGGGTCAATATGGTCATAAGTACAATTAGTTCACCAAGTACTAGATTAGTACAAATAAGTGTTTTTTGTAAATTACAGTTTTTAACAATTAAATTTAAATAAATGGCAATTAAATGCTATTGCACTATATATCATTTGTGCTAACTTCACAAAACTATTTGGTAAAATAATATAATCGGATGTATACTATCGACCCACTTTAAAAAAATCCATGTTTAGAGTTTCACTGTTGCAGTGTAATTAATTATTTTTACTGTAATTTTCCAAAAGTCCCGCTATTTATGTATTATTATTGTGCTGTCCTCTCTTGGACACAATCAGTTTTTTAGTATTATGACATGTCGATATTCTATGTTGGTACATGGTACTATTTGGCAACGCTGGTCAGCACAACACTCTTTACAGTTATCTGTATTATCCTCTATAAACAGGTTTGATAGGCGAATAATAAATAAAGAAGAATTAATAACAGATATTTTATCCAAATAACTATTAATATATTTGCAAGTTTGTCCAATTAATACATATTTACAGAAATTTCAGGAACGTTGGCAGGTAACAACATAAATACGTATTTATTATAATTATTTATAACAGGCAGACAGTTTTTAACCTCATTTTAATAATGGAGAATTTCCAAGTGAAAAAGGCAAAAACAGAAGGTAAGGATAATTTCAATAAATATTAAAAGGGTTTTTTGAAATTTTAATCTTTATTTTTATAAGCGGCAATGCCAAAATTGTGTTTGTAATTTGTTAAGTAATGAGTTATTGTTACGAGATGTCTCTGCATTCGTTTTAATTATTTTGCAAAATAATATTTGGAGATCAAAGAGTTTTACAAAATCTATAACCATAATTAATTTTTGGAAGAAAACATAAACTATCGGGATTTTCGTTTCATATTTTGAATTTTCATAATATCGATTATATATTTATCAAACGGATTTTTTTCTGAAAAGAGTTGGCAACATTGCGTTTTTATTTACACGTGGTTATCATAACCTATAACTTTAGCGTAATAAGGATTGTGATGTTTTTAGTGCAGTTTTGAGTATTGTGATTAGTGTTTTTTTTAAATAAAGATTAAGATGATACGAAGGCAAGCTCGTCTACGTAGAGAATATCTATACAGAAAAACAGCAGAAGATAGACAGAAAACCATACAGCAGAAAAAAGACCGCATCAAACGTAGTCTTGAGCAAAACATTCCTATACATGGCGACTTACAAAAAAAGGCATTGCACTATCAAAAAAAGCTCGAATGGGAAGATGCTGGACCAGAAGCCGCAATTCAAATTGGTGGCGAAAGCGGAGGAACCCTAGCTAATTCACAAGATGATGAATACAGATATGCAGGTGTGGAAGATCCAAAAATCGTAATCACTACTTCTCGCGATCCTAGTTCAAGATTGAAAATGTTTGTTAAGGAGTTGAGATTGATCTTTCCGAACGCTCAACGCATGAATCGTGGCAATTACGAAATGAAACAACTAATACATGCTTGTCGTGCAAATGATGTGACAGACTTTATTATAGTACATGAACATCGAGGCCAACCTGATGGTTTAGTGATTTGTCATTTACCTTATGGACCAACTGCTTATTTTAATATGTCAGATGTAGTAATGCGACATGATATACCTGATATAGGAACTATGTCAGAGCAATATCCGCATTTAATTTTTCATAATTTCAAAACTAAATTGGGAGAACGTGTTATGTCCATTTTAAAATATCTTTATCCTGTTCCAAAAGAAGATTCCAAAAGGGTTATAACGTTCGCTAATCATGATGATTATATTAGCTTTCGGCAACATACATACAAAACAGTAGACCGGCAGGTAAATTTCGTTTGCTAATTATTCTTAAAAAGATGTCTATAAATGAATGATTAAATACAAATGACTGTAACATTAGCCGGCCATACACATAGAGACTTTTCTGCAGATTTTATCCATCACAGTTTAAGTCTGCGCTCTCAAAGACATGTTCGCAAAAAACAGATTTTTTGCGGAAAGTAATAATAAACATAAATATTATTATGGCAGACTTTGCATGTGGTTTAAATTTTGAGATAAGTTTGTTCATGATAAAAGACTAGTGCATGCTTTACGCACTAACACACAGATTTGTCTGCAGACTCATTGCATCGAATCAATTCCACAGAGAAATCGCTGTGTGTATGGCCGGCTATTGTTCATTATTACCCACAACAAATATCTTAACTCTAACCTAACTAGTCATAGGAACTGTCACATAGAATTTTGAGGTTATTAATAGTTAAAATTATTCAATTAAATAAAAAAATGCTTATTTTTTATTTCTAAAAAAAAAAATTAGTGAAATTAAATTTAATGGTTACTGTTATTGTTTAAAGTTACTGTATTTATAGTATAAGAAATTCTAAGAAATGAGTGTCAAGTAGTGGCAGATGGTGCATACAAAAACCTACGATGCAGACAATGCAACACGTATCACATAGCATAATAATGCTATAAAGCATTTACTGTATTCTTAATTTTCTTATGCATAGACTGTCCGTAGGTTGTTCAAAAATTTTATGTATTTTCACAGTTAATTTGTAACTTGTCAGTCCTTGATAGGCACTCTAATCATTGTTTATTTATCCTATAATCTTATGAAATTCTAGGTTGAATTAAGTGAAGTTGGACCAAGGTTTCAATTACGTTTATATGAAATTAAGTTGGGTACCCTCGATAATACCGAAGCAGCTGATACTGAATGGGCTTTACGACCATACATGAATACCACAGTGAAGCGGAGGTTTTTAAGCGATGAAGATGGTTGGAAGCAAGATGAATAAATAATACTATTTGAATATTTATTGTTAACGATCATTTATTTGAAAATAAATATATTTATAAGTCTAACTGTTTTATTATCTTTTATTTGTTAATTTCTCTTGTTTTATTCAAACTTATGAATGTAAAAATATCAAATTTTTTTATTTACTGTAGCAGATTTAGAAGTGACTGGAGTTTCAAGAAGTGGTCGAGTTCGCAAAAAATCGTCAAAATTGATGGATTTTGAATCGCCCGACGAGATTGACAGAACTTACAAAAGGCAAAATACAATACAACGGAAACAACCAGAGCAGTATGAACTCCTGTCTCCTCGGTTGAGTAAAGAGAGTAAACCATTTTCTTCACCACAGAAAACGGAAGAGGTTTGTATCTGTGTAATCGTGGCTTTAAGTTAGGTTATGTCATCCACCCTCGAAACGTCATGTTAATATACTCCTTTCATTATGAACTTAAGAACAAAAGAAAAAGTTTAAAAGGTTATGAACAAATATAGTTCAAGAAAAAACAACCAATTATAGGTAGTAAGTAATAAATACATAAATGTGCCAGCAAGTAGACTAAACAGGACAGGGTTTCTTATTATTACAACTACTACATTTCTGTCTGTGTTGGAGATTAATCAATTAAATTCTTAATCAATTAATCAGTTGATTGAAGATCTAACTGTGACATTTCAATTGCAATTATGTTTACTTTCAACTAACCTCTTAATTCCAGACAGCAATTAAACTTGGTTTCAATTAATACGTCAATTGCAATTAAAGATACCAACTAAAATTGTTACAACTAAATACTATTTATGAAAGTTTTAATTTAAATAACAAAATAACTATGAAGGTCATTCTAGTATTTTGTAATAACAGCAGATCGCATTTCAACCTTGTCCCAGACTTAAGCAAACCCTAATAAATAAAAAGAGCAATAACTTCTGACCAGATTTTATTTACATTTTAAAGCAGACAGCCATAATTAGCTTTTTATGTGACATACAACAACAATTTTTAAAAGGCAGGTACATCTAAAAGGATATCACATTTTTAAATTAAATCTGTACGCATTAAGGTTGTATTAAGTGTTACAGGGTCGAACTTTAAAATCAATGAAACTTTAAAATTCATTTTCTCGAAAACTATTCATTTTAAGAACAAACTTTATAAGGAAAATTTGCTCTACTATATTCCACCTATATACTAGTCGCCCGAAAACCTTCAATTAAAATATATCCTGTATAAGTATGGACTTTATTTACTTCCATTCGCGTCTGTTGTACAGTGTGTCCACGGATTGAGGTCACAAGAGAGGAAAAATTTTTATTTTTAGTTTTATCGAAAAATGTCATTCTTGATAAAAAGTTTTGCTTGTTGTAAGACCCCAGAAAACTAAAACAAATTCGTTTTATTTTAGCTGCTTCATTTTATAGTTAATTTTCTGTGAAACCATATGAAATTTTGCAGTTCGAAACTTTAACAATAATGGTAGTGGGTGATGTTTATGTCATTATAAAGCAATAATTTATTGAAGAGTTAACATTGTGTCACAATGTTAACTGTTCAACATAGAATTTCCCTTGTAATGTGCTAAAATGAATAATGAAATTCAATGAGACGGGATCTGCTGAAGATAAAAAGAAGGCGAAAAAGGCATACCGTGAAGACGATGATGCAGCTACTGCCTTAGCTATCCATTCCGTATTTGATTTATCCACTAGATTATTGTTAAAGTTTTGAACTTAGTGCAAAATTTCATATAGTTTCACAGAAAATTGACTATAAAATGAAGCAGGTAAAATAAAACGTGAATTTATTTTAATTTTCTGGGGTCTTACAACAATCAAAACTTTTTATAAAGAATGACATTTTTCGATAAAACTAAAAATAAAAATTTTTTCTTCTTGTGAACTCAATCCGTGGACACACTGTATATAATGTTGTCCCCTTCGGTATAGTAGATGTTCTTTCTTATATTTATGGGCCAGTTTGAATAGTTTTTTTGTGTTCAATTCAATCCGCCATTTCAATATGGAGAGCAATAGAAGTGGATTATAGATAATAATAATAAATCGTCTTTATTTAACAAATGTACCTATTACAGACATTTGTCCTGAAAAGGAGAAGATGACTGCAAGCTCTGATCAAGATGCTTCTTTTTTTTAATTCAACTTTACATTCCTTGCTCAATGCAGGAGAAATTCTATTTAAATTCTACTCTGCATATTTTCTTACCACCTCCTAATGGGACTGCAAATTAAAGCGAAGCATCGTGTGTACAATCAGTAAATGTGATTAAATTACTTTTAGACGATGTTCTTTTTAAATTTTATCACATTGAACATCAACCTTGTTTATAATAATCAATCAAATCTGTACTTTAGTTGCTTTCTAATACTAACCCCTAGTGTTCGCTACTAATACCAATTTAATACGATACAGGAATATTCATATGATGACATGGAGCCGCCCCTAAGTGGCTCAGATTACGATAGTGATCAGTATGAAGAAGTCAACAATGCAGACTCGTCCGAAGAATCTGGTGCCTCAGAAAGCGACTTTGATGATGCTGGGGAAACCACTGGCTTTCGTAGGCTGGACGCGGAGAGTGACAATCTAGGCAACCAAAGCCTCTACATGATGGAAAAGTCTTCAAAAAAGCGCCTAGTTATTAAAGATGGAAAGATCGTCGGACGAGCCAAAGCTCAGAGGAAAGATAAAGGTTTCTGTTCGAAATTAACATTTATAGTTTCATACCTATCTTTTTAACTTTTGGCTGTAGGTAAAACTCGATTTACAGCATACATGTTATGGGCACGTGAAGTTCGTGCTGATTTACTAAAATCTAATCCTACTATGGATTTTTCCCAAATATCTAAACGTTTAGGTGAACTATGGGCTACAGTGCCCTCTACTGAAAAGTTTACTTGGCGGCGTCGTGCTAGACGTCTGAACTCAAAACCATTTGCAGAGCAACAAGATCCAAAATTCAAGAGTACCGGAAAGGCTGGAAATAAGTTTATAAATAAGAAGGGAGGTGGTATTGGTGGTGGTATAAGTACGTCGGGACCTGCAGCGCCATTTCAACTTGAAACGCCCGCACTTGGAAATGTTAATAATTCTCCGCCTAGTCCAAGAACGAAAGAGTCGAGTTTTATTAGCAAACCTGCTGGCATTAAACCAATCGACGTTGCAGCACATTTGAAATTGTTGGGAGAAAGCTTGACAATTATTGGTGAAAGACTTAAGGAACATGAGGTACGTATTAGGAGGTATTTAGTAAGTATAGTTTAATATTGAAAATATTCTAGGGCCAAATAGCTGTATCGGGAAGCTTATCGGTGCTTCTAGATTCATTACTATGTGCATTGGGACCTCTTCTCTGTTTAACGCAGCAAGTTCCTGAATTACAGGATAGTAGTTGCAACACTGAGAAACTATCAACAATCTTAGATAATGTTGCATTTATCATGCCTGGATTGTAAATATGTACATGGAATGTTATTTTATATATTTAATTATTAATTGAAGTTATTAATTTTGAATGTAAGCAGGTGTAATTATAATAAAGTTGTAAATATTGTCAAATGAATGTCTTTAATGTATATTGAACATAGTATACAAAAAATGAACAGTATACAAAAAATCAACTTTATTAGTAGTAGATTTTTAAAACATAACCTAATTTAAAAAAATTTCGGTCGTGCATTATCCTCGGCAAATTACGCGTCGAATGAGCCCAAGCCCATCTCTCCAGCTCTTATAGAACGCGAGAATGGGGTTAACACTACACAAACTGACTGAGCACGGTTGACGGCTGCAGAGTGGCCGCATGAATAGCAACTCTACTCGGGTTCGCGGCACCTTTCGATATGCTAATCACACATATGTTCACACTACAGACACCAACCACAATACTGAACGATCGGACCGAGAGTAATCGATTGTATATGTTGCGCGGCGGGTGGAGCGAGCGAGATCTAGACACCACGTGGACGTCATTTGCAGCAAGGCGTTTGTTTGTTTTTCTTTACTACCAGGCTATCACGGTCCACGCAACGTGTTATATTGTAACTTCGCAAGTTTTATATGCATGCTTGCATGTCGTATAACGGGTGGTACTCCGCCTGTTGCAAAAGTTCTACGTGACCTAATGACTACCACGAAATTAATAATAAACGGGGCCGCTGCAGTATAAGGCTAACGCCTTAGCCAACTGATTAGCAAGCTTCTACAGTTTTGTAAACTCAATGTGACAAGTAAATATGTGTTTTGTCTGTTTTAAATGCCCATTCTTCTATCTTAACAGAAAAAAACACCAAATAGCAACCCTATTAAAACCGGCTTACTAAATGAAAGTGGTGTAGAGATAAAAGGGAAGATAACGTGGGGGCCCTCTATTATATTATTTGTTGCCCCAAGCCCGTAGCTACGGCCCTGGAAACCGAGCTCTTCTAAAAAGCAGATTTAGGTGACGTCATATCCGTCGTTTTTAAACTACATTGCGTCGGATAGTTATGCTTCTTCCTACAGTTTTATATTCTAAGCCTCAAAAGCTTTTGTCGAAAATTCGTCAACAAAGTTTTACAGAATAAAGGAAAAAACTAACGTAAAAGTATCTAAGTGCACAACATCGCTAGTCTACTTCGAACCCTATCTTATCAGTGAACTGTCTTGCTTGGTATTTACCTCTATATACGTGTTCTTTGAGTAATTTCGAAAGCTGAAAATGGTAAACACTCGTGGACTTAGATTAATGCCAACAAAAAGAACATGCTTTTCTCGACTCTACTGCTTGGAATTGGATAATCCATTGGATATCATAGAAATTGAGATACGCTCAATTACCGCGTCACTTATGTGAGTGTGGCTAGTCTTGGTCCTAGGTTTGCCTAGGATCTTATCACCCCGATCTACCATAATAAAGGCTTAGTGATCCTTTGACAAGGCCCGTCCAACTCTACCTAAAAGTAAAGACCCGATATATAACTGTGTGGATGTGGGAATGCAGAGCAACCTGCTGAGATTATTTCTCGCTTCTACAAAAACAGTGATTAGGCGGACACTGCCAGGATAAACGTACGTTACTAGCCTCCAGCCTTGTTCTGATAAGTCGCATAACGCCTGAGCAATAAGGCTAATAAGCTGTAAAACCATCAAACCCCATTTCACCGGTCGAGCCGAAAAAAGTTCGTCGACTCTGGAAAAGGTATCTTAAAGGGAAAGACCCTAGAAAACTTCCTACGATGATTACTGCAGCAGTATTGCAAAGTGCACCTCTCCACATTCATCCGGTACACTTGAGGGGCCAACACAACGGAAAGAAAAGTATTTTATAATCTATGACAGTTAGGTGCCCGCTCAGTATGATAGAGGACTCCATCGTAAATGAGCTCAGAATAAGTGGACCCGTGAAACCTTTTACATGCTCCGTTTGAGGTGGGAGAATCGAAACATTTGAGCAGTCAAGACAAGTGAGTCGAGTCATCTCGGTACTGTAATATCTTCTGTGTGATAATCACCGGTGCCTTGGATAATTTGTAGCATTCAAGGCAACGAAATGTAAATAGCAGTGAGAAAAATATCGATAACTCGAAAAGGACGTATTCATTCTCTCACCATCAAAAGTGTAAGAATAAAGCCTATAAACCACAAATTGTCTTTTACTCAACTAAACAAAGAAGATACAGTACTCTTTAGAAATTTTAAAGAAAGAAAATTGCCTGAGCTGTCGACTGTGCCAAGCTTTGAGATACCGCTTCAAACAATTGACTTTGATGAAGTACCCCCACCTCAGAGGATTGAAGATGAAGTCACTGTTCAATGTTAAACACATAATGACTGTTGGCAACGACTTCTTTGACATGATTGTGCTCAATAAACAGGTTTGTGGTAAATTACCAAGTGCCCGGACTTTGATGTCAACTTGAATGGAACGTAGGCGAACGAACACCTGCACGATGTGATGAAATAATTATTCTCGGCGGAGAACTTGGAAAACGGAGTTAGAATGATCTTATGCACATTGGTGGAGCATAAACGTGCTCTCCAGATTTGGGAGAATACGAAGAAAGGAAGTTGGTAACAGGTGGTCTACTGTTCCGCAGCGACAGTATATTAATAAATTACTTAAATACGAAAAGAAGGAGTATGCCAGTAAACTACCCAGCCAGCACACTGACGTCGTAATGTCGCCGTTTTTTTCGGCAGTAACGACGTCAAATTGTCGTAAAACTGACATCATTATGTCACAGCCTAAAGACGTCAATATAAGACGGATTAAAACATCCTATACTAGGACTAAGACAGGAATTATAAATAAATAGTTGAATATTGGAAATAACATTTATTATATACTACAGTCAAAACATCTCTATATTGTGACCACCTGCTTAATATGACCAGTATTCCTTGGCCCCTGCTAAAATAATATCTTTTTAATGAAACTTGTACGTATTGTCTTGTACATCCAAAAGACGTCGTTTTGAAGACGTCTACGTATGTCCCATTATATGATGTCTTATTCACATCATTTATTCGTCGTATGACGTCGTCGACCAATAATGACTTAAAAATAACGCCATTATAACCTCAGTGTGCTGGCTGGGAAGTAGTGGAGGAAGACTCCACTGGAGGAAAAGGAGAAAGACTGGAACAAGTCTGCATGAATGATCACCTTTATTACCGGTGCCAGACCAGAACCCGAAGCTATCAAGCAACCTCCGTCGATCTCGAATTCATGATGTGTCGTTAGCAGGGGAACATTGAAGACATGCTAATAACAAGAATGTAGAACAATATTGAGACAAGTTCTCAGGAGATGCCATCTTTTGCGACCACCACGTTGGGACTTTTTGGGGGGAGCAGCAAGAATAGAATCAGTAGTCTTGTTCCAGCAACAAGCCGCGAAAATCCACGCAAGCGTTGATTTAGAATTTGCAAAAGTGAAGTTTGAATCTGCAAGAAGTATTATAGCATTAGAATTATCAAGCTTCATAATAAAATCAAATTGTTTTGACGGAATTTGGAATAAATGAGCAGAAAATACATACACCTTTAAGCTAGACTTTTTACAAGGTAAAATATAAACTAATGAATGCAAGTCGCCTGACAAAGAGGCAAATTGCTGGACTGGTCATATCACTTTATGATTCTCTAGGTTTCATCACTAATCTAAAAATGAAAAGACTGAACCTCAATTGATCTCAATGATCTCGCGTGTTGGAATGGACTGGGATGCAAAAGTAGAAACGTAGTTTTACGGGGAATTGACAAAATACTTGCAGCTTGTCCAGCGCCTTCTATTTCTAAGAATTATCCGGCGATACAGCCCGAAAATCTAGAAGTTCGACTTTTGAACGCAGTTGTCGATACCGATAAGATCGCTTCTATGCAAGAACTATGTCTTAAGCTGGAATTATATATCACGAAGCAGATAGTTTCGGCCGAACTAACAGACAGATTCAAAAGAACACGAATATCAAAGAATGGCTTAATATTTCAACTGAGCTGGATATTGCTGACGAAGGCCTGGACCGGAAGATCGACTTGGGGTGAAAGTGCCCGACTTTCTATTGAAAGAAGAATGCGATTGACTGAAGCAGCCAGAACGATTTGAATATCCTGATGACGTCGGTAGCGAGCTTGTCGAACTTTACTACGTGCTGCAGCAATGACTGAATATTGAGAAATCTGGATTTAACAACTGCGTCCAAGTAAGAGACTTATATGGTCATCAGAGCGGTGCACATTGGCTTAATCGGCCGAATATGTTCCGTAAATAACAGATTACGCATAAATCTTTGTCTTTTGTTCGATTTGTAGGGCGTGTTCGTCGACCGCATCTCTATTCCGACAATGTCATCAGTTTTCAAAGAGCTGAAGTTTTTCATAAAATGAAGGAAGAGTATGGTTTATCTCGGCAGGGACTCCCTAATCACTGTTCTTGTGGAAACCGTTTCGACAAGTGCTTCGCCCTGGTTTAGTCAAATACTGTGGGGACAACTCTGATATGGATCGGTGACTTCAGTTTACTCAGGAATCACAGGTATGTCTTGAGCCTAGGAAGGCTACCCCAATAGATCATCTTATAAGGGGAGTTGAAGCGAATTCGACTACTAGCTTCTAATACCTAAGACAAACTATCCACGCAAGTAAGTGACGCGCTAATTGAATCAATTCGTTGACCTTATAGGGGCGGTAGTCACAAGCTTAACGCAGATGGGCCACGTTAAATTAAACTTGGGAGTCATGTATACTTAGGGCTCCCATTCCTTAGTTTGGGGATAGAACTCAGGTATCAGCTATTTTGGAGCTGAACTGGAGTTGATCGGTCCCTCGAAAGATCCGATACGGTTGAACACATCAAAGCTATCCCAGGGGACCATCACCAACCAACACCCAAGGGATGTTGACGCGACCATAGAGCCCCACCCATCGAAGATAACTCCACTTTCACGTATTATATATGCCTCTACCTTAGGTACAGTCGGACGGGGCGCTGTCGAAGACCCACCAAACCTTTAATTGGTAGGCCGGGGTGGGCAAATTCTTGGTAACAGGCAGGGCCAGGACCTAAGCCCAACCCACACTTAAAGTTGGCTTCGGTCGGGCAATTCTGCATGATGGACTAAGGGTTAGGGACTCTATCGGGAGACGGCCCTTCGATGAGTGAGCTAGCTTGAAAAGCTAGTCGAGGATTGTAGTAACCTCGATCTCGCCAATGAGAACTGGCAGCACTCACATAAGCAAGTGACGTGTTAATTGGGAGTATTTTCTACCCCAAGGAGGCCGTGGCGGTTAAGCCATAATGCAGGTACGTCACGTGAATTCGCATTTTTCATGTTATGTATATTTTCGCACTGCCTGGATCCATCACTACCATTACCAAGACTGGATGTCTCTTGAAGTTTCTTCGGCATAGTTCGATTCATTTTAATTATCTCTAGTTTGCTGTTATGTGGCTAGTCTTCACGTTTGCTGTTACTTCCTCAACATAATTGCATATATTCATGTATCCCGCTCTAACAGGAATATTGTTCTTTTTGCTTTGAAGTGCTTCCTATTTTCTTATAACCTAAGATCTTCTAACAGTGGACAATAAATTGAACAATTAAATAACTAATTTTCACCACTCGAAGTTCATGTGTAACAGTTTCCGGAAACTCCAAAAGCTTAACATTACTAAATCTTTAAACTTTGCAACCTTGAGACACGAAAATCCTGAAACCCGAAACTTTGGAGATTTGAAACATTTAATTCTAGAAACTCTCGAACATCATCGAGTCAAACCTTGAAATCTTAGAACTCAGAACCCTTGACCATGAGTTCTTAAGATCTTGTTTCCATATTTTGAAACGTTAAAACCTTGATATTCTGAAGTCTTGGAAACTTGAAACTTTATTTTTCTGAAGCGTTAAAGTTTTGAAACTTTGAAACGCAGTAAATTGAGTGATTGAGAGCTTAAGACTCAGTAAACACTGTTTGAAATGGAATTTAAAAACGTTGTAGACTTGTAGTCATCAATCACTCAGCCGAGGGCACGCTGATGGATCAAAGTGCCGCAAAGGGAACAACGCCATTTGCTCCGAAAGTCTGGCCTGCCTGAGTAGGTGTAGTGACCCTATGAATTCGATTAATAACAATACTTTGACATTTCTTTAGTAGGTTATAGAAATCTCGATAGACCTTTTGCTAATAATTATTGTAATACCAATTAAAGTCGAGCCTCACAATTCTAAACTTATTTTATTCACAAGGGACCAAAACAAATACATTACACAAAACATTACACAATTGAATAAAAAAAGAAACAAAACATTACATTTTACTTATTCTAAAATGATTTCTTGTACCTTATTTAGCTACTGTATGTAGGCATGACGGGATGAACTCAGACGTTTATGCACAAGCTCCACCATTCTAAAAAATACAAAATATGCTGTATCTAACCTAATAAAATAGGTACGCTTTACTTTTCAGATTAACCTAACATGAAGGTTTTATTCCAGGGGGATGATCGATACAGTGAGCCTTGCAAGGCTGATCATATAAGCAAGGCCCGTCTTTTGGTTTCCAGTGTTTGCAGCATGGTCGTGTACATGGCCCAGGTGTGTATTTGACACTTACTTTTTTTATCGGCTTGGGTGGACATGGTAGAACTGATGCTCTCCATGGGTCCAATGGATGGCAGCATCCAGGTGGTGGGCATAATTTCATTGTGCACGGCTTAAAGCCGGTCGGACAACCACGTTCGGCATCTTCTTCCTGTTTCCTTCGGTAGTCTTCGCATTTTGGTTTTTTACCGTCTACACACACTCCATCGTTGGAAGTATGCCGTCTTGGTTGTCCTGGTGAGATTCCTTGGGTGTGATAATCCACGTTATAGTTGTTGTAGAAGTTTGAATATCGTGTTTCAAAATCAGTTTCTGGATTATGCTCACACTGTAAGTTTTAAATATTTATTTTTTTTTCTTTTTTGCGCTTGTTATTGAAACTGGTCTAATAGACCAACCATCAATTTATCTTTAAACTCTTAAAACTAAATAAAACTTAATTTTTTTATAAATATTTAAATGTTTTATTTAAATATTTATAAAAAAAAATTTAATCCTATGGTGTACTTACTGCATTTGCATTAAGATTAGGAGGGCAAGGAAGCGTGAGTGGTTTAACATATTTCGGTTCAGTAGGTGCAGGGCATGGTGGTGGAGTTAACATGCACACTTGAAGGTATGGAAAGGGGCATGGTGGGGGACAGAGTGGTTTGGAGGTGATACATGGTCCACTAGGAGCACAAGGGCCACCAGGACAAGGACCGCACGGCGTACATGGTGCGCAGCAGCGGCTTCTGTAGTTAGAAGAAATATCGTTACCTTATCAAAAGTGAAATCATGATTTTCAGCAACTTACGCGTCATCGATGGAATTTACAATTGCCTTTAACTGATCCAACAGCGTGTCACCCATTTTATACTACGTATAATTTTGAATGGATAAATTTAGGAATTTTAACAAAATTTTGTTCACGCAAATTTTGAAATTTACATAAAAATTTTGAAAGGTCTGGAAAAACTAAATTTTGTTTATGGTTGCTATAGATTTGCTGTAATGTTTTGAGATTTATTCAATTTAGATTCAATTCATAGTTTCGTTTGTTATGAACTTTTATATTAAAGTTTAACAATAATTCTTTCTCTCAATGGCAATAACTATTTGAACGGAAAACTCTTTCTACGGACTTTGCATGGTTTCCTTTCAGCTAAGGATCAAACCTTACAACTCTTTCCTCAATGAAGATCTCTGGTATCAATCCTAGGTGAAAGGCTTTCTGCCTTTAATTAATACTCCAATTAACACACACGGTTGGCGGTGATGGCTTTATGGATCATCCCTGTTCACGAGCGAACGTTTTTATCGATTAATGACAGTGTCCCTAAACCTACATTGAGGTATATAATATCATGGTGTTTTACAGCTCGTACATCAGATTTGACCAGTTCTTGTTGATGCTGATTCAACAGTCATTCATGAAAGGTCCGCATGCGTGGGGGACCATAGTTTTTCCACAGTTTAAGAAGTGTTGGATCATGATTGTTTACCCATCGGCCTTCTTTGTTACGATCAGGATGAAGTTATTGGATTGTCGAATGGGTGTTCAATATTTTTTACTGCTGCTGTGTAATTGCTGTAGCAACAGCAGAATCTATTTTATGTAGAAACAGATTTCAAAATACACTTTGCAATTCAGAATGCGATAACTTCGGTACTTACTTCTACATGAGTATATGTACCTTATTACCGAGTTCAAGAAACATAGGATTATAATTATTGGGTACCCATCAGACTTGTATGCGACATTTAACAAAATAATGCGACCTCCACTGCGAATAAAATAATTGAACAAATATGCAACAAGTTTTATCTGCTGACATTTCTGATGCAAGAAGCTAAGGGCAAACAGATGCGGGATTCTTATTGCATATATTAGAACTACCGTGACGAATTTGGCACTTGTGCACTAATTCCTGCAGATGTAATTCTTTATTTCACATTTCACTGGATGAAACTTGGATGGAACGAGCAAAATATAATTTTCTAGACTGACAACCATGTAAAGAGGGGACTGTTACACTTCTAAGGCTCAATTCTCTTCTATCAGAAATTCTTCAATCGTTCTCAAAACACGTTGTTATTGCAATATGTATTCGAAGATCGAAGACCATTTCCAAAAATTCAAAATTTATTAATTATTCGATATAGCGACCCTTCTGAACCCAGGTAAACCAATGATACTGAGTTGTAGAGGATAACTCAGAGAACAATAATCCGAAAAAAATCGCGCCGGTCGGCGGTAATTAATAAGAAAAATAATGTTAAAATCGCTATTTTGAGGTTAGAATGTTATGATATTAGGTTACAGTTAGTAAAAAGTTGGCTGTATTTACTTGTAAGTGGCGTAAAAATGGTGTTTGTGTCATATGAGATCAAGATTTTATAATTTTTACCTGTTTTTTGACGTCTTTCCAACGAAGACCCTTAGCGCTTGGTATTTCCGTATGTATGCATGTACGATAGAGGTCGGTATATCGAATAATTACCCCGTATAGAAATAGTTTGCTAAAATCTGTAATTCGTGTGCTTCATTGACGATGTTAATTTTAATTCTCGGATATAAGAGACATCTAAAATAAACTTTTTGATCGATAAATAGTAAGAACATTTGGCAAATGAAGATTGAGCACCTGCTTCGGATCAAATCGATCAGATCGGTTTTTCTCAGAATTTTTGTTATGCAACCTTATGATTTATTTGCATGATCATAAAGGGAAGAGAAATCACTATCGGATTCCACTATTAAAAATCGATATTGTCATTTAAATTTTTTGTGATGACGTCATAACTTACAAACAAATGAAAGTCGGAAGATCAATCGCACACATTAATGTGTATTTTTAAAAACAAAATCGACGTGTTTCAGCGTTTTTAAAAAAACCGGTTGAGTTCGCTTTTTTTTAATATTCCATACTTTAATCCCACCCTGTATATTTGTATATTGTATGGTAAATAAATAGCACTGTATAACAGGCTGTGTACACCGCATACTATAATTCTTGGACTATGCATGATATGCTATAAAAATAAACCCATAGATCGCAGACTATAAACCATAGAACATAACTTTATAGACTGCAGATCATCGACTGTAAACGTACACTATACTTTATAGACTGCATACGGTGGGCTGTATCTGTTGATCATAGACTGAAGACCATAAGCTAAAGCCTAGATATTTAAGAAAAAATCCAATATGGTGTTCATAAAAAAAGCTGTCTATCTCTACTCAAATAATACTGGGTTTAAATCTTTTTAAGGTGGCAATCACAACCAGAACCTCTTACGGTTTTTGAAAGCCCAATAGTATGCAATTAAATATTAACCACTCTGTATATGTAAACTGTAAGCTATATGCTAAATATTAGAACAAGAACTAGACTGTAGATCATAATCTATAGACCATACACTACAGCTAGTAGATTACAGTTCATGAATTGTAAACCATCATGCACTAGATCATAGGTTCCCAACGGGAGCGGTACCGCCCACTAGTGGGCGCTGGAGTTTTCGTGGCGGCGGTAGCGGGTCCAAAGGCAAATGGGGGGCGTTATGACAGTCAAGGGGGCGGTCGCGGCGTACCTACCTAATTAGAAATTTAATATAATAAAATCCTTTGAAAATACATCTATTTTCATGAAAAAACATTTTATCTAGCAGTCTAGGATGTTTATCTTATTATTATGGCGTAAATAAACATTAAAACATTTAAATAAGCATTAAGTATAAAAATAAACTAACTAATTGATTCGGTTTAGGACTGTCGGTAACAAGTCAATGCAAGTTGGTAAGCAAAGACGTGATTTACGCAATCAAGCATGTTTCGACAAAAATACGGGAAGTGCACCGGGGCACCGCAAACAAACAAAGGCGTACAAGTTGTTGCGTGCTCGAAATCAAATCTTTAAAAGGCAGGGATAACTCTTCTAATGTCTTATTGTTTTTGTGTGCTTCGCCAGTGATCCATACTCGCGCGTGGCTGATAAAGTAAAGAAGTCATTATAGCCATTAGTTTTGTAACTTTCTATAAATCGGTTGAAAAGTTAATGTATAGAAATTGTGAATTCCAAAATGTCTGAAACTAAGAGGAAATGTCGGCAGTACAACATTGAGTATTTGAAATATGGATTTACGCAATCTCCAACAAACCAATTATTACCTATGTGTTTAATTTGCCAAAAACTATTTTCAAATGAAGCCATGAAGCCTCCTAGGCTCCAAGAGCATTTGAATAAAATACATGCTGATAAAAACGACAAAGATTTATCCTATTTTCAAGGACTTGAAAAGAAATATTTAAAACAGCCAACTATATCAAACCTTTTTGTATCGTGTTCTAAACAAGAAGATGATGGACTACGAGCTTCATATAATATTTCATTATTAATCGTAAAAGCGGGAAAACCACACACAATTGATGAGGAATTAATTATGCCTGCAGTCAAAGAGGTAATCGAAACTGTTCTTCATCATAAGACGCCATCAGATATCATCAAAAAAATTCCTTTGAGTAATAATGCAGTGCAAAGAAGAATCGATGAAATGGCTAAAGACGTTGAACTATCATTATGTGACTACTTACGAGGGCAAGGTGACAAGTTCTCGGCCTGACACAGGGATGGTGCTGCAATCGGCAAACAATTATGACGGGGCGTCATAAGGGTTTCATTGCGCATTTAAAACAAGCAGTACCAAATGTACTTGCTGTACATTGTGTTATTCATCGTCAGCACTTGGTTGCAAAAAATCTTAATGAACGCCTGCATACGTCACTCCATTATGTTATTAGAGCAGTTCACAAGATAAGAAGCAATACATTAAATGACAGATTATTTGGGCAACTTTGTAGTGAAAATGATGAAGACTATAATCGCTTGCTGCTGCACACAGAAGTACGATGGCTCTCAAAACGTGTTTTTCTGAATCGCTTTTTCAATCTATTTGACTCAGTACAGGACTTCCTTCCCAGAGCGAGAGAGAGAGAGAGAGAGAGAGAGAGAGAGAGAGAGAGAGAGAGAGAGAGAGAGAGAGAGAGAGAGAGAGAGAGAGAGAGAGAAGGTTGGGAACCTATGCACTAGATCATAGATACACTACAAATTATACGTCACAGTTCATTACAGTTAAAAATATGGAGAATCTTAAAGAGTGTTGACAATGAACTTTTTTTATAAATGAATCTCAGATACTGAAACTGTTGTTTGTAAACTCTGGACTGTAAAATTTGTCTTGGACCATGAACTTTTAATTTCCCAGTTTAGATTTATAGACTATAGACTATGTAACTGTGAAGTAGAGACCACAAGCTACAGTAGATTAGAGAGGTAAACTATACATACATCATTCTTCTTTCTACCTTCTACTGTCTTCAAGCCTTGTATTTGGATAGTTTGTCTTTTCAACTCCTGTATTATACATACCTGTGTGCATTTTGTTACATGTCGTTTTCTTCCTCTGTTGCCTTTCTCTTGTCTTCTTTTTCCATTTTTTCTCTTTTTCAGCTTCTATATTCTTTTTCATTGCTGTTAAAAGAAATAAAATCTGTAAAAAAAAATCTTATAATACTGCACGAGTTGAGAAATGACAATAACCTTCGGCGCGCGAAGACATGGTTACAGTTTCTTTTCTCCCCTCCTTTTAGTTTCTTATATTTATTTTCATTTCTTCTTATAATACTCCAGCATTTGTAAAGAAATAACGTTGCAGAAATCTTCCCACGCTTTCTACTTTTCCTTGTTTGATTTCCTCTTCTGGCCATAAAAGTGTAAAGAAAGTTAGCATATTCAGGTCTTTATAATCAGAGTTACACTTTCTCATGGCGTAGGAGAACTAGCAGCTGTGTAAGTCAACCGATTTCCATTGAAATAAAGCGGATGTCCTGTGAAGAAAAAGTTGTACTACAGCATAATTATTGTTGCCAAAGGTGGTTTTACTAGAAAGTTATTTACCTGAATAGCTTATGTCGAGTTCAAGCTTTTCTTGGTTCCCAACCATGAACTATATTATTTGATTTTATATTGATTGTTCCACTGATCTTCTCTATTCTCCTTCATTATCCATGGCTTCTTGTGATGTATTTATAGAACGTTTTCTGAGTCATCCATCCCAATGGAATCTAAGAACGCACAAAATGTTGACAATCGCAATCTGCCTGTCTATACCATTGACGGTGGAACTGAAGGCTGTCAGAAGAATGGTCAAGCTCATTTTTTATTGGCTTCTGTTGCTGCATAAACGCTTTTTGTTACTTGTTTAAATATATTTTCACTTCTAAGAACCACCCTCCTAGGTCGTTTTGTAATTCTCCACCCTGCCAAATCTTTCGTACCACCCCATTCCAGAAAGACCCGCTCATTCAGAAAAGTTAATTTTGCACTCGTGTTCAAGATTTCCAAACTAAACAGGCCTATTTCTTTTGTACCAGAAATGCGCTGATTTTACTATGGCCTTGATTCATGTGACAATCTTTTCTTCCTGATTAGCTAAAAACAGTGACATAGGCCCTCGTTGTCTAGTTAATTTCTTATCTAACTATTTTTTTGCTATTACACTGCTGTCCTTCTCTTCTTTAACAATTGTTCTTTTTATTTCTTCTATGTTAATTGTGATGCTGCCTTTCCTTCATTCCACAATAATACGAACATGTTAGTGGCTAAATCTCAAAGGATTATAAACTACCTCATTTTAAACGGCCTTACTGCTTGTCCTCTGTGATACTGTTGCTAAACATTTTCTCCCACTAACAGAAAAATAAAGATTTAATTCTTCATCTTTCAAGATTCTTCACGCTCTCAATAATCTATATATCTTATCTGCATTTATACTGCTGAACACTAGATTTAAAATAAATAAACGAAATATGCAAAGCAAAAACAAAACATCATAGCAACCATAAGAAAAAGTACACCATCGAAATAAATCAACAAGCAATTGTTGTAGTAACTCTAAGTCGGGTAGACGTGTTTGCCAGTCTCTCCGTTCATTTTCGAAATTTTATTTGCTAAATTCCAAGTGTTTGTAAATTGTAATTAATTAAAAAAGGAAAACAGAACCAATCAACATGTCTTGCTGTGGACCTAGCTGCGGTCCATGCTGCGCCCCGTGTTGTGCCCCATGTGTCCCGTGCTGTGCTCCATGCTGTTGCGCCCCTTGCTGTATACCGTGTTGTGCTCCAGCATGCGTATGTGTTCCTACAGTTTGCGCACCGTGCTGCGCACCTTGTTGTTCACCATGTTGCTCTCCGTGCTGTTCACCTAGGGTAAGTAAAAAATAATTTTCTTTTTAACTTTCTTTTTCTAATATCGATTTGTTTTTTACAGTGTTGTTAGAGTACTAAATGGGGCGATATCCAAACACAATTCCACCAACACCATTGTTTGAAGGATGAAGAGTCGTACTACTAGTATTGTCTTCGTTCTTTTTTTAATCGACCATGGGTCACAACTTATTAGCTACTACAGCAATTTTCTGTTTTATTGATTCAAAATTGCATGTAACAGTCGTGAAATAAACCATAAAATCATTGAATGTTTTTTTTTGCTTTTTAATTTATTTTGCAGGTTCATTAATCACTAGTGTGGTGCCATAAATTGCTTGACAGTACAATTTTTTGGCAAATGTTATCTTTGTAATAACGAATTCATTTAATAATGTGAACTAATTTGTGAAGACTAACTTCAATTTTTCGAAGGTGACATTTTTGATTTATATCTGATATTCAGATATACTATAATTGATATTGAACTGAGAGCTAAGATAACGCGCGTTTTTCTTTATTATTTAGAAAATGAAAACTCTGCTTTTGGGAATGAATGAGTGATTGAGTAACTTAGGAGACACTACGTCGATCCTAAGCTCCGATAAAGAAGAAGTGTTACCCCATCCTGTAAAACAACAATTACTGAACCAAAAGTAGAAAACGCCGAAAGAAATTTGCGACGACATTCAGTACAAATACTTCAATACGAGTAAGCATACGCCTCACACATGATAAGGCGGAAGAAGAAAATCTTTTTTATGAAGTACTCAAAGCATGGTGGATGTCCAAGAAAAGATATGAAAATCATATGAGACAATATGAATGCGAAAATGAGAACTGCTATAAACCACAAACCGGCAATTTTAGTTTTAACGGCACTGCAAACGAAGACGGTAAGAGACATCGAAAATATGATCATGGCAGTACCAAGTTCCAACACAAACGGATACATTTAATAACATGGATCTTACCAAATAGGAACACGTAACCACTGATGGGTGGTAAACATTTTCTAAACTTAATGAACGTTAGAAATCTTAGAGGTGTTAATATTGATTCCGACCAAAACAACTACAAGATAGATACGCTCTATCTTTTCATAGATCATGAAGAAAGCTATACAAAGGTACATTAGACCTGAAAATACCTACAGAATCCTTTGCTGGGAAATTGCTTTGTCTGCTTAACACTAGTGAAAAAGATCTAGGCTAAAGTTATACAAACAGCGTTCGACCTGTATCTATTTAGAAACCTCAGAGAAGTATTCTGAAGGATCTTATTTGAACAAGACCGCCGAGAACGATGATGCAAGGGGGGTCATATTGACAATGCAACGCATTATCAACCAAACCGAAGCAATGGCGTACTGATTACAAGGATAATCACCACAAGTAGTGATTACAGCAATAATCAACGCTGGTTATTGATTTTCAATGCTAATGTCATAAATGTCATGTTTTTGACAGTTTTGAATTCAAATTCAAACAGCTAGATGCATGATAACTTATTAATGGATGCGTCCAACACACCGCTAGAAAGACAGCGCTGCAGCAGCTTTCGCAGCCGTCTTAGATTTAAAAAACCACTGAAACAATAAAATCGTTTATAATAATCATCGCTTTATACCGTATCCGGTTATCACCAAGAAAGACAACTACCAAGAAACCAAAACCGAGAAATCACAACCAAGAAAACATAACCGAGAAACCATAATCGAGAAAACATAACCAAGAAACTACAACCGAGAAAACCAAAGCCGAGAATGGAAACTACCGAAAATAACAAATACCGAGAATGCATGAAGTAATAATTTAAAGTTAGTAACTTTTATTGATCTAAAAGAGACAGAGGAGAATACATAGGGCAGGGAAGTACATAGAAAAACCAATCGCGTAAAGGAAACGTTATGCAGCGGATGTTAGGTTATAAGTTACTAAGTTTAGTAGATCTAACAGGGTCAGACTCCAATAGTAAACGTGGCGTCTGAGAGAGAGATTAATTCTAACAGGACACGCTATGCAGTGGAGGTTAGGTTACAAGTTAATAAGTTTGATAGATCTAACAGGGACCGACTCCAATAGTTAACGTGATGACTGAGAGAGAGACTAACTCTAACAGGACACGCTATTCCAAGTGAGTGTTAATATTCTAATATTAATTAATTAAATAAGTATTACTTCATATGCATGGATGCATACTCGGCATTTGTTATTCTCGGTAGTTTCCATTCTCGGCTTTGGTTTTCTCGGTTGTGGTTTCTCGGTTTTGGTTTCTCGGTTCTGGTTTCTCGGTAGTTGTCTTTCTCGGTATTGTCTTTCTCGGTGATGACCTGGACACTCTATGTCCATTTATTCTTTATAGCCTTGGTAGTGTAGCGACTAGCGTGCTAGTATTTTACCCAAGCGAGTCTCGGTGTCAGCAGATCTGGTTAAGGTTTTCTGCAGTTTTCGGCTGTCGGCTGTAACCGCAATAAGAGCCTGCGTAATAATAATAATAATCACCCCTCTCTCCCGCATAAGCTTCATAGCTTCTGGGGCTTGGTTATCCAGGTAATGGGTAGTAGTAATTACCTATTATTATTATTGCTTCCATAAAATGTGTTTACTTCATGTATCATAGAATGCGTTTTGTGTTTGTGTGTGTTTTACATGACTTTTTTCAGATAGCACATTGACTTGTGGTGCAACAACAGTTGATAAATTGCCAGGCCCTGTTGCTTGATCTATTCTCACCGGTACCAGTCTTACATAACGGAATTCCCAAACTCAACTGAGTAGATCCATTTGATCTAGAAGATCTAGAGATACCTAGCCTACCTAGAGTCTTCTATAAGAAGCAATTGAACTGTATAGTTTGTTATGTTTAATGTGGCCGTTCGAAACAGGGAAACCACAGCTACATGACCAGCAACCTGAACTTTTTTCTTCCTGGTGTTTTGAGGCAATGGAAAAAACGGCTGCTTGTACTTTAAAAGTGTTAGTATTCATTAACGTTTCTGGTATGGTTGGCGCCCTGTTGCAGGCTGAGATTTGCTGATCCAAATAAGTATAAGTGTTACTGGCGGTTTATCTCTAGGGTGATTACAGTAAAAAAAAAGTATCTATAAATGTATCTAGATACATTATATGAAGCTTTGTATTTGGATCTAGATACTTCATAGCAAAAATCTGTATCTAGGTATCTTTGTCTGATAGTATCTGTATCTGTATCTTGATACACAAAATAATGTATCTGTTAGAACACTGTTAGTGGCTTATGGAAAAAGTAATAGTTTGTTAACAACAATTAAATAGGGCATTAGCTTACAAATCTAATATTTAGACTTTAAAATATAGTCGAAAGTAGATATAGTACAATTAAGAAAAAAACAATCAAAATCGGTGCACAAACGGTGAATTCCGAGATATAACTTTATTAGTTTCCAAGAAACGACTAAGTACATGAAATTATATGATATGTTTTTACATCTAGTAGTAGAAGGACGTGACAATTCGCAGAATGGCCTGACTGGCTAGACAACTACCAACGCGACGGGCTCTCAGAGTCGCAAAGACGGCAGGGGAACAGCGTTGTTAGATGATTTTTTATTATAGCGGTAGAAGAGGACGTAAAATGGCGGTAGAAAACGGTAGATTGAAAAAACGAGCATATAAAAGCCAGTTAAAATTAAATAGGTGTAATTAATAAATATAAATTCGGGTTAAACGTTAATAATGACAAATGATTAACTAATGACACAAAACTGTAACGTGGTCCCTTTTAAAACCTCGGGTCAAGAAATTGGTTGGGTAAAATCCCTTTTTACTTAATAGTATATTATATACCAAGGTTGTGAAGAGTTTTTTCTAGAGCCGAGCATTATTAGATCCCGAGATGCGCAGCATCGAGGGATATAAGATGAGAGGCTCTAGAAAACACTTCACAACCGTGGTGTATATATTATTTTTTTCACTACTAGTACTTTTATTCCTTTTATTCTTCTCACATAAAAAACGTACTATCGCTATCACGGATTTTTTCCTGGATGCCAGTGTATAATGGGATGTATTTTTGCCCCGTGTTACACTAAAATCTGGATTATTGACTAGTAGTCAATAATAAAAAATTATTTACCACTAGGCAAGAAAACTAACTTCACAAGGTGACAACAGACTAGATAATAGTATGTTTTAAAGCTAGTAGTGAAAAAAAGCCTTTTAAGAATATGATGGAATCCCGTATCTAGGGAATGGTCAAGTTTTATTACAGGTTTCTGTTCCTACTCTACTTTTCTTTAGTACTCTGCTACCAGCTAGACCGCGGTGGCAGCAAACAGCAGCTGTCGGTCATTCTAGTTAAACTTTACATGGTGTTATTTTTTGTCTTTTTACTGATAAATTTATTGACCAAATTTTTCAGCAAGAAAAAATTTTCTTTTGTTATAAATACAAAAAACGGTAGATCGGCATGCTAAAACGGGAGAACGGTAGATGGCAAGTGAAAGCGGTAGAAATACCGCTTTAGCGGTAGGTCTGGCAACACTGCAGGGGAAATGTATTGGAACATACGACAGCCTGCATTATAGAGGGGGTTCTTCAGTAGGTTGCCGTCCTTTCGGTTAAATTTTGTACTTTGCAACTACCGGGGTATTTACTGTTAAATTCGAATTTAGACTGTCGGGTTTTAAATTTTAGTCAAGTTAATTCCGTACATAAAATATAAAAAAATGATTGATATAAATCAATTAACGTATGTTGGTTATTGTTTCATAATTAACGTATGATTTAAAAATACAGTTGAATGTTGAAAGCAATAGTTTCGACGCTAAATATTAATCAAGTAAAAGTTGCAAAAAAATTGTAAAACTTTTATTCGCAAAAATATCAATTTATATAATATTGAATCATAGATATATGGATGTTGCATACAAAATGTACAATTTTTTTGTTGTTTGATTGGTTATTAATTCTCCATAACGTGATAGTGCGTGGGTTTTGTGAGTTTGTGTTATTACAAACTTGAAACGTTTGAGCGAAAAAATAAAACGTTACAAGGTAAGTGAACGACATATGAATAGATAATTGTGTGGAATTTTCTATGTTTGGAGAAAAGATAATATTTTGACTGCTAGACAGTACATATCGTTTTCCTACGACCAGCTACGAAAGTAACATGTTGCTCACAATTTAAAGACTAATAAACGAAACTGCCCATACGTTGTGCTAAAATTTTACAACACATCCACATGTACGGAAAATTGTCTTTGAAATGTAGTATCATGAACCCTGTCTTATGAAAACATTTATTTATGTTTTGCAAACTTGTGTGATGTTGCTTCTTTTTTATTAAGTAAATGGTAGTCTTGAAGTATTTTTTAAAGAAAATGAAGACAATTTGAATGAAAATATTGTTGCATAACCTTACGTTACGACATTTTAGCAATGTTGCAACATTCTTTATTTTAAAAGGTAGGTGGAAATAATTCTAATCAACAATATAACTTTTTCTATGTTTATTTAAATAAATATTGTTTCTCGCCCTTATTAATACGTTATGAAAAGTCCTGTTTTGTTGAAACACCATAAAATTCTCATTGGTTAAATATCCACATGAAGAGTGATAATGCTTTTGATAGGGGGGAAGTGACTGGATAAAAATACGTTATGCAGAGTCTCTGAATTTACATTATTTTAAGAAAGAATATATCATAGATTGTATATCCAACATTAGAATCTTGTAGATCAAAGTTTGAACTAAATTTTAACAAAAGAATTATTAAAATTTGTTCGAAAATAACTAAATAAACATAAAAACTGTAACAATAAGTATAAATATTTTTTCTTTCTTAAAACTAAAATATCTCTTTATAATAATTTAAAAGTACTCGAGTAGTTCACAGATGAACAAATTTAATTGATAAAAGTTTATTTATAACAACAACAATCATGTTACAGTTTCGGTTACCATTATTATCATTTTAAAGCAGTTTTGGTGGATAATAGTTCAGTTACTCTGAAAGGGATGGCGCTGTAGCATGTTTTTACTGTATTTTAGTATTATTTTTAAATTTAATTCACAGCAGTGGTTATTAATCTTCGAATATACATTAAAATTTTTAAATTGGTTTACATTTAAACGTATGCATTACCATAGCTAGCTTACAAAGATAACTTTAAATATCTGTAAATCAATTATGTAATGCAAAACATAATTTTTTTATATATATTTTTTATGTATTTTTCATAAATTCTAACTAAATATGTAAAAATTATAGCGATTGGTATTGTAATTTATTCTAAAATTGAGGCGCTACCGACGTTTTAATATGAATTCTGTAATATTTATACAAAATTATTATTATTATTATTACAAATCATTGTACTTTTCGACGCGAAGGCCACCTATAGCTTTTTAGTATAATCTTAAAAGTCTGAAACTGAACTAAATGAATTAATGTTTTGTACTAGTAGCGACGCCAACGGCAATTTTTCTGGAGTTTCTCAATTTTCAACCTTAAATTTGAAATTATTTTTAATATAGTGAATAAATACAGGTAAATAAAAATACGTAAGTATAAAAAAAAGCGAGATGGGCAAGTAAACTTTTCTGCCAAGGAGACACTTTAAGGACCAAGGCGCATCAGCCAAGGTCCGTAAAGGTCTGCGAGGCGATGAAAAGAGCTTACGCATCGTGCATTGTATTCAATTTTTCCTTCTCCCTCCAATATTTGATACTAATGAAAAAGATTAATTGAAACTAAAATTGCGGCGGAAAATTACTAGATGGCTGGTTGTGAAAACCTTCGTTATAACCTTCGTAACCACTTAACGACCCGTCAAAATTTTCAAACAGATTTCTCCGCATAAAAATTAGAAATTCACATTTTTGTCCTGACCACGTACAAAAAATTACTGATGTGATGCATTAAAACAATTGATTTGTTGTCTAAAGTTGTCTTCCAAACCTCACTTTTAATTTTCGGACAATGAAATTAAAATTGCTTCAAAAATATTTAATAAAAATGAAGACTTTTCACTTAAAAATTGATTTTTCTCACTATTTTGCATTTTTCCTTACTAGAAAGAAAAAATTAATTTTCTTTACTATTTTGCAAGAGGGAAATCGAAGTTTCATTCGAAGACATGGCGTGGAAAAAATAATTTTTTTCAACACTTTTTTCATTTTAGAAGTGATTCCAAAATCACCTAAAAAATTTCATCCCACCAGTATCATGAATCTACTATGGGCAATTTATTAAAACTGAAATATTTTTAGAACAGTTTTTCACTTCTATACCATTAACATACTTTGCTTCAATTCTTATCAACAAATTAAATAAAAAGGAGAAATCAAGAGAGCTACTGATCAAATTATATTTTAAAAGTTTATTTTTCAATGAAACACACTAAAATAACTGTACATCAAAGCCCCACGCATGGGCTCCAATGAAACACGCACGTTTTACTTACTCTAACTGAACTAAAAACAAAAGCCACACGAACTGGCGTCAATTGGAACATACAAGATTACTGTAACACAAAACAAACGTTGCACGATGTCAACTGTAACCTCAATAAAAACTCGCTGAAAACGAACAATTATACTTACTGTACTTTAATGCACCGACGAAAGATCTCTTATTGACAAATTATCCCTTAGGCGTAAGTACTGGTCTCTATAGCATATAGGGTTGATAGAAGTAATAAGGATTATGGGCGCCATTCGCTCGCAAGTCATTAATACATTCTCAAAATCCGCAAACAAAAAAGGATTCTGATTATATTGATTGAATTCAGTAACTAATGGCAATTAGTCAAATTAACATTAGGTAGATTAATGTATTTCAATAACTTCCGCAAGAGAAAGGTCCAACATCATCACACAATGTTTAGTTTAAATTGATTTATTCAGATTTCAAGAAATATTGTTTAATAAACAATGAAATCATAGTTTGGTTACTATGATAAGATGAAATCCTTTTAATTATAAAAAGCTTTGTCAGAACAATAAGTACATACAAACAATTTGAATGTAATGGTTGAATGTAAACAATCTTAAAAGCTACAAAAAACAACTTACTTAAGTATTAATGTGCATCAGATAATACTAAATAAATGTTAATATCTATTTAATCACTCAAGACCTCACTTCACTATAATGCCTTTTATATTCACCTCAAATCACCATAAACTGTAGACTCCAGTTACATAAGAACTCTTGCGATTGAAGAATTATGAACAGTGGTGACGATGATCAAATTAATAACGATGTTGGAACTGAAGCTTGCGGGAATAATGTCGTTAATAATAAATAATAGTCCCCTTTCAGAGGCCATGAAGGCCCATCGGGGTATAGCAAGGTAGGCTGCTATTGCTCGAGCCGTTCGGTACACAAGGGTGGTAAAGTGGCTAGCTTTACTCACCGACCACCTATTATTACCCTAGGAAATGATTTCCTAGGTACTCATTTTTACAGGCTGAGTCGACCTGGAAGCCTTAGATGTTTTTAAAAATTCCAATGTATCCCCTGGGATTCGAACCCAAGACCAATGTCGTTAATAGATTAGCTATTTTCTTTCATTAATAAAAAAAAACTTTGAAGTCATATGATCCCAATAGGAGCAGTACTTATTATTGCTTATTGTAGAATTGTTTCAACGCAACAATATTTAAATGTATTTATTGTAACGGTAAATCACCGAAAAAAAATCGCTAGCAAAAACGTTCAATTTATTTGTAAATTTTCTATATAAATTGTCAGCTAACGGCACACTATAATAGGTAACGAATTGATGAAACGAAATACTATACTTTAACTTTCATTTGGACATTAAATTCCATTCGTTATTATTCAACTAACTGCAAACGGTATTAATTGTTAAAATTACTACGCAACGGACCAAAGTCTACTAAAAAGTCTTTAGATTAATGATTAAATCTGTCAACTCGAAGTACTACACTGTATTATAATGCAATTAACTTATATTTTTACTGTAAACGAGTCGGAAAAAATGATCACAAAACTAACTTAAACGAAAACCAACTCATTACATTTGGCGGAGCTTTTGGAGCCAGCCGCCCATAGCGTAGGCCGAAGCCTGCTACGTAGCTTGACCGTCACTTCTCTCGTTGTAGATTCTACCAAACTTACTGTATTAGACTGACTGAACTTTTGATGCAAAACTAACTTTGTGTTAATATTTTTAAGGAAGGGAAATTAACCACCCTATCAAAAACGAGACTGACACATATTGGTCAATCATATAAACTCTTTCTAGAATATTATGGATCTTATGTATTGAGACGATACGATAAACTTCTCACCGGAGGTCTAGAAAAAAACGGACTAGACTTGCCCTTATCTGTATTTTGTGAAGAATTCAGTTTAACAAACAAGAAATAGGCACGTAGCGGACACATAAATTTGATTTAACTGCATTTTTAGACATATTCCTTTGTTAAAAAGGCAATTTATTTCTGTATTTTTATAAAAACAATTTCATCTGCGTGAAAACGCTTTGGATGACCTTTGATATTACCGAAAAACATTTTTAAATTCGAAATACAGTCTGCAATTTTAAACCAGCGAAAATATACTTAAATGTACAGGGCCGTCCTAAGATTGCTTACAATACATACATTTTTAAATGTATTAGAATGGATCTGAATCTTTGACCCATTACACAATTTAAATTTGGCAACATGGTATATACCAGTTTTGATCAGTAAAATTCAAATATGTAAAAATATATATTTTATTTAAAAAACGAAAGACCATGATAGAAAATTAGCTATATCAGAGTTATGCGCGTTTTCCAGTAGGGAACTGTTAATATCAAATACCTTTAGATTCAATCACAGTTTGATCATGATCAGGCTATAAGTTTTGAGTAAGCAATGAAAATGCCTAAGTGAGACTGCAGTTTTGTATTTTGTGCCCCTAGCTGTTGGACCCTGTATTATTGATACAGCTGCTACTTATCTGCTTATCTACTTAGCTGCTACGTCTCTTCTACCTACATATTAACTAGTAGCACGTGTGTCATACAGCATATTCTTAGTTTAAAGTTGGAAATTGAGAAACTCCGGAAAAATTGCCGTTGGCGTCGCTACTGGTACAAAACATTAATTCATTTAGTTCAGTTTCAGACCTTTAAGATTATACAATGATTTAATAAATTATTATATTATATTATACTACAAAACTATAGGTGGCCCTCGCGTCGGAAAGTACAATGATTTGTAATAATAATAATAATTTTGTATAAATATTACAAAATTCATATTAAAACGTAAAAGTTATCTTTGTAAGCTAGTTATGGTAATGTATACGTTTAAATGTAAACCAATTTATAAATTTTAATGTGTATTCGAAGATTAATAACCACTGCTGTGAATTAAATTTAAAAATAATACTAAAATACAGTAAAAGCATGCTACAGCGCCATCCCTTTCAGAGTAACTGAACTATTGTTCACCAAAACTGCTTAAAAATGATACTAATGGTAACCGAAACTGTAACATGATTATTGTTGTTATAAATAAACTTTTATCAATTAAATTTGTTCATCTGTGAACTACTCGAGTACTTTCAAATTATTATAAAGAGATATTTTAGTTTTAAGAAAGAAAAATGTTTATACTTATTGTTACAGTTTATTTAGTTATTTTCAAACAAATCTTAATAACTCTTTTATGAAAATTTAGTTCATACTTTGATCTACAAGATTCCAATGTTGGATACACAATCTATGATATATTCTTTCTTAAAATAATGTAAATCCAGAGACTCTGCATAGCGTATTTTTATACAGTCACTTCCCCCCTTAAGGTAGCGATTTGGTAGTACGAGTTATTTCAAACTTGCCGGTTGCTCCTGTTTTTAAAGGCTTTTATGCTCAGGGAATGTAAGATCTTTCCATTGAAGGCATTATGGAAAAGTGCCTGACTTTAGAGTAAGTGGGATATATTCGTATTTAGGAGAAGCTGCACAAAGAACCTATACCAATATTGAGGTATTAACAAACAGAATATTATACATTTGGTAACTAATCAACCTAAAGCCACTCTAATTACAAGAGTGGTGTTTGTTCTTTCAAATTTTTAATATTCTTATATCTAACTTTTCGAATTTAATATAATTCGAGAATTCCTAGTCCCGTCTTTCAGCATTTCATACTTGCGTCAGCCAAGGGTTTTATAGTCAAGATTTGATAGAATTGGATTGGCCGATCGGAGTAATTTGCTGCACTCAAGTGGGCGACTCTACCGGGATATCAGGCTATGTTTTGTGATTTAGCTTTTAGGAAGCAGATCTCTTCGATAGTGTTGCTCTCAACCAGTCTAACATTCGGAACATTTAAATAATATTCCTGGAATAGCCATTACTAAGTATTACAAAAAATGATTTCCATAAACATTGCAATCATAAATTTTAGGTTATGTTGTTATTTGCTCGCTTTACACCACCATCTCTGCTGGAGTTAAAGGAGTATACTCTCTATGCTCCTCGCTATAATAAACGAACGTATGAGTGCATGCTCTGTTTGCTACAATTCTAATAAAAGAACGGTTTGGCGTTAAAAGTGTTGTTGGAACGTAAAACCGAACGCAGCTCTTAACGAAGTTTTACCAACGCTGTATACGTAGGTACATATTATGTATTGTCTATAAAGTTTATAAACTTTCGTTTGTGAGACAGATGCAATCATAAGGTGCGTACAGACCGCTGCGCGAAGCGGCGCCAAACGTTCGCAAATGTTTTCGAGCAACGTGCGCTAAAGACGTCCACACTGCTGCAACAGATACAAATTTGTTCGTGTTTGTAAAGGTTCCAGTTTTATTTTTAAAGCAACTTGCTATTACTTATATTGCATTCTAATTATTATTACCAATCTGTCATGAACGAGCAAGACCTAAAAAACGTTTCACTCATTCATTGTTATTATTGATAATAAATTAATAATGCAAATATCTAAATAGTTCTCCCGCGACAAGCGTAATAAAGAAATAGTTAATAATAATAAAACAGCAACGCACCACTTCCAAGAACAAAACACGTCCTAACTGGATTTGTTGCAGCAACAAATTTCTTTTGATGTACCGACAGTAAGTCGAACCTGTTTGCGTGAGCGCTAAGTAGCACGTTTGTGCGCGGTTTGCCGTCCTAACTGACTATATCTGCAACGTTCGCAAACGTTTCGTGCGGTTTGTACGCACCTTTAAACTTTATAGACACTATAGTAAAAACCAAATAAGAATAAAGTAGATGGCGCTTCGATCCAAGTTACATTTACACACCTAAAATTAAAACAGCGGGAAACTTGAAATATAATATTGTTTAGTTTTCAAAATATTTCCTGAAAAATATATAAAACTTATTTCTGTGATCTTGTACAAGATGCCAGTGTATCTTATGAACAATTTATAAATAGAATTAATAAAATAATGCACACTATTATGAAACTATAATATCACTATGATTCGAAAAACCTTAAAAGTTATTTTATATTGGCCGAATATCAACAGCTTCGTCTGATTCGTTAGGTTGGAACTTTCCTTCCGATCCTAAATTTATAATATTTTTTCCACGATATCCTCTACTACTTTGTCTAAATCCCACCTTCGTTTTTCTTCATTAATTATGTGGTTTATCTATGAAATATTTCCATCGTTCTGCAGTAATAGTAGAAATCCCTTGATTAGAAGAATTGGTTCACGCCAGTAAGTGAATATATTGTATGTATTATTAGCTGCCATGTAATACTACATGTTTCACTTGTGCCTATATCAACTCTATTGGATTTAAATTACAAACATAAGGGAGCAATCCTAATATGGTTTATCCGCCACTTTTCACCATTTCATCAATTTTGACCATTAGGAATTACTTTTCCTCGGAAAGAACTTGAGAAAAACTCGAACTAAATCATAACATCGACGATTGTCAGTATTAATATCTTAAACATAGATGCAGCGTTGCCGGATTTTAGGTATGAATTTCCGATTTCCCCTTTCATTTAAAACTTTGTACATTAATTAATGAGCATTTTGTCACGTTAATTATGAATGTACATTAATTATAGTTTCTTTTTACACACACAATAAGTTATATTTTCGTAGTTGAGCGAACGTAAGCGGTAACGTTTATTGTAGAACTGAAACGGCGCTTTACACATAATTTAGGCACAATTTTTACTTTTTTAAGTTGTGTGAACATGCCTCGTATTTTAGCCAATCAACGCGAAGGTCAAGCTTGCCCTATACCTTCCTTCGCTTTATTCTTATCTCTGGTTTATACAGCCACTTATCATTTAAGGAGGTTACAGCGGATCTTTGCGGGGTGAAGGGCAAGGGGATATCTCCTATGCTTTTACATAGGCTCTAACAAGAAATACCAATCGATAAAAAAATAAATTAACATTCTTAAAACTGAACAAAATCATTTTATTATGAATGCCTATAATGCATTTATTAATTATTTGTATATATTAAAATAATTTAAGTCAATTGGAGTGCATTTGTTTAATTGTTGAAAGTGTAAATATAAATGTAAATAGGTTAAGAATCGTGGCAACACCTCAAAGAAATCAATCGATTTTGTTGGTAGCAGTGTTAGGTTTCAGCTTTCGATTGAGTTGACATCCTAACCTCCAAATGTCAATCCCAAAATATAAGTGGAAACATGATGAATGTTTCGTAATTTTGTATGCAATTACAGATGGGAATATTCTATTTTTTAACTTTTGTATAGTCTAAAGATTACAATCTGTTAAGCAGATACAAGAAATATATAAAAAGTTGTTGAGGTTTAATACATATATTTTTAAAATTAGTGTGTTTGTATTACTGATTTCGTGGATATTCTGATTGTGATGATAAATTGTATTCATCACATTGCAAAAGGTAATTTTACATTTTGCAATATTTCCGTCGAATTAACATTTGTATTCTGATATTATTAACGCAGAAGACTGAATTGTTCAACATAATTTGATTAATAACATATATGATTATTAGTTAATACTATAAAATATAGATTATTATAACAGTCATTATATTGTAACAAGAGAGAAAAGGAACGAACCTCTTTTCGAGCGACAGGTGGTGTGTTCTGCCGTCTTCGAGAGAATGACGCATCGCACAAGCATGTAAATCAGACGCGGTTTATTCTGGTGTATTCTAGAAATACATGGTATGTTCGGGCGATTTCTGGAACGTTTATAGGATGGTATAAAGTCGACGTCGCGGAGAAAAGGAGTAGTCAACAGCAAGTCATTAACTGTGTATTACAAAATAAATAGTGAATATAAATGTTGTATTAGAAACTCATAGTCTGTAAATAATAGTTTTAATGGTTTATAATCATAGCGTTAATTTGTAGTGTATTCATTAGTGTATAGAAATAAATATTTGTTTGTGAATAGACGATTTAAACAGCACTTGTATTATTATTTTTAGAAAGAACGTTACAGTGTTGTCAGGTGTGGTGTCTTAAAATAAATAAAATCGCGTAATAATTAAATAAAGTGCTGTGAGAATATATTTTTAGTGTTAAAATTAATTTCAACAAACAATTGAAATGGTGATGAAACTATTGAAAGATCTCTTAGTAATAGATTTAAAACGGGAATTGGACGAGAGGGACTTGGATAGTAATGGAAAGAAAGAAGTTTTGATAAATCGGCTAAGAGAATGGCTTTTAGAACAGAAGGAAGATCCTGAAAATTACCGCTTCGAAATACCTGGACCCGCAATTGATACTAACGTGTTGTTAAGTAAAATGGAAGAGAATTCTAGAAAGTCTGAAGAAAATGCTACAATATTAAAAGAAGAGTTACTGGAAAGTTCTAGAAAGTCCGAAGATAATGTTAGAATGCTAAAAGAAGAAATACTGGAAAAGTCCGAAGAGAATTCTAGAATTTTAAAAGAAGAATTACTGCAAAAGTCCGAAGAGAATTCTAGAAAGTCCGAAGAAAATGTTAGAATGCTTAAACAAGAATTACTTGAAAATACTAAAGCACTGGAAGAAAATGTTAAAATGCTGAAAGGAGAATTGTTGGAAAATGTCAAAGCGTTGGAAGATAATGTTTTCGAAGAATTTTTGGAGAATGCCAGTGCGTTAGGACTATTGGAAGGTAGATTGGCGGAACAAGATAGGGTAATAAAGATGGTAGAAGAGAAAATAGCCCAAATGCAATTACCACCAACAACTAAGAAAGACGATATGATCGAAATGTTGGAAGATAGAATGAGGCAACTACGGTTTCCCTCAACTTCTGAGTGGCCGTTTAATGAAGTAAAGAAACAATTTAAAGAAGAAAAGGTTCCTGCCGTAGGGATAAAAGTAAAACCACCCACGTTCGATGGAAAGATACCTTGGTCCACCTACTACAAACAATTTGAGGCGGCCGCTGGTGCCAACGGATGGACAGGCAAGGAAAAGGCCGTTTCTTTAACTGTGGCTTTGCGTGGAGACGCGTTGAACGTCCTGCAAACAATCCCAGTAGGACAGGAAAATGATTATCAATTGTTAGTGTCTAGATTGGAGATGAGATATGGAGACGCGCATCTTCAACAAGTGTATCACGCGCAAGTGAAGAATCGTATCCAGAAGAATGGAGAAAGCCTGCAGGAGTTTGAAGCCGATGTTGCGCGGCTTGTCCAATTGGCGTACCCTACGGCACCCGATTCATTTCTGGGACAACTGGCTGTGCAGACCTTCATTGATGGGTTAAGAGACGGGGAAACACAACAATCATTGAGGCTAGCACGACCAAGAACAACTGATGATGCGCTTGCTCATGCCTTAGAATTTGAAGCTGCAAAACAAGCGTCCCGAGGTCACGGGCGTGTTCGGGCCGTTGTGGAGGAAGAAGGTTCTAAAGATCACTTAGAGGAGTTAGTACTGAGAGTTCTTCGGAAGGAAGAAAGCCGTAAGAAGAATCATCAAGAAGTTCGAGGGCCTCGTTGTTGGAACTGCGGCGAACAAGGACATGTAGAACGCCGTTGTCCCAAAATAAGAAAAGTACAACCGTCGGAAAAGTTAAAGGTGGTTGGCAAGAGGGGGCGAACGTTAACGGCGAGTGAAGATGCCCCGGAGATCACGATCCATGCCGTAACATCGAAGAATAGTAACGGCAGTTTGTTTGTAGATGGGAAGATTGCTAATCGAACTGTTCCACTACTTATTGATACGGGGGCGACAAAATCCATCGTACGCCCTGATGTTCTACGATCAAGTATTAAGTTGTTACCCACAACTACTCAACTCCGTACAGCAACAGGTGAAGTGATACCAACACGCGGAGTGGTGAAGATGAAGATTGGCATTGGAAGTGAAGAACGTGATCATGAGGTGCTGGTAGCCGATATCACTGATGACTTCATCTTGGGAATGGACCTCCTGAGAAAATTTGGTTTTACGTTGGATTTGAAAGAGGGTGTTTTGAAGGTCGGTAACGAAGAACTTCCGTTGCACCCGCGAGAAGATCCGGTTGTAAGGGTTTTGCTGACTGAAGATGTGATATTGCCGGGTCAAAGCGAGATGGTTGTCGAGGCGGGTTTGGATGGAGATCTTCGGGTAGGATGTGTGCGAATGATGGAGCCTGTTTGTGATAAGAAGATCCATAGTGGCATACTGGTGGGAAAAGCGCTGATCAAGGTTGGAAAGAGAGTACCGGTGAGAATTATGAACGTTAATGTGGATCCGGTGACATTGAAGAAGAGTACCCTTGTGGGACAGTGTGTGCCAGTATTTCGAGTAGCCAGGTGTATGGCTGATGTTCCAAAACCAGTGCCCAAAGACCATGGTGGAAAATTAGTGGGTATGGTTACTAGTTCGTGCGAAGACCTTAACAGAACGAAGTGAAAGAGGTACAGGGTTTGGTTCACCGATACCAAGATATCTTCGCTCTTGACGATAGCCAGAAGGGACGAACAAATATAGTAAAACATAAAATCAATACAGGCAACTCGATGCCTGTCCGTCAGCAGCCGAGGCGTCTACCTCTAGCAAGGCGAGCAGAAGCCGAAAAGATTATTACTGATATGGAAGAACAAGGGGTCATCGAGCCATCCAGCAGTCCATGGGCATCACCGGTGGTCCTGGTCAGTAAGAAGGACGGGTCAACGAGATTTTGTGTGGACTATCGGCAGCTTAATGATGTGACCAAGAAAGACAGCTATCCCTTACCACGCATCGACGACACGTTAGATACCCTGTCTGGTTCACGATGGTTTTCGACTTTGGACTTGAAGAGCGGTTATTGGCAAGTTGAAATGGAACCTGAAGACCGGGAGAAGACCGTGTTCACTATTGGTTCCGGACTATGGCAGTTTACAGTTATGCCTTTTGGTCTATGTAACGCTCCGGCCACCTTTGAGCGTCTAATGGAGACCATCCTGAGAGGGTTGTCGTGGAAGACCTGCCTGGTATACCTAGATGATGTGATTGTAGTCGGAAAATCATTCAACGAACATTTGAACAATCTAGAGGAAGTGTTCCGAAGACTACGTGGAGCCAATCTGAAACTGAGTCCGAAAAAGTGCCACATATTCAGAAAGGAAGTGAAATATCTCGGGCACGTCGTATCACAAAATGGAGTGGCAGCCGACCCCGATAAGATTAGTGCAGTTCAAGAGTGGCCAACACCGAAAGATAAACACCAAGTTCGTAGTTTTCTTGGGTTATGTACCTACTACAGGCGTTTCGTTACTGGGTTTGCCAATATAGCGAAACCTTTGACAAGGTTAACTGAAGATGGGCGCGAGTATGTTTGGAGCGGAGAGTGTGAAACAGCTTTCCAACAGCTGAAGCGTGCCCTGACAACAGCACCAATATTGAGCTATCCACGGACAGAAGGGAAATTCATACTTGACACAGATGCAAGTAATCTGGCCATTGGGGGGGTACTTTCTCAGATACAGGATGGACAAGAAAAGGTCATCGGCTATTTTAGTAAGGTTTTGTCGAAAGCCGAAAGGAATTATTGTGTGACCAGAAAAGAATTATTGGCCGTCGTGAAGTCCGTTGAGCACTTCTACAAATACTTGTACGGACGGAAGTTTTTATTGAGGACGGACCATGCAGCGTTGAAATGGCTTCTACAATTCCGTAATCCTGAAGGCCAGGTCGCAAGGTGGATCGAACGATTACAAGGATACGACTTTGACACCGAACATCGAGCGGGCACTAGTCATCGAAATGCCGATGCTCTTTCAAGAAGACCCTGTCCAACGGATTGCCGTCATTGCTCTCGCTTGGAAGAGAGGGTTTGCCAAGTATTAAGAACTACCATCGTCAACGACAATTGGTTGCCGGAAGAATTGCAACGACAGCAGAAGGATGATCCCGAACTAAAAATGGTACTGGAATGGAAGCGCGTGGGAGAAAGGCCTGCCTGGGAGGCTGTCAGCCCTTTCAACAGAACGCTCAAAGCATATTGGGCTCAATGGGAGTCCTTGAAGGTGGAAGACGATCTCCTGAAGCGAGTACTGGAGAGTGAAGATGGCACCACCATTAGGTCTCAGTTCGTGGTTCCAAGAAGCCGAGTGGCTACAGTATTGCGACATCTCCATGACGGTGCCTCAGGAGGACACTTCGGTGTGAAAAAGACTTTGGAGAAAGTTAGGGAGCGTTTTTATTGGGTCAACTGTAAAGAAGACGTGAAGGAGTGGTGCCGGAAATGTGAACTATGTGCCACTGGTAACGGACCCTTGGGGAAACGAAGAGCACCTATGAGGCAGTACAATGTGGGTAGTCCTCTGGAAAGAATAGCCATATATATTGCCGGACCATTTCCCGAAACCGACGATGGGAATAAATACATATTAGTGGCAATGGACTATTTTACCAAGTGGCCAGAAGCATATGCCCTACCAAACCAGGAAGCTGCGACTGTTGCTGACGTACTAGTCAAAGAGTTTTTCAGTCGCTTCGGAGTGCCCATGGAGCTGCATTCGGATCAAGGCCGCAATTTCGAGTCTGTACTCTTTGGAGAAGTCTGTCGATTGTTGGGCATTCGCAAGACTCGGACCACACCGTTACATCCGCAGTCCGATGGAATGGTAGAACGCATGAATCGGACAATGGGCAAATATTTGGCCAAGGTCGTCTCCGATCATCAACGAGACTGGGACCAATACCTGCATCTGTTCCTGATGGCTTATCGTGCATCGGTCCACGAAACAACCGGTCAGTCACCAGCGTCTGTAATGTTTGGACGCGAGTTACGGTTACCGTGTGATCTGGAATTTGGGTCTCCACCTATAGAGCAGGAGGTAGCCGGGAATGATTATGTCATCAACTTAAAGAAGAAGTTGGAGGATATTCACGACCGAACCCGAAATAATAGTCGAATCGCGAGTGACCGGATGAAGGCTACGTACGATGTGAGAGCCCAAGAAGGAGGGTTTCAACCTGGAGAGCTTGTCTGGTTATACAACCCGCAAAGGCGTCGTGGCTATTCTCCAAAGTTACAGCGAAATTGGGAGGGTCCATACCAGGTGAAGAAACGAATAAATGACTTGATTTATCGTATCCAGAAGTTGCCAAGGGGGAAACCAAAGGTGGTACACTCCAATCGTCTGGCGCACTATGAGGGAAATAATGACGCAGTCCCGGATCGGAAAGATGAGGCTGAGGTGACTATCAATATCGTAAGGCCTGAAGATGATCAACCAACCTTTAGAGAATTTATGGCTGTGTTCTCTGGAACTAGAAAAGCGCGATTCGGAGTCACGACTGAGATGCAACAAGATCTCTTCCGGGTCCCTGGTAACTATTCCATTGCCCACTGTGTCTCCGCGGATCTCCGTATGTCCAGGGGGATCGCAGTAGTGTTTAGAAATAAATTTGGACGGCTGAATGAACTTCGAGAACAAAATCCCTCTGTTGGTAAATCCTTACGCTTGCCTGATCATGACCGATCCATTTACTACTTGGTAACCAAGCAGTTTTACTACCAGAAACCGAGTTACGCCGACTTGTGGAGGGCACTATGGAATTTGAGGATCGAGTTGCTTACCAGGGGAATTAACAAATTGGCAGTTCCCAAACTCGGCTGTGGGCGGGACCAGCTGGATTGGAGAATCGTTAGAAACATGCTGGAAGTTGTCTTTAGAGGTACGGACGTCAAGATCTTCGTCTGCAATTTTGACCCACAACCCGCATTAAGGCCAACGAAGAGTGTAGACTGTTATTTCTACCGTAATGGAACGTGTAGTCGAGGTGAAGACTGTCGATATCGTCATGACCCGTTCTACAGGAACCAGAGCATAAAACCTGTTCTGGGACAGAACAGACTTGAAGAGGGGGGCAGTGTAACAATATGTCATTTTTCTGTTCTGTTATTTGAATTCGCGCGCTATGAGGTGTTGTCACATCTCTGCTGTCTTTCCACATATGTCGTGAAAAATTCTTGTTTTGTTTACTTTAAATTATTATTGTGCATTAACTAGACACAAGATTTCAAAAATATTGGGCAGCATTGTTCTTCGAATATGAGAGTATGTCATTTTAGTTTTTTATCAGATTCCCTACATTTCTTCATCATAATTTTTCGTTAAAACTGCTAAAGGTTAGATGGTCTCCATAAGAGCCCATGTTAAATTCAGGATTTTATTTTCCATTTTTCTCGGTAATGGTACACAAGAAAATTATAAAAAAAAGTTACCGAATAGAATAAGTGTCAAAGAACTCGAGGTTTAAATTTCACGTCATTCTCTACATTTTTACATTTCGCTGTATCCTCCTTAACAAGTACATTTAATTTAACACGTAAGGAGTAAAGAAAAGTAGTGCCGGTTTATACAGCAATTATAAATTTAATATATACGCGTGCGCATACTGACATATGTTTGCAATACCGCCACAAAAATTTGAATTTTTTAAGAGCAATTAACCTGTTTTTATTCCTAGCCGACATGCGCACTAACGATTCATTTAACAAGTAACAAGTAGAATTTAAAATAAATCCAATTAGGAAATGTACTTGTTAAGTGATACGTGAGTTGTATAAACCCATCTGAGTAAACACCATATTCTAATTCTTACTTGTAACTTGTTAAATGATACTTGTTAACTGTTAAGTGGCTGTATAAACCAGGCATTAGCTGAATTCTACTATAGATAGATTTTTATCTACCTTATAGAGTTTTAAACTCTTAATATTTAGAGTTTTTAAATATTAGTTCAATCTGTTTTATATATATTAACAAAATTACATTCACAATTACTACTAAAGACTATTTCAATATTAAACATTAGGTACAACTGGCAGACGTCAATTAGCAAGACTAACATATTATTATCCGTTTTCCTCCCAATATTGGATTGAATGTAGTCTTAGCTCTTAGCTGGAGCACTAAAACAAAAAAATGCAACAGTAAGATTAAAGATGTACATTACAAAGTATAAGTAAATAAACTTAAGTTTACCTTCAGTTCTCTTGGATATTCGCATGCAATATTACATGGCATTAAGGCTGGCGTAAAAGGGTTGACTGGCATATAATAACGATATGGAACTACTGGTATGTGGTTATAAATTCCATTCCGGGGAGGTTCGGTAGTACAACGAGGAAGAGTACAGGGAGTCCAAGCTGGAGGTGCACGACTAAGAGGACGAAGTGGAGTGCAACAAGGAGAGCAACACGGACCACAAGGTGAACAGCAAGACATTTTAAATGAAGAATTTTAAAACTTGACTAAAAAGGAAAATAATGTGAATTCACTGACAATTTTTGATATTTTGACTGGTTGTTATTTTCAATTTTCGATTGTTTTCTTGTTTTTCTTGGTTATATTGATTTTTAAAAGGCGTTTTATGTATGCTGCTGTCTATAAGGCTTGAAGACCAAGCCAACTAGATTCTAACATTTATTTGAGTTTCTAAGAATTATTGTTGAACGCGGGTTACAAAGTAATGGAAATTCTTCTTATGATCTAACTTTCATTCCTAGTTAATTCAACTTAACTTAAAACTGACCAGTCCCAATCTTATATAAATGGGCCTTTACAGCGTAAGCATAAATTCCATTAAAACAACCCATATATGCCTATTGTCCTTAAAAAAGGACAATGGTAGTAGTCAGCTATTGTGGCTGCCTGTTGTATGTTGCATAGTTGTGTGACAGATGGCGCTAGTTTAACGTTGTGTATAAACATGGAGTAATGCTTTCTAGGCAAAATTCACGTGTTATTGTTTGTTTGGCAGTTTTTGTGAGTGTTTGAACATCATGGCGTTCATTGATCAAGAGTTAGCACGCTCCTTACGTCTTCAAGGGTAAATAGTTTTTGTTTTATTGGTAGTTTCTTCGTGTATTCACTGGATATTGTTAAAAAAATGTTTAGTCTATAGTTTAGTCCATTCATAATCTTAACATTTTGATTTACTGTTTGATAGTGGCTTCTAAAACTGTGGTGTACTTAAAAAAGGAAAATTTTATTTTTAGCAACTACACTTTGGATGAACTTTTGACAAGTTTAGAAGAAGACGATGATTTTCCTCAAGAAGGAAATGATATAGAAATTGCCGTTTTGTGTCCAACAAACGCTTGTGGCTCATTGACCGACGAAGATTCAGGCGACGAGGATGCTGCATATATTGAAAATTTGCCAGGTTCTCAACTTAGAGCACCTGCAGAATTATTTAGAGGAGCCTTAGATTTTTTGGATAATGCTCAAGATAACCACCATGCTGAAAATGAAGAAGAGGAAAACAGAAGTACTGAGCATGGTGAAGAAGTAGAAAACGAAAATATTGAGAGTAGAGAAGAAGAAAATGAAGACGAGCTTCCTTTAGCGTCATATAAAATTGCACTGAAGAAAAATTATAGATGGGAAGACAGTGACTTGAATTTAGACAGTAACACGTTCCCTTTAGTTTACGATGTCAAAGCTAATTTGTCTCCAACCCAACTGTTTTCAAATTTTTTTGGCGATGACGTTATCGATCTTTTTGTGTCATATAGCAACATGTACGCTGCACAAAAAAATAAACCAGCAAAAATTTCCGCAGAAGAAATGCGCGCTTTTTTTGGAATACTTCTTCTGAGTGGATATAATCCTCTACCACGTCGAAGAATGTATTGGGAGAATAGCCCAGATACTCACAATTCTTTAGTGTCCCAAACTATGTCAAGAGATCGCTTCGAATTTATTCTGTCAAATTTACATTGTTGCGACAATAACGCTCTTGATCAACGAGATAAATTTGCAAAAGTTAGACCGTTGTTTACATTGATAAACCAAAACTTTCAAGACTTTACACCTCTAATTGAAGAACATAGCGTGGACGAATCTATGATTCCGTACTTTGGAAGGCATGGATGTAAACAATTTATCAAAGGAAAGCCTATTAGGTTAGTGTTAAATTTTTGTTTCAATTTCTGTTTTTATGTTTTATATGTTTTTATAGATATGGGTTCAAAATGTGGATGGGGACAACGTCAAATTCTCAATGCAACGGATACTGTGTCTGGGTCGAACCTTATCAAGGTGCAAGCACTCAAATTTCGAACAAATATAAACCATTTGGCTTAGGGCCCTCCGTTGTTTTGCAGTATTGCGACGTTATACAAAAAAATCAACAGCTGCCCTATCACATTTTTTTTGATAACTTTTTTCAACCGTGCCTCTTTTGGAAGAACTTTATAGAAGGGGAATCAAAGGCACAGGCACCATTAGAGAAAACCGTTTGTCTAAATGTCCTCTTTTATCTAAAACAGAGATGAAAAAAAACAAGAGGATCATATGACTTCAAATCGACTGATTCTAAAATTAGCCTTGTAAAAGGGACTGACAACAGTTTGGTCAACCTTATAACAAATAGCGTTCCTGTATATCCTATTCGACACGTTTCAAGAAAATCAAAAAAGAAAATCAAATATAATGCTCATATGGGTGGCGTTAATCGGTGCGATCAAAATATAAGTTACTACAGAACATCCATTAGGGGTAAAAAATGGTACAGCGGAATAATTTTTTATATTTTGGATTTATGCGTACAAAATGCGTGACAACTTCATCGTATCCAGGGAAGCAAAATGGACCAACTTGCGTTTCGTAGATACATCCTATTTGCTCGTAGGATACATCACAGTTTCTTGCAAACAAACAGATGTTCAAGAAAGCGAGTTAGACCATCTGCCCTCTGACCATCAAAACCCAGAAGTTCGGTTTGACAGCAGTGAACACTATCTTGTCAGACAAGAAAATCAAACAAGATGTAGAGTCTGTCATAAAAAAGTGCAAAAAAAGTGTTTCAAATGTCAAATTGCTCTACATCTTGATTGCTTTACAGAATACCATAGAACAATACCATAAATATTGTTGTTTTTTAATATACTCTACTAAATTTGCTTTCTATTTTCAATGTTTTGTTTTTTTGTTAGATAACGTTTAATGTCTATTGTCCTTTTTTAAGAACACCTTCAAAAACTATATTTTCAGAAATTTTTTTCAATTTTTTAATTTAAAACTTTCTTTTTGTATGTTTGTAAGACGATTTATGTAAAAAAATTATAAAAACTAAATAAGAAATAAATCAGGCACAAATGGGTTAATATCCTTGTAGCCCCAGTACCGCAATGGTTCGCATACAACAGAAAACAATCGTTTGTTTAAAAATATGACAAAATCGGCATTAAAATTTTCGTTTTTTTAATAGAGCGATTAATCTATATATATAAAAGGGAAAGATTGTCTGTCTGTATATATGTATGTATGCGATTTTCTCCGCAACCACTGGACCGATTTGGATGAAATTGGTATCATGGGAAAGGTCTTGGCCCAGAATAGAAAGTAAGACCAAATTGGACTCTGATCGGCCATCGTGGTCCGAAATAACAGCGAAAAACCCATATATGGAAGTTAAAAATGGGTACTGAGATTGATGTGACAAGAAAATATATATAGATCTCGCACAGCAAGCTAGCTGCTGCCGCGAGCGGAAAGTAAAAACATGTAATTTCAATAAAGCGCAGCAGAGCGCGCCGTGTATTTGCTAGTACGTAATATAACTGATATACTGATATACCTAATAATACCTGACCAAATACTTTAATATTATTAATACCGGAAACTTATTTTGAAAAATTGGAGACAAAATTTGAATAGACAAAATGAAAATTCAATAGTTTAGAAAAATTGTAAAAGTTTACATATTTTAGTAACGGGTGTTCGAAGAAAACTGTGGTCAAGTGGCCTATGGAGAAATTTCAAACATAGGGCGCAGCTTATATGTTACAATTGGAACATAACCCTATTTATGAATGTCAGAAAGCTACGAAGGTAAAATGACGTTTGACATTTGACATTAGACATTAGAGCTCCAGCTGCGGCTCTAGTCACGACATACGGTAACGCTGACAAATGCAATCACCAGCCAACTTGACCACAGGTTTTTTTGAACGCTTGTTATAATAGTTAAAGCATCGTTTAACAGAAATAGTGCTATTCTTTAATTAGATGCAAGTTTCTCACCACAAAGCCATTTGTTAGTTGCACACCGATCTGCGAAGATGGCGCTTAACAATGTCCCCTATATAGCCCCTTTATTTTCAAATAGTAGCGACAACGATTGATCTCGCCGCTGGAGCAAAATCACCCGAACGATGTTGACGACATTGAATGTTACTAGATTTGACATTCCGTCTTACGATAAATCTTAGGTTTAATAATAATCAGGCGCAAAATATTCACAATTTAATATTAATTTGATAATGGACATTCACGTTCTGTAAAAACGACCATATTAATATTATTGTAATTGTAATTTTTAACAACTTTTTATAAAGTTTCCTCAACACCATACATGTAGTAAATGTTTCTTTATTAAAGTTTGTGTCAGGTTGCTCCACGATGTCGCTATTTGAAATAGAGGGGCTATAGTCCCCTATAGAGTTACTACATCTAGTCACCTAGGCCGCGCTGGTTTATCAGAGTACCGCAAAACGCTGCCATATTGGGGAAAAAGAAGCACGAAATTGTTCATTATTTTTATCTGTTTTAAATTTAATCAAATCCATGTTTAGTTTAAAAAGTAAATCTTGAAAGTTCAAACCTCTAATATCTCAAATACGTAAAATGTAGTTTTAATTTATCCATGAGTAAAGATCATCCTTCTCTGCCTCAATATGGCGGCGTTTTACGGTACTCTGATCGACAAGCGCGGCCTAGATGACTACGATAGATGTAGTTAGAGACCCTTCAATTAGAGTCTGGCCAATGCGTTTTCACGGTGCCCGCCATTTTATATCACAATATTTTTGATATAATATTTTGATTTTGACATCCTAATTTTAATGTAAAACAATGTCTTATATACACAACCCACTATTTTGTTTTTTAATTGAGTCAAATACCGTTCACATGCGTGCCATGTTAGGTCGGGTAACCATTTCTGTACTTTTCAAATTTAACGCCACGTGTTGTGATATAAAATGGCTGCCTTTGGGCTCTAATTGAAGGGTCTCTAGATGTAGTGAATCTAGCCTCCTACATTAGTAGCGACATCGTGGAGTAAACCTGGCACAAACTTTAATAAATAAAAAATTACTACCTGCATGGTATTGCGAAAATTCAATAAAAAGTTGTTCAAAAATTACAATTACGGAGGTATACATATATCATATTAATATGGTCGTTTTTGCAGAACATTTCTGTGCATGATTATTATAAACCTAACATTAATTGTAAGACGGAATGTCAAATTTGGTAACATTCAATGTCGCCAACATCGTCCTGGTGCTTTTGCTCCAGCGGCGAGATCAATCGTTGTCACTACTATTTGAAAAATAATGGAGCTGTAGTCCCCTATTTTCATTTATTAATGTATATGGAGTTTCCGGTATTAATAATATTAAAGTATTTGATACGACCTGCATTATCGGTATCGGTACACGCAACCGGTGTGGTTATATTTAGGGTAGAATTAACCTGTAAAGGTAAATACTCACAGCAACGGATCCGCAGGCGGATGTCATACGATTGGTTGGTTTGAGTCAAATCGACCCAACCGACCAATCATATGACATCCGCCTGCGGATCCGCTGCTGTGAGTACTTAGCTTAAGCCTTGCTTACATTGCGAGCTGTGATGCGTTTTGTTATTTCACCTTTTTCACTTCTGTTCTCTAACTTCAAACACTTCACAACTTCAAAAATTTGAGGTTAGAAAAGTTGTCAAAGCATTCGCGGCGGAAGAAGCATTTACAATCTCTTGTTGGTTCGGGCTCTAAAAGGTCAATATGGCGCGAATTTAAACTATAATATTTTTTTCTCGTAAGTGCTGCAGTGTGGCACAAAATATTATTGCTAACGTAAATTTCTAAGTCTAAAGGCCTTTTCTAGTGATCAAACGGTTTAAACCGTTTACTGTCGTTTTCAAAATGTGTCATTCTATAGCGATGCAACGGTGACGTCATACACGCAACTGATTCAAACGGTTCTAAACCGAAGTAGGAAATTAATGTATTTAAACCAGTAACTTGCACACTAAAGCCTTTTGATTTTGACATTGAATTGTTTGATTATAACAAATACTTTAATATTATTAATACCGGAAACTTATTTTCAAAAGTGGGAGACAAAATTTAATAGCGCCTCTTGTGCATCTAAATGTGACATTTCAAAATATTTGAAAAGTAATTATTGTGATAAAAGATTGAGTAGTTTAGATAGATTGTAAAAGTTTATGTATACTAGCAGAATAGTAATAAACAACTATTTAATAGAAATAGTGTTATTTTTTAATTAGATGTAGGTTACTATAAAAAAATAATCGTAAAATCAGCTTTTAGTTGCACACCCATCTGCGAAGATAGCGCCACAAAAATGTCGCCTATTTTCATATGGTAAAGTATATGGAGTTTCCGGTATTAATAATATTAAAGTATTTGGTTATAATAACATCTATTTGTAATTACACAGGTCAAAATTATACTTCTAACAACCATTAGTTTGTAACAAAATAAAATTGTTTGTTACATATTACAGATACACACTTGCAGAAAAGTTTTGCTGATTTGTAGGTTATAGGTTATGTTTTACGTTTATGATTATTTGAATAAACCGCGTCAACAAATGCTGGGTTCGATAGTTCAACTCTTTTTACTCTGAAAGCTCTACTGCTATAGTTATAATTATTTATAACAATGGATACCATAGAAACTAAGCTCTTGGAGTAAACAGATGTGAAACACCGAACGCGACTAAAGTAGTGGTTTAAAATGCTTCATTCTAGCGACTTTCTCAAATGATGACGTACTTGTTCAACCAGGTTTAAATACATTTATAAATATGATGCATCGCTAGAAAACGCCTTATTATGCTTTTGCATAACACAATAAAAAATGTGTCTTTAAAAGCCCATTTAATTCTCAGCTGTGAACATCATGTCTCAGCTATAACATGTGAATAAATTCGTAGCAGCAATTTTAATTCAACTATTCAACTACCCAACAGCTGGCCCAATGAAACTGTTAGAGTTACTCTATAATAATACTAAATAATAAGAGATAACCTATTATTATTATCTAGGAACTCTAGAAGCTGTAAATTAACGAGTTCCTATAAAGTTGGGTGTAACATAGACTTGGTGGGGGTAAAATTGGCCACGGGGACATTGAAGGGAATCGCAAGTAAAGATGGGGAACAGGTAGTCATAGAACATTGAACCATTTTGATTTTATTATTTTTGCATGCATTTTTGTTAGTTCTAACCTAACCTAACCTAACGTAATCTTACCTAACCTAACCTATGGCACCCTCTCCTCACCTTTGCCTGCGATTTTCTTAATGATCACGTGGACCAATTGTAATAATTTACAATAAATACATTATACAGTGTGATCCAAATTGAGTGAATACGGTTTGAATTTTGCGCAGTAGATTTTAGTGCATTTCACGTTGTTAGTGTAGCACTATTGAAATGTGTTGCGTCAAATTACAGCGCATCATTATAAACAATAACAGAAATTGAGCCAATCTACCTTTTCATATTTTTTTTTCTAAAAACTCAGGCAGTTACAGAATACATCATATAGAATAGACTGAATTTATTATGAAATTCAATCTTTAGTTTAATTATGCACGGTGAAATATAAAATATGTATGTAGTTTCGAAAGCAATGTATTTTGTAAACAATAAATGTCTGTAGTTTGATTGGTAATAATACACTATTTTCTTGCAAGGGGTTGATATAAATTATTGTAGGTATATTTCTGATACGAAAAATGTATTAATGTACTTACTTTAAGAGAATAATTTTTGCATAAACTAATTTTGTTCACTATTGCAATAAACGAGTGATCTCAATACGTGACCAAAAGAGTAACTTGATACATGTGTAAAAAAATTCGTTTTGCTAAAACAATAAATAAACCTAAACCTAAAGAAATTGTAGTTTGATAAAAACATTTTTTTGTACTTTGCACCTCTTTTTTACTAATTTTATCCGTTTTAAAATAAAAATTCGCACTTTTAAAATTTGGGGAATTTTATCGTGGTTGGTACCAACAATCGATAAATGTCAAATTTTGACATTTGAAAATTCAAATTTTAATTTAACAATGATTTCAATGACATTTCATTTGTCATGGTTCATGACTGACAACCTCGAAAAACTAAATTACACTAGTTCTAATTCGAAACTCAAATGAGCTAGTTCAGCACTACTTTCGGTTCTGAATGAGCCTTGATATAAACCCAAAGTACAAAATAGTATATTATTATACGAGTTGTATAAGACGGTCTATTGTAGCACGAGTTGTTTGGGACACGACGAGAGAAGCGAGGAGTGTTCCAAAGGAACGAGTGCTACAATACGTCTTATAAAACAAGTATAATATACTATTTTTTGTACTTTGCGCCATTAATTTTATAGAAATTGTAAATTCAAGCTATTAAAAGCATTGCATTACAATCTAGTGATTTTCGCGTTTAACATGTGGTAACACTATAAAATGACTTTTCGCGTTTTGTGAGGTTAGAATGTGTCAAGATTAAATGTGTTTATATGTAATATAAAACAAATGTTACCAATCTTACAGAACAAATAGTCTCCAAAAACGATGTTATAATAGCCTCTATTATGAAATCGTTTTCGGTGTCACAATGAGCCCATTGTGAACGCAAAGTACAAAAAATAGTATAAAGAACTCGTTTTATAAGACATTTATTGCACTCATGCTTCAAAAAACTCCCGCTACGCGGTCGTTTTTAAAACTAGCATTCGTGCAATAAATCATGTCGTATAAAACTTGTTCTTTAATATACTATTTAATTAGCTATTTAACGATCGTAAATAAACTAGAATTATCTACAATTTCAACTTTGCTGTACATGCCAGTAGGGAAATATTTGTTTTATACAATAGCCGAATTTAACATTAAAACGAATTAATTATTGCTAATAAATAATAAGCCTGTTATAATTGGACTTTTTTTCGTCTTGTTAGAAATACTTTATCTTCAGGCATAAACATACAAGGGCTTGATTTTTTATTGGATGTAGTTGCTTTTGACGAAAGATAGGCTTACCAGGTAAATTTTCCGAAAACCAAGAGTGTGGAGAAATCGCGACACTGCAAAGAGTAGAAGATAGGGTATCTTAAAAAGATTAATAAACGATAAAGATATCATGATTCTTTACCGGATCGCATAGGCAGTGGCGTATTTAGGAATTTTTGTGAGGGGAGGCTACTACTAAATTTTCGGGTTTTTACGGGAAACCACGGTTTCGATACCATAAATGACCTAGACTATTAAAAAATTTGCGGGACTTCAGCATGATAGCCCCCCCCCCATAAATACCCCACTGCACAGATGGATGTAGCTTCTATTTTTGCTGAAAAAATCACGTAACTAGGCGTTATGAACTATGTTCCGAATCTTTATTGGTAGTTTATAAAAAACATAACCTCGTGTAAAGACTGACTTGAACAGCAGAATCTTTCCAGACGATAATATGCTTGTTTGACGAGCAATTTATTTTATTTGTTGCGCTGTGTTATGTGGCCAATGTTTATTTTGTCGTGCATTTTATTGTCTTGTTGCAAAAAAACCAGATGGAATATGTTTTTCTGCAGTACAATTTTTTTCGCGTGCATTGTTTGTTTTGTTGACGTCTTGTAAATCTTATTTTATAGCTGATTCATTAACAACTATTGTCGTATGAAGGTTGGTGTGAATCAGCAAAAATTCCTCTTGTCTATATCTTTTATAATATTGTATAAAATGAACTATTTTATCTAAATTTCCAAAATGATCATTACGAAAGTCCCAAATTGTACTTTTGAGCAATCTTTTACTAACCAAGTCTAATTTATATAACGAAATGGTTATTAATACCATTCTAAATGCATCAAAACTATAATTGCATTAAAAAGAATCTTATTTCCCTGGAATATTCCTAGAGGAGGATATTGTGTACAAATAACATTGTTCAAAACAAGGTACTAATGGTAAATATAGGTAATAACATAATAAGTAAATATTAATAGGTATTTGAAATGCTTTTAACGTCAACCTTGACAAGATTTATTTTTAAGTTAATGCAATTCTACCTTTTATGACTCTATTATTCCAACATAACTGCATTACTTTTATTTATTGGAGAAGCTATCCAATTTGTGAATATCTGATCATAATTAATACTACTATGTTATGCAATTCTAAATGCCATTAAAGTTAGCTACAATGTTGCATTCATTGTTTTCCGTTTTTAATGCATTTAAGCTACTGATTAAGCGTTTATGACCTCAGATATGGCCAATTTCACCTACTTTCCATTGAGAAGGTATGTCTGTGTATGAAATTAAATTCAAAAATTTTTAGACTGTAATTAAGTACCAATTAAAACTAATTTGTACCAACAAAAAAAAATTGTACCTATCTCCATAGTCCATTTAGCTGTAATTTAAATGAAGCTGAAGCTAGCACTCCCACTTCAATTAAATTGAAACATGTCTAGCCTATAATTAAGTACTAATTAAAGATTAACTTGCACCAACAAAAAAAGTGTACCTATCCCCGTTTAACCGTAATTTAAGTTTTACAAATAGGGGTTCTGGCAGACGCTGAAGTTAACACCTCAACTTCAAGTAAACTCAAAAGCGTTTAGCCTATAATTCAGTACTAATTAAAGACTAATTTGTACCAACAAAAAAATTGTATCTATCCCCGTTTAACCGTAATTTAAATTTTTAAAATCAGGGTGCTGGCAGAAGCTGAAGCTAGCAACCCCACTTCAATTAAATTCAAGCATTTCTAGCATGTAATTGAGTACTAATTAAAGACTAACTTGTACCAACAAAAATAATTATACCTATCCCCGTTTAGCCGTAATTTCAGTTTTAAGAATACGGGTTCTGGCAGACACTGAAGCTAGCACCCTCACTTCAATTAAATTTAAACATTTCCAGCTTATAATTAAGTACTAATTAAAGACTAACTTGTACCAACAAAAAAAGTTATATCTATCCCCGTTTAACCGTAATTTAAGTTTTAAAAATGGGGCTGCTGCCAGAAGCTGAAGCTAGCACCTCCACTTCAATTAAACTCAAAAGTGTTTATCCTATAAGTCAGTATTAATTAAAGACTAATTTGTACCAAGAACAACAAATTGTACCTATCCTCGTTTAGCCGTAATTTAAGTTTTGAAAATGGGGGTGCTGGCAGAAGCTGAACCTAGCACTCCCACTTCAATTAAATTCAAGCGTTTCTAGTCTGTAATTAAAGACTAACTTATACCAACAAAAAAAATTTTTGCTATTCCCGTTTAGCCGTAATTTAAGTTTTAGAAATAGGGGTTCTGGCAGACGCTGAAACTAGCACCCCCACCTCAATAAAATTCAAACATTTCTAACCTATAATTAAGTACTAATTAAAGACTATTTTGTACAAACAAGAAAATTCAACCTATCCCCATTTAACCATAATTTAAGTTTTAAAAATGGCGTACTGGCAGAAGCTGAAGCTAGCGCCTCCACTTCAATTAAACTCAAAAGTGTTTAGTCTATAATTAAGTACTAATTTGTACCAACAAGAAAAATTGAACCTATCCCCGTTTAGCCGTAATTTAAATTTTAAAAATCGGGGTGCTGGCAGAAGCTGAAGCTAGCAACCCACTTCAATTAAGATTCAAGCATTTGTAGTCTGTAATTAAGTACTAATGAAAGACTAACTTGTACTAACAAAAAAATTCTACCTAGCCTCGTTTAGCCGTAATTTAAATTTTAAAAATTGCGATGCCGGCAGAAGCTGAAGCTAGCATCCCCACTTCAATTATATTTAAGCATTTCTAGCCTGTAATTAAGTACTAATTAACGAATAAATTGTAATAACAAAAGAATTGAACCGTCCGGTTTAGCCGTAATTTAAGTTTTAGAAATCGGGGTGCTGGCAGAAGCTGAAGCTAGCACCCCCACTTCAATTATATTTAAGTATTTCTAGCCTGTAATTACGTACTAATTAACGAATAAATTGTAATAACAAAAGAATTGTACCTATCCCCGTTTAGCCGTAATTTAAATTTTAAAAATCAGGGTGCTGGCAGAAGCTGAAGCTAGCACCCCCACTTCAATTATATTTAAGTATTTCTAGCCTGTAATTACGTACTAATTAACGAATAAATTGTAATAACAAAAGAATTGTACCTATCCCCGTTTAGCCGTAATTTAAATTTTAAAAATCAGGGTGCTGGCAGAAGCTGAACCTAGCATCCCCACTTCAATAAAAAATTCAAGCGTTTCTAGTCTATAATTAAAGACTAATTTGTACCAACAAAAAAATTATAGCTATCCCCGTTTAGCCGTAAATTAATTTTAAAAATAGAGGTTTTGGCAGACGCTGACGCTAGCACCTCCACTTCAATTAAACTCAAAAGTGTTTAGTCTATAATTTAATACTAATTAAAGACTAATTTGTACAAACAAAAAAAATGTGTACCTATTAGGGTGGCCGTTATTTTGCAAAAGTTAAAATTTTTTAGGTTCCCCTTCCTAGATCTCTTTAAAATGTCAAAAAGATGAGCTATGTAAAATTTCAACCCATTTGGCCAATATTAACCAGTGCCACCGAGAGGTTAAAGTTTTAAATGGAATTTAACATGGGTTTGGTGCACTGCTATAAACTTTGTGGCATAACTTTTTTATCTTTCTATGTTTTAACGTGAAATCTTGTATACTTATGTTGTTGAAGTTGCTTAACACAAATCTGAAGCCAAGCTTCAACAAAAAAGCTTTGGCAGTTCCGCGAAAATGCTAATTTTAGTGAAGTTTACCGCTTTTTTGACAGCTGTAAAATGTCAAAAGTTTTTCTGACAATTTGAATTTTATCATATTCGTGTTCAGCAGTTTCAACAACATAAGTATATAAATTTTCAAGTTAAAACATCGAAAGATAAAAAGTTACGTCACAAAGTCGGTAGAAATATCAAATCCATGTTAAATCCCATTAAAACTTTAATCTCTCGGTGGCACGGGTTAATATTAACCAAATTGGCTGAAATTTTGCACAGCTCGTTTTTTTTTTGACATTTTAAAGAGATCTAGGAGGGGGGACCTAAAGAATTTTAACTTTTGCAAAATAACGGCCACCCTAGCACCTATCCCCGTCTAACCGTAATTTAAATTTTAAAAATCGGGATCCTGGCAGAAGCTGAAGCTAGCAACCCCACTTGAATTAGATTCAAGCATTTCTAGCCTGCAATTAAGTACTAATGAAAGACTAACTTGTACTAACAAAAAAAACTGTACCTATTCTCGTTTAGCCGTAATTTAAGTTTTAAAAATCGGGATGCTGGCAGAAGCTGAAACTAGCACCCCCACTTCAATTAAATTTCAGCATTTCTAGCCTGTAATTAAGTACTAATTAACGACTAACTTGTAATAACAAAAGAGTTGTACCTATCCCCTATTAAGTTTTAAAAATAGGGGTTCTGGCAGACGCTGAAGCTAGCACCCCCACTTTAATTAAATTCAAACATTTCTAGCCTATAATTAAGTACTAATTAAAAACTAATTCGTATCAACAAAAAAATTTATACCTGGGAATGTATGGTAGTTGGGGATTTTTGAATTTAATTGAAGTGAGGGTACTAGCTTCAGCATCTGCCACCACTTTTAAAGCTTAAAGTCGGGATTTCCTAAATGCGTCTGATGTTTGCGTTTGACGCGTGCATCGAACGCATGTATTTAGACGCAGCTCTGTGTTTTCCAATGAGCCCCGACGCTCATTAAAAGAGTGATAATAATTGTCAAAGATTAGTTAGAAAACGTACAAAAAATGATTACTCAATTGTCTTTGTGGTGTTGATGAAATTATATTAGCATTGCTACCAAAAAAGAAAGGCTTGGAAATTGAAAAAAAACATTGCCTTTAATCGGCTATCATGCGCCCGACGCACGCGTTAAACGCAAACGTCAGACGCGTACAGGAAATCCTACCTTAAGTTACGGATAAACTGGGATTGGTACAAATTTTTGTTATTGGTACAAATTAGTCTTTAATTAGTACTTAATTATAGGCTAGAAATTTTTGAATTTAATTGAAATGAGGGAGCTGGTGTTACAGAACTCTCCAAAATGGCCAAAAGAAAGTAATCTGTGCATACCTTGAGTTTCAGTGTTGTAGTCGTCATACAAAGGCGCCGACTATAAGATGTAAAGAAAAAAATTATTTAATCTCAGAAAAACTTTTCCATAACCCCTCGAATATAAAATAAGTTCTGCAAGCTCGGTGCGACCGAACCGGCCATCATCTATAACAGTGGTAACCAAAATCAGCAAACATTTAAAACACTTACACAAATAAAATTGTTTTTGTTTTTAATCTAACAAACATAAATAAAACATGATCTTAACGGTCATTGTGGGGGCGCAATCCGAATATAGCAATTGCTAGGGCCGTCCCTGTATTTTTTGTTAATTAAAGATTTAAAAAGCGCTTCTATATTTATGTTATTTCAAAAACTAAATTATCAATTTTAAATTGGTTGTGATTGATTATGTTTGTTATAAGAATGCTTCGCATGTTTGCACAACTACAAATGGAGTCTAAATTAGTACCTACCGTCAACGTCCGTCATTTAAGGGGATTATAATAACGACTATTAAGTGGGCAGCGCTTGTTTATAGAGCGTGACAACCCTATTTTCTTTTTTATGTTCCTCATAAATCTTGCAAAATAATTTTGTTTTAATTTTAAATTATTACTTTGTAAATATTTACAAGAGAAAATAAAAATGTCAGTTAGCTACTACATTATCTTCTCTATCCTCTTCATATTTGTCTCTTATTATTGACTGACTTCATATACATCAAAAATATGCCAGTTACACATTTACTAATGTTACTACTACTCGTAATAGTTACTGCTTCCATGACGAGCACTAACATTACTGTTTTGGAGAATGAATTGGATTATGGGCATGTGCTTCTCTTCGTTGCTAAATTTCTAGTGAAGTACTCTTGTGTAGTTTTGCTTTCTACCAATAACAAATTTACTTCAGATATGTTTAAATACAACGCTTACTATTTAAGATCCTCCATCATAATATATAATGAAGATCATGAGATAACTTTAAGAAGGGAAGTACCAAAAGAATACATCATTGTTCATAATAACACCAAAGAAATTGAAGTAACCTTACTGAACATTAAAAGTTTTCTAAGATCACACACCATGATCTTCATTATAATAACAAGAGACCATTGTGAAGATGATAATTTTATTAATGACTATCAAGAGATCTTTGATATAACCTGGTCCTTACGTTTAAGAAAGGTAGTTCTCTTTGAAGAAATGCTTGATGATTCATGTGAAGAAGGCAATAGCATTTACACATACAATCCATTTCTAAAACAGATTTATAAATTCAACATGAAACAATTTATTGCTATTCAAGAACAGTTACACACTAAGAACTATCAACAGTTTAAAGTAAAGGCTTCGCTGTTTCAAAGTCTTCCCACCACAGTAAAACTAAACGGTACCTACATAGGGATCGATCCTATGGTAATACAAACCATTGCAGAAACTTTAAACGTATCTATAGTAACTCATGAACCTGATGATGGACATCTATATGGTTACCGATTAAAAAACGGGACTAGTGCTGGAGCAATAAAGGAACTATACAACAAACAAATAGATATAGCCTTTAATCAAGTTTTCATCAAAGAATACAACGCTCCAGAATTGGATTTTTCAAAAATAATCTTTCGTGATAGCCTTTGCGTTATAGTTCCCCAAGCTGGATTTGTACCAACGTGGACAGCAATCTTCTACACATTTAGCAAAGAAGTATGGGTTATAATATTCTTTATCATAACCGCAGGTATTTTTACATTATTTACCATAAGGAAACTCAAGGTAAATGTTTTTCATAAAGCTAGAAAAAAGAAACATTCCTACGATTATACCTGGAGTACGGTTTTCTTAGATATTAATCAATTGTTTTTCAGCACAGCTTACACGTCTCTTTTCTCTAATAAATATTACGAAAGAATATTTCTTGGAGCAATGTTACTCTACGTTTTAATCATAAACACTTTATTTCAAAGTTCTTTAGTCACAGTAATAACCCATCAAAGAAGATATCCGGATATTAGCACTTTAGAAGATTTAGCAGACTCAGGATATTATATTTCGACTAGTTCACCTGCCCTTGCAGATACATTTAGAGATTCAACGAATCCAACCATCAAAATACTAGACAGCAGATTTCGTCTCATACCACCGCAGGCTCCTTATTACAGAGCTTACTTAGCCAGGGCAACCAAACACGATTACTTAGTTTATGTGAAAGAACCCATAGCTTTTAATAAACACATCGTAAAAGAATGCCCGAAGACCTACCTTTTGTCTTATTTAACGAAGAATGATGCCCATTTTCAAAAAGATTTTAATAATATCATACAGAAGATCTTTGCCGCTGGTCTAGTTAGCAAATGGTACGAAACTGTTATGATGAACGTTTCTTTGGCATTGCCTCAAGATCTCTTTTTTGAGAAAAGTTTCGAGTTTCCTCGACCGTTTTCTATTATAGATCTGCAAACGAGTTTTTTCGTATTGCTGGCAGGTTTATTGGCAAGTGTGACGGCGTTTTTAATTGAGATTAGTTTACGAAGAGTGGATATTACCAGTAAATTTAATACTGGAAGCTAGCTCAGTTGAATTTGTTTTAGAAAATTGTATAGATTGTAGGTATTGATCAAAATGCTTGTTTTTTATTAATAGTCTGATGGGACTGCTAAAATCTAGCTGATCTAGTGTACAATACACAAATGTAATAGAAATAACTTACTGTAAATAAAAAATATTGAACTGTATCTCAGTATCTGTGTTGATTATTTGATAAAATTATTTCTAATTTGACTTAGAAAACTTTCAGTGCGAATAGACTTGAAATAATACGTACGACAATAACAGCAAACAGCAGTTGATGTACCGCAGAATAATTTATTTCTACTGATGCTATACATTTTTTGATCTTTTAAACAGACGCCTAAATTTATAAAATTAGTTAAGGAGGATACAGCGAAATGTAAAAATGTAGAGAATGACGTGAAATTTAAACCTCGAGTTCTTTGACACTTATTCTATTCGGTAACTTTTTTTTATAATCTTCTTGTGTACCATTACCGAGAAAAATGGAAAATAAAATCCAGAATTTAACATGGGCTCTTATGGAGACCATCTAACCTTTAGCAGTTTTAACGAAAAATTATGATGAAGAAATGTAGGGAATCTGATAAAAAACTAAAATGACATACTCTCATATTCGAAGAACAATGCTGCCCAATATTTTTGAAATCTTGTGTCTAGTTAATGCACAATAATAATTTAAAGTAAACAAAACAAGAATTTTTCACGACATATGTGGAAAGACAGCAGAGATGTGACAACACCTCATAGCGCGCGAATTCAAATAACAGAACAGCAAGATGACATATAATGACTGTTATAATAATCTATATTTTACTGTATTAACTAATAATCATATATTTTATTAATCAAATTATGTTGAACAATTCAGTCTTCTGCGTTAATAATATCAGAATACAAATGTTAATTCGACGGAAATATTGCAAAATGTAAAATTACCTTTTGCAATGTGATGAATACAATTTATCATCACAATCAGAATATCCACGAAATCAGTAATACAAACACACTAATTTTAAAAATATATGTATTAAACCTCAACAACTTTTTATATATTTCTTGTATCTGCTTAGCAGATTGTAATCTTTAGACTATACAAAAGTTAAAAAATAGAATATTCCCATCTGTAATTGCATACAAAATTACAAAACATTCAACATCTTTCCACTTATATTTTGGGATTGACATTTGGAGGTTAGGATGTCAACTCAATCGAAAGCTGAAACCTAACACTGCTACCAACAAAATCGATTGATTTCTTTGAGGTGTTGCCACGATTCTTAACCTATTTACATTTATATTTACACTTTCAACAATTAAACTAATGCACTCCAATCGACTTAAATTATTTTAATATATACAAATAATTAATAAATGCATTATAGGCATTCATAATAAAACGATTTTGTTCAGTTTTAAGAATGTTAATTTATTTTTTTATCGATTGGTATTTCTTGTTAGAGCCTATGTAAAAGCATAGGAGATATCCCCTTGCCCTTCACCCCGCAAAGATCCGCTGTAACCTCCTTAAGAAGTAAATATATCATCTATTAATATTAGTATTAATAGATGACTACTAACTGTAACCAGAAGCCACCAAACCAATTTGAATAAAATCCAGGCGTTAGTCATTTTATCCGCTCATTAGAAATGAAAAAGTGTTCCACTTTTTTCATCTTTAATGATTAGTATTAAAAAATGAAAACAAAATGAACAGTGCGAACATCTGCATTTTAAATGAATTCATTTTTTCATATGCAATATCTTTGTAAATATTATTATAATCAACTACAACAGCCTCTGAACTTGAATTTGTATTCACCTCTGGACAGACCAGAGAGCCGTTTATTAATTTCGCTTGAAGTCAGAGTGCAGACATGTCAGCAAATAGCAGCTCGTATTAACTTTCTGATCAGTCTCAGCATGATCAGTAAAATATGAACACATGTAAACAAATTTCTTTCATTTCGATTTTCATGAAACATGATTCATAAAAAATGATCCATCAGAACTCCGCTTTAAGAGTAGGTAAGGTGTTAAAGTGTTTTGAGAAATACCTTAGTCTGGATACCAGCAGCTGCCTGGATTACTATTTTAATGTGAAAACAATAAGGAATCGGATAAAGTAGTTTTTTTACTCCTACTTGTAAATCACCTTGGTTTTTTGGAAAATCTTGTGGTTTGGTAGCTCAGTCGGTAGAAGTGAGGTATAAGTAAACTGAAACTGTTGCCGACGCAGGTTCGATTCCAGCTGGGAGAAGAACTCTTTTTTAACTTTTTTTTAGAAAACAAAATTTAAAATAATAATTTTCCCTTCAAAAATGTTCAATTTATGCAAAATTTTAATAATTCTCTTAAAAATTGTATAATTACAGGGTGATCCCAGCCAGCACACTGACGTTATAATGACGTTATTTTTAAGTGATTATTGGTCGGTGACGTCATGTTATGGGACGTACGTAAATGTCTTCAAAACGACGTCTTTTAGACGTACAATAAGGTCGTTTTGAGACTTACTAATTTATTAGACATATTATTAATTATGATCTATCTAGGTAACTAAAAAGTGATATATTCCATAAAATATTTTTTGTTTTTACATTTGCAGAATGTAAATAGATTACACTATTTTACTGTTTGCAATATTCAATTACTGCACATGACCACATGCCGCAATACAAACAGCAACAACGTCTTTCGTGTATTTGTTTTGCTCTTTAATTAGTAAAGTTTCTACTTATTATTAAAGTTGTTGACGTACCTACGTGTAGGTGCAACTACTGCATAATAATTGTGTGGTTTGTCACAAAGGGTGAGTATTAATAATTACCTGTTCCGTCAATACTACATAACCTATACAATTTTACCCGTTCGACGATTTTGTGGGATTACTATTGTTAATAAATTAATACTAATGCAATGGTTTCTTAGTACTTACTAATATTATTTTAGTATCATCAATTATTCTGCATATTGTTTTAGCAGCTTTTCAGTTAGTAAATGTTTACCTTTGTTTAATAATTATGTATGAAATAGTATATAATAAATATTATTTCCAATAGCGTTTACTGTCTCCAGCCTTACTTTGTGGAACTTCATAATCATGAAATATAATATAAATACAAAGATTAGCTAAAGTTTCACAAGTTTTATTAATATCTTAACCTGACAATATTGTTTCGACACTTTATGTCATTATCAAAGGCAGATAAGATTGATAAACAAACACGTTGCTAAGGATAAATACATACAGAAAATAGGTAACTAGATACAATACATACAAAAACTAAATATCTAACACTTCTAATAAAGGAGAATTACTAAGCTCAGTTTGCACAGAATATACAGAAAACCCACAAGCACAGACGTCACTATACCTAACGATTCATGTCATCATAAAATGCATAAACTAGCGGCTTATAGATCTTTAGTACACCGAGCTTTAACTACTCCAATGAAACGATCACATTTTGATAAAGAAATTTCAATCATCAAACAATTAGCACATGCAAACCATTATAACCATAACATGATTGATACTTTAATTCAACAAAAAGATTATAGGTTAGCTATCAAAAGAATATTTCCAATTGACACTCAAATACAAGACACAAACTACATATCAATACCATACTTTGGCAAGATATCAGAACAAATTGCAACTATAATAAGAAAAACCACCAGTTACAAAATAACTTATAAAACTAACACCAACACCTTTTCATTTTTATTCAATGCTAAAGACAAAACACAAGATATCATGAAATCCGGCATTTACCGTTTGAATTGTTCTTTTTGTAACTCGGTTTATATTGGACAAACACTTAGAAATTTCGACATAAGATACAAAGAACACGTACGCTCTTATAGACTTAAACATCCAGAAAAACCGAATTATGCCAAACACATTTTGAAACAGAACCACCCAATGACACCTCAAAACAAGATTAAATTCTTACATCTTTGCAACAACAAACACAAATTAGACATTTTAGAAGCTTTTGAAATATACAGACATAAACGCACAGTACCTTTAATGAATGAACAAACTGAGCTTAGTAATTCTCCTTTATTAGAAGTGTTAGATATTTAGTTTTTGTATGTATTGTATCTAGTTACCTATTTTCTGTATGTATTTATCCTTAGCAACGTGTTTGTTTATCAATCTTATCTACCTTTGATATTATATTTCATTATTTCCAATATTCAATTATTTATTTATAATTCTTGTCCTAGTCTGTTTTAATGGCGTCATTGAATAACGTTTTAATAACGTCGTTGAACTACGTTTTAATGACGTCCATGGTCTGCGACATATGCTGTCAGTTTTACGACAATTTGACGTCATTTTAATACGTCATTTGAGGTCGTTACTGCCGAGAAAACAGCGACATTATGACGTCAGTGTGCTGACTGCGATTTTACAAACCATATTTTACGATAGCATGGATAAAAGCATAAGAGCCAGTCTCGGTGGATTAGTGGTTTGCATGTTTGCTTCATAATCCAAAGATCGCAGGTTCGATCCCCGGCCGAGCTGGTAATTTTTCATAGCGGAGAAAAATTAAAAACATGCCTTCTTCTCGGATAGAAAGTAAAACTATAGGTCCCGTGTCAAGGTGATGTTTGGCACGTTAAAAATCCTTACTGAGGGTCGAATTCCCCCAGATTCGGCTAAGTTCTAGTAGGGTCGGCCAAATGATCATAGCAATCGGTGCCATGAGGTACGAAGGATGCTCCGCCATCCTGATTCCTCGCCCAAAAAGAAACAAAAACAAACAAACAAACAAAAGCATAAGTTAGTTAATCCCTATATTCAATTTCTCAAAAAATATGTTACTGTACAACTTGAGTGGAAAGCTAATATCGCCCTCAAACGACTGAAGCACTCAGCTTTCGGCGTCGTGCGTCAAACTTCGTCCTCGTGCGATATAGGCATCATGTACACTCTTGTTGCACAAACTACTATTTACTATTATAATCACTTCAATTCTGACAGTAACTAATTTATTGAGACATAATTTTGTGTATACTTACAACATATTTTAAATAACCACCCAACAATAACGTGAAAGGTACAGCATTTCAAACCAAGCATCCCTACATAATTGCTTCGTCTTACCCTTGGACTCTTCAGTAGGGGAGGTTCTGTTTGAAACCTTGTAGGTACAACTTCTTTACCTGTGGATAGTTTATTTTATTTATATTATTACACATTTACTATACGTATTTTTATTTAGTTATATTTAGTTTCGAATTGTCACTGTTTGAGTTATAGTTACGCTGATTATCTACACAAACACCCTGAACTGGAGCACTTAAATTTGTCAAGTTTAAAATTTTTAAACTTTTATTTTTCTGAATTCGTCTTAAATGATGAGACGTATACATTTTTCTACCTCTTTCCATTGTACGAAAAATGACAATCAGCGTTTTGTCGGTGACACTATGTGTACGGATTTACTTCAAAAGCATGTGACTGTTATGATAATGTCGAAGACACCAGAAAAATGCATTTTTCACGTATTAGTTTTACCATGTCAATTTTTTAGTTTTAGTTTTTTAGAGGAAAAAGTTTGCGGTCTCTGTCAGAAAGTGTGGATACTAGAACCCCGTCCATTTTGTAATGGGCCAACTGGGAACAGCGAGCTTTAGTTCAAGCTGTCCTGCCTTTACAAATCTGTGGTGTGGATTATTTTCGCTCTTATAAAGTTCTCATAAGGCGTAATCACACGAAACCATGGGACATTTACGTGTCTGTCAACAATAGTGGTGGATATTAAGATGGCCCTAATGTAAGTATAAACACTGATGATATGATAAACAACTTGTACCCCTTTATCTATATCCGAGATCCTCCATCTGAGTTATGGTCGAACAACGGAACCAGCTCTTGTGGTGCAGACGCAGAACTTCGTAAGAATTTAGAGGCATAGGACCAGAAGCAGTTAGATCGAGATGATGAAACGGGGCATCAAATGGATATTCATCTCTCCAGCTGCACCACATTTCGCAGGAGCTTTGGAGAGTGGACACCTTTGCACGAGCAATGTCCAAAAGAAGACACGTTGCGAACGTTATTATCCGGGTAGCTAATATCTTGAATAACAAGCACTTGATGCACTTTTCATTGGACCCTTTGGATAAAGAATCGATAATGCCAAATAAACTGCTAAAGATGGTTTTTGATGAGGGTCCTACTTTTCCTGGAAAAAGTCACCCTCTTCACGAGTTCCACCGAAAACAATGGTAGAAAGATCAGTTGCTAACAAACGAATTGTGAAGCCGATGTACATATGCATGCATACCTGTCCAGATTGGTAAAGCGAACTAATGGCAGAGGAGAATGGAACCCCTATAAGTTGGACGCATCGTTGTGACTGTTGACGATCAGACCTAACGCAACTTATGGATAAAAGAGATCATTGTAAGGACATGATCTGACAAGAAAGGCCAGATTCGTCGACTTTAAGATAGGTAATGGTATCATGTGTGTTCCTCAAGCTTGATTAGACTCGCCTTACGAATAAATGAAATCATTTGATAGTTATTAATTTAACTCAGACGTGACCATTTAATAAAGATTTCTAAAGTTTAAATAGTAGTCGAACTTAAGCAGCTTCAAGTTCAGTACCTTCGGTATTTTCGGCGATTTTCTACCGCAGCGATAAAACTTTGTTAGTGCAATTTAGTAAAATTCGAAGTTTGAAATCTATTCAAACAATTTGTAATAGCTATTTATGTAACAAGTACATAATGTAGGACTTTATAGACAAGCCCAGTTTATGACCGAGCGAGCAAGGCCTATAAAAAGGGCGAGTCTATAAGGTCCGATTATGTAAGAGTTGCATACAAAGCTTTATGTTCGATTCCTAAAATTGGCTAATTATCAAAAAAAAATCAGTTTATAAATTTGACATCTATTCTTGACAGACGAAAATTTGACATGTAATATACAGTTGCCATACTTTATTTTACTACTACCACTTCATTTTACGAGTACAATAATAAGCCAGTCCACTGTCGCAAAATAATACAATAAACAGTACTTTATAATGCAATCGGACATAACTAAATGTAATTATTTCTATATGTAGTCCTCTAATTATTATTTTTATTGAATTCAACGCATTGAAGCCCCCTTTTTAATTTCTTAGCAGAAATTATTCAAAGCTGTTCTATTAAAACGGACTAATATTGTTGTTGGACTACAAACTCAACTCTTTACAGCTTTTTATATCGTTGAGTGAAGAACTCTTCACTCAACGTTTATATACAATTTGATAACGGCCAAACCATTTTCTTAAATAAATTCTATTTCTTCTTAAACTGAATTGAATTAAATTAGAAGTTTTTCAATTAACACCTACAACCTGAACGTAATTTGCTCAGATTAAAGAGTATTATTACAGTTTTTCATTTTATTCTGAGTTGTTAAGTGTTACATACTTTGGCGAGCCCAATCGTGATGTTTTTGAATTTTCTCGTAACATATTTTTGGCACTCATACGTTGTGCTGTATAGTAAAGTTCATTACAACATAAATCCATAAAACTACAATTTTTTCAGAAACTTTTTATTTTTAGAGTGATTACATTATTGACTTTATAACACATTTATTTTATATCATGACCAGTGCCGGCCCTAGGGGTTATGGCGACCCGATGCAAAGATGGTTTTGGGCGCCCTTAATGAATTTATTGAGACAATATATTTTCATTAGAAACTTAAAACAGGTAATAAGAAAATACTTGATTGCTTATAAGTGTTATATATTATTATAATATTGTAACATTCTTTTTAAAATAATAATCAAAAAAATGCTGTTTAAAATCGTCTATTAATAAAGAAAAGATTATTTACACTGCACTTAATTAAAAACACTAAAACTATAAACTATTTAACAAACTATTAAAAATGCTAGGTATTTACAAATTTATTTGAGGACTATTTATGTGAAAACTATTTATGTATTACAACAATTATTAACTAATTATTCGGAGTACATTTCACTATGTCGGTCAAACATTAACTACCCCCTTCAACTCGCGATCTCAATTTATATTTTTCATACGATGACTCATACATCTAGAATGTTTGATGACGTGTTGATGACTCATACATGCAGCTGTTGATAAGTCACGTCGATGAGGCGTGTCGATGAGTCATACTTGCAGGTGTTGATTGATGAGTCATACATGCAGGTGTTATTGATGAGTCATACAGTTGATGACTGGGGGTTTACTATTCGTTACACTGCCCCCCTCTTCAAGTCTGTTCTGTCCCAGAACAGGTTTTATTCTCTGGTTTCTGTAGAAAGGGTCGTGACGGTATCGACAGTCTTCACCTCGACTACATGTTCCATTACGGTAGAAATAACAGTCTACACTCTTTGTTGGCCTTGATGCGGGCTGGGGATCGAAGCTACAGACTAAGATCTTCACACCCGTATCTCTAAAAATAACTTCCACCAGGTTTCGAACGATTCTCCAATCCAACTGGTCCCGCCCACAGCCGAGTTTGGGAACTGCCAATTTGTTAATACCCATGGTAAGCAACTCGGTCCACAAATCCCATAATTCCCTCCACAGGTCGGCGTAACTGGGTTTCTGGTAGTAAAACTGCTTGGTTATCAAGTAGTAAATGGAGCGGTCATGATCCGGCAAGTGTAAGGCTTTGACAACAGAGGGATTCTGTTCTCGAAGTTCATTCAGCCGTCCAAATTTATTTCTAAACACTACTGCGATCCCCCTGGACATACGGAGATCCTCGGAGACACAGTGGGCAATGGAATAATCACCAGGGACCCGGAAGAGATCTTGTTGCATCTCGGTCGTGACTCCGAATCGGGATTTTCTAGTTCCGGAAAACGCAGCCATAAATTTTCCAAAGGTTGGCTGATTATCTTCAGGCCTTACGGTATTGACAGCCACCTCAGTGTCATCTTCTCGATCCGGGACTACGTTATTGTTTCCCTCATAGTGCGCCAGACGATTGGAGTGTACCACCTTTGGTTTCCCTCTTGGCAATTTCTGGATGCGATAAATCAAGTCATTTATTCGTTTTTTCACCTGGTATGGGCCCTCCCAATTTCGCTGTAACTTTGGAGAATAGCCACGACGTCTTTGTGGGTTGTATAACCAGACAAGCTCTCCAGGTTGAAACCCTCCTTGAGCTCTCACATCGTACGTAGTCTTCATCCGGTCACTCGCGATTCGACTATTATTTCGGGTTCGGTCGTGAATATCCTCCAACTTCTTCTTTAAGTTGATGGCATAATCATTCCCGGCTACCTCCTCTCTATAGGTGGGGATCCAAATTCCAGATCAGACGGTAACCGTAACTCGCGTCCAAACATCAGAGACGCTGGTGACTGACCGGTTGTTTCGTGGACCGATGCACGATAAGCCATCAGGAACAGATGCATGGTCCCAGTCTCGTTGATGATCGGAGACGACCTTGGCCAAATATTTGCCCATTGTCCGATTCATGCGTTCTACCATTCCATCGGAATGCGGATGTAACGGTGTGGTCCGAGTCTTGCGAATGCCCAACAATCGGCAGACTTCTCCAAAGAGTACAGACTCAAAATTGCGGCCTTGATCCGAATGCAGCTCCATGGGCACTCCGAAGCGACTGAAAAACTCTTTGACTAGTACGTCAGCAACAGTCGCAGCTTCCTGGTTTCGTAGGGCATATGCTTCTGGACATTTGGTAAAATAGTCCATTGCCACTAAGATGTATTTATTCCCATCGTCGGTTTCGGGAAATGGTCCGGCAACCACAACTCCTCATGACTCGGCTCCTTGGAACCACAAACTGAGACCTAATGGTGGTGCCATCTTCACTGTCCAGTACTCGCTTCAGGAGATCGTCTTCCACCTTCAAGGACTCCCATTGGGTCCAATGTGCTTTGAGGGTTCTGTTGAAAGGGCTGACGGTCTCCCAGGCAGGCCTTTCTCCCACCCGCTTCCATTCCAGTACCATTTCTAGTTCGGGATCAGCCTCCTGCTGTCGTTGCAATTCTTTCGGCAACCAATTGTCGTTGACGATGGTAGTTCTTAATACTTGGCAAACTTTCTCTTCCAAACGAGAACAATGACGGCAATCCGTTGGACAGGGTCTTCTTGAAAGAGCATCGGCATTTCGATGACTAGTGCCCGTTCGATGTTCCGTGTCGAAGTCGTATCCTTGTAATCGTTCGATCCACCTTGCGACCTGGCCTTCAGGATTACGGAATTGTAGGAGCCATTTCAACGCAGCATGATCCGTCCTCAATAAAAACTTCCGTCCGTACAAGTATTTGTAGAAGTGCTCAACGGACTTCACGACAGCCAATAATTCTTTTCTGGTCACACAATAATTCCTTTCGGCTTTCGACAAAACCTTACTAAAATAGCCGATGACCTTTTCTTGTTCATCCTGTATCTGAGAAAGTACACCCCCAAAGGCCAGATTACTTGCATCTGTGTCAAGTATGAATTTCCCTTCTGTCCGTGGATAGATCAATATTGGTGCCGTTGTCAAGGCACGCTTCAACTGTTGGAAAGCTGTTTCGCACTCTCCGCTCCAAACATACTCGCGCCCATCTTCAGTTAACCTTGTCAGAGGCTTCGCTATATTGGCAAACCCAGGAACGAAACGCCTGTAGTAGGTACACAATCCAAGAAAACTACGAACTTGGTGTTTATCTCTCATTGTTGGCCACTCTTGGACTGCATGAATTTAATCGGGGTCGGCTGCCACTCCATTTTGTGATACGACGTGCCCGAGGTATTTCACTTCCTTTCTGGATATGTGGCACTTTTTCGGACTCAGTTTCAGATTGACTCCACGTAGTCTTCGGAACACTTCCTCTAGATTTTCCAAATATTCGTTGAATGATTTTCCGACTACAATCACATCATCTAGGTATACCAGGCAAGTCTTCCACAACAGCCCTCTCAGGATGGTCTCCATTAGACGTTCAAAGGTGGCTGGAGCGTTACATAGACCGAAAGGCATAACCGTAAACTGCCATAGTCCGGAACCAATAGTGAACGCGGTCTTCTCTCGGTCTTCAGGTTCCATTTCAACTTGCCAACTACCACTCTTTAAGTCTAAAGTCGAAAACCATCGTGAACCAGACAGGGTATCTAACGTGTCGTCAATGCGTGGTAAGAGATAGCTGTCTTTCTTAGTTACGTTATTGAGCTGCCGATAGTCCACACAAAATCTCGTTGACCCGTCCTTATTACTGACTAGGAACACCGGTGATGCCCATGGACTGCTGCATGACCCCTTGTTCTTCCATATCGGTAATAATTTTCTCGGCTTCAGCTCGCCTTGCTAGAGGTAGACGTCTCGGTTGCTGTCGGACTGGCCCAGAGTTCCCTGTATTGATTTTATGTCGCACAATATTGGTTCGTCCTTTCTGGGTATCGTCAAGAGCGAAGATATCTTGAAATCGGTGAACCAAACCCTGAACCTGTTTCACTTCCGTTTTGTTAAGGTCTTCGCATGAACCAGTAACCATACCCACTAGTTTTCCACCATGGTCTTTGGGCACTGGTTTTGGAACATCAGCCATACATCTGGCTACTCGGAATACTGGCACACACTGTCCCACAAGGGTGCTCTTTTTTAATATCACCGGATCCACGTTAACATTCATAAGCCTCACCGGTACTGTCTTTCCAACCTTGATCAGCGCTTTTCCCACCAGTATGCCACTATGGATCTTCTTATCACAGACAGGCTCCATCATTCGCACACATCCTACCCGAAGATCTCCATCCAAGCCTGCCTCGACGACCATCTCGCTTTGACCCGGCAATATCACATCTTCTATCAGCAAAACCCTTACAACAGGATCTTCTCGTGGGTGCAACGAAAGTTCTTCGTTAACGACCTTCAAAGCACCCTCCTTCAAATCCAACGTAAAACCAAATTTTCTCAGGAGGTCCATTCCCAAGATGAAGTCATCAGTGATATCGGCCACCAGCACCTCATGATCACGTTCTTCACTTCCAATGCCAATCTTCATCTTCACCACTCTGCGTGTTGGTATCAGTTTACCTGTTGCTGTACGGAGTTGAGTAGTTGTCGGTAACAACTTAATACTTGGTCGTAGAACATCAGGGCGTACGATGGATTTTGTCGCCCCCGTATCAATAAGTAGTGGAACAGTTCGGTTAGCAATCTTTCCATCTACAAACAAACTGCCGTTACTATTCTTTGATGTTACGGCATGGATGGTGATCTCCGGGGCATCTTCACTTGCAGTCAACGTTCGACCCCTCTTGCCAACCCCCTTTAACTTTTCCGAAGGTTGTACTTGCTTTGGTTTAGGGCAACGGCGTCGTAATGTGCCCTTGTTCGCCACAGTTTCAGCAACGGAGCCCTCGAACTTCTTGAGGACTCTTTTTACGGTTCTCTTCCTTCTGAAGAACTCTCATTAATAATTCTTCTAGGCGATCTTTGGAACTCTTCTTCCGCAACGGTTCGAACTCGCCGTGGTCTCGAGATGCTTGCTTTGCGGCTTCAAATTCTAGAGCGTGGGCAAGCGCATCATCAGTCGTTCTTGGTCGTGCCAGCCTTAATGACTGCTGTGTTTCTCCGTCTCTTAACCCGTCAATGAAGGTCTGCACAGCGGGTTGTCCCAGAAATGAATCGGGTGCCGTAGGGTACGCCAATCGGACAAGCCGCGCAACATCGGCTTCAAGCTCCTGAAGGCTTTCTGCATTCTTCTGGACACGATTCTTCACTTGCGCGTGATACACTTGTTGAAGATGCGCGTCTCCATATCTCATCTCCAATCTAGACACTAACAACCGGTAATTATTTTTCTGTCCTGCTGGAATTGTTTGCAGGACGTTCAACGCGTCTCCACGCAAAGCCACAGTTAAAGAAACGGCCTTTTCCTTGCCTGCCCATCCGTTGGCCCCAGCGGCCGCCTCAAATTGTTTGTAGTAGGTGGACCAAGGTATCTTTCCATCGAACGTGGGCGGTTTTCCTTTTATCTCTACGGCAGGACCCTTTTCTTCTTTAAATTGTTGTTTTACTTCATTAAACGGCCACTCAGATGTTGAAGGAAACCGTAGTTGACTCATTCTATCTTCCAGCATTTCGGTTATGTCGTCTTTCTTAGTTGTTGGAGGTAATTGCATTTGGGCTATTTTCTCTTCTACCATCTTTATTACCCTATCTTGTTCCGCCAATCTACCTTCCAACAGTTCTAACGCGCTGGCATTCTCAAAACATTCTTCGAAAACTTTATCTTCCAACGCTTTGATATTTTCCAGCAATTCTCCTTTAAGCCTTCTAGAACTTTCTTCAGACTTTTCTAATAATTCTGCAAACCTTCTAGAATTCTCTTCGTGCTTTTCCAGTAATTCTTCTTTAAGCATTCTAGTATTTTCAAAAACTTTTTCTTCCAGCGCTTTAGTATTTTCAAGTAATTCTTCTTTAAGCATTTTAGAATTCTCTTCTGATTTTCTAGAACTTTCCAGTAACTCTTCTTTAATTTTACTTAACAACACATTAGTATCAATTGCAGGTCCAGGTATTTCGAAGCGGTAATTTTCAGGGTCTTCCTTCTGTTCTAAAAGCCATTAACTTAACCAATCTATCAACACGCTTTTAAGGCCCGTTGTGACCAAATCTCGTTCCCCAAGTTCGTGTTTTAACTCTATTAATTTAAGATCTTTTAACAATTTCATCGTCATTTTAATTATTCGTTGGAATTATTTTTAACACTAAAAGATTATTCGCACAGCACTTTATTTATTACACGATTTTATTTATTTATTACCACTGTAACGTTCTTTTTAAAATAATAATCAAAAAATGCTGTTTAAAATCGTCTATTAATAAAGAAAAGATTATTTACAATGCACTTAATTAAAAACACTAAAACTATAAACTATTTAACAAACTATTAAAAATGCTAGGTATTTACAAATTTGTTTGAGGACTATTTATGTGAAAACTATTTATGTATTAACTAATTATTCAGAGTACATATTACTATGCCGGTCAAACATTAACTGCCCCCTTCTACTAGCGACTCAATTTATATCTTTCATACGATAACTCATACATCTAGAATGTTCGATGACGTGTTGATGAGTCATACATACAGCTGTTGATAAGTCACGTCGATGAGACGTGTCGATGAGTCATACTTGCAGGCGTTGGTTGATAAGTCATACATGCAGGTGTTATTGATGAGTCATACAGTTGATGACTCATACATCTAGAATGTTTGATGACGTCATATGTGGGTTTACTATTCGTTACAATATATTACATTTTATTTTTAAGTATAAATAGTACACATATAATAATATTGTAACGAGTAGTAAACCCACATATGACGTCATCGAACATTCTAGATGTATGTGTCATCAACTGTATGACTCATCAATAACACCTGCATGTATGACTCATCAACACCTGCGTGTATGACTCATCGACGCGACTTATCGACGTGACTCATCAACAGCTGCATGTATGATTCATCGGTTATGTCCTAGAACTTATGAAAGATATAAATTGAGTCGCGGGTAGAAGGAGGCCAGTTAATGTTTGACCGGCATAGTGAAATGTATTCTGAATAATTAGTTAATAGTCGAATACTAGTGAATAAATAAATGTTAATAATTATTGTAATACATAAATAGTCCTCAAATAAATTTGTAAACACCTAGCATTTAAATAGTTTGTTAAATAGTTTATAGTTATAGTGTTTTTATTAAGTGTATGTAAATTAATATTTCTCTTATGAATAGACGATTTAAACAACATTTTTGTTATTATTTTAAAAAGAACGTTACAATATATACTTATATTAATACATAACAGTCATTAAAAAACTTAAATAATAAAGGGTAATTATTATAAATTTATTTTTCATGTTTTCATAGAAGCAAATTTTTCTAAAATTATATTGACGTCTAATTTGTCGCAAATTTTGTTTTAAATTGATATTATTGCAAGTACAACCAATCTTTGTTGAGAAATAGTTGATTTCAAATATGACTTAATTAATTTTAATTTACAAAAGGATCGTTTGCCAGTTGCAATTGACACTGGGAAGGTGAGTAGAATTCTTAATGCAACCGTTAAATATACAAAAGTCGTTTCCAAATTATTACTGTATATATAACAACACAAATAATACCAATTATTTCACATAAAATAATCATAAAAAAACTGGAAGGCCTTTGGTTTAAAGTTTATCAATTTTACTCGATAAATTAAATTCAGAATCTCATAAAAAGTGCTTATTCTCATATTAAGAGTTTTCGTTAAATTGCAACTTTAAAATCTCTATCACATAATTGTAGCAATCTTAAATTTTGATAAAATGAACTAATCAACACTTCCACAAAAAAATAGGATATAAAAACCCACCTGGTTATTTCTATAAACTTAATTTGGTTTTCAAATGACTCGTTGAAGATGATCACCAGGTTATCAAGAACTTTTTGAAGAAGACTTCCAGTCATCATGTGTACGGATTCGAAATACTGCTGCTTACAAGACCAATATTAGGGCCTCACATCCAAATGCAGCTTTCGGAATTTCCGAATCAATACAATTAACGGATCTTCTTTAAAATCTAACAGCAACGAAGGAGAAAACAGTTTCGCAGTTTCAACTATGGAGGTCAAACAGCTAACTGGATTTTAAAATCTGTATCGATTTTTAATCTGTCGATTTTCTTAAAACGCCAACTTGATTGCAAGTCTGGATTAATATCCCTATAAATAATTATTGATTTTGTAGAACGAAGTTTATGGATTGCATCAATAAAAGAATAAGAAACCTTAATTAAATAAAAAGTTAATTACCTTCCTAATCCCGAGGGATTTTCAAGATGGAGGCAAAGCGTGGCTTCACAGCAACAAGAAATGTTTAATTTAGTTATTGCAGAAATTCCAAACAATAGAGTTGATAATTTCAAAATATCACAAACCCATTATATACACTAATCAAACTATAATTGGCCCATCAAAAGGGAATTTTACTATTAAAACCAAAAGTTTAATCAACCACAAAACTAACGTCTTGCATTGCCAATGAAATTTTACAAGACTGCCCGTGTTCGCAGAGGGAATTGTTTCCCGCCACAAGAAGCGTCTATTATTTTATTGCTTGTTAACGAATTAGAACGCCAGAAAACATTTATGCCCAAATAGGGATTATTGAAAAATTGATAATTTTTAGTTGGAATACCAAATATAGATTGCACCATGAAAAATATTATTAAATTTAATGAAAACGGACAACCGAAGTCATTCGAAAAATTGATAGCAATTAAAATGTTCAACTTAAGTAACACGAGAAAAATACACTAAGAATTAACTTATCTTATACAATCTTAACTTATACAAAGAAAACTCGATAATTTTGCATTCAATAATACTAGACCTAGATGGCGTTGCAGATAAACATTGAAAATCGACATTTTATAGTATACAGGGTGTCTTCCAAAGGAAAACCCAATAATATTTTTATCAATATACAAGGAGCTCTTAAAATAAAAAATACACAGAAAAACTGTCTGTTACAAGTCAGTTACAATCTTTTAATGCTAGTTTAGTATGCAATTTCAATATGACCCAATATCTTATAAAAAACTTAGAGTTCTTGAATAATACTGAAAAAGTTTACAGTGCTTATATTTACATTGGTTGCATCGCAAATGACCAAATTTTGAGTATAGGCTGCACAGGGGAAGAAAAATGTGCGGGAGTTTACATTTAAAATATGCCTCTGAACACCGTTCTTCTTGCCGCGCATATTAACTCTATTATCATAGCCCTGTCCTCGCAAATTTTTATAGTCTGATTGCAAATCTTTGATGTTCGCTCATATTTTCTTCGTCGCCTTCATTTTCAGCAGATTTCATAAAATATTTATTCAATTGTTCTCGAAGTTTCTCCCTTTCTAACTCTTTCGCTCCCTTTCATTTTCGATTTTCGGATCCGGATAATTTTTTCTTCAATTCCATTTCTGTATTTATTAGAAGTAATTAAAGTGTTAAATAAATAAGTAAATTAATACATTAACCGTTTCTGAGGCTGTTAATGAAGACACAATAAAAAGACAATAACAACAAATAATAAAAAAATATATCAATTTCAGTTTCAGAACAAAATTTGCAGATGATCTTTCTTTCACTGTAAATTCAGTTCTCGGAAGAATAATAAACAAGTGCTGTATTCAACCAGTACGGCAAACGGCAAGGCCGGCAACATGCCATACTTTGTAGTACACCGCCAGATTTTTAAGTTTTATTCACTTTATGCGTATAAGACTATTAGTACAATAAAACTAAGGTCAAAACCCAAACATAAAAAAAAGTTCGACCACGCGCCAAATTGTTCTATACCCTCCTCGTAGTAAGTGATAAAAAGTTGCACGACCCAGAGCGTCGGGTTTGGGGGAAGGGGAGTGAAAAGGGGGTAAAATGATATGTTTTCGAGATATTCGCAAATATCTCGAAAACTATAATGTTTAGCACAAACTTTATTATGTACAATTAATCTACATTAAATTTCGAACAAAAATGGTTCTACACATTTTTGTGCTGAAGGCAATGGTTACTGAGATATGGAGGGGGTAAGAATATCATAATATTTCAGTTTGCTTTGAATTTCTCGAAATCACTTGAAAATCACCAAAGTTTCGATATAAATAGTAGTTACTTATAAATTATGTATTACTTATTTCTCTTATTACACTTCTTTTTCCTATTTTTTCCAAAAGAGAAATGTATATGTAGGAAGAATAAATAAGGTTAACAACAAACTATATTATGTACAACTTACGAGGTAATTACATCAATAGCAGTGATCTGATAGTACCTCAGATAATTATAAATAATACTTATAAAAGTCACTCATCGGTAATCGGAAACGGATTTGCGGATCTTTATCGATATCATCGTCAATGGTTAGTGAATGATGCACCCATGTCCTGAGGAATTCGTGCACATGTTTAATTATTTCAGGTCACTCTTTCGGCACTCATAGTTTTGGACACATCCCTCCTTGCAAGTGCAAACAATGAAGGAGAGTAATTCCTCAGGAGCAGCAGCCTTTGTCGTTGTAATTGGACGGAGATAACCACCAATCTTTTTCCAACCCCATTTTAGTGGATCTTTCTTGAGATTGAGTCATTGCTGCATTTGGTGGTAAACTTTGTGTGAATGTTGTTGTGCAGCTGCTAAAGTGGGGGGGGGAGTACAGCCAACATGAACATTGTGTGTACAGGCTGCTATGCGATGGTTGCAAGTAAAATTGATGGCGTAGAGTATCCAAATCGCCAGCATTTTTTAGATGCGAATATCGAAAGTAAGAAATGCTTTACAGCATCAGCTACTGCAGCAGGACCTGCGTTCGGATCATTGAATGTTAGGAGCTTTGTATGCAGCTCCTTGTTGCCTTACACTTTTTTACAAGCACCTATTTTTCCCTTTTTGTAGATTGATGAGACACTATCACATTCGATGAAAGCGTACACCATCAACAGAACATCCTTCATTCCTCCAATGCCACGCTGAACGGCTCCAAAGCAGTGGACTGTTTCTTCTTGGTTACCTTTCTTTGGTATAACCATCTTCAACTGATTGTTGGCTGGAGCATGAACAATCAACAATACTAACAATCAGTGTTATCACCAATCACGATAGCTTCAATTGCTTTCTCTGATTTATTAATTGCAGCAGAAACGATTTTTGTGTCAGCCTCACCTTCTACGTGAAGTAAGGAGATAAATCAGTTGCATCTTGTTTTTACCATCAGCAAGAAATTCTGCTTGCCCAAGAGTGGCATTAATTGCATCTGTAATGTCAGATGGTCCATTTGCTGCAGACACTAACACTTTGACCATTGAAAACTTACTACCCTTCCTTATCAAACCAGATTCATCAAAAAGGAATGGAGGATAACCATTTAATTCGTGTTTGAAGATTTCTGCCAGCTGCTAATCAGTCCTTACTATGCATATCATACGGTATAGAAGAGTGTCAGGGTTTACACATATAGTGTCATTGCGTATTGTCACTGCTTTGATGATGGTTGCAAGAGACTTTACAGCAAACTTTCTCTTTAAGCGTATGTCAGTAAATTTTTTTCCTCAATCTCTTTCAATGCTACTGCTCCAATTTCAAACGCCTCATCACAGCTTTTCATCTGCCACAACCCCTGCTGATAAGGAAGACAGTTTGGGGGGGGGGGTTCAAAAAAGGGTTGAGTTCCTCAAGCCAAGAAATGAAAACTTGCAAGTCTTTGGAATTTCGCTTCTGATTTGCCTCGCGCAGCTCGACGTGCTGCTCTGAAGAACGGCCGTGAACTCCTGCAAATGACTCCATCGCTTCAACAATTTGTGTATATCATTTTTATATAAATACGAAATAATTGCGGAACGAATCATCTAAGCTCCCATTATTTCTTATGGGCAAATTCGCTTTGATATACGAGTGCTTTGGATTACGAGCACATTTCCGGCAAGAAATATGTTCGCAAACCAAGGTACCACTGTATATCGAAACTTTGCTGATTTTCAAGTGATTTCGAGAAATTATCTCCGCAACCGTTGCCTTCAGCACAAAAATGCGTAGAACCATTTGTGTTCGGAATTTAATGTAGATTAATTTTGTACAGACTGAAGTTTGCGCTAGACCTAAACGCGGCAGGTATATAGACATCGATAAGACAAACAAAAAATTCCTATAACATTTTTTTCTTAGAAGCGTAGTTTTCGGAAAAAATGCAAATAAAGACGGGTATAATGTTTTTAGTGGTTCTAGGAAAAATACCCACAGGAAAAAAGCCCACATGAAAAATACTCACAGAAAAATGCTCACAGTTATAAATGCTCACAGGAAAAAAGACCACACGGAAATATGCCCACATAGAAAAAATCTCACATGAAGAAATGCTCACTTAGAAATATGCTCACACGGACAAAAGCTCACATAGAAATATGCTCACATTGAAATAAGCCCACTGATAAAAAATTCACGTAGAAATTTGCTTACATTAATCGATTTGAACATCGTACACCTACTTGCGTTTTTTAAATAAATATTAAAACATATTCTAACCAAACGTTTAATAAATCATCAAAATCGGACTACTCTTTAAAACGTTATGCGCTGTCATACATTAAAGAATTTATACGGGTGATTCAGAAATAACTGATATCGTTTAAATGGTAGATAGAGGGGAGGCAGTAGAGCTAATTTACCTTGACAAGTATAGGTCAAAAACGAAGTTTTCTAAAAAATTAATTTTAAAGTTCTCAAATTCAAATGTGAGCATTTTTCAATGTGAGCATATTTCTATGTGAGCTTTTTTCTGTGTGAGCATATTTCTAAGTGAGCATTTTTCCATGTGAGCTTTTTTCTATGTGGGCATATTTCCGTGAGGGCTTTCTTCCTGTGAGCATTTTTCTGTGAGTATTTTTCATGTGGGCTTTTTTCCTGTGGGTATTTTTTTCCGGTCACGGTTTTTTTAGTACATACAGTAGTGTTTGTTATTTTTTTCAAGCAAGCTGTTTTATGGTTTGTTATGTTTACATTGCTGATTCTGCAACATGATCTTTTTATAATACAGTTTTATGAGGTCAGTCACTTAAATGATAATTTCCCGAACGCAGATAATTAAGAAAAGGATATTGGTGTAGAAGTCATTGTAAATGATGATGATTCGCAAAATCGGGGAATCCCCTCATTGCATCACGGATATTATAACCTAATAAACAAGTAAATGGCGAATCTGGGTCAACGCGTGATCAACACTTGTGTAAACAGATAAAATGAAATCAGATTTCAAGCAACACTGATAGTATCTAAGCTGTTAAAAATGTCAGCGACGTACGATATGACTAAATATGGATAGGGGCAATAGATGTTCATTTTCATTTTACTTCTCTTCTTAAAATTAACTAAATTAATGTTATTGTAATTAAATTACATTTTTAAATTTTGCTCTTTTACCCTGGTAATTTTGGTGACCCAGATTCTTCATTTTCTTGTTTAGGTTAGCTTAACACTAATTAGTAAATTCCATAGGCGATTGTATTCGATGTGGAAAAATCTTACCGAATTTTTTACTATTTAAAATTGAAACTAGATTTAACCAATTTTACAGTTAAAAGATATGCGAGGTCACGGTTAAATAAAATGAAATTCCCGTTGTAGACAAACGTCTTGTAAAAATTAAAAGCTTAATGCACAATTTTGCATATTTACGTTTTGTATTACAATTAGTCTTCATATGAAACGTGCATTTTAGTAAAGCAAAACCACTATGTCTACGAAGCGAAGTGATTTAATTTGCAATAGTACAATGTAACACAATTGGGCGCTTAAAAATGGTGGGTTTGGACTAGAAAAATACACAGTAATATGTGATCTCATCATGTTTGGCTGGCTTTAAAATTTCAATCCTTGCACTTACTTACATATACAGTTAATTTTATTTTTTTATTAATTATATCAATATCACCAATTTTATACGTACTTTTATAAAAACGTCCGTCAAAATTATCGAAAATTTGAACTTTCTCTAATCAAAAAACTCATCAAGATTTTTTGTTCCAAATGCCATCAGAAATGCGCTGGTAAAGTCTGGTGCAGGGGCTATGAGACACCCTGTATATATTTTTGTGAGGTGTGATTTTTTGGTCATGCAATAATACAATAATTTTGCTTAAAATACAAAAACATTTTTCAAATTTGTTCTGCCTCCCTGCGGAGAATGGCCGTAAGTAACCGTGAATGTTGCTACACTGTAGTACTGCATCTGTCTGTTGATTGACAAGAGTACCCAAAAACTTTGCGAAAAGTGGTGTGACAGAACCCCCTGATAGAGTTTCATGAAACTTCTCACGGAGTAGGTGCAGAGGCCATACTTCACTTCTATAATCACTTCGTAGATCAAAAAAAAGTTTGGGTGAAAAAATCTCGGGGTAACCTTTAAGATAAAAAAAGGTAGACAATATGCTTTTGGGCTCGCATACATACACCCGGGGATATGTGTCGCGCCGAAGGTGCTAAATAATCTGAATTATCTACTCAGTTCAGAACTAATAAAAGTTGGGTATTAGGAGAGTAGTTAATGTTAAGTTACAAAAATTAAATTTATTTTACAAATTCTTGCTCACACATTCTAGAATTTCTATCATATTTAAAATTGTTTCCCCTTTACATGTTACGGGCGTAAACTTAGATAAAAATCATAATAGGTTAACCATCCACTTCAATTGCCAGTTCTTTTTGAGTTCATCCTCGCAAACGAGCGCATCCTTTTTAATTTTACCACATCCACCAAATAAAACCTCTAAAACAATTTGTACGTGGAAGTCCTCTCAAAGAAAGCTTTTTTACTGTGCGAATTCCTTGATTAAAAAACATTTTTTTGTATTATTATACTTTTAATTTAGTTGTGCAAGTTACACACAACATTCTAATTCTGAAATGTACGTATGTTATCTGTAAGAAATAAAACCAAAAGTTCCATTGAGCTATTATTAGTGCATTACAAATAACTGATTTTAGTGTATAACGAATAATCTGGCGCTAAATTCTCAAAAGGGATGCTCATGATTCATGAATGATTTCATCATAATGAAATTACGCTCCCCCGTATTTTACACAACCGCTATGGTAGTATTTTCACTTTGACTTATTAATTGTGCACATACGCACAGTGAACACCACATGCACCGACAAAAGCGGGGAGAAAATCTGCAGCAGTTAGCGGAGAGAAATTATTATGCAAGTGAGTAGTTAAACCTTCCACTTAAAATCACCTTGCTTTTCCCACTCCACGCAATTTCAAACAAAATTCCAATATGGCAGCACCAGAGTGTGTTCGGTTTTGACGTATATTTAATTTCGTTTGTTTCACCACGTGGTAACAAACTTTCATAAAAGTGCGAATGTTTAATGTAAAAACCAGTATTACCTGAAGTGTGCTTATCGGAAATCAAAGGTAAGAAACGTCTGATTATTTAAATAAAAGTTTTTTTCTCTGACACATCTTAAAAAAAAGGGAAACGATAAGGGCGGCCTGTAATGCAGGGGTTGTTAGATTGGTTAAAAGTCAAGGGAGTAAAGATGTATAATAAGAAGAGGTTGTGCATTTTTAAATAGCACTTTTTTTTTTAAATTGCAATAATAATTAAGATTCTCATAAAAATAAGACATTTATTCATCTTTCCGCCTTTTTTAAGTTTTTACATTATATTTAAAAAAAGTAAATGATGTAAATATTGATACTATACAGATTATGATAAATCGGTTTATTCGGCAAATATTAATTTGAGTAATGAGAATATGATGTGAAATCTTTAATCAAATCGTCATTTTAGTGGATGTTTTCTGTCGCAGATTACGTTATGCCTACAATTTCTCCAACAGTGTGATAAAAACAAGGTTATTGACAACTGTAACGTACAGCTGATAACCGGTAATGCTTTTTGAATGTTAGCATTCATTAAAATTGTGATTATGAATGAGTATCATCATCATAATATTTATTCATGACCTAATAAATAATATTGAGAATACATTAAAGAAAGGCATTGAGATCTAATAGTAGTTCAGTCAATAGCTTATGAAAATTTAAAGCTAATCTTCATGAATTAACAATTTTCTTTAGGAAGCAAATAAAAGGTAGGGATTTTAAAACAAAAAAATAGTTTTTAAGTGAAAAATAAAACTATAGAACTTTACATTAATAACAGTATTACAAGTTTTGGAGGGAAATTTTATAATTTTTTGTTTAATTTCCCCTAGCACCTTCAATTTTTTCCAAAACTAAATTCAAGTATCCTATGGATGTGACTATTTTAATGTGTTCTAAATGAATAGAAAGAGAATCAGAACTGATGGATTTTTTTTTATTGAACCTAAGTACATGTTTTTGGACTATTTAATAAAATTTGAGACTATAATTTTAAAAATCTTATCGAAGATTGCTCTCAATCAGTTATGAAAAATAGCATTCTTATTGTAAAAAGTAAAAACTAAAATTATTTTCTATAATAATAATAATAATAGATGCAATAAATATTGATGTTTTGGAGGGGATTTTATAGTTTTTGTTTTGAAGTCCCCTTCCTCCTGCAAGTTCCCCTAGTATATTCAATTCTCTCAAAAACATTGGCCAAGTCCTTGAGTTTTAATTTTTTTATTTAAGTATTAATTTGATGTATAAAATTTGAGGTTATAATTTTAAAGATTTCATCAAAAATTGCTTGCTTTGGTTATAAATAATAAACAGCATCCTCATTGCAAAATACTATACAAATGCTAATGTTAAGAATAATTTTTGTTCATTATATTTCAATTATGTAAATCAAAAATAACAATTTAAATATGACATAACCACAAAACAGCATGACCATCTCATAACAATAAAGGTGAAATTTGAATAATTGTTAATTATTGGATTGATTTATAGCAAAAAGGTTAACTAAATTGCAATTGCTACAATGAACAAATCAAACGTAGTACTCTTTAAATTTTATTAGATTTACATATATCTACTACCGTTACATATCACATTTAATAGCCAACATACTCTAAGTAGTTTGTTCTGTGACAAATCGTTGAACCGGGATCTATTCTATTCATTCAGTAGTACATCGGACTGTGAGTATTATTTTATTTGCAGTTTGATGTATACTACTGAATGAATAGAATATAATCTGATTCAGCAATCTGTTGCAGAACAGATTTTTTAGTGCATGTTCAATTACAAAATGAATGAATGTCACTTAAAAAAAAACAAGAAAAATAATAATAAATTAAATATTGGAGTCAATTAATTAATTGGAGTCAACTCTATTATCGTTAAAGTAATGTTATTGTCCTAATTAACCCTATAATAGTAAAAAGATGACTAGTTCAAACTGCAATTGATCTTATTAGTAAATATGTAACTTCCAATACATGTGACGTGCTATATTCATTATGATTTTTTAACACTTAACACACAGAAAACTGAAATTTTACTATGATGCAAACTGTAAAAACAAAAATAGGGTATTAATAATATGGTAACAATAACACGGAAAAACTAATTAACACTTTTGTGTTATTTTTGGATCAATTTAATGAATTCGTTGAACTTTTTATTGTGAAATTATATTTATAGTGATATTAACAGAAAACTATTCAAAAGTTCATTGATAGTTCATGTGCATGTTAGTAAGTAAATTTTTTATTTGAATAATATAAAAAGGTTTTTAACAGTCATGCATTTTGCTAGAACGCGATTATTTTTGTCACATAATGTCAGTCACCTGTCTGTAGGTAGAGCTGTTAATAGTGTGTCGTTTTATTTTTATGTGCGTCATTTAAAATTAGTAAATGGGTTTTCCTTTTCCTAATGAGTTAGACCATGTTAGACTTATATTTGCAAATATATTTTGTTTAAAATTTTTCTTTTAAATGACTCTTGATATCTTTAAATATTTGTAGATGTGATGTGTGTTAGTTGTTATATTTATTTTTCCTATATATTAGTTTTGATGCTAAATAAAATTGCATGTGCAAAAGTATGTTGGAGTGACATGCAGTTGTAGTAAGGCAAATTTTGTCGAATCTACTTTTACTTTCTTTTTGAATGGCCCCCGATACAATTTCGGACGAATTTTGAAACAATTCAAATATTTTTGGACCAACCCCTTTTAAAAGATATGAAAATTTAAATTGAGGTGCTGACTTTAATATCAAGCCCCCCCCCAGTTCCACTATATAAATACAGTGTGTTTTACTTCACAGCTTGACAACCCTGTATTTTTGTTATTTATACTGCAATCAATTTCAAATTTTTATTGGGTATAGAACCCCTTAAAATAAATTTGTGGGAAATTAAAAACTGTATTTATTATCAACCACCAGCCTACTACGATCGAAGATAAATGCAAAAAAACATATTAGGCCGTGTTTAAGGGGGCGTTATTGGCGCAAAATGTTAGCGTCAAAATATAGCTCACGTTTTTCATTCAGTTTTCTTTTAATAATCGTTTTTTTAGCACGATAACGTTTGATGTCGATTGATAAACTTTTAAGGTAGTGTGGATCATAGTTTGTAAAGAGTAGATATCTAAAATAAATTTTATAATCGTAGTCGAACATCACCAATTTTGTAGAATTAACGTTTTCTAAAAAATAACCAAACTAAACATAATAGTCATTATAACACTGTTTAATAGCAAAATCTATGACAATGTATAAATGTTTTTGCTTACTCATTTAGTATTGATTGAAATAAAATAGATGTACAAGACGCGGAAATTTAAATATGGCAGCACGAAAATCAGTCATTTTTAGCTGAACGCTTTATGCACCAGGAAGCGTTGGGTGGTAATATTCGCCGGACATTTAAAAGTAATTTAACTTTTCTAATCTTTTAACTATTATTTACTAAATTCCCGAAGTAAATGTTTTTTTTCTTTACTTAAGAGCATGTGACGGTTAAGTTTTGAATAAACTATTTCACTCTTAGTTAGTCCTGATTAATTTCTTGAAACGAATATATATTTTCAATATTTTAATATAGCAATACTTTTCTTTTTCTTAAAACCAGCAAGAAGAACTAATATTTTTAAAGATATTTAGCGGTTTTATATTCCCCTTTTTGATTTCAACTACCTTAAATTATTCCTTGGCATTTAAAAATTAAAAATTTCAGTTAAACTTAAAATATTTTGAAAGTTCACGCATGTCTGGCAACACTGTGAGCAGAGAACTGCGATGGGATCAAATAATGTTTCTATTTACATTTTAAAATTTTAGTTTTAAGGAGGATACAGCGAAATGTAAAAATGTAGAGAATGACGTGAAATTTAAACCTCGAGTTCTTTGACACTTATTCTATTCGGTAACTTTTTTTTATAATCTTCTTGTGTACCATTACGGAGAAAAATGGAAAATAAAATCCAGAATTTAACATGGGCTCTTATGGAGACCATCTAACCTTTAGCAGTTTTAACGAAAAATTATGATGAAGAAATGTAGGGAATCTGATAAAAAACTAAAATTACATACTCTCATATTCGAAGAACAATGCTGCCCAATATTTTTGAAATCTTGTGTCTAGTTAATGCACAATAATAATTTAAAGTAAACAAAACAAGAATTTTTCACGACATATGTGGAAAGACAGCAGAGATGAGACAACACCTCATAGCGCACGAATTCAAATAACAGAACAGAAAGATGACATATAACGACTGTTATAATAATCTATATTTTATTGTATTAACTAATAATCATATATTTTATTAATCAAATTATGTTGAACAATTCAGTCTTCTGCGTTAATAATATCAGAATACAAATGTTAATTCGACGGAAATATTGCAAAATGTAAAATTACCTTTTGCAATGTGATGAATAGAATTTATCATCACAATCAGAATATCCACGAAATCAGTAATACAAACACACTAATTTTAAAAATATATGTATTAAGCCTCAACAACTTTTTATATATTTCTTGTATCTGCTTAGCAGATTGTAATCTTTAGACTATACAAAAGTTAAAAAATAGAATATTCCCATCTGTAATTGCATACAAAATTACAAAACATTCAACATGTTACCACTTATATTTTGGGATTGACATTTGGAGGTTAGGATGTCAACTCAATCGAAAGCTGAAACCTAACACTGCTACCAACAAAATCGATTGATTTCTTTGAGGTGTTGCCACGATTCTTAACCTATTTACATTTATATTTACACTTTCAACAATTAAACAAATGCACTCCAATCGACTTATTTTAATTCAATTCTAATAATTTATTTAAAATAATTATTTTTGAAGATTTTTTAACCAAAATTTGCATTTATGGTTTGTAGGTGGTCCAGAACAAATTCGCGTAACAATTTTTACGATGAATCAAGGCATACTACGTTTTTGATTTTTTGCATTTACTTTCGATCGTAGTATGATGCTGGTTTCTAATAAATAGGATTTTTAATTACACAAAAATCTCTTTGAAGGGGTTCTATACCTGTATCAAGCTGAAATAAAAATTTTAATACAATTCTAGTAATGTAATAAAATAATTATTATTGAAGGTTTTTTAATCAAAATTTGGTTTTGGAGTTTTCAATTGGTCCAGAAGAGAATTTTGTAACGACTTTTACGATTAAACAAAGTCTACTATGTTTCTTCGATTATTTGCATTTATCTTCGATTGTAATAGGCTGGTGGTTTGTAATAAATGTGGTTTTTAATTACCCACAAATCTCTTTTAATGGGTTTTATACCCGATACAAATTTGAAATTAATTCATGGAATAATAATGGAAAAATTACATGAATGAATTACAGACCGATTTAAAGCGATTTTGAAAATTACTGTTATAGGTGTTGTCTATCTATGGACTTGAATTATATTAATTAAAACCTTCTAAACTAATGAAAATTTTAATAATCGCTTTAAATCGGTCTGTATTTTTTTTCATATTCATCTAGTAAAAATAAGCATTTTTTACTCTTATCATCTTTTTCTATCTGACGACATTTTCGATGAAAAAATGAGAAACTTTCAAAAATGGCAAATTGTTCTCAATTTTGCTCGAAATTGAAGCACTTTAGGAAAAAAACGCAGTGGACAAAATTTATGTATTCTTTGACGAAGAATGCGATGCCATTAAGAAAAATTAAAAAATATTTCTTTTTCTAATTTTTTCAACTTTTAAAATTTTTTTGAAACTGGATACGTGATTACCCTGTTTTAGGGGTCAAATATAAATATTTTCATGTAGGAGACATGTGACATTCGTAAGTAGAGGTTTCAAGCTTTAAAATGAGCCCTCACCGGCCTTTCTAAGTTGCGTCAATTTTTAGATCTAGCCGATGGTTGAGTTCAGAAAGAATGACCCATATTCATTTTTTACTTCTTCAAAGTTAATTGGAAAGTTCGCCGCACACATGAAGTTAGAAAAGATTAAAAATACATAAAAAATAAGCTGCTCAGAAGCCAATTACAATACGCCAGTCCTCGCGAAAAAGCTAGTATGCAAAAAACAAACGCTACGATGCTAAAGCACTTGACAAAAATGCTTTTGCTATTAAAAAATGGAGAAGTCTCCACTTCATTGCCCAGTTCACTGCCGCCATTGCTCACTTAAATGCCGTCATTGCCGAGTTCATTGCCGTCAATGGCGATAGTATTGCTCTCATTTTCGCTACTGCCCAGTTCAATGCCGCCATTGCCCTCTCAATGCCGACACTGCTTAAATTATTGCCTAAATTGCTCTGTTCAATGCCGCACTGCCTAGTTCATTGCCGAAAATTTGTACATCACTGCCGACCGTGACACCCCCTCGGTATAAATAATAAATCAGCTTAAACTAGGCCATAATCTTGGACTAGTTGAAGACTACAATCCATTTTCCAGATCAACCCCTAATAGAAAACTATCCCCACATGGATAATGTCAAAAAGTTAAACATGACAATCCAACTCGAAAATTTTAACGAATCAAATTACAGAATTTTTCAAATTGGGACCAATGAAATTAGTTTATAGTGAAAAAACCACTAATGGTTTTTTTCTCAGTGAAAACATTATGTCAAAGTAAATAAAGATTTGCGGGATGGATTGTCAAGCCGAATTCAACTCGTGGTCTAATTTTTTCTTGCAAAATTTGTCATTTAAGATGTTTGTAGCTTTTGCTTTTGGAAAATTACACTCCTCTCCGTTGTTGTCTTGTGTAATTTTCGTTGCAAAAGCTACTCATTTCTGAAATGACAAATTTTGTCGTTTAACCACTTGTTAAATTATATATGATAAAATTCAGGAAAAAATGGTGCCATAATTTTGGATTAATTAAAAACTAATCAATCTCTAATTTTCCAAATTTGAATCATGCCTTAAATCGACAATTACCTACCTCTCATGCGTTTACTGCTCCCAAATACATGGGTATAATCAGGAAGAACCTTTTCATCTTGTTGAATTTGATTGATTTGACTTTGTTTGATTAGATTGCCTAGCGATTAGACGCGAATAGATCTTTTTATTTTTGCAAATAACATTTATTTATAAAGACTATACTATTTGACAAGGAATCACTATTTCTATACAGAAGTTCGTTAGTTATATAGTAGTGTGTTTATTAGTAGTGTATTTAATACAAATGCAATATAATTATAGATTAAGACTTTTCAGAGTAGGCTATAATTTCACTAGTTTTAAGAAAAACTGTTGTATTTAAATGCTTCCAAAATTATGCAGAATACTATACACGTGTTTCGGTGCAAAGCGCACTCTTTGAAGAAGGTTTAATAGACCAAAACACGTGTAGAGTATTCTGCACAATTTATGGAAGCATTTAAATACAACAGTTTTTCTTAAAACTATTATTAACAATTTTTCACAAGGAGCTTACTGCGACTTCATTTTCACTATTTATAATTTTACATTTTTGCAAGCAACGTCCAACAGTGCAACAGTACATGCAACGTCCCCTCACTAGAAGTTACTAAAAGTTAGAAATTAAGGTTAGGTATGCTAAGAGGTTAAGTATTTGTCATTTATGTGATTGCGATTTAATTTTAAAGAAACATCAATGTAATAGCAATTAATACAATGGTTGAGATGACGAGCTGTGTTATAAGAATGCAAGGGTATAATAACTCAACCAAGTTTGATATAAATGCTTATTTTTAAATATCCACCAAAAACAGGTACCACATGAAACTGTCATTTTTGAAAACAGATGAATAATTTCAATTAACATTTGTAAAAAAGTTCTGCACAAAAGAATTCATAGATCACATGCCCAAAAACTACGTTGCAAATACTCACGTTATTATTGTTGTGTAGTATCACACTCGTACCCAAACATAGTCTCTTGCCTAGTGATCCAAATTACTATTGAATTGGACGTAATGCCAGCGCTAATTGCAAACTTAATGCTGAGCGGGAGTTATAGATGATAATGCCTGTTTATAATACCTTGATTATTATGGACTTGTTTATACAGTTTCTATCACAGGTATAAACAGCAAATAATATGCAAGTGAAACATAAATAACTATTAGGTTGTTGGAAAGGTATTTTTCTTTTTTTAACAATATGTAAATAAATCAATTTTTAAATTAAACAGAAAACATTAAAATTAATTTAAAACAAAAAAAAAAATTAACGACAGTGATAACTTTTCTCATAAAAAGGATAAAATTTTGATTTAGATTTTAATAACTTTGTATTAATTTTTTGCGATTTTTTTTATTTTTGGTCTAAAATGTTCAGTTACTAATCCCGAATGATAACACAGGCTCACAAAATAAAAAGTCTTGTAGTTGAAAGGTGTGGTAGCATACCATATGCTTTTTGTTGTGCTGAAAACGAATCCGAGGTCAGAATTGACCCATCACCCAAGGATTTCGACATAACCTCAACAAACACCTTAAAAAATTTATAAAAATACATCTAAATAAAATCTTTGGGTGATGGATCAATTCTGATTCCGGATTCGTTTTCAGCACACCAAAAAACATACAGTATGGTACCTTACCTTTCAACTACAAAACTTTTGTTTTTTGTGGGTTTGTGACAGGCCCGCAAAAGAAAAAAAAGTTTTGTGGTTAATAGGTGAGGTACCATACCATATGCTTTCTCGTGTGTTGAAAACGAATCCGGGATCAGAATTGACCCCATCACCCAAGGATTTTGACAAAACCTCAAAAAATTTATAAAAATACATTTAAAAAAATCCTTGTATAATGGGTCAATTCTAACCCCGAATTCGTTTTCAGCACACCAAAAAGCATACGGTATGGTACCTCACCTTTCAACTACAAGACTTTTTTTTTATTTTGTGGGACTGTGTGATTACATTCTGCTGATTAGCAGAAACTTGGAATGGTAATTTTGTTTTCAAATTGTGTTCTGACCCACCGTGATATCACTGGTTTCCCATGTTATTTAAGTAGTGTCCAATTTACTGTATCATTAAGGACTAGTCTAATAAAGTAGTATAGTTTATGCACACTCATAAATAAAATAATAAACCAGTTGAGAATGAGCAGAGTTTGTCGAATTTTTCTTTGTTGCTAAAAATGTTTATTTTTTCGTAAATTTTTAAAAAATACAAAATTTTTCATTTTTCAAAAATTTACCAAAATTTTCGGTGGTCATTTTAACTACATTCCCGAAGAGATACAAAAAAATGTTTCAACCAAAAGTTTCTTAGAATTTGATGTACTATAAGATTCCAAGAAGGAAAATTCAAAAAAGTCAACAGGGAAAAAGGCGACAGACAGACTTCACGAATTCAGAGACGAACTTTTTGTTCGTCGACCAGGTCTTTATGATGCAGTCGAACATAAAATTGTATATTACATGGGTGTCCATATAGTGCACAATTATTCGATATCTTTTAAACTATCAAATATCGAGAAACACTTTTAATACAAAAGTGGCTTGGTTGCCAAAGATGCATACTTTAAAAATATTTACAACTGTACCTGATGTTTCACAAAAGCGGGGCAAATACATTTCCGCTTTTCTTGATTGCAGTAACTTAGTAAACTATGTAGTTAGTTAAAAGTAAAACATCTCCCTATTCAAAGAATTAATTTAGTCTGAACATAGTTTAGTCTAGTATGCAGGTGACATCAACAGGCTTTTCTCATTTTGCGATTACTCTAACACCCTAACCAATCCTAAAATATTTTCAGGTGTGTCATTACCAAATTTTGATTTTTCTTTCCTCGACATTTCAAATTTTTTGAGAGAATTTCCACAATCTTAGCATCTTAGAACTATTGACAATCACAACAATATGTTATACTTATTTCGTAATTAATAAATATAATATATGCTTTAGTTTTTTTTAATTCAAAAATTATAGAAAATATGACATTTACACTGATTCCGACTCTTCCGAATTAAATAATAGTTTAGTTAAATTACATAGTATTTCTATTTTTAAATCAGTATGGGTATTTTCATCTATTAATATCTTTTACTGTGCTCGTCACAACCGTTACTCAATCAAAAATTAAATAGATTTTCTAATTTACACATACGTATTTCTATTATCCACTAAATGGTAATATTATTTCAAATTCCCATAATTATATCCCCAGTTTCAATAATCATAAGAAATTATACCTTTAGTCTCCTTCAAGTCGCAGAATTTTTTATTTGAGATAAACAACTTCATATATTAAGTTTAAATTATGTCACGTTCGTTACTTGCCGAAAGTGTTGAATTCTAAACCTATATAATCCCTTGTATCTTTAGATTTGTAATAACTTACAATTAAAATTTATAGTCAAATTAATGTTATAAGATTTCACACTTTCCATTTCTCATTTCCAGCTTTTCAGAGATGAGGGTTTAATATATTTGAACCTTTCTCATGTCTCATTAAACTTTAATACCTACTGATATTTTAATATTTTATTTGTCAGAAAAATTAAGCAACTTTTGAAGCAAAATTGAAGAATTGTTGCTTTAACAGATTTAAATTTTATAGACAGCTTTGTTTGCTTCTTTTATTTTAACTACCCATTGCCTGGCGATCCAGGCCCCAGAAGCTATATAGCTTGTGCGGGAGGGAGGGGCGATTATTATTATTAATGCAGGCCCAAGTGCAGTTGCAGCTGACTTACGCTATGTCCTAGGTAAGTACAGTGACTGCAGTATGTCCAATGCGTTGCTTGCAATGCGTTAATTGAAAACGAAAAACCTGAAGAAAGTAATTTTGGTGTCCGCAGTAAACAGTGCATTTCTGCCATTTGCATGATTTTGCGTTGTCGCATGAAATATTATGTTTTAAAAATCAAATTGTTTGTTTTTCAACGCAGTTGTCGTTGAACCCGCCTATGGAAGTTCTCATCACAATACATTCAGGATAATTAAAATTCAAACATGTTACAGACAGTATTAGTACAGGGTCATCAACAAAAACCACAAGCCACGTGACTACTAATTTTAAAAATGGCGCCATATTAATTTTTGTGGCGTTACCAGTACTACAAAACGAATACTTCCATCTTACTTTCTAACCTCATTAACCATTGGCGTTTGTTGTTGTTCCTCGTGGTCGTGTTTATTACCATTTAGAAAATTATTATTATTATTGTTTAGTTTTGTATTATAAACCTGTATAGCGTAAATATTAGGGTTGTGAATCTTGTGTATTGTTTAGTTCAATTAGTTTTAATACTACTTGTCAGGATTATCAATAGTGTCAGATGTGTTGCCTATATAACAGTAAGATGTATGGTCACGTGGCTTGTGATCAGTCTTGATGACCCTGTAGTAATACACAATATAAATAGTTTTTAAAAAATAAATTTATGAAAATAACCTGTTGTATTTACCTTTTTACTTATCTTAAGGTTAGAAAAAGCCTTTCCTCTACTGTAATAGGTACTTGAAAATTAGTTGGATAACACTTTAGATTAGATCGGTCACCCGCAGCTGCACATGCTATATACCATTCGATGCGATGCGTCTCATTGAGCTGAACCATAGTGTCGCTAGTGAAATTTGGGGAGCCTAACCTATAATCTAATCTAGAACCTAACCTATGTATAACCTAACCTACAATCTAACCTTCAACCGAACTTATAAGCTAACCTAACCTAACAAAACCTTACTTAAGTTTAATTTAGGTTTGCATTGTTTATCAATACATACATATTTTAATTTACTTTTGGTTAGGTTAGGGTAGGTTGCATGCGCATCAAAACATGCATTTCTAGATAGGATAATGGAATTAAGAATCACCGCATCCGTTTTGTGGTGAGTAGGACATACGAGGATGGTCTGAAAAGTTTCTGACCTTAACGTGAAGATGGCAGCACTCGTCAATAAAAGCTAGGGAAGTTGTGCATCTTTTGACAGGTACTCACCAAAATTTCAGCCATTTTGGACGCGCAGTTGTTATTTGACAATCGTTTGAGTTAGTTGATGTGATTTTGTGAAAATGGAAAAAATCGAGTATCGAGCTGTCATTAAATATTTATTTTTTAAAGGCAATACACCTACGCAAATCAAAGATGAGTTGGACTCTGTGTATGGGGACTGCGCCATCATTTACCACAGTGGAATTTTGGGCAGCTGAATTTAAACGTGGCCGTACCAGCTTGGGAGACGATGACCGTTCGGGACGTCCAAAAACTGCAACCACTGACGATAACATCGCTAAAGTTCACCAAATGGTGCTAAACGACCGTCGAATTAAAGTGAGAGGGATAGCAGAGGCTATGAATATGTCCAAAGAACGTGTTTGTCACGTATTGAATCAAGATTTAGGCATGAGAAAGCTGTCCGCGCTTTGGGTGCCGCGTTTGCTCACGTTAGACCAAAAACGTGTTCGAATGAACATTTCCAACGCTCTGTTGGTGCAGTTTAGGCGCAATAAATCAGAGTTTTGGCGCCGATTAATTACTGTAGATGAAACTTGGATACACCATTATACGCCCAAAACAAAAATACAGTCAAAACTGTGAAGGGGGAATCGGCTCCAAAAAAAGCAAAAACTGTTATGTCGGCTGGGAAAGTGATGGCGACTGTTTTTTGGGATAGTCATGGAGTTATCTTAATCGATTATCTTCAAACAGGAAAAACCATTACAGGAGCATACTGCGCATCATTACTTGACAAGCTGAAGGCAGAAATTGCGGTAAAACGGCCACATTTTCAGAAAAAGAAAATCCTGTTTCACCAAGACAATGCGCGCGCCGTCTCACACCTCCGCGGTTGCCATGGCGAAAATCCACGAATTACGGTTTGAACTGCTTGACCATCCTCCTTACTCACCAGATCTAGCCCCAAGCGACTTCTTTTTGTTCCCTCATCTAAAAATTGCGCTCGGAGGACAGAGATTTTTGTCAAATGAGGAGGCAATCACCTTCGTAACAATTATTTTGCAGAGAAAAACGCCGAGTACTATTTGGACGGGTTAAAGAGTTGGGAGCATCGCTGGGAGAAGTGTGTCGACTTACAAGGAGACTACGTAGAAAAATAAAAATAAATTTAAAGAAAAAATGTCTTGTATCTTTGTTAGGTCGGAAACTTTTCAGACCACCCTCGTAGTGTTATAGATAGTACAGCACAAATCCCACATTTGTGTTATAGCTAAGGAAAACTCCTTTATTGAATTTACTTCTCATATTTTATTTTAATAACTAGATAAATACCAACAATAATAACTTACAGTGTATTTTATGACAGGTTATGTTTTCTTAACAACTTTGAGAATTTTTGCAAGTGAACAGTAATTTAATTATGTAACTATACAAAATATCTTGGGTTGGTAACATCAGTAAAACTTTAGGTTTAGGCAGTTTAGGTTTGAATTTTCAGGCGTGAGCAAAGAAAAAAAATAGCAATACACCTTGAGAAAGGTATTTATCACATACTTGCCATAGTAACCTTTTTACTGTGTACGAGATTTTAAAACTAATTGACATTTGTCATTCCGACATGTAAAGGTTGGCAAGTATGAGATGATATCTCTTTTTCTCAGATGTATTACTATTTGCTATTTTTCGTTTGCTCTCATGGTCACACATGAACATTCAAACCCAAAACACCACTGTTTTACCACCACTGTATATCCAACATATTATACACAGTGTAATAATTCATTAGGTAAATCTTTCCTGTATAGTATTCTATGATAAAACTGAGTTAAAAGCTGTATATAATAATATAATATATAATAAACAATAATGTTTTCTTCTCCGATATTTCAATTGAGTTAAACATATTAAACCATACGTAAATCTTTTCAGCAGTCGTTGGAATGTTAACTGCTTTAAATCACAAGAATTCTGCATGCAAGACAACAAATGATCATTCTTTTTAAAAGTATGACAAGAACGTGTAATAGAAGTATGCAGTTTGAATTCTACCATTAAAAACCTGGTATCGTGATTGATTATTGATTTTTTGTTTATAATAATGTTATTAGTTTTTTTAATTCAGTTTTTGTCGTAGAATACTGTATCGAAGAGTTTTACCTATCAAGTCATTACACCCTGTATATTTTTATAACAAATTATAGCCTAGCTCTTGTTTATATATAGATATTGTTCAATTCAGGGAAGATTTTCTTTTGAGTGATGCCAACTTTAACTATCTAGTGCCATTTAAAAAAAATCATGTTGGCCTTGGATCTCAAACATAATAAGCGAAACAAAATTGAAAATTGCTTCCGCACTCTAAAAGATTACCGGTGAATTATACCCTAAAAAATGGAGGCAACTATGTTACCTCCATTTTTTGGGGTAAATTTACTTCAAAGTGTAATTTTCATAGGAAGTGGAAAATTTCAACATTACGTTAAGTTTGCATTGTAATGTTTCCTTTTTAAGTAAATTTACAGATTAAAATTACAATCTCAATGTAATTTTACATTTTAACATTAAAACACCTGTGTAAAGTTACATGACAAAGTTAATATTTCATGGCAATAGTACTTTTCAGGGTTAAAATACAAATGTGCAAATACTTCTTGAATGTAACAATGACTTGCGAAAGTACTTGCAAATTCAATCGTTCCTCTGAATATTACTTACATAGGTAAAGGAATTGTATGAAACAAAATAAAATCAAAGTAATTTTTATTGAACGTATGTACTTATATAAAATATAAGACATTAACAGAACTTCTTTTCAGGGGCTTTCGGAAATATTTGGTCTCTCAAAGGCATTCAGATAAAGTTTCGATTCCACCTAGAAAATTAAAAAATTATAAATTATATAAACAATTATACACGAGTACCTTTCTCAATTACAGTTATGCTAGTTTATTTCGAATTCTTCAATTTTTGATTCATCCTAGAAAAACATTAAATTAAATATTTTTATTTTATTGGTTTAAATTTGTAATTTTAACATATAGGTACTTACCGATTATTATTTTTTAACTTCTACTATAAAATAAAATTCTTCCCATCTTCGGTCATACGTGTAAATATTTGCCTTTAATAAATCCGCACTACACTACAACGAAAAACAAAATATTAATGAGCAATGAACACTTCGTTCGATATCGATAGAGTACGCCTCGCCGAAATCATAAAAGAATGGTACACACCATTCCGACCATTCCCCAAAAAGCCTATTTGGACTGTTCATAATGGATTCCTGAATTCTTTCACGAAACGAAGGTCACAAACAAGTGCGATCAGCGAAATAGCATCTCAACGGTTAAAAACATATTAAGGGTAAAATTACACTATTCATGTTCAAGTTCATCTTATCTTTAATATTACACTAAAAATGAATTTAAGTTATTGAGCAATTATACATTTGTAAGGAAAAAATTGTCTGAGTTATGTAAATTTATATTATGGATAGTGATTTTAACCAGTTCAATGTAGTAGAATTACTTATATTTGTATAATTTTACATAATTACAGGGCATTTTACCACAAATAGTAAAACTACTATTAATGTATAGGTAAAATTAATTTTAGGGTAAAAATACCGCAAATAATAGCGAAAAGTTACCTCTTTCCCAAGGTAATTTTACCTCATTTTTTACAGTGCGTGTATGCAAAATATTTCTAGTATATATATAATAACATTTTGTTGTGTTATCTTAAACTGCTTCCGAGATATTCAACAGTTCCCATACTCTTAGTAGTGATCCTATATTTAAAAGAATCACTTATCATTTCGTTCATTTCCTTGACACTCCTAATGTAAATAATTACCAATGATAACTGCACATAACAATTACGATAATTCTATAGTGTAATCTTTCTTAAAGACTATAAACTATTGTTAGTATTATGAATTGTTTTTGTCTTTTGTTGAATTTTGATTATAATATCTTTGTATTTGTTACAGAATGTTAAGAGGGCACAAAGTAGTAAACAATTAGTTGGTTAAGATATTGAAAGGAATATTGACTGTTGAAGATATTTTTATTTAAGAAAAAAGAGCCAAAATGACTCAAAAACGAGGAGAGGTAGGATTTGTATTCAATGATCATAATGGACTAGCTTCACACTCACAAAGAGGTAAGTTAAATTCTTTTGTTAATTTGCACATATTATATTTATCTATGAAGCTATAGCTGTGGTTTATACATAAATTAGTAGTGCAGTAAAATTATGAAGTTTCAAGGGCATTATATGTATTTGTAGGCAAATACATATATCAGCTATGATGACATTGCTATTAGTTTTTTTTAACAATGATGACAGAGACAATAATGTGGTAAGAGATAAAATTATTCCAAGTAATTACATTGTTTTGTTATATAAGGATTTTTAATTCTCAACTTTAATTGCTTTCTGTGAGTTTCTATTAGAGAAACTGGGAAATGCAGGCATGTATGAAAAATGCTGAACACTTCGTTTGATTTACATGGTTCCTATAGAAGCTTTTTTATTGTAAAAATTGAAGATTCAGATAAACTAATCATAGGTAACGTGTATTGATAGAATTCAATTAATATCACAAAAATGTTTGTCTTACTAATAAACTAGACTACCACAAAGCAAAAGAGCAATTTGTCGTACAACTTAAGAAGATACACCTCTTGTTTTTCTAATATTTTCTGCAATAATATATATACTTCTGGGCAAAGTTAGTTAATAGGAAGTTATCTTACGAGCGTTTTCTAGCAGTTGAAGTGAGACGTCACTGGTGACATGTATAACCAGTTATATGTACAGTCTTTAGAAAATGTCTTGTTCCAAGTAAAGGCACTGATGCTTTAAAAATCGAAATATCCCTTATATACTGTGTACCAAATAGATCGAATTAGTTAGAAAATGATCATCTCTATCTAATTCAATCTATTTCGTACACAGTGTATATGTAAGGAGTATTTCTATTCTTAAAGCAGCAGTGCTTTTACTCGGGACAAGACATTTGCTAAAGACTGTACTTTTATATGTTATATGTATTTTTTCCTGACCTCGTTTAACATGCATTGTATAGGGCAGTGAGGCAACTTCGCATACATGCAGTACTAACTTTGACTACTGAATAGTTAATCTACAGCTTGAAATCTGAGGCATTTAACATGTAAAATTCAATAACTGTAAATAGTGACTTCCCAATTATGTTAGGGCAAAATAACTATGTGTTATTTATTCAGCAGTATAAACTATATTTTTCGTGTTACTAATAAAAATCATCACTGCAATAGTTTTTTAAAACCAGTTTTAGCAGTTATAAATTCTTCAAAATGAATTATGATACCAACGAATATGATCTTAAGAGGCAACCTGCTATATCCTGCTCACAGTACCGGGCAGATCATTTTTTTATACTATAAGACAGATGTGGGGAGTTTTATCTATCGTTGTAATTTTATTAGAATTTATATGCGTATTTAATGTAGATCTTTAGTTATCTGAAGTATATTTGACATAGAATATGTTTATTTTAGTATGTGTAAATAAATAGCAACTCAGATTAATGGAAGACAAACATTTATTAAAAATTAGTAAAAAATGTTACAAAAAATAATTTTGCTTAAGACAGTGCTACAATACTTGTTACACTTTTAAAATTAATCTTATTAAACTTTTGTATTAAAATGAACTACATACTGTAACTTAAAATATGCGATTCAGTTCTCTGCGGGCACGAGTGTTCGTAATATTCTACAGTAGTATAATATTACAAACACATAAGTATATATGAACTCTCATTATCAGAATCAAACATCTGGGGTAATAAAAAAGGGGTTGGATTTTGTCATCCGTGCCAATTCACCCACATTCCTCAGCACTAAGTTTTATGTACACGGGTTCAATAGGATTTTGCCACATGGCATTGCTATAAATTGTATTTTGGTTTAACGACCTTAAGCATAGTTGCGAATAATAATACAGTCGAGCTTCTTTATAGCTAGTTAAAAATATCATCATTTATTCATCAAGGGCTATTATAGTATATTATACACCAAGGTGGTGAAGACTGTTATTATTGAGCGAGCACCAAGATTATTTCGCGAAGGGCTTTTCCCCGAGCGGAATAAGGTGTGAGGCCTATTAATGTCTTCACCACCGTGGTGTATATACTAGTTTTTCCACTACTAGCCAAATTTAAGGCAAAAATTAAAAATTACAATTTTTCTTGTAAAAATCAAGTAGCACAGGAATGCAAATTCGCCTTTCCACTAATAAAACAAAAATCAAGTAGTCTGATGCAGATTGACATTTCCACTAATAACTAATGGCATTTTTATTCAAATAATTTTATCGTGTTAGGTAATTTCAAGCAGCAAATACGTTAAAGACAATCTCCTGGGTATACAAAATTATGTTGCACAAGTTTTTGTTAAACAACTATCCCTGGATTCTCAAAACATTTCAATTTATCCATTATTAACCTAGGTTAATAATAGAAAAAATTATTAACCACTACTAGAGAAATTCAACTTCTCAGTTGGCTAGGAGATGCAATAATTGTCAACTTCATAGCTAGTAGTGGAAAAAATAATAAATAATCCTGGGGTATGGAGCTATGCTCAAGGCATGAATTTTATAGATTCAAGACTCCTCCATTTATACTTATATACTTAAGTATAATGTTTTTGGAAATTCAGTTGAAAAAATATGCAGTTGACAATACATACAAACTTATCAGTGAATCCCGTTAATAGGAAATTGTTAAATATATATAAGATATTTCCTGCAAATTTCTATGGTGAGCCCCACAATAAGAACCAATGCTAATTTTAAAATGTCATTTAAAGAAAATCATAAAAACCACGACCTTCTAGATTTCACGAGACGTAGTCTCTTATCCGGCCTGAGCACTCTATTAGTTCAAGTGTTTCTCCGCTGGCGCCACCAAACACGAAAATGTGGAAACGGATATATAACACGTAAACGCCAATTTCAAACTACGCTAACTTCGCGCGCTTTTATACTTTTTGTCGGTTTTGCGCGTATCGTCAATAAATTATATTTTCCTAATCTTTTAAGGCAGTTTTCTTTATTTTTTAATATAATTACGTTATTTCCTTATTTGTTTAAATTTTCGTAGTTGCTGTTTTCTCGTTCACTTTAGTAATGGCAAACACTAGCAGAAAAAAGTATAACTGCCACAATACAATGTGTAATAGTACTGATCCTACAATATCATTTCATGAATTTACTTCAAATTATACCTACCTTACGAGAAAAATGGTTTCAAATCTTACGTTGGGGTTATGGACACCAACACTCAACAGCAAAATAATATATACTTCTTTATTTCGACAGATCAACAATTACAGATACCTGAAAGAGTCAATTTCTACATCGAACTTCCTAAAAATATAACAGAATTAATAAAAGAACTCCAAACCGTATCTATGCATCTCGATTGCGAATTCTTTCAGCATCTGTAGCCCTTCTGGCAGGATACATTGCAAAAAAACTGAAGAAAGGATTGAATGTCAATAGCCTATTAGATTCTCTGTTAGGTGCCTCGTGTTCAAATTCACTGATAGGATTTGTAAATCTTCAAAACAGAGGTGCCTTAAAATACTCCACTAGAAGATTTACATTTTTAATCAACCAAATAATCGAACTTGTAATACATATTGTAGAACATTTACCTGGAGAATGTAATCCGTCTAATATTCTAACATCACTAGGTATTTCTAACTCCAATTGCTTTTTCACAGTTTTTGGTTTGCCACGACCACAAGCAGGAACTTAGTAATATAATTCTTTAAAAATTGCTAAAACCTTGTTTGGCAAACAGAAACATTGCAAAAACGTGAACAGATAATGTACTTACTGCTCACTATCTCTATATCCTAAATCCAGCTCACGGGAAGTTATAAAATTGTAATTTCAATAATGTTATTGAACTTGTAAATTAATTTTAATAACATAATTAATTTAATTATATAAATTTATTTAATTAATTCGCAAAATATTTACGTAAACATGCAATGCTTGACATTTGTAAGGGTTATCTAACCTATATATCTTCAAGTGACAAATAAACATCAGCGTGTCAGCGTGTTTTCTCAGAAACAAAGTTTATATGGGAAACCGTAAAAGTGCCCAGGCCGGATAAGAGACTTTGTCTCGTGAAATCTAGAAGGTCGTGATAAAAACATTAAATTAGTTGACACTGTGGTTAATCTATAAAAACATTTCCTATCTTAAAACATGTAAAAGATTGGAACAAAAAGCCAGATTTACATTGCTGTAAAATGAAATTATGCTAACTTTTACAGGTTGCCTCTGAAGAACCTCAGAGAGCAATTTCACTTATATTCGTTTGTTGTATAACATTCATCCTGCTTACAACTTTTTCTTGTTATTTTACATCTTTTAAAATACAATTTAATTAAAAGTGTCTTATATGTTAAAATATAATCATTATATGGAATAATATTAATTTTAGATTTTTAAATAACTTACTGAGTCATGACTTGAAGAAACTAAATTTATTTAATTAGTTACAGGAAGAAATTATTTTGGTTTATTTCACTCATGTTTATTTTGTAAATTTAAACCTATCATAATAGTTATTTATGCACAGATGCATTATAATTAGACTATTATTGTAAGACTCATCTAAACATAAAAGTCTTTTTAAGGCCCAAGGGCCTCTTTATGGTCAGACGGGCAATAACGAAACGTCAATTAAATGTCAGATGTTTTTTTGTAGAACTTGATTGGTCCTTAATATAATTTGTAAACTTATCACCAATAAAAATAAACTGAAATTAAATATTTTGGAATAGTAACTATAGTAACGTACTTCGTATAAGCATATAAGTATACGCACAGCTGCTTGATGTACCATGTACTCATTTAATTATATTTTTACACAATAATAGATTTGACATTAAAAACTTAATCTGTGCATAAAATAGTGTATGTATAGCAGGCATAACTTGCTTTTAGGGCCCTACAGCCTTTTCCTAGATAAATAAATAACTATTATGTATTAAGGGCATAATGAAGCTTTTATGGCCAGAAGTGTTATTTCTAGCCCGAGGCGTTAGCCGAGGGCTAGGAAAACGCTGTAGGGCCATAAAAGCAAGTTATGCCCGCTATACATACACTATTTTATGCACAGATTAAGTTTTTGTGTCAAATCTATTATTGTGTAAAAATATAATTAGATGAGTACGTAAGTACATCAAGCCACTGTGCGTATACTTATGTGCTTATACAAAGTACGTTACTATAGTTACTATTCCAAAATATTTAATTTCAGCTTATTTTCAATATAAATATTTTTTTTGAATTTAAACCGTGTCTATACGTGCCTAAAACTGTTAGAAGTTTTAAAAAATAGGTATTTTTATTTAATTTTATTGTTTGGTGTCTTTAAAAAACCTTTATAATAAAATAGTTTTCTTGAATCTATTTCTTTTTCATGCAATAGACAGTTATATTGACAGCTGTCTATTATTAATATTAATCATATTAACTGTCTAAATTTTATCTTGACATCAAATTTGAACTCAGCGACTCGAAAAACTCTTATAATGCTGTAAATTTCCTCAAAAATGCTCATTGTAGTTTGAAGACAACTGCCAAAAATTTTTTGGTATTCCGATTCGTATTCAGTGACCCCAAAAACAAAGATACACATTTTGAAGCAAAAATATTGCAAAACAATAAAATTGTGAAAAACAAAAAATACCTATTTTTTAAACCTCTAACAGTTTTAGGCACGTATAGGTACGGTTTAAATTCAAAAGAAATATTTTTCCACTTATTTTTGCATCATTTTCTAACGTTTTAGGGGGTGCGTGAAAAAAAGATGTTTTTAATGGTCACCCTAATGTACACAATACCTTCATATTCACAGTTTTGAATTTGATTTAATAATTATTATCAATTTAACAAATGAATAATGAATTAAAGTGAATATAAATATTTTAATAAAAATACTGCTTTAAATTTTTAATTCTGTTTTAATATGAAATATTTCATTAAAAATGTGTGGTCAGGACACAATCAATTTAATAATTCTATAAAACATAAGTTACAATTTATAATCTTGTTTAATTTTTGTTTCTTCCTGGTAGAATCAAAATCATCTTGTCTTATTCCTTTCTTTCTGCGGGGATACGATTTTTTTAGAAAAACTTGCATATTTTGAAAATTCATTCTTGTTATTGTATGTCATTTGCAAAATGATCGAATAGTAATTTTTTAGTTGGGTGTTATAGTCAATAATAATGGTTTATTTTTTATATTTTGAATTGTCAGGGTGTTCATTTAGTGCACAATTATTCAATGTTTCCTAAATTATTAAATATTGAGAATAACTTTCAATACAAGAATTTCCTGGTTGCCAAAGATGTTTACTTTAATAGTATATTGTGTCTCAAGGGCAGAAAATTAGCATTTGTAGCCCGCAGTTGTTTGATAGCGGACAAATGCTTTTCGGTCCGAGTGACATACAAAAGTTTTTCGCCTACCTGTTTGAAAGTTTAAAAAAGAATTCCAAAAGTTAAACAGTAACGTAACTTATTAGTAAATTAAATAGGCATATGTTAGAGGGAATGAATGAAAATGAAAATAACGCCAGACGTTTTTAGTAATTTATTAACTAAATTAACCTAATAATCATTACACTACATACAACACGGCCGTATAGTAAATGTTTTCATTATTATTGGTAAATAAAAGGAACAGGATATGACTTTTAATTAGGATGAGTAATTAATCTATCATTGTATAATTTATTGAAATTACAATTTTCTTTTTATTAATTAATAGTCACAACCTCCATTTATACATACAATGACACTGTGAAAAGAAAAAAACAAACGACAAATTTATCGACGAAGACATGAAAATCAAAGTTATGATCTAAGAAGCCTAGAAAAATTTGACGTATGTTTTTTATATTTTTAAAGGTTATGTAAAAATATGTTTGAAATTACATTTTCCGTCATATTCTGTTGCTAAAAGTTTTACGAATGAGTTATATTTTTAATGTTAAAAACTAATGATTTCATTTTTTGATTAAAATCTTTTTAGGATAATGCACAGGAGTGGTCAAAGTATGACAATTTAAAAAACAATTACAATTTTTACAGTATCTCCAACTTAACATAAATAAATCGTGGTTTCATCTAGTAGTAGTGTAGAGGTTATATATTTGACATAAGAGGCCCGCAAAGAAGCCTTAACTGCCCTCAAAACAGGACATTTAAAAAGCACTTTCTGATCAGGTAGGCGAAAAAAATATTTACAACAATATAGGATGTTTCACAAAAGTGGGACAAATGGAACCACGCTTCTCCTAAATGGGACACCCTATATATATTTTACACACTTAATTTCCCACTTCCTATGAAAATTACACTTGGAAGTAAATTTACCCCAAAAAATGGAGGTAACATAGTTGCCTCCATTTTTTAGGGTAAAGGACTAGGCACCACTTAAATGGAAATCTAAGGACCAGTCGATTTTGTTGATTTTTATACCATTGGATACATAATGAAAAAACGAAAAATTCATATCATTGGCTTAATACGGAGAAATTCATAGGAAAGCCGCAATTCGGGATTTTAGGGCAACATAATTCCCATATAAAATGCATTGCTGTCAATCAATTCGTCTCAACAATATAATCTGATACTAACCATGTCAGTGGCTCTAAGACTTTTTAAAATTTTGAACGAAACAATATAAGGTTTTAGTAAGTTTTGTTTTCTCAAGTTGCACATACTTAAAAATTTCAAAATTTGATTGACATTGATTTGACAATTTATTCTAACCTTTTTGGAATAAATATTCAAAAATAAATAGGGTTTCTTGAAATAAATGCACATGAAAAATATCGAATAATAATTTTATTGGGGCAGGAACAAGAGGCAATTTTAAATATTACATCAAAAAACAAAAAGAAACTTCTAATTTTACTGAACCTGCAAACATATTTTCAGTAAGTACTGATTTCATGTAATATAGCTGTACATGTACATATAGTTTTATTCTATGGGATATCGACGCTTCTTAAATGAAGAGTTATCAAGGAAAAACTGAAGAAACCACACTTTACTTATTCAAATGATTTATTTCCTTATGCTATAAACAAGATTTAGATTATCAAATGGGAAGAACTACGTTGTATCGTTCTATAAAATACCCAAATGTAAGCAGATTGTATTAACAGTTGCTCTTTTTAGAACAACCACATATTAAAACAAAAATAAAATGTTAAAAAGTATTTAGGTACAGTATTTATTAAGTAATGAAACAATAATTTTTTACACATTTAGATGAAAGTGGGATACATTAAAATGGTAGCCAACATTGAATGTGGCTACATACCAGATTTAGAAGCAAATTCTTCCAAAATTAAAAATGATAGTAAAAGATTTACAGCTTTGCATGCCGAAGATAAAGTTTATGGATTAGGGCGGCTTGTATAAACACAGCTTAACTTTAAACTAGGATCAATATCCTACACAACGATTGTTCTGACAATCGTTACTGCAGCAACTGAGCCAAGTTTAAAGTTAAACCACATTTATACAACTCGCCCTTAATAATAGACATTTACTTATACAAACATGCAGTTTTTTTGTCTTGTAAAAAGTTGTTTTTAAACTAAGTATTTGTGTATGTTATTTTTTTCATTTTAGCTTTTGTAATAACGATTATTATATCATCATTATGTAACCAATTAGTTACATAGCCGTTCTGTATCTTCACATCGTCTTCTATTCTCATGTGGTGTTCTTAGTAAAGCTGCATCTTTATTTTTATAATCAGAAAAATACAGTCTGTGAACGTCTAAAATATATCCATCAGGTGCGACGACTAATACAGGTTTCAGCAACTGGTAGCCCTTGTGAAAGCAATAAGATGTGCTGAATTGATCGACGATATTTTGGGGAACATGTCATTTTCATCAAAATGTTCTTCGCAGCGGAACCCATTTCTGGGAATAAAGATTCCCTTGTAAGAGTAAACTTCTAATCTTACTTCAAAGAGCGCTCTCGGGGTAATTTTTGCCTATTGTATATAAAATATTTATTTCGTCTTTGAACTATGCAGTTCAATTTGAGATTGTCTTCATCACCTACATCCACATCAATGGTTTGCACTATAAGTGTGTGGCAATTTGCATGAATAATAAAACGTCATCATTTCTGTCCATATCTCTGGGTTGTAATCCATTGTTTAACCGATGTTTGATTGTAAATTGTTGATATTCTAGATAAATATCTAAATTACTGAAACATTGAAATTCTTTTGGACGTCCTTCTCGTTCACAAACGTAACACTGCATCTCACAAAACTTGTATTAAATAGAATGAGTTAAAAATGGATATTGTCGATTTTCAACAGCGCTACTAGCATACAATTCAATAATATTGACAATAATGCTATTAGCAGAAAAATGATTTTTTTTAAATCATTGGTTTCTAAAATAGTTGTAATATTATTATTCACAAATACCTTTTAGTATGCAATATTTTTATATCTTCAATTGATTTAAATTCAGTTACATTCTGCTTAATACAAAAATTAAAAAAGAAAATACACAAATTGTAGTTTAAAATCTACTTTTTACAATAGACAATTACAAAAACTGCATGTTTGTATAAGTAACCTACCTGATTTCTATTTAGGCTTTATTCGATTTCTTTCATGAGCATTTACTTCAAGAAAGTCTATTTATTTTTGAATATTTATTCCAAAAAGGTTAGAATAAATTGTCAAATCAATGTCAATAAAATTTTGAAATTTTTAAGTATGTGCAACTTGAGAAAACAAAACTTACTAAAACCTTATATTGTTTCGTTCAAAATTTTAAAAAGTTTTAGAGCCACTGACAGGGTTAGTATCAGATTCTATTGTTGAGACGAATTGATTGACAGCAATGCATTTTATATGGGAATTATGTTGCCCTAAAATCCCGAATTGCGGCTTTCCTATGAATTTCTCCGTATTGAGCCAATGATATGAATTTTTCGTTTTTTCATTATCTATCCAATGGTATAAAAATCGACTGGTCCTTAGATTTCCATGTAAGTGGTGCCTAGTCCTTTACCAGTATTTTTTACAGTGCAGGGAGTTGATTCCCCTATCACTTGTTTATTCAACACTAGATTCTTTTTTCAATCCATTCCAACGTTGCTTTTAAAAACATTCTTGGCAGACAATATTAGCGGGATCCTAAATATATACTATTAAAATGTTTCCAAGTTTTGTATGACGGATGTTCAAATTTTGATAAGATCAAAATAAGTTTACTTGATTTTTTTACATGGAATATGTTTTACTGGAAATTAAAACTTTTGCTAACATTCTAACCAATCCTAAACTATATTTTCAATAGATACAGTGTTGCCAAATTATGAATGTTTTCCTTAAAATTTCTAGTTTTTTGAGAATTTCAACAATTTGAGTGTCTTAGAACTTTTGACAATCGCCACAATATCTTGTATTTCATGTTATTTTAAAGTATACATTTGAGTACAAAATAGTTAATATTTGGACTTTATTTATCCACAGTAGTTGCCAAATGGGTGGCTTTTATCTTCTTAAAATTTCAAAAACATTTGAACTTTAGTTTTTATTTTTGATATTTAATACTTAATTCAGTATTTGACATTCAGAGTATCTTACTCTTCTTTTACCAAAATGTGCGGTAATTATTCGATATACCGACCCCTATCGTACAGGCATAGATAGGGAAATACCAAGAGCTACGGGTTTTCGTTGGAAAGACGTCATAAAAATAGGTAAAAATTATAAAACCTTCTTGTCATATGACACAAACACCATTTTTACGCCATTTCCTCGTAAATACAGCCAACTTTTTTACTAACTGTAACCTAACACCATAACATTCTAACCTCAAAATAGCGATTTTAACATTGTTTTTCTTATTAATGACTGGCGACCGGTGCGATTTTTTTTCGGATTATTGTTCTCTGAGTTATCCTCTACAACTAGTATCATTGGTTTACCTGGGTTCAGAGGGGTCCGTATAACGAATAATTAATAAATGTGCTATTCCCTAAAAGAATTAATAAATATATAATGTTTGCTTTTGGAGAAAGTGAAGGAAACTGTCTCTTGATCGTACGTGTTGCTATGATATTTTAATGGTTAATAAGCATCGCATTCGTGCGACAATAAAATTTTATGGTGATAAGTGCTGTCCTAGTATACACTTTACAACACTTGATCATAAATTTATTTAAATTTAAAGACCACTATCACTTATGTTTAATAGTAGTAAGGCAAACTGAAAAGTTATACAGAAAACAAATGCCACTTACCTTTGTGATGAAAAGAAAATTAGCTCCGGCTATGATTTTAAAATCCAAAGACAAGCTCAGGAAAATTGCATGAAAAAACTTTAGGCTCTTTTGGGTCGCTCTTTGACAAAATAATAAAATATTGTTCAGCTTATATTTGTTAAATTTTGTTAATGGACACAAAAGAAAAATACACAACAATGTAACATTTAAAATATTTTATTAATAAACACATAAAAAGAATGAAAAGATAAATGAAAACAAAAAATTCTTATAACATAAAATGGATTCAATTAATTATTGGTGCCAATTGGATTTAACAAAATAAGAATCAAGAGACAGCCGCATTCTATTTGTCCTGCTCAATTTTTATTTGATCAATTTTATTTTATTGATCTTAAATTATAATTGAAGGAAGAAATGAAACAAAAAAAAATATTGAAGTTTGAAAATAAATTTTTTAAATTCAAAAACTTTGCGCTTTTTTTGGAAATTTTTGCACACTATATTATTTGGCAGTTCCCTGTAATAATCAGTAAATTTACCTGCTTACTTGTTGCGTTGGTGAACATACATTTCCATATAATTGTTCTTGTGAATCTTCTTTTGTAATTTATTACAACTATTAAATAACTATTGAACAATTTACCTCCAATACGTGAGTACATAAATCAATTGTCTATTCTCCAAAAATTTTATTACATCAAGTTTTAATTTCCTTCCATCCAGAAATAAAGTTACAACACGTTTTCCAAAAAATTTTCTTCTTATAAATAAATAGTCCAAAAAACCAAATTAACACTTCCACTTTCCTTTTATTATCATTATTAAACACTTTTTAAAAAAATTAAATTTGGTTGACATTTGTCATAACCTCACTTTTTTGACATTTCATTGACGTAAAATCTGTCACACATAACCTCAGAATTTTATTATTGCATGATCTGATATGGCTTCTTCTTTAAATGAAAATCAACAAGCAAGTAACCAGACATTTTTCACTAACAAAATTTGGTAAGTCACTAAGCACAATTGAACATCTAACCTAACAAGATCTGTATAACCAAAATATGGTTGAAAAATTAAATTAAATGTTTAAACAAAAAAACAAATTACATAATCGGAAAGAGGATAATTTTCCCTATATTTTGGTGTATTGCAGTATATATACACAAACATTTTGGCAAAGAAGACACCCTTGTAAAATAGGTTTAAAAAACTAAAAAGAGATTTAACAGTATAGATAGTGTCAATTATGAAAAGACCAAAAGAGCTGATACAGTTTTAACTGAACAATCTGAACATATTGTCAACAATGGACAATCGAGAATTAAATGGGAAAATAAGCAGAAATCTGGTTTTTAAAAATTTGTCAGTGCAAGAATCCTGTAAGAAAAACAGATCCTATCATTATTATGATCAGCTTCACCAAAAGTTTATTGGTAACGATTTCAGGGGCAGGTAACATTTTGGCAATGGGCACAATACAAAATAGGAAAACATATTCTTTAAAGTGGTTGCTCTATGTTTTGGCTATAATTGATGGGAGATAATTTCTGCGGTTTTTACTGCAAGAGAAGATTTATTGCAGCATGCTCCAACAGAAATTAAGGAAGCTATGTAATTTAGGTTAGATGATGCATCTGCACATTTCCATAGGGGAGTACTGGCCCATCTTGAGGTGAATGGATAGGTTGAGGAGGACCAACTAATTGGCTTGCCAGATCTCCTGATTTGGCCAGTGTGGACTTTTTTTATGGGGATATATACAATTTTTTTATATCACTCGCCTGCTGCTACTAGAGATGATATGAAAGAAAGAATGAGGAAAGTTTTACGAAGTATTACTTAAGCAACATTGATAAAAATAGCAAGACAAAATTTTGTTGCCCATCGTCATATGTGCGTAAATCAAAACATAGTATGATCAAAAAGTCTTTCGGTCAGGGTTGCCATGAAATTAACAAGCTCTCTATGGAATTATTTATTTCTATTATTTTTGACATTTACTTCACAACTGTCATGTCAATAAATTATAGTTCAAATAAATTCCATTCTCTGTTCGTTTTATAAATGTTATTAAGTAATATTTAAAATAACTGCAAGCACAAGAAAAAATAATAGCGTACGCTAACCTAACATTTTCTGTGTACTATGGGGCTCTGTTTAGCGGTGTCAGCGCGTCGTATATTCTTGACACAGGTGGCTGTGTCTCCATTAGCGATACTCTGTACAGTTCACAAACACTACGGGCAGTAGAAGTAAATAATTCTATAGATGGTTTTTACATTCCATGGCTATTGCAATCCAAAGACTTTTTGATCATACAATAGAAGACATTTCAAAAAATTTCTTTAAAATAAGTTATACCTATTTGTTTTTGTAAAATAACCTAGAATTATTGGAATAGGATTACTTTCTCCAATTTAATTAAAAAATTAATGATTTGGCAACACCGGCACCTGATAAAGATATTTATGATTGAATAAAGTACTAATTGAAGTTATCAAAATTTGAAGGTATAATCTAAACATCCTCTACATAAACAAAACTTGGACATATTTTAAGTATTTGTAAGACTCTGATAATACTCTCTGCAAAGAATGTTTTCAAAATTTAAATGAACAAATAAACGCATGGATGACTTATTTATGACTTTATATATATATATATATATATATATATATATATATATATATATATATATATATATATATATATATATATATATATATATATATATATATATATATATATATATATATATATATATATATATATATATATATATATATATATATATATATATATATATATATATATATATATATATATATATATATATATATATATATATATATAATACAGCGCTACAGGCCTTGTAGGCCCTTGCCTTCCTGCATGACTTTCTTCCATTGCTTTCTATCTTGCGCCTTTTCTTCCCATCTCTGTATTTTCAATGTTTGTAAATCTTGCAGCACTTCTTTCTTCCACTCAGACTTTGGTCTACCTCTCCGTCTCCTCCCTCCTAGATTTGCTTCCCATACCCTCTTTGGTATCCTAGTTTCTCCCATCCTGAGTAGGTGTCCCAACCATCCAATCCTCTGTGCTTTTGCAACTCCTACTATTGCTGCCTTCCCATATAGTGCTTTTATTTCCTCATTTGTCCTTCTCTCCCATCTTCCGTCCACCAGTTTTCCCCCAAATATCTTCCTCAGGACCTTCCTTTCCCATATATTCAATGACTTTTGGTCTTGTTTAGTCATTACCCACACTTCACACGCATACAACACTACCGGTTTTATTATAGTTTGGTACACTTTCACTTTCGTCGCTCTCGATATCACTTTACTTGCTATGATGTTTTTAAGTGCAAATACGCACCTATCTCCTGCCGCTATTCTTGCCTTTATTTCTGTACTGTTGTTCAGTCTTCTTTTTATAACCACCCCCAAATATGTTATTTCCTCCACTTCCTGGAAACTGTGTTCGGTATTATTTACTTGTACCCTCAGCTGCTGCATCTCTCGTTCCGTGTCGTCCCATACCATGTATTTCGTTTTGTCTTCATTGATCCTTAACCCCATTTTCTCCCCTGCTGTTACAATCTCTCTTACAACTGCTTTTAACTCCGTCTTTGATCTTGTGATCAATACTATATCATCAGCAAATGCCATACACTGATGATAGTTGTTATAAATTAATCCCTGCCTGATGATCTTAGCTTCTCTAATCACTTCCTCAAGTATTAGGTTAAACAGTAGGGGGGACAACGGATCACCTTGCCTTAGGCCTCTGTTTGTCTCAAATGATGTTGTGAGTTTCCCTTCTATTCTGACTTTATTCTCTGTTTTCCTCAGTGTCATCATGATGAGTCTCACCAGTTTCCCAGGTATATTAAACTTTATTAAGGTTTGGTATAGCTGTTCTCTGTCTATTGTATCGTAGGCCTGCTTATAATCAATGAACAGTAGATGTGTCTGCAATTTGTGTTTGTGACTTGTCCTTTGGATTTCATTTATGGTGTATATCTGGTCTACTGTAGATCTGTCTTTCCTAAAGCCACACTGATATTCCCCAGTTAATGCTTCACTATATTTTGTCATCCTGTTTTTTATGCATATGGCCAATAATTTGTATAATGTGTCTAGAAGAGCAATCCCTCTGTAATTTCGACAGTTCAGCTTATCCCCCTTTTTATGGATGGGACATATTATAGCTTTCTCCCAACTCTCTGGCATTTCCTCCTTCCTCCACACTTCTTTAATAAGTTCTTTGATCAGCCTATTAAATTTGACTCCACCCCATTTTAGCATTTCTGCCTGCAATCCATCTTCTCCGGGACTCCTATTGTTTCTCATTTTATTAATTATTTCTAGTAGTTCTGTTTCCTCTGGCTCTTCCACATCGTCGTCATTTAGTTCTCTTGGATTGGCTCCCCCTACTCTTCCTTCTTGCCCATTCAGCAATTCCCTGAAGTATTCCGCCCATCGTTCCAACACTTCCTCCTCTCCTCCAACTAGATTGCCATCCTTATCTTTACAGAATATAGTCTTTGTGTTATAATTTTTCTTACAGTCTTTGATTCCTCTGTAGAATGCTCTGACTTCCTTATTCTTAAATTTGTCCTCCAAACCCTCTAACCTTTCTCTACAGTATTTCCTTTTTTTCTCCCTTAACTTCGTTTTACATTTTCTCCTTTGCTCTTCGTATCTCTCCTTACTTCTGGTAGTTCCCGTTTGTATCATGGTTTCTCTTGCTTTCTTCCTCTCCTCAATTTCCTTCCTACACTCATCGTCAAACCATCCTTGTCTGTTTCCTCCAGTACCTTGGCTGTGTTCTTCCACTGCTGCTTTTATAGCTGTTAATAGTGCTGTGTTCATTTCTTCTATCCCCTGTTCTTCATTGTTCCCATTTATCATGCCTTCTATAGAAGTCTTATATTTTTCTTGTACTTCCTTGTTTTCGAAATCCACCTTCATATGTTCCTTCACTTTTCCCTTCTTCTTATTATTCACTGGGATGATTTGTTTTACTTTGGCAGCTACCATAAAGTGATCTGAATCTGCATCCAATCCTCTGTAACTTCTTGTGTCTTTAATACACCTCTTGTTTCGCTTCTCTATTAGGATGTGATCAATCTGGTTGATGTTTCTCTTATCTGGTGTCATCCAAGTCCCTAGGTGTATACGTTTATGATTAAAAAAAGTACCACATACTGCCATATTTTTGTGTTGTGCGAATTGTATTAACAGCCTTCCATTCTCGTTGGACTCATTGTGTAGGCTGAACTTCCCAATTACCGGTCTATAGATACGCTCCTTCCCTACCTGTGCATTTAGGTCCCCTATAACCATTTTCATATCATGTTTTGGCATTTTCTCTACTTCTCTCTCCATTATATCGTAAAATTCCTCCTTTACCTCTATATCCTTCTCTTCTGATGGGGCGTGTACATTCAGGATGCTAATTTTTTGGTATTTGCCTCTTATCCTCAAGCAGCATATTCTCTCTGATATGGGATTGAAATTCACTACTGAACTTTTCATACTGTTGCTGATCATAAATCCAGTTCCTAACTTTCTATCTTTACCACTACTCTTGAAGAATGTGTATCCATTAATGTCACTCACATCATTCCCTTTTTGCTTTGTTTCTTGTAACGCCAGTATGGTTACATTATTTATGACTTTACAAATCTTAAAAATTTAAGAAAATAAATTATAAATTGGCAACGTTGCAATAGATTAAAAAAAGAATCTGTTGTTGAATAAACGACTGATCAATTCTCTGTAAAATATATAGGGTGTCCTATTTAAGAAAAACATAGTTTCATTTGTCCCGCTTTTGTAAAACATCCTGTAAAGTTGTAAGTATATTTAAAGTCTGCATCTTTGACAACCAAGAAACTTTTCTATTAAAAGTTTTTCTTGATATTTAATAGATTTGGAGATATCGATGGAGCACTAAATCGTCAGGGTTTACAATTTTTGAAGATAAATTATTTATGTCATTTATTTAAAAACTAAACACATGTATAAAGCATTTATTAGTAACCATAAAATTACCTGCTAATACAAAATGCACTGCACGAATATTGCAGCAATCGTGTACTTGGGGTCAACCAACTACTCTGTTAAGGTAACCTATAGAGTTAACTGGTCTTGGGTGTTAACAGCCCTAAAAGTATGGTTTAACCAAAATAATATTAAAGTTACCAAATTTAGTTACAACTTTGATGAATAGTGTATGCATGAAAATTCATTGGCATTTTAGGAGTATCTTTTATAATACATTTATCCTTTGAATCAAGATTGAACACAAGCACTGCATATGTACTTATTCAGAAATAAAATTTTGCATCCGTAATAATAAGAGACGTATTATTTTAATAATAACTGCTATCTAGAATGAACGGTTTAAACTTTCTTGCATGCATAAGCTTTTCTCACACTCATAAAATGCATGCTTGCATATTATTAAGGAAATTACAGCTTACAATCAACCAGTTTTAATGTCGAACTGTAAAATAAAACCTAACTCCTTTCATCAGTACATCTACCTATAATATTTTGTATTACTTTTCATTTAGTGTTTTTCATAATTACATGTGTGTACTTAGCATTTTTCATGCACTTGAGTAGTATATCAAGTGGACACTCTTAAAATTTTGCAAAATTGATTAAAAAAATATCTTAATTTATTATTACAAAACAATTTTTTGTTAATGAGTAAAGTACATTCTTTCCAACAGATAGTTTATCTGAAGTGTTTAAAAATAGTGATACTCATCAAAATTGTCTTTCTCATAAAAATCTTTGTGTGAATGTGTGTGTCAGAACATGCTGCCTCATGCAAACGCTTAATATTGCAGGTGAAGAATCAGAGAAGTTGCCCTTACAGCAACCAGTTCGCTTGCAGCCTTCATGGGAAGAAAGTAATCTACCAGAGGAAGAACTTAATTTTCGAAATTTAACAATGGATGATGCAAGTTTGCAACTGCATACCCCTGCAGATAAATACAATTTAGTTTATATGACTTTTATTTTGCACGGAATTGGTGTCTTGATGCCTTGGAATATGTTTATTACTGCCGAAAGGGTAAGTTAATTATTGCTATTTCTGTATATTATCTTTATTTATAATGGATTAGTTTTTATTACAAACACTTAAGAATTTTATATAATGCCTTTGGCGATAACTTTTAACCAAAGTTTGTTTATTATTATTATCATAATCATGACCTTTGTAAGTTTGATTTAAATGTTTTATAATAAGGAGTGTATTATGAAAAATTATTATATGAAATTAAATCCTGGAGCACCGAGCTTTGCTCAAAGTGTTTGAGGGGTGCCCCTTATAAATTATATATCATTGAACCGTTCTCACCACCTGCTATCCATTAATACCAATCATAATGGTTTTAAAAGTTAGATTACAGATATATCTGACGCATACATAAAAAACTTTTCTTGTTACAATTGTTATTCTGTCACATTTGTTTACAATGATTTTTGTACTGTTTTTTTTAAATGAATTTCCATTTCTTTTTTTATTAGCAAAAGCAGAAATAAAAATTTCTTAATTGTCAAAATAAGATAAGATTTATTGTGCAAAAAAATGAACCAAGTGTGAAAATTGCTTCCCTGTGTTACCAACATGACAATTCTTTGACGGTTTCATTAACAAGCGAATGGATTATCGGGCGTAATACCATAAGAGCTCAGATTTAGCCGGATATTTTTTAATGGTTGTTTTCGAGTAGTTACTTTCATTGGCAAATTAACGAGAGCTGTTTTGATAAAATCACGAGAGTGTAGCTCGAGTGATTTTGTCAAACAGATCGAGTTAAATTACCTATATGAAAGTAAGTACGAGAAAACAACCTAAAAAATATCAGGCTAAATCTGAGCTGGAATGGTGTTTGGTAAGACAATTCAATGAATGAGTAAAGTAATATTTAAATTAAATTCAATTAAACTTTATTTAACACTGGAACAGAAAAACAGTAAATATTGAAAATGGTTTTTAGAAAGAACAATTGTTAAAAACACAGTTATTGTATATATAATTTGTCCTGTTGACGTTGATTACGGACATAGATTATGTAGTTGATGTTGACATGGATGTTGTTGGCAGTATGGCTGATTCATTATTCAAAGCTTATATTAAAACCCCAATCTATCAATATCCTTGCCACATCTTCAACTGACTGCTCCGTTTACAAATCAAAATTTCGTTGTTTACAAAATGCACTAAATTGGTTCCAAATGGATGATGATTGATTTTTTTTTCTATTTTCAATCTCGCTTATTGCATATTTCTGCTTCGCAGATATTTCCTAACCTCAACATACTGTTTGAGAATACTTGCTTTTTAACTATAAAATCTACGTTTAACGGTTGAAAGTTTCAAACTAACGAGATGTCATAAAATAAACAATAAATGTAAGGGTTACCACGGTAACGTAGAATTATCGATCTTTTTATCCAGTTGCATTTCTATTCCTTCCTATTTAGCCGATAGCAAACTACGATTTTTGTATTAGCAAATGGTGTTTTTTTACATATGAGTGGAATTGTCAAGATAATTTTTTTTATATAGATAATGGTTAATATAAACGGTTAGTCATAAGTAAAGCCACCTTTTTAAAATCAATTTGTTTCAAGAAACAATAATTCCATAAATAGCGTGCCTAGATTTTCCTTTGGTTCTAAAGTGACAAAATGTTTCCCGGTATTCGAGACGTTCATTGGTGTCATAACATTTTGGGAGTTTACATGCTTTGTAAGATTATTGGGGGGGGTGATAGTAGCACTGCATAATTATTGAAAGGGGATTCAGAGTAGTGTTACGAGGCATTACAGGGGGGGGGTTACCAGATTTCTTCTAAATATACTGATTTAAGGACAACCCCTAAAACATTTAAATAAATTGCTTCAATAGGCTTTTACAGTTACATTTTTTTTGTGTTATGCAATAACATGGACTTAGAAACTTACGTTAGTAATAATATTCTTTGCCTCACAGCAGCCCTTATAAGAAAAAGAAAATGTTATAATTTAAATTCGCGCCATATGTGACGTGTTAGAGCCCAAACCAATAAAGATTGTTTGATAACTTTGCTAACCTCAAATTTTCGAAGTTGTGAAATGTTTGAAGTTAGAGAATAACAGCCGTACTCATAGAGAAATTACACGCGTGTAACATATAAGAAATATTAAGGTTACACACGTGTAATTTCTCTATGAGTACGTGTAGTAAGTGAAAAACTAGATATAATTAAAAATGTGTAAAAAGGAGAAATAACAAAACTGATAACCTAGATAGCAACTGTCAGTGTCAAATTCAGTCAAATTCTTATAACATTTTGGGGCTGTACAATAACAAACATAATTTTTGTAGTGAGTATACCAGATATCTAGTGACAAAAAGTTACTGTTTTCGGTTAAATTGTCAAAAATATAAGAAGTGTTGGTCAGTATTTGCATGTATCTGCAATATTCTATTTAAACTTTCTATGTAAATGACATTTTACAAGCATGTATTTCCACTTTCTATGTAAATGACACTTTACAGGCATTATGTTAGTTACCTGTAAAACTTTACGGGCTCCTAATCCTCCCTCCCACCTCCATCAACAAAAAGCTATGGAAACAGCTTTTCAAAAAATTTTCGAAAAAATTTTCGAGCCCTGTAATTTTTATGAAAAACGGTATGGTTCCATTCAGATTATTACAATCCATTATGTTGTTATAAAACTGCTGAGTTACTATTCATGCTTGCCCTCTCAATTACATGATCTCAGCGATTTTTAACATTAAAAGTTGAAGTTTACTATAGAACATAATTGATGTATTGATCCATTTTGTATAGAGGTGGATCAATCCTCTTATTCTTCCTTCTTTCCCTTTATATTCTTGGTGGGTTTTGGTATTTTCAACTATTTCCCTCCATTTTTTTCTATCCTTTGAAATCTTTCCAGTTATATATGTTCATCTTCCTTAAGTCTTCTTTTATGCTATCCATCCATCTATTCGTCGGTCTTCCTCTGTTTCTTCCTTTTATTGGCTTTTATTCCATAATTTACTTTTTTTATTACCTTTCTATATCACTTCTCATAACATGCCAGACCCAAATTAATTATTTTCATTATGCTTTCCCCCTTCATTTCTTGCATTATTTCATGATTCATCCTGCTTCTTTTTTTCTGTTTTCTAGTGTTACGAGGGATGCTCTGTTAATAGTTAGTAGCAGGCCATGGAAGCTCAATTGGCTAGAAACAATTGCAACAATTGAATGTCGCATTAGTTGACATTCGTTACCCACAATTGTCAAACGTTCTGATTTCCTTGTGAAACGTAGTTAATTTTGTAAGATAAATAGTTGTGCATTTTTAATTCAGTTAAGATGAGCATTCCACGAACTGCCTTTAGAGCTATGATTTTCTACGACTATAAAAGACAGTTAGGATACCAGCAAAGCCATGAAAATTTGATAGCAGCTTTTGGCGATGCTGCCCCTTCATTATCCGCTGTTAGTCATTGGTTCTGTGAATTTCGACGAGGGCGAGAGCTGCTAGAACACGAAGCAAGACCTGGAAGACCTGCGGAAGCTGCCTGTTCAGAAAATGTTGATCGTGTGGCAAGCTTGATTCAGTCCAATCGAAATATTACTTATAGGGAGATTGTTAGCAATATTTTCCTCTCGAATCGGTTCATAATTTCTGGTTTCTCTGTGAATGTCCACGTTTCTGTTGCATATGTGGCTATTGGTCTAATTAACGTCTTGTATATCTTAATCTTATTTACCTTATCTATTTGTTTATTTCTCATTAGATTCTTATACATTGTAACGAGACTTTATCTGTTACAAATAATCAAGAATTTCCCCTCCCCCCACGTTAAGTGCCAACATTTTAACAAAATCTGATTTTGAATAAATGAAATAAAACAAAAATTACACTGCACAGTTGGATCGTCAAAATTGCAAAAATCCCTTATTAGTTTCTACCGACGTAGAAAATTAATCGTTTAGATAATGACTCAGGTGTCAAGGGTAACATTGCTTACCTAATACAAGAAAACACAACATATGTACTTTTAAAGATATCAGAAAGCTTTGTTTTAAAAATAAAGATTAAAATTATTTTGATTTCACACCTCAAATATACCTATATAAAAAAGAAAAAGTTTTAAAATATGTCCCGAATATAAGGTACATCTACATCTTTTAACATAAAAAAAACATATAAGTATAAAATAATACCTAGAATAATAGAAAAGAAAATTAAACTATGCTAAACATATAAAAATGCAGGCAGTATCCCGATATCGGCTCACCCCTTTACACTTGACGTACAACTAAATGTTATTAAGTCCTACCTTATAAATATATAAAAGTAGGAAAAATCTATTATTTTTGGGTAATTTAAAATTATACAAAATTAAATCAAATTAAAACAAGATCAATTATAAATAACAGCAAAAATACTGTCCACCCAACTTTAATTTTCTTCTACAGGCAATCTGGTGTAATTTATGTCGATTGTATATTTTGTTACTCTACTTACAATGGTCAAACCCTGGCATAATAAAACTCCAGACCCACATAAATTAAAATGGATGGCCCACACTATCAGGACTCAATGTAATAATATTTTATGGTGAGTTTTTCACAATACTACCAGACCCTGTAACAATATATAAAATTGTTACAGAATATTCTAATGTACCCATAAATTAACATACCTTTACGGGTTATGGCGTCTTATCCAAAATTTGGGAATCTTTTATCGATGACACTCGATTAACTATTAAATTATAGATTCACACCGAAAAAAGCATCAACTACTAGTTGTTCACCAACACAATAGATTTTTATATTAAAACGAACTTCTTTATTTTAAACACTAAGGGCAGATAATCCCAGGTGTTTCCTATAACACTTAAGATGGAAGTTGGCCTGCACTAACCCTGATTGAATGACCAACCAACCCCGAATGATACAACTTCGGTCAGTACAGCTCTTTCAAATATAGTAATATGTAATATATTTTGGAAATGGTGGTAACATTCAAAAGGGTAATAGAAACAGGATACAAACAAATGAAAATTGATAGAGAAAATTACTTGTTCTATTGATGTGATAATAAAATAATTATTAAAGTATGCCGGCTAAATAAACTAGATTGACTTATCTTTTTAAAAACTAAGGCATTGCTTAAATCTATGGAATGCAGTGAAATGCATCCTAATTGGTGGACATTCCGCAAGGAGTCCCTTCCCAGTAGGGTATTTTAGAAAGTACATATAACAAAGAATAGTTTTGTATTCACTAAAGAAGAAAAAAGAAAAAAAAAGGATTTACGCCATAAAAATGTAAAATTTTGTCACGTCTCAACATGTATATGTATATATCTCATTGCAGTATGTGTTCTTTCTTTAACTTGATCAGGTGTTTGTTCTGAGTTAGTAATGCATAAGCCTAGGTAATTATCTTTTCACTCTTTCAAATTTGTATTTTTCTATTCGTATTTTATTTTCCTTCCTACTTTCTTCTTTTCCATATTTCATAAACTTCATAGTCTTCCGTTCATTTATTTCCAATACCAGTTTTCTTGTCTCGCATATTCATTTTTATCCCATTAATATATGCTCTCCTCACTGCTGTTTTTAAGGAAAAATTGAATAATAATGCTGCTAATGCATCACCCTTTTTACACCAAGATTTGTTAGGATTTTCTCCATTATTATTCCACTTACTTTTATTATTGCTTTGGATTCATTTAAAGTCATTTTTACTAATCTGAAGTACATACATACTGCCCCTAATTTTGAACATAGAATGCAATAAAAGTGAAAAAATTGTAGGCTGATATTTAAAAATCATGAGATATCGGTATTCTCTAGGTGTACACAGTTTGTCATTATTTTTTAACACCCTGTATTATTTTTTAAAGTTCCTAATAATCCATTTGACGCACCATACTTTTAAAAATACTATAGGGTCATTCCATGCGAAATCGATCACTAAAATGGGTCAATCTCACGGATTTCAATGAAAATCACTTATGAGGTAGTGTGCAAAACACACAAAGGTTTCTTCTATTTAGTGGACTGTATTATTTCTTTATATTAAAAATAACTTGCTGCAAGCTTTTAGTTAAAGTAAGAAATTCTATATTTATTATTTGTTACAAGTACATTTTTTTTTGTGACAGAATTATATTGATAAATTGTATTTTTTTTATAAAACAAAAAAAACATGGTTGCTTAGATATTAAATATAAATATTAATCTGTTGGATATTGTTTCCAACATGCTGGGGGCCTTATGGTTTCACAAGAAACCTTACATTTTCTCAATACAAAACTAAGAAAAAGTAAGCAAAGGCTTAAAATTTTTACCTTAAAGATCTTTAAGGTATTGATTGAAACAATCTTTATAACTTAGACTACGAAAGTCTTTAAAAAAATATTAAAGGTTTGACTGCGAAAGTCTTATAAACAATATTAATGCTTTGACTACGAAAGTCTTAAAAAAAATATATTTAAGCTTTGACTACGAAAGTCTTAAAAAACAATATTAAAGCTTTGACTATGAAAGTCTTAAAAAACAATATTAAAGCTTTGACTACGAAAGTCTTCAAAAACAATATTACATGTTTGACTACGAAAGTCTTGTAGACTAAGAAAGTCTATTTTAATAAAACAGTTTTTGACTGCAAAAATCGTTAGAAAATAAAAACTTGAAAATATTTTGTGCCTATACAAAAACACATTTTAATTTTACTAAATTCAAAATTGAAAATAATTAGTTGATAGGTAAAAGAGCTAGTTTCGTTACAGATCTTAAATATACTCCATTTTTTGTTTTAACTTCAACTACTCTTACCTTTTTATCCTTACCGGGAATTACTTTTATAATACGAGCTATTGGCCATTTATAAGATGGGACATTGTCCTCTTTCAAAAGAACTAACATACCTTCTTCGAGGTTAGGTAAATCTTTGTGCCATTTAGGACGATTTTGAAGTTGTGTTAAATAGTCCTTGTATCACTTCTGCCAAAAGTGCTGCTGCATTTGAGTACATAATTTCCAAAAGGCGCTAAGTGCTAGATATTCATTAATGAAAGTTTGATATTGCAAAAAAAGATCTGGATTAGCTTTAATTCGTTTCTCTAAACTTTCAAAGCGCTTTAAGGCAACTGAAAACGAGTCCCCTAAATTTAAGCTATGAAATTCTTGTTTCAAGGGCAAACGTACTTCAAACTTATTACCAATTACTTCCACATAATTTTGGAAATTCGTTTCACAAGCTTCCTGTTCACTAGAATATTCAGGAAAAACTTCAGGTACTTTCTCAGTTTCCCAAAACTGCGAAATAGACTCTAGGTTGCTTCACGTAGCATGTAACATAACTAAATTGCAAGATTGATTTGATGGTACAACTCCACTCACGATAAAACCAAAAAGGGTATTTTGCAAAATTATGTCACCAATATTAACTTTTTCAGAAAGCAAAATTTGAAAACTTATATTTGCGCCAAGCAAAATGTCAATTTGACTTGATTCATTAAAACTGTCATCTGATAATTGAACATTCTTTGGAATATTTAATTCAGAAACGTTGAAATTTAACTGAGGAAGATTGCTCGTGATCGTGTCAACTACAGAGCACTTAACATTTATGACATAATCATAAAAACAAGACTCAATTTTTAAATCAATTGATTTTTGAATCTTTGTTGTATTTTCTGAAATACCAACAATGTTTAAAATATTATTATAGGGTTTTAAGTTTAACTTTTTTACAAAACGATTTGTTACTAAAGAAATTTGTGACCCTGTGTCTATTAACCCTCTGGCTAAAATATAATTACCCCCTTTTATTTGAATTTTAACTTTTACAGTGGTCAAAAGTAAAAGTAAAGAACATAACTCATTCATCAATTTGCTAAATTACGCAGAACTTCGGAAATATTCAAACTGAAAAAATTATCAAAACTGCTTGCACTCCTTTAAAGAAATATAAATATCTCAAAAAGTATTTACCGTAGAACAAATATTTTTGTTTGTATATTGCTCACTAGAAGACGGGCTTTTTGGACAGCCTAATAATTTTTTGTTATCAAACGTATTTTTATTTTTTTCTAAACGAAATATTTTAAAAATGCAGAAAAATCGGTGTGGTCACATTTTTAAAAATCTGAAAAAAATTGTACAGATTCTTTGAAGAATTCTAGTGAGCAATGTACAAAAAAAATATTTGTTCTAGGGTAAACACTTTTCGAGATATTTATATTTCTTTAAAGGCGTGCAAGCAGTTTTGATAATTTTTTCAGTTTGAATATTTCCGAAGTTCTGCATAATTTAGTAAATTGATGAATGAAAGTTATGTTCTTTAGTTGATTGCTACCTCATAAGTGATTTTCATTGAAATCCATGAGATCGACCCATTTTAGTGATCGATTTCGCATGGAATGACCCTATATCAAGTTTTCAATCGCCAAATTCTTCGTATTAATTTTTTTTTGCAAAACTACGTTTGTAACAAATTTGCAACTTTAACATAAACTTTTATGTTTTTACGTAAAATGTTTTGGTGTAAAATTTTTTCATCATTTTTAGAAGTATTCATAATAAATGTATCAACAGTCTACCATTTTACTAAAGATTTTGTTATTTTTAAATGCAATTTATGCATAAACAAACTTCCTAAACATTAAAGATTTTTCAGAAATAATTTTGTGCATCAAAATCTATCAACTCCACTAATTCTTTTTACATTTTCATCATATTTTTCTACAGCCACAACTTCCTTAATTAAAAGAATTATAATAATTCTGTTTTCTATATATATTTCATATGTTATAATGTATTTTTTTTCTTTGTTTCAGTATTTTACACACTACAAATTAGGAAAAGACAATATTGGTGAAGATTTAGTATATGCACAGAGTTTTTTACAATTTTTGGGATTTGCGTCTCAAGTTCCTAACTTAATATTTAATTGGTTAAACATTTTTATACAAATAGGGTAAGTTATATTTATCTTTGTTTTTCTTTTTTTTTTACTTTTTGTTATTTTATCAGTGATACATATTTGAGAGGTCATAATTTTAATGAAAAGACAGAACCTAGTACAGGACAACAAATAAACACGATACAATTTTTTGCAATTTATGTGTTTGAAAAAATTTAAATTGAAAAGATAATTCCATATTTAAGTCATACATACATTGCCTTCAACTTTAACCTTAAATATCTTCAAGATGGGTGTAGAATTTTGAAAATTACTAAACTATTAAAATTGCTTATATATGATGACCTGTCATTCATCTGTAGTACATTTTCTAATTAAATTACGAATAAAAAATATTTTTATTTATTTGAAATTTTAATTGAAATCTTAATAACAGTAGATTAGTATTAATAGAGATCTGTTGCCTAAGCTTGGCAATGTGTATAATTGCAGTTATTTACATTTTCCCAAAAACACAATATGGATTTATTCCCTTCTTTTTCGCAGCTATTCAATTGAATCAATTATTTAAACTGATAAGATTTTTGGGGATTAACAGATAACAATATTGACTTTATTATTTTATTCTATAAAGCTTCACTGATTTTATCACAAGAGCATATACAATTCAAAACGTCATGAATAGATTGCCATGACTGATAATACATATAATATCTTATTATTAAGGATGTTGCATTTATTGTATTCGAAACAATTGATTTTTATCTGTAATTAGGCTTCTAAATAGATCTCAAGAATACTTTAGAAAATATTTGTAACTTGAAGCATTTGAATATTGATTGATTATAAACATGTCGTCATGTACATTAAAAGAAATTAATGTTTTGCATATGGTTATTTTGCTATACTTAATATTGATAGGCAATTAAATTACAAAATTTTCTGTGTCTAAAAACATTGATGAGCAGGATTGGGTAATCATCCACTATTTGACAAGGATTAGGGATTGAATTCTCAAAAAAAAAAACTTAGTATTAGAGATTGGATTTTTAAAAGTACTATTTTGGGTTAGGGATTGAGGATTGAATTTTTAAAAATATTTTTTGGGATTAGGGATTGAATTTTTAAAAATTATTTTTGAGATTATTAGCGATAGAGGATTAGATTTTTTCAAAATGTTTTTTGGAATTAGAAATTGAATTCTTAAAATATCTTTTGTGACTAGAGATAAAGGATTAGATTTCTTTAAAAAAAATTTTTAGATTAGGAATTGTTAAAAATATTTTTGAGAAAGCGGTTATATTATATGAACTTAAGAGTGGAATTACTGGAAAAGCATTAGCGTTAAAGTATGGCATCACATTTTAGCGGTGCCATGATTAAGCAAAACCCATCTGGCATTCAAAAAACGACAAGCAGTTAAAAGAACGCTTACGCAGAAGCGCTGAATTAATGAAAATTGCTGAAATCTGCAAATTTTTTACTAACTAAACCGGAGTCATATTACCGAACTCACGTGAATTTGAATTACAGTATATTTATATGAACGCCTTTGACAATCCGGATTAGCATTAAATTCAGATCATTACTAATCCAAAAATTACCCAACCCTGTCAACGAGACAGTATATAACAGAGTTTTTCGCCATGAAACTGGTAACTTCTTGTTATCAAAATGTGTGGTTTGAGATACCATTTAATATATAGTATTATGATAACCCACTGTTCTATCAATTTGTTATTAGTATAAAAGCATAAAGCATATTCCAGGGATAATACATTGGCATTTTTAAATTATCTAATAAAAGGCTTGCAGGTCGACTCAGCCTGTGAAAATGAGTACCTGGGAAATCATTTCCTGGGGTAATAATAGGCAGTCGGTAAAGCTAGCCACTTTACCACCCTTGAGTACCGAACGGCTCGAGAAATAGCAGCCTACCTTGCTATACACCCCAATGGGCCTTCATGGCCTGTGAAAGGGGACTATTATTATTATAAAAGCATAAACACGACAGCACCAAGGTATCTACACTTGAACGTAATAATACTCTGTCCAACCATGTATAAATGCTTGACTCATACTGGTGTGCACTAAAAAATGTTAATTGGAAAATGCTATTGGTATTGTAGTCAACTTCATCTAATCAGTTTATTTATAGGCATATGGTCTACAGAATATACTACACTATTACATTTTTAAATATCTTTTTTTTTGCAGAGGTAATCTCACTACAAGAATTGTTTGGAGTATATCGATAGAAGTTATAGTTTTTATCCTAACTGTTGCCTTGGCTATGACTGATAGTCACGAATGGCCTGGATTATTTTTTTGGATAACAATGGTATCCATTGTTATACTTAACAGTAAGTTTATTGATGAATCTATCAGTGTAACAATAAATTAACCATAATTCAATAATTTTTTTAGTGGCCAATGGTATATACCAAAACACCATATTTGGCATGGCTGCCAAATTGCCTTTAAAATATACAGGGGCCGTTGTTCTTGGTTCAAATATTAGTGGCACCTTTACTGCCGTTGTACGGATATTATCAGACACATTTGCTTCCAATGCAAGAATGTCTGCAATTTATTATTTTATAACGGCACTGTTTGTCCTGTTACTGTGTTTTGATACTTATTTTGCCCTACCTTTAAATGTAAGTAATATTTATATAACTCAGGGGTTTTTTAGAGTACAGTCAGTCATGGAAATTTATTCAAACTCGCTACTACTTAAATATAACCTAGTTGCAGTCTAACATGCTTACTTTAATGACTTTGATGCTGTAAAGTATTGTATTGGTAGTTATATATGGTTACCAGATGAAATTTTAAATATCTTGGATAGGAGGAGAAGGGGGATTTCACCAAGTAAAAATTTTATATCTTGAAAAAAGCTGAACTTAGATATAGAGAATGCTACACAAATCAGGTGTAGAATTACTGATGGAACTCAAAAAAATAGAAATATACAGGGTGTCCTATTTAAAATGCAAAATTTGGCGAAGCTTCTGAAAAAACTAATATTTTGACAACACTGTCATCATCAGTTTTGAATCCAGTATATTACCTATCTAAATGTAGCGTTCCAAAACCCACTTTAATTATGTAAGCCGTTCCAGGGATACTTAAAGGTTTCCATACTTTTGTTCCACATTGTATAGTATGTATAGCTCAATTAATAACTCAAATCAACATCTCTTTGTGCCATCTCCTGTTGATACATATTCAAGTACTTCTGTGAGATATTTATTTTCCTGGACAAATCTTTAAATTGCTTCCGGATGCCTCTTAAGACACCTTGAAAATTAGTGTATCTAGTATATCAATTTATTTTTATTAGAAATAGTTTAATTTTAAATCTTAAATCATCATGTTGGTGATGACTAGCAAATGTGTTAAATTCACCGTGAAAGTTAGGTTATATTTCTTACCACTTTTCAGTTAAGAGTATTGACGAGACAAAACTCTCTAGATTAAACCTGACATTCAGTGCCATTAAGCTCAGAGCATGGGTATATGCGAGGGTACAGTTACAGCCTGATTTTAAAATGTATGATGGTGGCCAAAATAATGGAAACACCAACATCAACCTGGTTATCACTTTTCTGCAATTTTACCTACTGTAAATGATGGTTGACTGTAATTAAGTGATTTAAATGTCATACAAATTTCTACAATAAAGTACACTAAACACAGACGCAAATGTAATAAACTTTTAAAACCTTAATTAATTCAATTACATAAAAATCATTGGTGTTTGCATTTTTTTGGCCACCATCAGTAATTAGCTTACAGAAATTCGTCGAAGTATTCTAGACGTGAAATGTAAATAAATATAATCTTAATTCTCAATTAATTATTACACAGACACAATTATCGGGTGAATCTAAAGATAGGAAAATAATATAATACTAAAAAAAATTACAATTAATAAAATAAATAAATCTCTACACTCACAAATAAATGCAAATCAACAAAGGCAACAGGGATACACAAAAACAAGTGCATGATTTTGGTTTGATCTTGCATCAGCATTTTACTGAATTCTTCACATTTTGATTTAGAATGATTGTCATCTTACGTCTAAATACTATATTGTTAATAGGCGAGTGGACCCCGTCCATCAATTCATTTAAAACAGTACACATTCACTTTTAGACCTCTAAAATAATACAAAGTTTCAGTAAATAGTTTATATAAAAAATTACATAATGAAAAAAATTAAATTAAAAACATAAAATTTTCATAGCTTTTGAAAAATGCGGTATCGCATACGTCGTATCGCATTCTCCGCAGTATCAAAATGTAAAGACATACGCGATTAAATCTTTCAGGTTATTGGCATTGAGCTAGTATAAGATGGTTGCAAAAAACGTAATGTATGGTTTGATGCGTTCTTTGTTTGCGGCGTTTCCACTTGTGATTCGGAACACAACTTAACCGTATAAATAAAAAAATTAATTTTAATATTTAATTTTAAAAATCTCTTAAAGCAGTGATAAGTCGTTTTGATTTTGAAATACACAGAGTGTTGACAATAAATATCTACTAGTTTATTTATAAAACTCATTTTAGCCATTACTGTGAACAGGTTTTTCAAATGCAAAGTTGATCTGGTTATTTTTAAAGAAAAGTACAAATAATTTCGTGCCCAACCCTTGAAGAGATGTATGCGTATTAGCAAGGTTTGAAGATAATTAATAAACTACGAATTCAAATAACAAATCAACAACAATCCGATTTATTATTCTACACATAGCAATAATCTATTGTATTCATAACAAACAATTAACTCTGTAACGTTTTTCCTCTCTTGTACGGCGCTCGTAAGTTATCGGTCACTCTTAGCACCGCGTGTCTGCGTCTCTTGTATTGAGTCACCTCCTGGCTTATCGAGATACCGCTAAAATGTGTATTACAAAATCTACCTGCAAACAAGATCCCAAATTCTTCAGCAATTTACTATTTAAAAAATATTATTAAAAACACCTGATTTATTTACACAAAATTTACAAAAAACAAAAACAATGAAAATATAACCTAACAAACATGTGCGTAGACGGACAAATCAATAACAACGTAAAGTAAACAACAAGCCAATGCCACAACGCCGGTCGCATCTGGCAAATGTGCATTTTCAGCTAATCGCGTACAAGCTAGCTGTTACGACGTATACGGAGCGGGAAAATTACTCATTTAAATTTAAAACAATTTTTAGGAATTTTTTTATGCCTAAAACATAGCCAGAGCAAAATTATTTGCTGATATTCTGCTTTACTAGTAGGTGTTGACTGCAATAAAATAAAAAAAAGTAATTCCTGTAGCCTATTGCAAGCTTTGTAAATATAACCTCACATTTATATTAGTTATTTCTTTTTAAGGAATTATTTTAAACAGCACAAGGTTTCCATTTTCTCATTTCCCTCCCTTAAGTAGAACCTACAAACTTAATTTAAAACAGCAGCAATCATCTGAAAATCCAAAAACAATAACCTCAAATAGAATGATTTGTGATGGCATGAAAAAGATGTGTCTTTAATTTAAACTGAAAGTAATGCTTAAAGTAGAAATTGCATCAGGATAGCAGAAACCTTCAAACCAGCTCTGATTAAGCATGTAAAATTCTTAGTGATTATTTTTCATTGACAATTCAAAACAAAGTCCATTTGGCAATAGTGCCATTGTTAAGATAAGTTTATAGCTTTGCATATGTCTGTTTGCGGGAGATACGTTAACAGACAAGTATAATCATGATATTTACAGCTACACCTTATTTTATGCACGTTTAGAGTTGTTACTTTATAATTTTTTGTTATAATATAACCTCTTACATAACAGCATTCTACATCAATAGAGTAATTCTGATGCAAAGGTTGAAACATATGAACCTAGCTTAATGAGAGTTGGCAATCTGGGATTATACCGGGACCTGCAACAAAAAATAACAGGTGTTTTTTTAAATTTGACGTGAAAGTTGACTGTGAAACTTGTGATTGTGAACATACAGCAAACGATACCTAACCTTATTTTTGTAATTTTATGTTAAATCGTTATCTGTCATCTATTTGTTACAAATTGCAAAACTACAAAAGTAAGGTTAGGTATGTTCATAATGCACATTTCACAGCCGACTTGAATGTCAAATTGAGAAAAACACCTATTATTAATATTAACTTTGCAAGCTAAATCATGGCTTACTGTACACTAAAAAAAGGTACAAATATAATATTATGTTCTAAACATTTTTTTTATTTTTACTTTTAGAGATTTTATAGGCATCATGAATTAAAAGAGAAAAAAGAAGCTTTAATTAGAAAAAACCAAAACATGGGTATAAAAGAACGAATACCATATTTTTATATATTCAGAACAGCACTGCCACAGCTGATCAATATATTTTTAGTGTTCTTCGTTACATTGTCCATTTTCCCAGCAGTGCAAGCTAGTACGATTCTATTACATTTTATGTATACGTTTTTATAAACGAAATATTTTATTTGTAGAAGTGATAGCTTCTGATCCAAACTTTTTCCTCGGAGAGAAATATTACACTTCGGTCACGTGCTTCCTTACATTCAATATGTCTGCAATGATTGGAAGTTATTTAACAGCATTTTTAACTTGGGTAAGGATAATTGTCAAAGACGTACAAGGTGTCTTGAAATTCCAATAAAACATCACCACTCAGCATATTAACATATCTTTAGCTTCAAATTAAATTAATTTTTTGATTGTGACAAAGTTTTTTTTAGGTATTTCTCATTTTAGTGTCGACAAAATATGTATAATAGAGGAAACACTTTGTATTTTGTTGTGATGATTTTTGATGTAACACTGTTATCACTTGCACTAGAGGTGTTTATGTTTATTCAATCTGAGCAACAGAGGGCATTGCATTCAAAAACTTATGATAATAATTATTAATTCATCAATTCTTTAAATACGAATAATAACTTTTAAATTTATTAGATTTTAGTATTTAATTTTTTTTAAAAAACAGTAAAACGCGATTGTTTGCTAACAAAGGAATGAATGAATGATCATACAGTAAAGATAGTAACAGGTCAATTTTAGGACCTTAGCAAACATTAAGCACAAAATGGTAAAAGTCTTACTTACCACCCTTATAGCTTAATATATTAAATATTACAGCGACTGGCAACTTTAGAACCTTGTTTCATATAATCCCCTATGTTTTTCGTCAACATTAAAGAAGTCCGAACCTTTTGGTAATTGCCAATTATACTGTGTGAGCAACGGAATTTTGATTCAGAGAAGGCCTTGGAAATTTTAGGTTACATCTGATATTAATTTTAAGTAGGCAGTAGAACTACTACAGATCATTGAGAACTACTCTCAGTCACTAACTGACAGACCTACTTTAAATTTAAACCTACTTAATTAATTTTTCTACCATTTCTCAGATAAATTTCTACCATATTTCTCTTTTGTACTTTAAATATGAATGCCATTATTAAAAACTGATTTTTTCTTTTTTTTTTCAAAAACAATTAATCTGGCAGCTCTCTTCAAAAAGTGACAGTTTAAATAAACTAATTAATACGATTCAAAATTTCACATGACCGATATGTCTATACGTTATTTAGGTAAGTTTACATTCATGTCATTACTAAATTATGATGTCAGACTATGCGCTGTTGCCATATTGAATTGGATATTTCTTGTTTGATCCAACACCTTTGCTGCATATTTTCAGTGTACGTTTTTAAAAGAATTATTCTCTTATGAACAATATGACTTTGTTCATCCCCATCCATCCCCCCACCATCCCTTGTCTTGGATGGTCATTCTTATAGTATACTAATTCAATTTGTCGTAAGGCAATGGATAAATAAACTTCTACTTCCTTCATACATGAACTTGGATTTCAAGTTTTTTGCTAAAATATTAAGTGATACATGTTCTCCTGTATCCAAATGTGGTATATCAATTGAAGAGCACAGCCACACACATAACGTCAGGTACTTACTGTTCTTATATATGTATTTCATAAATTTCATTGCTAATATTTGTCTCTACAAAGGATCAATCTCTGTAGTTTGTTTTCGATTTCGTTTCCTCTTTAGACTGGAAACTTCTTCCACAGATGAAATGTTGGAAACAGTCTTAAGATATATTCTCAGTGCTTGAGAAACTCTAGAATTCTATTCAGTTAATGCAATTGTAAATACAAAATAGGTAACAAACTATTGTAAACCGAACTTGGAAAACACAAGAAATAAATTTGACAAACAGCGTGTTGCTTACACAGGTGTACCAACCTCCTTTTCTGTTGAAATAAATGTGTATTTTCTCATTAAATTAACAAATTATGTTTTGGTTTAAAAATCTATTTGTATTTATTCTATAAATAAATGTATTACTAAATGTATGAAAATTAAATTTTATTATTTTCGATAAAGCAAATAATCTTTCTTCATAAAATTCAATTTTGAAAGTTATTATTTGCACTGTTGGTTGTACTCTTACGTCACTACTTTTATATCTATGACGTGAACGTAAACTTAGACTAAACGGTGTATATCTCTTTCTTTCAAGGCCAACTCTGAATTAAAATTCTGTTGCTCACACATCAATATTTAATTCATTTAAGAAAAGCATGTATAATATGAAACTTTATTAGCACTTCAAGACCATCATATTTTCTGTGTTTATTATTCACTTTATTAACATTAATACACTTTTAGCCGAATCCCAGATTCTTATGGATTCCATGTTCATTGAGAGTCTTATTCATACCACTTTTCCTATTATCAAATTACCACAATGATGCAAAAGCCCTTCATCTTAGAACATTGCCGATCTTGATAAACAATGATTGGGCCTATTGGATCATTGCTATCGCTATGGGTCTAACAAGTGGATATTTTAGCTCACTTGGAATGATGTATGCACCAAAGTAAGTTAGGATTTTTAGCTTTTTCATAAATATTTAATAATTGTTTAAATTTCTGTCTCGTTTAGGACTGTAGAACCACGATATTCTGTGACAGCAGGAATGTTTGCAGCAGCCGCATTGATAACAGGTATATTTAGTGGAGTGTTGTTCTCTTTCATTTGGCCATGGTTTATAGAACATGTGGGCATCTAACAAAAGTGTCTAGTGTATGATACAGAAGAAGCTTCTTTTCAAATACGATTCTAACAAATAGTATTTTACAATATACCGTTTAGCGTTATTATAAAAATATGATAATAAAATCAGGGAAGTTTCGTGTATCATACATTAGTACAATCATTTAAAGAGACTGACATCATTTAAATCGAAGATCGCATTGTTTTTAATGTAGTAGATGAAAATAAAACAGATTATGGTGTAAAAATAAAATGTTATACATACATTGTTCTTCCAGAAAAGAAGGAATGCGATTTTTTTATTACTTATTAGATGTATATATGTATACATAATATTAATGCAGATTTAAAAGAATAATAATATTAAATAACAATAAACTGACCGTTCTCATAACTTGCATGATAAAAGCGCTGCTGGAATAAATAACACTGCCAATATATCAAACTGTTTTATGTTATGTGAAAAGGTTGTTGATTTTAGTCTGTGCTTTTTTTAAATTTTTATATTATGGTGAAAAATTGAACTGTATTTATTTTTGTTAAAAATGTTAAAAAGCAATTGACAAAAGATTAGGCGAGTTTTCATATTAACCAGTCCTAAAAATGCAATGACAAAATGATTATTCAATATGACCACCTTCGGTAATGCAACTCATTCATAACCTCTATTTATTTATCCTTGGTATTAGTTTAGTTCTGTCCAATTTCTAGGTCAGAAAATAAATAAATAATCCAAATTTTATTTTGTACAAAACAACAGACCATGAATACTAAATAAGTTATTCGACATAATTAAACATAGGAACTTTTGTGTCATTTAGAGATGGATTTAAAACCTAATATAAAAAATCCGCGATATAATAATAAAATAAATGGTAATTTCTGACAGTATACTTGCACATTATTATACTGTGATATGGTTTCATTTATAAACTGAAACATTTTTGGAAGAAAACCTACACACACCCGTCAGTCGGGCGGTGACATCATGATGCCAAGAATCCTTGTCTACTCATAACCTCAATTTTGTTTATCTGTGGTGTTTGTCATTTACGTGCCATTTCTAGGCCTGGGAATAAATATTTCAAATTTCGTCTTCTACAAGCCAACAGAAATCATGAATAGTACACGAAGTTGTTAGACATAACCTTACTTTTCTGTGATCAAAACTTAAAATGAAGCTACTAGCATTTTTGATTTATACGCACTAATATTGCCCTGGCACCGAGCAAGTTCTGAAATAGTGCAAATTAGCACGAACACCGAACATATAAAAAAGAACTATAAATCGAGCGTGCGTGTCAGTACACAAAACAACCTAACCTCAACTCTATGAAACAGTACGTGCTCTGAGTTGTTTTTCTTGGCACATTGTATTTGTTCGATTACATTATATTTAGTTTTTGCTAATCCATTTTTTAAATGCGCATGAAACAATGCCAGAAACTTCTAAACAACCGATTTTAACATAAAATCAGCTGATGCACTAGCCACAGCACGAGCTCTTCGACCTCGTGCTAAAAAACTTGCACGAGTGCATATTTCGTGCATCAGTTGCCGCTAAATCGAACACGGCACTGAGTTGGTGTGAACCGAAAAGCATAAATGGAACGGTTGCTTGGCATAAGTTTTAGTGCGTGCAGCATCGGTGCATATAAATCGAAACACTATTGGCCGGTTTCACAAAGCTTGATTAAGTTCTGATTAACTTAATTGTCATTAAATTTGAAATTCAGGTATTTCATTGGCTGAGATTTAACAGACCTTGAATTTTATCCAATTATATTTCTAGATTTCAAATTTAATCACAATTAAGTTAAATCAGAGTTTAATCAAGCTTTGTGAAACCGGCCATAAAGTTTAAGTAAGACAAAACTGGTATTCACAACCACTAACATTAGTGGTGACATTACTACTTGCTGCAATCCAACACTAAAATAATATCTGTATTATTTTATTCAATAAACTCTCTGGGTGGCTCGGACACACTGAAAGAATGATCGAAGGAAGATAACATAACCGGAATACAAGATAAAGCAAGGGAGAGAAAGGAAGCGATGGTATGAAGCCGTTAAAGCAGATTTGGAAGAAAAGAATATAAGAGATTGGAAAAAAATCTGTGTTTTGCCAACCCTGAATAAAACCTTCACAAGTAACAAAGTAATGAAAGGTAGCGTTTCTGAATTAAAACTTTAACTGTGGTATTTAGAGTTACGACACAGATGTCAAAATCTATCCATATCTAGGCCAAAACTAAGAGTGAAACAGAGATACTTTTTTGTCTCTTTTTTTTACTTTAGTGACAAAATTCAGCAGCTGTCGGTTATAAATTTTAGATTAGGCTTTATTTTATGTTTACTTTTATGCGTGTTAAAGTTTTTAATGTGCACATTATCATCTATTTAATAATTGTTTATAAAAAAAATTTAAAACTACTACAGAACTCACTTCATATTTAGGAACTCTGTATTGTTAAGAGTTGAATCATGCATGTCAAATTTTCCTACATTTGATATTTTGAAAATATTTATTAAATGGTTGGTAATCATGAAAATTGGTTTAATAAATTAAACTGTCAGTATGACAATTACCTAAGAGTAGCTCTTCAACAACTTGCATTTAGTTGCCTTCCAAGATTTCCAATAAATCTTAACGAAAAAGCAAGGTATATAAATCTGAAATTGGGTACGATTAATACTTTATTAAACGCTGCCGTAAATTATTAAATATGAATTGATAAACTATAGTAGTATTGAAAATTCTCTATAAACAGTAAATGGGTGAATATCTGCTATTTTATTTTAGTGTGTCTCTGCAAATATTTAATGAACTATAATTTATATTATAAATATAAAAGATTCGTAAGGTAGCAATAATTTTGTACTATTAGGCATGTTGGAATTTAAGAGGAAAAGTATTTACAATTTTCTAGCAAAAATATTTGAATGCTGAAAACGTCTCTACCCTGGCAAGTTGTTTTACCCGATTTATGTATAAAAGTTTGATTTATTTGTTAACTACCCACTTTCCAGTATTCAATCGTTGGTATTATTAAACCAGAAAGTTTCTTAGTATCACTAGAAGGTAAGAAATAGTGAAGATTAATACAAAGTTAAATTATTGAAATTTTCTTCATTGCCCATAAATTTAGTGTCTCCTACCCCGCTTTTTTATATCTCTGATCAAATTGTCACTACCCTGGTTCTTGCGCAACCCACTTATCACCATGAAACTCTGAAAATACGTAATAATTACTGGCCCACTTTAAATTAGTGTGAAAATAGGAATTACGTTTTAGATAATAAAACACACAAACTTATTCTTATATTTTTTGTTGGTCACAAAAATGGGTAGCCAGTACACAAATAGCAGATATTCACCCAAATAAATGATAATGTGCACATTAAAAACTTTTACATGCATAAAAATAAATACCCTACCAACAAGGACGAGATCAAGGAAGCATTCTCAAATACCACAATCAAGTAACTAATCACGAAAACAACCTGATAGAGCGGTTACATAACAACGGTCCTAACATAAGAAGACCCTCAAGACCTAATAGAACGATGAAATAGTAGTCAATAAGTAGAAGCGTTAGTGAATTCCCTTACATATACATATCTTATACTTTTACCGCATTTACTTAATAGTCCTCTGGAAGTAGATTGTGAATATGTGAATAAATTATACAAAAGAAATAAACATGACATAAAGCATAACCTAAAATTTATAACTGACAGCTGCTGAATTTTATCACTAAAGTAAAAAGAGACAAAAAATATCTCTATTTCAGACAGCTTAGTTTTGGCCTAGAAGATTATAGAAATCAATAATCGAAACTCGATTAAAAAAACTAATCGAAACTCAATTAAAAAAAACTAATCGATTATTTAAAAAAAAATCGGAGGCCCGATTAATCGATTATTATGCTCTGCCCTACTTATAGGGCAGCACTATTATCAATTTTTATATCTGTATATTAAAATTTGCTGTTACTGGATATTTTAAGGGCCCCCTTTAGGTTTTAAAGATCATTTATCAAATAATTGGACCTTTAATTATTTTTTAAAAATAATGGATTAATCAGTTGATGGATTATTTAAAAAAATAATCAAAGGGCTGGATTATTATGAACAGCCCTAGTGCTAACTCTAAAATAAAAGTTAAAGTTGTCATTCAGGAACTTTAACCTTCAATGAAATCTCATTTAAAAATATTGAGGGTTCCAGAGACATGCATGCTCCAAATGAAGGAATTTGTATTTTTGCAAATGTAATCTCTGTTATGTTAACTAGCAGATTTTCTAATGCCATACGATCAAATAAAAATTTCTTTGCACATTTGATAGTGTCTCCATATACGATCATAGTTGGCAGAGGACATGTTACCAACCTTGGTCATGGCCTGCTCTAATATCTTTTTTTTCCTTAATTATATGGTATTTGTCTATTTGATATGTATTGAAATAAACCAGGTGTACACCATTCCACCCATCTGATAAGTTGACCAATCATCTTTTTTTGGAATTAACTGAACTTTGGTAACATGACAACTCGCCTATTTTTTTTTTCTGTATAAACTGATTATAGTTATTTGTAAATAGATAAGGTATATGTACAGTATGAATTAATGTATGTGTTTGTTTCTTCGTTCTTTGAACACTCAAATGTTGGATTTTTAATAAAAGTACTGCCCATTTTGACACGTTAGAAAATTTCAGTAATTGTGTCCTTTAACTTAAATATTTTAAAATGTGCATCTATTAAATAAAAACATTATTGATTCACATTTAATTCTTTAAAAGGATAGTCCATATATTTTATTATAAAATTTAGAATAGGCTACCACGCTCTTCAAATACTTGTAATTAGTAGTGCCAGCATCCTTAGCCGATGAAGAAATATTAATATGGTTTAATTGATTACTTGAATTGAAGGCGTAAGCACCATTCTCGACTAAAACAGAGGGAATACTGATGATGCCAAATTCTAAGTCGCATTCTTTTATTAGTTTTTTTTGCAATCTTTGGCCTTATGTCTTGAAGTAGTGCAATTAAAAAATTTATTCACTCTCAAGCACCATGATTATGATATTCGTGACCTTCGGGTATCTTAAAATAAAATTTTTTATTCTGATTCAAAAGACTTTCTTCTGGTAGCATCGACGAGAATTCAGCATATAAGAAAATTAAATAAAATAGTTTTTAATTAAAGGTGCATGTTTTGCAATGTATCAATGAGTGTTTAAAACAAATATATTATGCTTATATTAGTTGCCTAAATTGCCGGCAAATATACCTTCACCCTAAAGTGCATTTAAAGATGAGAATAGCCTATTCTTAGTTGCATAATACGAAAATGGATTTTCCCGTTTCAGTCACATATTGATAACTAACACATTTGAAAATATTTCGACACACAATACACCTGTTTCACATATGCCTTTACTTTTTATAACATATTGCTATGTATAATCAAAGCGTGTAGGGCTGGTGTGCTCTGTCATGTTAAGGAAGTGATGGTGCATCTTTTTTATAAAAATAGTGACAAAAATTTTTTAAGATTTAAAAGATTTTTGCCAATGATGTCTTGTGAAATTCATGCAAATTAATCTCTCTTATAGAAAGGAAGTTTCTACTTCATGAACATTAACTAGAATTTTATCACAAACCAGCATTGGTAAATTGTTATCTTTATTTTTTTCTTTGCTGCTATTTATGCGGGCTACAATTTGATATCTTTTGTATATATTTAAGAGTTGACGAAGTAGATACTTACCTTGTTAGCACAACAGTATAAGAATTTTATTGCACTTATTACAAACATAATCTTTGTATGTTTTAAAAGATCACATGGATCTTAATATTAAAATTATAGACTGAGAAAATCTACAATGTAGATATGTATAAATGTATTTCAAAATTATTTGTGTATAAAATTATTATATTAAAAAAAATAACTACTTTTCTGTTTAATTACGCAGAAGTGCAAAAACTTTTGCTCTGAGACATCTCAGGTAATCCTTAATTTCAATTAATTATAACTAATTTAAACTGCATCGCTTGTATTAGTTTATAATAAAATTGTGTGAACTTTTATTTTTCTTTGTCTGCATATATACAGTCAGATTCAAAAGATAAAACAATCAGAGTAATCTAGGAATGAAAATCAGTCTGTTTGACTGATACATACATCAGATCATGGCATACTTTAACAGCGACACTGTAATTTTACTACACTACTTTTTATTTATGCAAATTCTGTTAGATACAGATGAATTAGAGAATAATTAATAACTCATTAAGCTAAGAAAATGTATATTTAGTAGAACACTGGTCCAGTAAGATTTGCACAAGTATCTATGATCTAATACACCTCGAAAAAAAATTAATACTGACAGATCTAATACTTCTTGAAAACATGGGTAAAATTACAGCGTTGCCTTTTTACAGCTCCTGCCTGGTATACCAAAGTTTGCCATGATCAGATATCCTATTAAGCAAATGTAAAAAGTAACTGTCATTATTGCTTTCTTTATTGCATCACGCTGATAAATATAGCTGGCATTGTATAGCAACAAACATCAATATGCGGTAGATGATCATGCAGGCAACCAATGAGACGCATGCTTTAGTTGTAACATAACCTTTCATATGACAATTGGAACCTATCGCATAATTAGTTTTAATAAAAGACTCTGCTAGAATGCAAGTCAAATTTTACGCGTCCCAATAATCAACAACGATTTCGTAATAATAATTAATTTACAACATGCACTATTTGTAACTCTGATGAAGTTTATTTTGACTCTCACTGTACATACAATAATGAGAACTGGTTGTTTGTAAATTCATCGTTTTCCTTCTTGATTATTAAATTTATAGTAAGAATCGTACATAGAAAGAGCTGTTAAAGTTGTGAATATGCCCTTAAATAATAAATTTTAAAACTAGTTACCACTTCCTCCTCATCAATGTATATAGTTTCATCTTTCTCTTCGTATTGGAACAATATTTATATACCTACCTTCAAGGTTACAAAGAAATTTCTAAAAAAGAATTTCGACCAAATAATAACTTAGGTATTAATATTCTTGTAATGAAAAGCTTTAAAAAAATTCATACATTTTTACCCCACGTTATTATACTACTACTACTCGGCAGCAAAATATTTTGCGCTGGTAGGTCTGTTTATTTTATTTGTTAAAATCTGAAAGTCAGAAGCAGTTACGTTTAAAAAAAGTTAAAAATAAGGTTGTTTGCTGTGTGCTTTAGAAGTTTGATTCAGTTGAATATTTATGCTATTTGATACTTACATTATTTCTTCCTTTAACTGTTTTTGATTTAATATTCATAGATACACATACATGCGGTGAGATTAATTCGTAATTTTTAATACAACATGTAATTTAAATTATTTGATGTTGAAAAAGAAATATAATTCCGAGCGTAGCGAAGGTACTATCATTTCAGAAATGGCTCATGACATTTGATCAAATTTTCTATCATGATTGATAATAACCGTTTCAAGGCCTAAAATGCATGTTACACTCTGATACTTTAGTTTTAGAGTTATTTAAGTTGAAAGTTGTTAGCCTTCCCATATAGTACAAGTAAACAATGACAGATGTCCCTTTAATTCTGAGAAAAAACAAGGGAATAGTTTATAATCTCAATGTTACTAGCTATAGATTTCCTTTAACGCAACATCAGCATTATAATTAATTATTTGATGAACAGTCCCCTAGATGTATCGAGTGTTTTTTTAAATTTGACGTCGAAGGCGGCTATGGGTAGTTGATTGTGAACGGATCTTGATCGTATTAGAGTTCACGTAGTTTCGAAACATCACAATGACTCATCAAGATCTGCGCGAACGTCACCTGCGAATACAGTGGCGGCGCGTATGTTGTTCATTAAAAGGGGTTAAAAATATGTGCACATAAAATGTTATGAAAATCTCAAAGTACACTTTATAATCTTTAAATAACCACTTTCAATTGAAGGGGTTGGAGCTTAAATCAACTCACCTAAGTAGCAAAAAGATAATTGTGAGATATAAGCACACGCAACAAGACAGAATGGAAATATACCGACGCTACTGCATTAAGAAAGATATGCGCGTGCGACGGAATTTCGAACGCTCATACGTATTTCGGTTTCTGCGCATTGTGCTGTTTCGAAACCTTTTCACCTATAATAAATGTCATTGTCAAAACGTTCAAATCCAACCTCTATCCAATTTTCAATTAAAATTACAAAAGTGAGGTTAGATGTCATTTTCTGGTTTATTCACAATCGACTATTCACAGCCTACGTTGACGTCAAATTTAAAAAAACACTAGATATGTTGCCACAGTAAAAGTTACACTTACTAAAGGTGTTATGATAAATTTAAAACACTGAAGTATTGAGCGCCAGGGGTTTTCGTCGGTAAAGCTTCACAAAAACAGGCATTTTTACGTAAATGCAGCCAACTTTTCATTCTAACCTCAAAATAGCAAATTGCGATAACAATAACTTCTGATTCTGTTCTTTGAGTTATTCTCAACATCTTAATACGAGGGTGGTTTGATAAGTCAGTGACTTTTTGAATAAAAGATATTTATTTCGGCAAATAAGCGTTTTATTTCTCAACATAGTCTCCTTTTAGATCGATACATTTAGTCCAGCGTTTTTCCAATTTTTTTATTCCTTCCAAATAATAGGTTTTCTCAAGGCCCTCAAAACAGGTGTTTGTTTCAGTGATGACCTCTTCATTCGACCCAAATCTCTTACCGCCCAGCCATTTCTTCAGGTTTGGAAACAGGAACTAGTCACAGGGGGCTAAATCTGGAGAATATGCTGGATGGGGTAGCAGTTCGTAGCCCAATTTATGGATCTTTGTCATGGTGACTACACACGTGTGCACCCGTGCATTGTCTTGATGGAACAGTACTTTTTCCTTCGCCAAATGCGGTCGTTTCTACTTCAAAGTGGTCAAACGGTTGCGCTTATGGTCGAGTGAGTGTTTTTCATTTCCAAATATTCATGTAAAATGTGATGTACCCGCTCAGTTGAGATGCCTACAGCATCAGCCACCTCACGCACTTTCATTCTCCGATCGTCCAATATCATTCCATGGATTTTTTAGACAATTTCTGGCATGACGACCTCTTTTGGGCGACCTGAACGTTCGGCGTCACTTGTCCTGTTACGACCACAACGGAACTCAGTACACCACTTCTTAACCATTGAAATTGATGGTGCAGAGTCCCCATAGTATTTATCAAGCTTTTCCTTGGTTTCGGTGATGGTTTTTTACACAATAAACAATGCTTAATCAGCACACGAAATTCACTTTTTTCCATTTTCGTTAAAATTCACGAGGTTGTTTGCTTTCAATGTCTGTCAAACACAAACTAAATGGCGCAGCCTTCTCAAAATTTTGCAGTAGTCTATTCGTAGATGGCAGTTGACGGGAGCAGTGTTGCATTTAAAGGTACTGCACGGGAAATTAAAAAAGTCACTGACTTGTCAAATCACCCTCGTATCATCAGTTCACCTGAGTGCATAGGGGACTAAATATCAAATAATTAATAAATTTTTTTGCCTACCTTGAATAAAAAGTGATTTATTAATATCCTTTCCTGAGGGCATAAATGGTTTATTTTCTGCTGCAACTTATCAAACAGAAACCGGCTCCAAATGTCAACTTTCTGCCCTTTAGACAAAATACTATTGTGTAGACATTATTATCTCAAAAAAAGTCTTAATGAAGTTAGTCACTCTGATACTTTAGAGTTATTTAAGCCGAGTCTAAGTTGCCAGATTTTCCGCAACGCTGCGCTCGGAAAACTGTTTAGATCTAAGCTGAACACAATTAATTTAATTTAGTGACAATGCTTCTTACGTAATTTAAATTTAAGATAGTTATAATCGTTTTTAGTAAACACTTTTCTTTTTGAGCCTATTTATGTATAAGATTGAAGCTGTAACTGACTGTATGTAATATGGTTGTGCACGTCATACTACCTTTATTTATTCATTGATTTGTAGTACAATAGTAACATACGTTGAGAGACTTGTGAGAACACTTACTAGTAAATATAATTAATGAAATTGTTGTGTTTCTATTGAGTTTTATATATTTAAGGGAGTTTTTATGTGACAATATAGTTTCAACTTTGTAAGCCACTCATGTCATCGTACTTGGGTATATAATATTTTTAAATTGACAGAATAATTGCAAAGAATACTTTTGTACTAATTTTCTATTGTTCATTGTTTGTATAAAACTGAACAATTTAACAAGAGTAATTATTCGTATCACCAGAGAAGTAATTAAATCTTGTCATAATTTAATACACTATTGATGTTAAAGAATTGAGAAAGATCAACAACAAAAGTTAAATGGCTACCAAGATGAATGTTGGTACTCAATTGAAATTCTGTTAAATGCAACTGATGATGTGAGTGGATTCCTAAGCTGAAAACTACTTTATATACATTTCTATTTAATATTGTAATCTTTTTAGGAGATTTTTATTGCATAAATCATGCATATGTTAAACGTAATACAATTAATTAGTTTTATTTTTGTTTGTTTATTTTATATTCTTTTGTGAATTTTCTTTTATTTGGTTTTGTCATTTTCTTATATTAAGAAATATATACTAATAACAATTATTTTGTGTTTTACAAATTACATATTCTATTTATGATGAAAATTCGTTTAATTTCAATATTTAGCTCTTAAAGCTTGGTTTAATTAGTTTAAACCACGGATGATTCATTAAGAATTATTATTTCGTGTTATTTGATTTGTTAGTGGTAAAAGGATTAGAAGATTTGGACCCGTTAGAAAATGTTGAACCATTGTGGCAGAGGGAAATGATTTCATTGATTTTGGACAACGTTTGGGGCCCCAAATATTAGAAATTTGGGGAATATATTCAACGATTAGAAACCATCTCAAGTAAAGGTAAGTCGCTTTGATGAGGTTTCCATAGTTATATTTTGAATCCTTTTATAAACTCGCATTTTATTATTGCTAATACAGTCCAGTTAATGTCGTCGAAGGTACAGGTTTCATTTTGTATGGTTTATAATTTGAATGTCATAATGATGACAAAAATAACAATGACAATAATTGTAAATGATAAGTTACAGCGAGGGTTAAGTAACAGGCAGGTGGCCATTACCCCAAAGGGGTGCATGAGTATATTTCTAATCCTAAAAGAGAGGCATTTTTAAAAAAAATTATTATGGCTATGTATAAGCTACAATCTTCAAGTTTTCACAGGTTATACTTGAAACGATTCTAAAGGTAATGAAATATATAAATTACCGGTGTTTCATCCAGGAGGGGAGGGGGAGTAAGACAACATTCCAGGGGGAAAAGTTTTCCGAAAAATAATTATTAAAGAAACCTTGATTGTGAGTAATCTCTTAGATACATATATGCCACCTGAGACTTTTTTGTAGAGTTTATTGAGACCTACAATTCGTTCGCTTACAGTTTACCTTTATCTGTTATCGTTTTTGCAGCGTAAGGCATTTTGTGTTTGTTTTGTCAATTTTATTGCTTATTTCTTTTACATTTTGCTTATTATTCGACTCACTCGAAAGACTTTTTGAACAATCTTTATATAAGGAAACATTCTCCAAGAGACAAGCTATCACATGGTGAAAACAGCATTAAAATCTATTCAGTGATTCTCGAAATTCAAGTTAATTGTAAGTATTTGAGTGCTCGAACACCTACGGATGATGCAGGGTATGTGGTATGCACGCAGATTGCCGGCGGCGGTGTTACCAACAGCTCAACTTTTGTAAATCGATCTTTTTTCTTACTACATTGATAGCTGAAGCGACCAGAGACGGGTCCGTTGATTTTCCAACGGGAGTTATGCTAGTAAAGTAGAATAAATTGGAAAAGTCAAATATTTATCAACAACCTTCAGAAAAGTCCGGATTTTATTTTAAAATATTAACAGGACATAAACATTCCAAGCATTTTGCTAAGTGTGTTTGGACGGACGAACGCATCAAACAAAATCGAACGCGTCCATTCCCCTATAGTCCCTTAGTACCGACAACCTTTGATCTCGCTGACTGGATCAAAATTGGTTTACAACATAAAACCCTAAGTAAGATTTGTCAGTGGTAAATCTTCAGAATTCGGAATGTCACTTTAGAGTTCGCTCACCTTCATAACAGATTTGAATTTAAATTAAGGTAAGTTTAATTACCGACTTTGATAGCGTTTGAAATAAAAGCTTTAATTTAATTTTAGGTTTAAAATGATTCGATGATAGAGAATTCGTTAATATGTCCAACATTCTTTAGTATTTTTAACATCTTTATAAAGGTGGAACATGTTTTCAGAAATGTTTCATATGTTTAGATTACCCATGAATATATTAAAAAAGCTAAATTAAAGATTTTACAATTCCTTACTTACTCTTACTTGCTTGCTTGCTTACTTACTTACTTACTTACTTACTTACTTACTTACTTACTTACTTACTTACTTACTTACTTACTTACTTACTTTACAATTACGCCGAAAACTGGCAGAAGGCCGCATAAAGATGTCGAATCGAGGAGGTTGTGATTAAATCGTTTTGTTTCAGAGTTAATCGGTAACATATTTTGCACATTTTATCAAAGAGACCAGTAAAATTAGAGACTATGGAGGGGGGACCGTTGGTAGAAATAAATGTTGGAAAGCGGGGAGATCGTTTTGATCGCTTTATTTGATGTCAAATAGAGATATCTTAGATTTACACGGTCCGTCAACGCGAGCTTTCATGAGGGCATCAAAAAATCACGAAATTTTCGGACTTTTTCAGTTCTTTCGCTTATAACTCCAAAACGGTGCTTCTTAACGAAAACTTCGCTATTACAAGAATTAAAGACTAAGGGCTGTATTACGAGCCACGATTAAAGGTGTCTCTAACTAAAGTTTTGTTTAAAATCAACAAGAATAAAGATAGCTGTATATAATTTTAATAGGTGTAGTCCAGTCTAATTTAGAACAAATTTTCATGAATAGCGGAAAGTTGAGGAAAGTCTGTGGATTTTTGCATAAGCCTTCCTGGAGGGCTGATAAATAACCCCCTAAAAGTCACCGTCTGTAGGTGGCGAGCTGGAGGAGATAATGACGGTAAACCATGCCCCCTAACGGTTTTTGTCGTTTTTCTCGGAAATTATTAGGTTTAGATGAAGGAGGTTAGGTAAATTAAAGTTTATTTAAATGCCTACCAGAAATGCCCAAATGTTTTTTCGTACCTCGCCTTCTTTTTGTGTTACCGAAGAAAGAAGATATGTCATACATAAATGAGTAATAAAAATATTAGATTAACTTTTGACTGTCTAGTCCAAACTTAAGAACGTGAAAATATGATGAAAAACACAATTATTCTAACCTGAAATTTCATTCAAATTTACTTTTTTATTAGTAAAAATAAGATAATATTACTATGTGAACACTAAAAAAATACAGAAATTCCTCTAGAATATAAATAAATTATACGCTTCTAGAGTAGTGAAAAAGTGACAACGTTGCTAAAAATTGGCACCAGTATTTCGTTTGTTGTTCTGATGAAAACAGATTAATGCACTAAATGACGTTCACTCAAGTTTTGAGGTTATCTTTACAAATATAATTATGTATATAAAACGATGGATGAAACACTATTCAGATTCATTTAAAAAGTAGCAGTAAAAAATTTCCGAATTATGTATCCTTTTTATTTAATACAACTGATTTTGTTTTCGAGATGTAAATTACGAGCGGCCATGTGTGAGCGGTGCTGCATGTAGCTATATAAAGCATTTAAGTTTCCCGCTCGTTTGTCGCAATCAACGTTGTTACTTTGCGAGCTATATCAAGCGTTCAATAGACAAATTCTTCGTATTAGTTTTTTTTGTCAAAAGTATCTTTCTAACAAATTTGTAACTTTAACGGTGTAATCTTACAACGTTTTTATGTGAAATGTTTTCGTCTCAGTTTTTTTATCATTCTTTATAAAATTATTATCATAAATGTATCAACAACTTACCCTTTTGCATAAGATCGCGTGTTATTTTCAAATGCAATTTATGCATAAACAAACTTCCTAAACATTAAAGATTTTTCAGAAAATAATTTTGTCCACTAAAATATATCAACTGCACTAATTTCTTTTGAATTTTCATCATTTTTTTCTACCGCCACAACCTCCTTAAGACAGTACAATGGCATCAAAAATTATCTTAATGAAATAACGTAACTGTTTTTGTCGCTGGCTCTCCGTCTATCAGTGCATTAATAAAATTGCATCTTTACATATTGAATAAATCTGCGTTGTTCATCATCGTAGATGATGAAAAGTAGCGACTTTAGTGTACTCAAAAATACTTCGCATAAAACGCAGCTTATTATATTTATTTTTGTATTTTGCTGAATTTGCTAAAGTGCGTCTGAAATAAGCTGTCGCAAAGACGTAAAAAACCATAAGCGATGCTATTGGTCGGCGCGCACGTGTTCTCTTTAACGCTTAAGCTACGTTACCTACATGCGGAAACACGTGTACGCAATCAGTTCTCGTTAACGTTTATTTATTTTGTAATTGTCCTTTTTAGGTCAAACACCTCTTTTAAACTAGGCTTTGTTATGTTTAAATAGCGAGTGACGAGTCTGATTCAATTGTGGGGTATTTAATTTTTATCAATAACTTTTTCCATTCCATATTACGCTTAAATCGTAATAGCGAGTTAAGCGCACACGGTACGCAAACGCGCATCACCGTAAATGAAGCTTCAAGAATCAGCTAACTTAAGTTTATTTACGTCTTGCGGCAGCTTATTTCAGACGCACTTAGCGATTTATCCCGCCGTAGTCTTTCCTTATATAGTCTTTCCGAGAATAAACAACTTCTAAGAAAATCCAAGGAACAGGCTCGCATCAAAGGATTTCAGTATGTTTGGGTAAAAAATGGTAAGATTTTGATAAGAAAGAACAACGAAGATCCTGTAGTAAGAATTACATGCGAGGAAGATCTGCAAAAGAAGATGAATGTTTCTCGTGGCGCATAAGATTTCTGTTTTGGTGAGGCTTCTTATCTTTTGTTGGATTTTCCAATAGGTAAGATATCACTTATATAATTATTTTCTATTTTTACTTATGGTAAACACGAACATTGAAAATTTAACTAATGATATTGAATCTGATATTATTAATATTCACGTCTTAAATAACATTTCGGAATTTAAACAAAAATTTTTCAATAACGCAACAAGTAAAACACGCTTACTATTATTTCATACAAATATAAGAAGCATCGCCAAAAACTTGGATGAATTGTGTATATTATTAAATGAATCTGAAATTAATTTTGATTTTATTGTATTATCTGAAATATGGAATATTGATAATATAGAATGTTTTAGTCTTGAGGGTTACACGCCACATTACAATAACAGCACTTTTAATCAAAACGATGGCGTGGTGGTACTTGTTAAAACTTCGTTGTCAGTATCAGTAACGGATATTAATTTTGGAAATAACTTCAAACTAATGAGAATAGAAACTTTATTTAAAAAGAAAAAAATTGGTATTACTGCTATTTATAAACCACCCTCTTATTCAACTAATGTACCTATTTATAGAAAAATTAAACAAATACCTGGAATCTTGTAATAAACTTGAAACCGAAATCTTAGTGGGAGATATCAATGTAGATATATTAAGCTATAAAGAAACTGTTACAAACGACTATTTGGATGTATTAAGTAATTTTGGTTTTTGTTCATGTATTAATAAACCTACTCGCGATAATAAAACTTGTTTAGACCATATTTTTGTGAAAACAAATATCGTAGCTCAAGAACTATATCCAGTAATTTTAAATACTAAAATAACAGATCATAATCCAATTGCTTTAGAGATTAATTTTGAAAATAAACCCCATCCTTTATCAAATCAAAATAATTATCAGGATGAGAGCGATACAACTGTAAAAGTAAAGATTATAAATTTTAAAAAATTAAATAATAAATTATGTAGTATAAATTGGGATTCTATAATATCTGATGACATTGATAGATCATTTGATAACATAGTTGATTTAATAAATAAAGAACTGGCAAGTTGCTCATTTACTAAAACCATACCAAACAAATTTAAAAAAAAGGAAACCATGGGTAACAAATGGCATTATACGATCGATACATGTAAGAGATAAACTATACCGCCAATCAAAATTAAATCCTAATAACTTATTAGTCGAACAAACCTATGATTATTACAAAAGTCTTATTCCTAATCTCATTCAACAAGCAAAAATATGTTATTATAAACAAAAAATTGAAACAAATAAAAATAATTGAAGAAAGCTCTGGCAATTAGCAAATGAATCTTTAAATAAAAACCATCAGAAACCGTCTATAAAGTTATTAAAAAGCGAAGGAAGGGAAATAGTTAATAAAAAAAACATCTGTAATGAATTCAACGACTATTTCATAAATGTTGGAAAACGTCTTGCGGAAAATATTAAGGTAAATAAAAGGCAAATTGATAACATGCTAAATAATATTCCTATAAATAATAACAGTTTCTTTTTACTACCAACTGATTCTATTGAAGTATTAGATATCATAAAAAACGAAGGGTACGAAGGAATTTGTAAAAGCGCAATTCTATCCCATAGCACATTTTGCAGAAAATTGTTATAAGGATCACATGAATGGAAAGAGGTTAGGGTACAAAGAGATTTGTAAAAGCCAAATCTATCCCATAGCACATTTTGCAGAAAATTGTGATTAGGATCACATCAATAGAAAGAGGTTAGGGTACAAAGAGATTTGTATAAGCGCACATCTATCCCATAGCACATTTTGCAGAAAATTGTGATTAGGATCACATCAATGGAAAGAGGTTAGGGTACAAAGAGATTTGTATAAGCGCAAATCTATCCCATAGCACATTTTGCAGAAAATTGTGATTAGGATCACATAAATGGAAAGAGGTTAGGGTACAAAGAGATTTGTATAAGCGCAAATCTATCCCATAGCACATTTTTCAGAAAATTGTGATTAGGATCACATCAATGGAAAGAGGTTAGGGTACAAAGAGATTTGTATAAGCGCAAATCTATCCCATAGCACATTTTGCAGAAAATTGTGATTAGGATCACATCAATGGAAAGAGGTTAGGGTACAAAGAGATTTGTATAAGCGCAAATCTATCCCATAGCACATTTTTCAGAAAATTGTGATTAGGATCACATCAATGGAAAGAGGTTAGGGTACAAAGAGATTTGTAAAAGCGCAAATCTATCCCATAGCACATTTTTCAGAAAATTGTGATTAGGATCACATCAATGGAAAGAGGTTAGGGTACAAAGAGATTTGTATAAGCGCAAATCTATCCCATAGCACATTTTGCAGAAAATTGTGATTAGGATCACATAAATGCAAAGAGGTTAGGGTACAAAGAGATTTGTATAAGCGCAAATCTATCCCATAGCACATTTTGCAGAAAATTGTGATAAGGATCACATAAATGGAAGGAGGTTAGGGTACAAAGAGATTTGTAAAAGCGCAAATCTATCCTATAGCACATTTTGCAGAAAATTGTGATAAGGATCACATAAATGGAAAGAGGTTAGGGTACTAAGAGATTTGTAAAAGCGCAAATCTATCCCATAGCACATTTTGTAGAAAATTGTGATTAGGATCACATAAATGGAAAGAGGTTAGGGTACAAAGAGATTTGTAAAAGCGCAAATCTATCCCATAGCACATTTTGCAGAAAATTGTGATCAGGATCAAATCAATGAAAAGAGGTTAGGGTACAAAGAGATTTGTATAAGCGCAAATCACTCCCATAGCACATTTTGCAGAAAATTGTGATTAGGATCACATCAATGGAAGAAGGTTAGGGTACAAAGAGATTTGTAAAAGCGCAAATCTATCCCATAGTACATGTTGCAGAAAATTGTGATTAGGATCACATAAATGGAAAGAGGTTAGGGTACAAAGAGATTTGTAAAAGCGCAAATCTATCCCATAGCACATTTTTCAGAAAATTGTGATTAGGATCACATCAATGGAAAGAGGTTAGGGTACAAAGAGATTTGTATAAGCGCAAATCTATCCCATAGCACATTTTGCAGAAAATTGTGATTAGGATCACATCAATGGAAAGAGGTTAGGGTACAAAGAGATTTGTAAAAGCGCAAATCTATCTCATAGCACATTTTTCAGAAAATTGTGATTAGGATCACATCAATGGAAAGAGGTTAGGGTACAAAGAGATTTGTATAAGCGCAAATCTATCCCATAGCACATTTTGCAGAAAATTGTGATTAGGATCACATCAATGGAAAGAGGTTAGGGTACAAAGACATTTGTAAAAGCGCAAATCTATCCCATAGCACATTTTGCAGAAAATTGTGATTAGGATCACATCAATGGAAAGAGGTTAGGGTACAAAGAGATTTGTAAAAGCGCAAATCTATCCCATAGCACATTTTTCAGAAAATTGTGATTAGGATCACATCAATGGAAAGAGGTTAGGGTACAAAGAGATTTGTAAAAGCGCAAATCTATCCCATAGCACATTTTTCAGAAAATTGTGATTAGGATCACATCAATGGAAAGAGGTTAGGGTACAAAGAGATTTGTATAAGCGCAAATCTATCCCATAGCACATTTTGCAGAAAATTGTGATTAGGATCACATCAATGGAAAGAGGTTAGGGTACAAATACATTTGTAAAAGCGCAAATCTATCACATAGCACATTTTTCAGAAAATTATGATTAGGATCACATCAATGGAAAGAGGTTAGGGTACAAAGAGATTTGTAAAAGCGCAAATCTATCCCATAGCACATTTTTCAGAAAATTGTGATTAGGATCACATCAATGGAAAGAGGTTAGGGTACAAAGAGATTTGTATAAGCGCAAATCTATCCCATAGCACATTTTGCAGAAAATTGTGATTAGGATCACATAAATGCAAAGAGGTTAGGGTACAAAGAGATTTGTAAAAGCGCAAATCTATCCCATAGCACATTTTGTAGAAAATTGTGATTAGGATCACATAAATGGAAAGAGGTTAGGGTACAAAGAGATTTGTAAAAGCGCAAATCTATCCCATAGCACATTTTGCAGAAAATTGTGATTAGGATCACATCAATGGAAAGAGGTTAGGGTACAAAGAGATTTGTATAAGCGCAAATCTATCCCATAGCATATTTTGCAGAAAATTGTGATTAGGATCACATCAATGGAAAGAGGTTAGGGTACAAAGAGATTTGTAAAAGCGGAAATCTATCCCATAGCACATTTTTCAGAAAATTGTGATTAGGATCACATCAATGGAAAGAGGTTAGGGTACAAAGAGATTTGTAAAAGCGCAAATCTATCCCATAGCACATTTTTCAGAAAATTGTGATTAGGATCACATCAATGGAAAGAGGTTAGGGCACAAAGAGATTTGTATAAGCGCAAATCTATCCCATAGCACATTTTGCAGAAAATTGTGATTAGGATCACATCAATGGAAAGAGGTTAGGGTACAAAGAGATTTGTAAAAGCGCAAATCTATCCCATAGCACATTTTTCAGAAAATTGTGATTAGGATCACATCAATGGAAAGAGGTTAGTGTACAAAGAGATTTGTAAAAGCGCAAATCTATCCCATAGCACACTTTTCAGAAAATTGTGATTAGGATCACATCAATGGAAAGAGGTTAGTGTACAAAGAGATTTGTAAAAGCGCAAATCTATCCCATAGCACATTTTTCAGAAAATTGTGATTAGGATCACATCAATGGAAAGAGGTTAGTGTACAAAGAGATTTGTAAAAGCGCAAATCTATCCCATAGCACATTTTTCAGAAAATTGTGATTAGGATCACATCAATGGAAAGAGGTTAGGGTACAAAGAGATTTGTATAAGCGCAAATCTATCCCATAGCACATGTTTCAGAAAATTGTGATTAGGATCACATCAATGGAAAGAGGTTAGTGTACAAAGAGATTTGTAAAAGCGCAAATCTATCCCATAGCACATTTTGCAGAAAATTGTGATTAGGATCACATCAATGGAAAGAGGTTAGGGTACAAAGAGATTTGTAAAAGCGCAAATCTATCCCATAGCACATTTTTCAGAAAATTGTGATTAGGATCACATCAATGGAAAGAGGTTAGGGTACAAAGAGATTTGTAAAAGCGCAAATCTATCCCATAGCACATTTTTCAGAAAATTGTGATTAGGATCACATCAATGGAAAGAGGTTAGTGTACAAAGAGATTTGTAAAAGCGCAAATCTATCCCATAGCACATTTTTCAGAAAATTGTGATTAGGATCACATCAATGGAAAGAGGTTAGGGTACAAAGAGATTTGTAAAAGCGCAAATCTATCCCATAGCACATTTTTCAGAAAATTGTGATTAGGATCACATCAATGGAAAGAGGTTAGGGTACAAAGAGATTTGTAAAAGCGCAAATCTATCCCATAGCACATTTTTCAGAAAATTGTGATTAGGATCACATCAATGGAAAGAGGTTAGGGTACAAAGAGATTTGTAAAAGCGCAAATCTATCCCATAGCACATTTTTCAGAAAATTGTGATTAGGATCACATCAATGGAAAGAGGTTAGGGTACAAAGAGATTTGTATAAGCGCAAATCTATCCCATAGCACATTTTGCAGAAAATTGTGATTAGGATCACATAAATGCAAAGAGGTTAGGGTACAAAGAGATTTGTATAAGCGCAAATCTATCCCATAGCACATTTAGCAGAAAATTGTGATTAGGATCACATCAATGGAAAGAGGTTAGGGTACAAAGAGATTTGTATAAGCGCAAATCTATCCCATAGCACATTTTGCAGAAAATTGTGATTAGGATCACACCAATGGAAAGAGGCTAGTGTACAAAGAGATTTGTAAAAGCGCGAATCTATCCCATAGCACATTTTTCAGAAAATTGTGATTAGGATCACATCAATGGAAAGAGGTTAGGGTACAAAGAGATTTGTAAAAGCGCAAATCTATCCCATAGCACATTTTGCAGAAAATTGTGATCAGGATCAAATCAATGAAAAGAGGTTAGGGTACAAAGAGATTTGTATAAGCGCAAATCACTCCCATAGCACATTTTGCAGAAAATTGTGATTAGGATCACATCAATGGAAAGAGGTTAGGGTACAAAGAGATTTGTAAAAGCGCAAATCTATCCCATAGTACATGTTGCAGAAAATTGTGATTAGGATCACATAAATGGAAAGAGGTTAGGGTACAAAGAGATTTGTAAAAGCGCAAATTTATCCCATACCACATTTTGCAGAAAATTGTGATTAGGATCACATAAATGGAAAGAGGTTAGGCTACAAAGAGATTTGTATAAGCGAAAATCTATCCCATAGCACATTTTGCAGAAAATTGTGATTAGGATCACATCAATGGAAAGAGGTTAGGGTACAAAGAGATTTGTAAAAGCGCAAATCTATCCCATAGCACATTTTTCAGAAAATTGTGATTAGGATCACATCAATGGAAAGAGGTTAGTGTACAAAGAGATTTGTAAAAGCGCAAATCTATCCCATAGCACATTTTGAAGAAAATTGTGATCAGGATCAAATCAATGAAAAGAGGTTAGGGTACAAAGCGATTTGTATAAGCGCAAATCACTCCCATAGCACATTTTGCAGAAAATTGTGATTAGGATCACATCAATGGAAAGAGGTTAGGGTACAAAGAAATTTGTAAAAGCACAGATCTATTCCATAGCACATTTTGCAGAGAATTGTGATTAGGATCACATCAATGGAAAGAGGTTAAGGTACAAAGAGATTTGTAAAAGCGAAAATCTATCCCATAGTACATGTTGCAGAAAATTGTGATTAGGATCACATAAATGGAAAGAGGTTAGGGTACAAAGAGATTTGTATAAGCGCAAATCTATCCCATAGCACATTTTGCAGAAGATTGTGATTAGGATCACGTCAATGGAAAGAGGTTAGGGTACAAAGAGATTTGTAAAAGCGCAAATCTATCCCATAGCACATTTTGCAGAAAATTGTGATTAGGATCACGTCAATGGAAAGAGGTTAGGGTACAAAGAGATTTGTAAAAGCGCAAATCTATCCCATAGCACATTTTTCAGAAAATTGGGATTAGGATCACATCAATGGAAAGAGGTTAGGGTACAAAGAGATTTGTAAAAGCGCAAATCTATCCCATAGCACATTTTGCAGAAAATTGTGATTAGGATCACATCAATGGAAAGAGGTTAGGGTACAAAGAGATTTGTAAAAGCGCAAATCTATCCCATAGCACATTTTTCAGAAAATTGTGATTAGGATCACATCAATGGAAAGAGGTTAGTGTACAAAGAGATTTGTAAAAGCGCAAATCTATCCCATAGCACATTTTTCAGAAAATTGTGATTAGGATCACATCAATGGAAAGAGGTTAGGGTACGAAGAGATTTGTAAAAGCGCAAATCTATCCCATAGCACATTTTGCAGAAAATTGTGATTAGGATCACGTCAATGGAAAGAGGTTAGGGTACAAAGAGATTTGTAAAAGCGCAAATCTATCCCATAGCACATTTTTCAGAAAATTGGGATTAGGATCACATCAATGGAAAGAGGTTAGGGTACAAAGAGATTTGTAAAAGCGCAAATCTATCCCATAGCACATTTTGCAGAAAATTGTGATTAGGATCACATCAATGGAAAGAGGTTAGGGTACAAAGAGATTTGTAAAAGCGCAAATCTATCCCATAGCACATTTTTCAGAAAATTGTGATTAGGATCACATCAATGGAAAGAGGTTAGTGTACAAAGAGATTTGTAAAAGCGCAAATCTATCCCATAGCACATTTTTCAGAAAATTGTGATTAGGATCACATCAATGGAAAGAGGTTAGGGTACAAAGAGATTTGTAAAAGCGCAAATCTATCCCATAGCACATTTTTCAGAAAATTGTGATTAGGATCACATCAATGGAAAGAGGTTAGTGTACAAAGAGATTTGTAAAAGCGCAAATCTATCCCATAGCACATTTTTCAGAAAATTGTGATTAGGATCACATCAATGGAAAGAGGTTAGGGTACAAAGAGATTTGTAAAAGCGCAAATCTATCCCATAGCACATTTTTCAGAAAATTGTGATTAGGATCACATCAATGGAAAGAGGTTAGGGTACAAAGAGATTTGTAAAAGCGCAAATCTATCCCATAGCACATTTTTCAGAAAATTGTGATTAGGATCACATCAATGGAAAGAGGTTAGGGTACAAAGAGATTTGTAAAAGCGCAAATCTATCCCATAGCACATTTTTCAGAAAATTGTGATTAGGATCACATCAATGGAAAGAGGTTAGTGTACAAAGAGATTTGTAAAAGCGCAAATCTATCCCATAGCACATTTTTCAGAAAATTGTGATTAGGATCACATCAATGGAAAGAGGTTAGGGTACAAAGAGATTTGTAAAAGCGCAAATCTATCCCATAGCACATTTTTCAGAAAATTGTGATTAGGATCACATCAATGGAAAGAGGTTAGTGTACAAAGAGATTTGTAAAAGCGCAAATCTATCCCATAGCACATTTTTCAGAAAATTGTGATTAGGATCACATCAATGGAAAGAGGTTAGGGTACAAAGAGATTTGTAAAAGCGCAAATCTATCCCATAGCACATTTTTCAGAAAATTGTGATTAGGATCACATCAATGGAAAGAGGTTAGGGTACAAAGAGATTTGTAAAAGCGCAAATCTATCCCATAGCACATTTTTCAGAAAATTGTGATTAGGATCACATCAATGGAAAGAGGTTAGGGTACAAAGAGATTTGTAAAAGCGCAAATCTATCCCATAGCACATTTTTCAGAAAATTGTGATTAGGATCACATCAATGGAAAGAGGTTAGTGTACAAAGAGATTTGTATAAGCGCAAATCTATCCCATAGCACATTTTGCAGAAAATTGTGATTAGGATCACATCAATGGAAAGAGGTTAGGGTACAAAGAGATTTGTATAAGCGCAAATCTATCCCATAGCACATTTTGCAGAAAATTGTGATTAGGATCACATCAATGGAAAGAGGTTAGGGTACAAAGAGATTTGTATAAGCGCAAATCTATCCCATAGCACATTTTTCAGAAAATTGTGATTAGGATCACATCAATGGAAAGAGGTTAGGGTACAAAGAGATTTGTATAAGCGCAAATCTATCCCATAGCACATTTTGCAGAAAATTGTGATTAGGATCACATAAATGCAAAGAGGTTAGGGTACAAAGAGATTTGTATAAGCGCAAATCTATCCCATAGCACATTTTGCAGAAAATTGTGATTAGGATCACATCAATGGAAAGAGGTTAGGGCACAAAGAGATTTGTATAAGCGCAAATCTATCCCATAGCACATTTTGCAGAAAATTGTGATTAGGATCACATCAATGGAAAGAGGTTAGGGTACAAAGAGATTTGTAAAAGCGCAAATCTATCCCATAGCACATTTTTCAGAAAATTGTGATTAGGATCACATCAATGGAAAGAGGTTAGTGTACAAAGAGATTTGTAAAAGCGCAAATCTATCCCATAGCACACTTTTCAGAAAATTGTGATTAGGATCACATCAATGGAAAGAGGTTAGTGTACAAAGAGATTTGTAAAAGCGCAAATCTATCCCATAGCACATTTTTCAGAAAATTGTGATTAGGATCACATCAATGGAAAGAGGTTAGTTTACAAAGTGATTTGTAAAAGCGCAAATCTATCCCATAGCACATTTTTCAGAAAATTGTGATTAGGATCACATCAATGGAAAGAGGTTAGGGTACAAAGAGATTTGTATAAGCGCAAATCTATCCCATAGCACATTTTTCAGAAAATTGTGATTAGGATCACATCAATGGAAAGAGGTTAGTGTACAAAGAGATTTGTAAAAGCGCAAATCTATCCCATAGCACATTTTTCAGAAAATTGTGATTAGGATCACATCAATGGAAAGAGGTTAGTGTACAAAGAGATTTGTAAAAGCGCAAATCTATCCCATAGCACATTTTGCAGAAAATTGTGATTAGGATCACATCAATGGAAAGAGGTTAGGGTACAAAGAGATTTGTAAAAGCGCAAATCTATCCCATAGCACATTTTTCAGAAAATTGTGATTAGGATCACATCAATGGAAAGAGGTTAGTGTACAAAGAGATTTGTAAAAGCGCAAATCTATCCCATAGCACATTTTTCAGAAAATTGTGATTAGGATCACATCAATGGAAAGAGGTTAGGGTACAAAGAGATTTGTAAAAGCGCAAATCTATCCCATAGCACATTTTTCAGAAAATTGTGATTAGGATCACATCAATGGAAAGAGGTTAGTGTACAAAGAGATTTGTAAAAGCGCAAATCTATCCCATAGCACATTTTTCAGAAAATTGTGATTAGGATCACATCAATGGAAAGAGGTTAGGGTACAAAGAGATTTGTAAAAGCGCAAATCTATCCCATAGCACATTTTTCAGAAAATTGTGATTAGGATCACATCAATGGAAAGAGGTTAGTGTACAAAGAGATTTGTAAAAGCGCAAATCTATCCCATAGCACATTTTTCAGAAAATTGTGATTAGGATCACATCAATGGAAAGAGGTTAGGGTACAAAGAGATTTGTAAAAGCGCAAATCTATCCCATAGCACATTTTTCAGAAAATTGTGATTAGGATCACATCAATGGAAAGAGGTTAGGGTACAAAGAGATTTGTAAAAGCGCAAATCTATCCCATAGCACATTTTTCAGAAAATTGTGATTAGGATCACATCAATGGAAAGAGGTTAGTGTACAAAGAGATTTGTAAAAGCGCAAATCTATCCCATAGCACATTTTTCAGAAAATTGTGATTAGGATCACATCAATGGAAAGAGGTTAGGGTACAAAGAGATTTGTAAAAGCGCAAATCTATCCCATAGCACATTTTTCAGAAAATTGTGATTAGGATCACATCAATGGAAAGAGGTTAGGGTACAAAGAGATTTGTATAAGCGCAAATCTATCCCATAGCACATTTTGCAGAAAATTGTGATTAGGATCACATAAATGCAAAGAGGTTAGGGTACAAAGAGATTTGTATAAGCGCAAATCTATCCCATAGCACATTTAGCAGAAAATTGTGATTAGGATCACATCAATGGAAAGAGGTTAGGGTACAAAGAGATTTGTATAAGCGCAAATCTATCCCATAGCACATTTTGCAGAAAATTGTGATTAGGATCACATCAATGGAAAGAGGTTAGTGTACAAAGAGATTTGTAAAAGCGCGAATCTATCCCATAGCACATTTTTCAGAAAATTGTGATTAGGATCACATCAATGGAAAGAGGTTAGGGTACAAAGAGATTTGTAAAAGCGAAAATCTATCCCATAGCACATTTTGCAGAAAATTGTGATCAGGATCAAATCAATGAAAAGAGGTTAGGGTACAAAGAGATTTGTATAAGCGCAAATCACTCCCATAGCACATTTTGCAGAAAATTGTGATTAGGATCACATCAATGGAAAGAGGTTAGGGTACAAAGAGATTTGTAAAAGTGCAAATCTATCCCATAGTACATGTTGCAGAAAATTGTGATTAGGATCACATAAATGGAAAGAGGTTAGGGTACAAAGAGATTTGTAAAAGCGCAAATTTATCCCATACCACATTTTGCAGAAAATTGTGATTAGGATCACATAAATGGAAAGAGGTTAGGCTACAAAGAGATTTGTATAAGCGAAAATCTATCCCATAGCACATTTTGCAGAAAATTGTGATTAGGATCACATCAATGGAAAGAGGTTAGGGTACAAAGAGATTTGTAAAAGAGCAAATCTATCCCATAGCACATTTTTCAGAAAATTGTGATTAGGATCACATCAATGGAAAGAGGTTAGTGTACAAAGAGATTTGTAAAAGCGCAAATCTATCCCATAGCACATTTTGAAGAAAATTGTGATCAGGATCAAATCAATGAAAAGAGGTTAGGGTACAAAGCGATTTGTATAAGCGCAAATCACTCCCATAGCACATTTTGCAGAAAATTGTGATTAGGATCACATCAATGGAAAGAGGTTAGGGTACAAAGAAATTTGTAAAAGCGAAAATCTATCCCATAGTACATGTTGCAGAAAATTGTGATTAGGATCACATAAATGGAAAGAGGTTAGGGTACAAAGAGATTTGTATAAGCACAGATCTATTCCATAGCACATTTTGCAGAGAATTGTGATTAGGATCACATCAATGGAAAGAGGTTAAGGTACAAAGAGATTTGTAAAAGCGAAAATCTATCCCATAGTACATGTTGCAGAAAATTGTGATTAGGATCACATAAATGGAAAGAGGTTAGGGTACAAAGAGATTTGTATAATCGCAAATCTATCCCATAGCACATTTTGCAGAAAATTGTGATTAGGATCACGTCAATGGAAAGAGGTTAGGGTACAAAGAGATTTGTAAAAGCGCAAATCTATCCCATAGCACATTTTGCAGAAAATTGTGATTAGGATCACGTCAATGGAAAGAGGTTAGGGTACAAAGAGATTTGTAAAAGCGCAAATCTATCCCATAGCACATTTTTCAGAAAATTGGGATTAGGATCACATCAATGGAAAGAGGTTAGGGTACAAAGAGATTTGTAAAAGCGCAAATCTATCTCATAGCACATTTTGCAGAAAATTGTGATTAGGATCACATCAATGGAAAGAGGTTAGGGTACAAAGAGATTTGTAAAAGCGCAAATCTATCCCATAGCACATTTTTCAGAAAATTGTGATTAGGATCACATCAATGGAAAGAGGTTAGTGTACAAAGAGATTTGTAACAGCGCAAATCTATCCCATAGCACATTTTTCAGAAAACTGTGATTAGGATCACATCAATGGAAAGAGGTTAGGGTACAAAGAGATTTGTAAAAGCGCAAATCTATCCCATAGCACATTTTTCAGAAAATTGTGATTATGATCACATCAATGGAAAGAGGTTAGTGTACAAAGAGATTTGTAAAAGCGCAAATCTATCCCATAGCACATTTTTCAGAAAATTGTGATTAGGATCACATCAATGGAAAGAGGTTAGGGTACAAAGAGATTTGTAAAAGCGCAAATCTATCCCATAGCACATTTTTCAGAAAATTGTGATTAGGATCACATCAATGGAAAGAGGTTAGGGTACAAAGAGATTTGTAAAAGCGCAAATCTATCCCATAGCACATTTTTCAGAAAATTGTGATTAGGATCACATCAATGGAAAGAGGTTAGGGTACAAAGAGATTTGTAAAAGCGCAAATCTATCCCATAGCACATTTTTCAGAAAATTGTGATTAGGATCACATCAATGGAAAGAGGTTAGTGTACAAAGAGATTTGTAAAAGCGCAAATCTATCCCATAGCACATTTTTCAGAAAATTGTGATTAGGATCACATCAATGGAAAGAGGTTAGGGTACAAAGAGATTTGTAAAAGCGCAAATCTATCCCATAGCACATTTTTCAGAAAATTGTGATTAGGATCACATCAATGGAAAGAGGTTAGTGTACAAAGAGATTTGTAAAAGCGCAAATCTATCCCATAGCACATTTTTCAGAAAATTGTGATTAGGATCACATCAATGGAAAGAGGTTAGGGTACAAAGAGATTTGTAAAAGCGCAAATCTATCCCATAGCACATTTTTCAGAAAATTGTGATTAGGATCACATCAATGGAAAGAGGTTAGGGTACAAAGAGATTTGTAAAAGCGCAAATCTATCCCATAGCACATTTTTCAGAAAATTGTGATTAGGATCACATCAATGGAAAGAGGTTAGGGTACAAAGAGATTTGTAAAAGCGCAAATCTATCCCATAGCACATTTTTCAGAAAATTGTGATTAGGATCACATCAATGGAAAGAGGTTAGTGTACAAAGAGATTTGTAAAAGCGCAAATCTATCCCATAGCACATTTTTCAGAAAATTGTGATTAGGATCATATCAATGGAAAGAGGTTAGGGTACAAAGAGATTTGTAAAAGCGCAAATCTATCCCATAGCACAGTTTTCAGAAAATTGTGATTAGGATCACATCAATGGAAAGAGGTTAGTGTACAAAGAGATTTGTAAAAGCGCGAATCTATCCCATAGCACATTTTTCAAAAAATTGTGATTAGGATCACATCAATGGAAAGAGGTTAGGGTACAAAGAGATTTGTAAAAGCGCAAATCTATCCCATAGCACATTTTTCAGAAAATTGTGATTAGGATCACATCAATGGAAAGAGGTTAGGGTACAAAGAGATTTGTATAAGCGCAAATCTATCCCATAGCACATTTTGCAGAAAATTGTGATTAGGATCACATAAATGCAAAGAGGTTAGGGTACAAAGAGATTTGTATAAGCGCAAATCTATCCCATAGCACATTTAGCAGAAAATTGTGATTAGGATCACATCAATGGAAAGAGGTTAGGGTACAAAGAGATTTGTATAAGCGCAAATCTATCCCATAGCACAATTTTCAGAAAATTGTGATTAGGATCACATAAATGGAAAGAGGTTAGGGTACAAAGAGATTTGTAAAAGCGCAAATCTATCCCATAGCACATTTTGCAGAAAATTGTGATCAGGATCAAATCAATGAAAAGAGGTTAGGGTACAAAGAGATTTGTATAAGCGCAAATCACTCCCATAGCACATTTTTCAGAAAATTGTGATTAGGATCACATCAATGGAAAGAGGTTAGTGTACAAAGAGATTTGTAAAAGCGCGAATCTATCCCATAGCACATTTTTCAGAAAATTGTGATTAGGATCACATCAATGGAAAGAGGTTAGGGTACAAAGAGATTTGTAAAAGCGCAAATCTATCCCATAGCACATTTTTCAGAAAATTGTGATTAGGATCACATCAATGGAAAGAGGTTAGGGTACAAAGAGATTTGTATAAGCGCAAATCTATCCCATAGCACATTTTGCAGAAAATTGTGATAAGGATCACATAAATGCAAAGAGGTTAGGGTACAAAGAGATTTGTATAAGCGCAAATCTATCCCATAGCACATTTAGCAGAAAATTGTGATTAGGATCACATCAATGGAAAGAGGTTAGGGTACAAAGAGATTTGTAAAAGCGCAAATCTATCCCATAGTACATGTTGCAGAAAATTGTGATTAGGATCACATAAATGGAAAGAGGTTAGGGTACAAAGAGATTTGTAAAAGCGCAAATTTATCCCATACCACATTTTGCAGAAAATTGTGATTAGGATCACATAAATGGAAAGAGTTTAGTGTACAAAGAGATTTGTAAAAGCGCAAATCTATCCCATAGCACATTTTGCAGAAAATTGTGATTAGGATCACATCAATGGAAAGAGGTTAGGGTACAAAGAGATTTGTATAAGCGCAAATCTATCCCATAGCACATTTAGCAGAAAATTGTGATTAGGATCACATCAATGGAAAGAGGTTAGGGTACAAAGAGATTTGTATAAGCGCAAATCTATCCCATAGCACATTTTGCAGAAAATTGTGATTAGGATCACGTCAATGGAAAGAGGTTAGGGTACAAAGAGATTTGTAAAAGCGCAAATCTATCCCATAGCACATTTTGCAGAAAATTGTGATTAGGATCACGTCAATGGAAAGAGGTTAGGGTACAAAGAGATTTGTAAAAGCGCAAATCTATCCCATAGCACATTTTTCAGAAAATTGTGATTAGGATCACATCAATGGAAAGAGGTTAGGGTACAAAGAGATTTGTATAAGCGCAAATCTATCCCATAGCACATTTTGCAGAAAATTGTGATTAGGATCACATAAATGCAAAGAGGTTAGGGTACAAAGAGATTTGTATAAGCGCAAATCTATCCCATAGCACATTTTGCAGAAAATTGTGATTAGGATCACATCAATGGAAAGAGGTTAGGGTACAAAGAGATTTGTAAAAGCGCAAATCTATCCCATAGCACATTTTTCAGAAAATTGTGATTAGGATCACATCAATGGAAAGAGGTTAGGGTACAAAGAGATTTGTATAAGCGCAAATCTATCCCATAGCACATTTTTCAGAAAATTGTGATTAGGATCACATCAATGGAAAGAGGTTAGGGTACAAAGAGATTTGTATAAGCGCAAATCTATCCCATAGCACATTTTGCAGAAAATTGTGATTAGGATCACATCAATGGAAAGAGGTTAGGGTACAAAGACATTTGTAAAAGCGCAAATCTATCCCATAGCACATTTTTCAGAAAATTGTGATTAGGATCACATCAATGGAAAGAGGTTAGGGTACAAAGAGATTTGTAAAAGCGCAAATCTATCCCATAGCACATTTTTCAGAAAATTGTGATTAGGATCACATCAATGGAAAGAGGTTAGGGTACAAAGAGATTTGTATAAGCGCAAATCTATCCCATAGCACATTTTGCAGAAAATTGTGATTAGGATCACATAAATGGAAAGACGTTAGGGTACAAAGTGATTTGTAAAAGCGCAAATCTATCCCATAGCACATTTTTCAGAAAATTGTGATTAGGATCACATCAATGGAAAGAGGTTAGGGTACAAAGAGATTTGTAAAAGCGCAAATCTATCCCATAGCACATTTTTCAGAAAATTGTGATTAGGATCACATCAATGGAAAGAGGTTAGGCTACAAAGAGATTTGTATAAGCGCAAATCTATCCCATAGCACATTTTGCAGAAAATTGTGATTAGGATCACATCAATGGAAAGAGGTTAGGGTACAAAGACATTTGTAAAAGCGCAAATCTATCCCATAGCACATTTTTCAGAAAATTGTGATTAGGATCACATCAATGGAAAGAGGTTAGGGTACAAAGAGATTTGTAAAAGCGCAAATCTATCCCATAGCACATTTTTCAGAAAATTGTGATTAGGATCACATCAATGGAAAGAGGTTAGGGTACAAAGAGATTTGTATAAGCGCAAATCTATCCCATAGCACATTTTGCAGAAAATTGTGATTAGGATCACATAAATGCAAAGAGGTTAGGGTACAAAGAGATTTGTATAAGCGCAAATCTATCCCATAGCACATTTTGCAGAAAATTGTGATTAGGATCACATCAATGGAAAGAGGTTAGGGCACAAAGAGATTTGTATAAGCGCAAATCTATCCCATAGCACATTTTGCAGAAAATTGTGATTAGGATCACATCAATGGAAAGAGGTTAGGGTACAAAGAGATTTGTAAAAGCGCAAATCTATCCCATAGCACATTTTTCAGAAAATTGTGATTAGGATCACATCAATGGAAAGAGGTTAGGGTACAAAGAGATTTGTATAAGCGCAAATCTATCCCATAGCACATTTTGCAGAAAATTGTGATTAGGATCACATAAATGCAAAGAGGTTAGGGTACAAAGAGATTTGTATAAGCGCAAATCTATCCCATAGCACATTTTGCAGAAAATTGTGATAAGGATCACATAAATGGAAGGAGGTTAGGGTACAAAGAGATTTGTAAAAGCGCAAATCTATCCTATAGCACATTTTGCAGAAAATTACGATAAGGATCACATAAATGGAAAGAGGTTAGGGTACTAAGAGATTTGTAAAAGCGCAAATCTATCCCATAGCACATTTTGTAGAAAATTGTGATTAGGATCACATAAATGGAAAGAGGTTAGGGTACAAAGAGATTTGTAAAAGCGCAAATCTATCCCATAGCACATTTTGCAGAAAATTGTGATCAGGATCAAATCAATGAAAAGAGGTTAGGGTACAAAGAGATTTGTATAAGCGCAAATCACTCCCATAGCACATTTTGCAGAAAATTGTGATTAGGATCACATCAATGGAAGAAGGTTAGGGTACAAAGAGATTTGTAAAAGCGCAAATTTATCCCATAGTACATGTTACAGAAAATTGTGATTAGGATCACATAAATGGAAAGAGGTTAGGGTACAAAGAGATTTGTAAAAGCGCAAATCTATCTCATAGCACATTTTTCAGAAAATTGTGATTAGGATCACATCAACGGAAAGAGGTTAGGGTACAAAGAGATTTGTATAAGCGCAAATCTATCCCATAGCACATTTTGCAGAAAATTGTGATTAGGATCACATCAATGGAAAGAGGTTAGGGTACAAAGAGATTTGTAAAAGCGCAAATCTATCTCATAGCACATTTTTCAGAAAATTGTGATTAGGATCACATCAATGGAAAGAGGTTAGGGTACAAAGAGATTTGTATAAGCGCAAATCTATCCCATAGCACATTTTTCAGAAAATTGTGATTAGGATCACATCAATGGAAAGAGGTTAGGGTACAAAGAGATTTGTAAAAGCGCAAATCTATCTCATAGCACATTTTTCAGAAAATTGTTATTAGGATCACATCAATGGAAAGAGGTTAGGGTACAAAGAGATTTGTATAAGCGCAAATCTATCCCATAGCACATTTTGCAGAAAATTGTGATTAGGATCACATCAATGGAAAGAGGTTAGGGTACAAAGAGATTTGTAAAAGCGCAAATCTATCCCATAGCACATTTTTCAGAAAATTGTGATTAGGATCACATCAATGGAAAGAGGTTAGGGTACAAAGAGATTTGTATAAGCGCAAATCTATCCCATAGCACATTTTGCAGAAAATTTTGATTAGGATCACATCAATGGAAAGATGTTAGGGTACAAAGACATTTGTAAAAGCGCAAATCTATCCCATAGCACATTTTTCAGAAAATTGTGATTAGGATCACATCAATGGAAAGAGGTTAGGGTACAAAGAGATTTGTAAAAGCGCAAATCTATCCCATAGCACATTTTTCAGAAAATTGTGATTAGGATCACATCAATGGAAAGAGGTTAGGGTACAAAGAGATTTGTATAAGCGCAAATCTATCCCATAGCACATTTAGCAGAAAATATTAGGATCACATCAATGGAAAGAGGTTAGGGTACAAAGAGATTTGTAAAAGCGCAAATCTATCCCATAGCACATTTTTCAGAAAATTGTGATTAGGATCACATCAATGGAAAGAGGTTAGGGTACAAAGAGATTTGTAAAAGCGCAAATCTATCCCATAGCACATTTTGCAGGAAATTGTGATTAGGATCACATCAATGGAAAGAGGTTAGGGTACAAAGAGATTTGTATAAGCGCAAATCTATCCCATAGCATATTTTGCAGAAAATTTTGATTAGGATCACATCAATGGAAAGAGGTTAGGGTACAAAGAGATTTGTAAAAGCGGAAATCTATCCCATAGCACATTTTTCAGAAAATTGTGATTAGGATCACATCAATGGAAAGAGGTTAGGGTACAAAGAGATTTGTAAAAGCGCAAATCTATCCCATAGCACATTTTTCAGAAAATTGTGATTAGGATCACATCAATGGAAAGAGGTTAGGGTACAAAGAGATTTGTATAAGCGCAAATCTATCCCATAGCACATTTTGCAGAAAATTGTGATTGGGATCACATCAATGGAAAGAGGTTAGGGTACAAAGACATTTGTAAAAGCGCAAATCTATCCCATAGCACATTTTTCAGAAAATTGTGATTAGGATCACATCAATGGAAAGAGGTTAGGGTACAAAGAGATTTGTAAAAGCGCAAATCTATCCCATAGCACATTTTTCAGAAAATTGTGATTAGGATCACATCAATGGAAAGAGGTTAGGGTACAAAGAGATTTGTATAAGCGCAAATCTATCCCATAGCACATTTTGCAGAAAATTGTGATTAGGATCACATAAATGCAAAGAGGTTAGGGTACAAAGAGATTTGTAAAAGAGCAAATCTATCCCATAGCACATTTTGTAGAAAATTGTGATTAGGATCACATAAATGGAAAGAGGTTAGGGTACAAAGAGATTTGTAAAAGCGCAAATCTATCTCATAGCACATTTTTCAGAAAATTGTGATTAGGATCACATCAATGGAAAGAGGTTGGGGTACAAAGAGATTTGTAAAAGCGCAAATCTATCTCATAACACATTTTTCAGAAAATTGTGTTTAGGATCACATCAATGGAAAGAGGTTAGGGTACAAAGAGATTTGTATAAGCGCAAATCTATCCCATAGCACATTTTGCAGAAAATTGTGATTAGGATCACATCAATGGAAAGAGGTTAGGGTACAAAGAGATTTGTAAAAGCGCAAATCTATCCCATAGCACATTTTTCAGAAAATTGTGATTAGGATCACATCAATGGAAAGAGGTTAGGGTACAAAGAGATTTGTAAAAGCGCAAATCTATCCCATAGCACATTTTTCAGAAAATTGTGATTAGGATCACATCAATGGAAAGAGGTTAGGGTACAAAGACATTTGTAAAAGCGCAAATCTATCCCATAGCACATTTTTCAGAAAATTGTGATTAGGATCACATCAATGGAAAGAGGTTAGTGTACAAAGAGATTTGTAAAAGCGCAAATCTATCCCATAGCACATTTTTCAGAAAATTGTGATTAGGATCACATCAATGGAAAGAGGTTAGGGTACAAAGAGATTTGTAAAAGCGCAAATCTATCCCATAGCACATTTTTCAGAAAATTGTGATTAGGATCACATCAATGGAAAGAGGTTAGGGTACAAAGACATTTGTAAAAGCGCAAATCTATCCCATAGCACATTTTTCAGAAAATTGTGATTAGGATCACATCAATGGAAAGAGGTTAGTGTACAAAGAGATTTGTAAAAGCGCAAATCTATCCCATAGCACATTTTTCAGAAAATTATGATTAGGATCACATCAATGGAAAGAGGTTAGTGTACAAAGAGATTTGTAAAAGCGCAAATCTATCCCATAGCACATTTTTCAGAAAATTGTGATTAGGATCACATCAATGGAAAGAGGTTAGGGTACAAAGACATTTGTAAAAGCGCAAATCTATCCCATAGCACATTTTTCAGAAAATTGTGATTAGGATCACATCAATGGAAAGAGGTTAGTGTACAAAGAGATTTGTAAAAGCGCAAATCTATCCCATAGCACATTTTGCAGAAAATTGTGATTAGGATCACATCAATGGAAAGAGGTTAGGGTACAAAGACATTTGTAAAAGCGCAAATCTATCCCATAGCACATTTTTCAGAAAATTATGATTAGGATCACATCAATGGAAAGAGGTTAGTGTACAAAGAGATTTGTAAAAGCGCAAATCTATCCCATAGCACATTTTTCAGAAAATTGTGATTAGGATCACATCAATGGAAAGAGGTTAGGGTACAAAGACATTTGTAAAAGCGCAAATCTATCCCATAGCACATTTTTCAGAAAATTGTGATTAGGATCACATCAATGGAAAGAGGTTAGGGTACAAAGACATTTGTAAAAGCGCAAATCTATCCCATAGCACATTTTTCAGAAAATTGTGATTAGGATCACATCAATGGAAAGAGGTTAGTGTACAAAGAGATTTGTAAAAGCGCAAATCTATCCCATAGCACATTTTTCAGAAAATTGTGATTAGGATCACATCAATGGAAAGAGGTTAGGGTACAAAGACATTTGTAAAAGCGCAAATCTATCCCATAGCACATTTTTCAGAAAATTGTGATTAGGATCACATCAATGGAAAGAGGTTAGGGTACAAAGACATTTGTAAAAGCGCAAATCTATCCCATAGCACATTTTTCAGAAAATTGTGATTAGGATCACATCAATGGAAAGAGGTTAGTGTACAAAGAGATTTGTAAAAGCGCAAATCTATCCCATAGCACATTTTTCAGAAAATTGTGATTAGGATCACATCAATGGAAAGAGGTTAGGGTACAAAGAGATTTGAAAAGCGCAAATCTATCCCATAGCACATTTTGAAGAAAATTGTGATTAGGATCACATCAATGGAAAGAGGTTAGGGTACAAAGAGATTTGTAAAAGCGCAAATCTATCCCATAGCACATTTTTCAGAAAATTGTGATTAGGATCACATCAATGGAAAGAGGTTAGGGTACAAAGAGATTTGTATAAGCGCAAATCTATCCCATAGCACATGTTTCAGAAAATTGTGATTAGGATCACATCAATGGAAAGAGGTTAGGGTACAAAGAGATTTGTAAAAGCGCAAATCTATCCCATAGCACATTTTGCAGAAAATTGTGATTAGGATCACATCAATGGAAAGACGTTAGGGTACAAAGAGATTTGTAAAAGCGCAAATCTATCCCATAGCATATTTTTCAGAAAATTGTGATTAGGATCACATCAATGGAAAGAGGTTAGTGTACAAAGAGATTTGTAAAAGCGCAAATCTATCCCATAGCACATTTTTCAGAAAATTGTGATTAGGATCACGTCAATGGAAAGAGGTTAGGGTACAAAGAGATTTGTAAAAGCGCAAATCTATCCCATAGCACATTTTTCAGAAAATTGTGATTAGGATCACATCAATGGAAAGAGGTTAGGGTACAAAGAGATTTGTAAAAGAGCAAATCTATCCCATAGCATATTTTTCAGAAAATTGTGATTAGGATCACATCAATGGAAAGAGGTTAAGGTACAAAGAGATTTGTATAAGCGCAAATCTATCCCATAGCACATTTTGCAGAAAATTGTGATTAGGATCACATAAATGCAAAGAGGTTAGGGTACAAAGAGATTTGTATAAGCGCAAATCTATCCCATAGCACATTTTGCAGAAAATTGTGATTAGGATCACATCAATGGAAAGAGGTTAGTGTACAAAGAGATTTGTAAAAGCGCAAATCTATCCCATAGCACATTTTTCAGAAAATTGTGATTAGGATCACATCAATGGAAAGAGGTTAGGGTACAAAGAGATTTGTAAAAGCGCAAATCTATCCCATAGCACATTTTTCAGAAAATTGTGATTAGGATCACATCAATGGAAAGAGGTTAGGGTACAAAGAGATTTGTATAAGCGCAAATCTATCCCATAGCACATTTTGCAGAAAATTGTGATTAGGATCACATAAATGCAAAGAGGTTAGGGTACAAAGAGATTTGTATAAGCGCAAATCTATCCCATAGCACATTTTGCAGAAAATTGTGATAAGGATCACATAAATGGAAGGAGCTTAGGGTACAAAGAGATTTGTAAAAGCGCAAATCTATCCTATAGCACATTTTGCAGAAAATTGTGATAAGGATCACATAAATGGAAAGAGTTTAGGGTACTAAGAGATTTGTAAAAGCGCAAATCTATCCCATAGCACATTTTGTAGAAAATTGTGATTAGGATCACATAAATGGAAAGAGGTTAGGGTACAAAGAGATTTGTAAAAGCGCAAATCTATCCCATAGCACATTTTGCAGAAAATTGTGATCAGGATCAAATCAATGAAAAGAGGTTAGGGTACAAAGAGATTTGTATAAGCGCAAATCACTCCCATAGCACATTTTGCAGAAAATTGTGATTAGGATCACATCAATGGAAGAAGGTTAGGGTACAAAGAGATTTGTAAAAGCGCAAATCTATCCCATAGTACATGTTGCAGAAAATTGTGATTAGGATCACATAAATGGAAAGAGGTTAGGGTACAAAGAGATTTGTAAAAGCGCAAATCTATCTCATAGCACATTTTTCAGAAAATTGTGATTAGGATCACATCAATGGAAAGAGGTTAGGGTACAAAGAGATTTGTATAAGCGCAAATCTATCCCATAGCACATTTTGCAGAAAATTGTGATTAGGATCACATCAATGGAAAGAGGTTAGGGTACAAAGAGATTTGTAAAAGCGCAAATCTATCTCATAGCACATTTTTCAGAAAATTGTGATTAGGATCACATCAATGGAAAGAGGTTAGGGTACAAAGAGATTTGTATAAGCGCAAATCTATCCCATAGCACATTTTTCAGAAAATTGTGATTAGGATCACATCAATGGAAAGAGGTTAGGGTACAAAGACATTTGTAAAAGCGCAAATCTATCCCATAGCACATTTTGCAGAAAATTGTGATTAGGATCACATCAATGGAAAGAGGTTAGGGTACAAAGACATTTGTAAAAGCGCAAATCTATCCCATAGCACATTTTTCAGAAAATTATGATTAGGATCACATCAATGGAAAGAGGTTAGGGTACAAAGAGATTTGTAAAAGCGCAAATCTATCCCATAGCACATTTTTCAGAAAATTGTGATTAGGATCACATCAATGGAAAGAGGTTAGGGTACAAAGAGATTTGTATAAACGCAAATCTATCCCATAGCACATTTTGCAGAAAATTGTGATTAGGATCACATAAATGCAAAGAGGTTAGGGTACAAAGAGATTTGTAAAAGCGCAAATCTATCCCATAACACATTTTGTAGAAAATTGTGATTAGGATCACATAAATGGAAAGAGGTTAGGGTACAAAGAGATTTGTAAAAGCGCAAATCTATCCCATAGCACATTTTGCAGAAAATTGTGATTAGGATCACATCAATGGAAAGAGGTTAGGGTACAAAGAGATTTGTATAAGCGCAAATCTATCCCATAGCATATTTTGCAGAAAATTGTGATTAGGATCACATCAATGGAAAGAGGTTAGGGTACAAAGAGATTTGTAAAAGCGGAAATCTATCCCATAGCACATTTTTCAGAAAATTGTGATTAGGATCACATCAATGGAAAGAGGTTAGGGTACAAAGAGATTTGTAAAAGCGCAAATCTATCCCATAGTACATTTTTCAGAAAATTGTGATTAGAATCACATCAATGGAAAGAGGTTAGGGTACAAAGAGATTTGTATAAGCGCAAATCTATCCCATAGCACATTTTGCAGAAAATTGTGATTAGGATCACATCAATGGAAAGAGGTTAGGGTACAAAGACATTTGTAAAAGCGCAAATCTATCCCATAGCACATTTTTCAGAAAATTGTGATTAGGATCACATCAATGGAAAGAGGTTAGGGTACAAAGAGATTTGTAAAAGCGCAAATCTATCCCATAGCACATTTTTCAGAAAATTGTGATTAGGATCACATCAATGGAAAGAGGTTAGGGTACAAAGAGATTTGTATAAGCGCAAATCTATCCCATAGCACATTTTGCAGAAAATTGTGATTAGGATCACATAAATGCAAAGAGGTTAGGGTACAAAGAGATTTGTATAAGCGCAAATCTATCCCATAGCACTTTTTGCAGAAAATTGTGATTAGGATCACATCAATGGAAAGAGGTTAGGGCACAAAGAGATTTGTATAAGCGCAAATCTATCCCATAGCACATTTTGCAGAAAATTGTGATTAGGATCACATCAATGGAAAGAGGTTAGGGTACAAAGAGATTTGTAAAAGCGCAAATCTATCCCATAGCACATTTTTCAGAAAATTGTGATTAGGATCACATCAATGGAAAGAGGTTAGTGTACAAAGAGATTTGTAAAAGCGCAAATCTATCCTATAGCACACTTTTCAGAAAATTGTGATTAGGATCACATCAATGGAAAGAGGTTAGTGTACAAAGAGATTTGTAAAAGCGCAAATCTATCCCATAGCACATTTTTCAGAAAATTGTTATTAGGATCACATCAATGGAAAGAGGTTAGCGTACAAAGAGATTTGTAAAAGCGCAAATCTATCCCATAGCACATTTTTCAGAAAATTGTGATTAGGATCACATCAATGGAAAGAGGTTAGTGTACAAAGAGATTTGTAAAAGCGCAAATCTATCCCATAGCACATTTTTCAGAAAATTGTGATTAGGATCACATCAATGGAAAGAGGTTAGGGTACAAAGAGATTTGTAAAAGCGCAAATCTATCCCATAGCACATTTTTCAGAAAATTGTGATTAGGATCACATCAATGGAAAGAGGTTAGTGTACAAAGAGATTTGTAAAAGCGCAAATCTATCCCATAGCACATTTTTCAGAAAATTGTGATTAGGATCACATCAATGGAAAGAGGTTAGGGTACAAAGAGATTTGTAAAAGCGCAAATCTATCCCATAGCACATTTTTCAGAAAATTGTGATTAGGATCACATCAATGGAAAGAGGTTAGGGTACAAAGAGATTTGTAAAAGCGCAAATCTATCCCATAGCACATTTTTCAGAAAATTGTGATTAGGATCACATCAATGGAAAGAGGTTAGTGTACAAAGAGATTTGTAAAAGCGCAAATCTATCCCATAGCACATTTTTCAGAAAATTGTGATTAGGATCACATCAATGGAAAGAGGTTAGGGTACAAAGAGATTTGTATAAGCGCAAATCTATCCCATAGCACATTTTGCAGAAAATTGTGATTAGGATCACATAAATGCAAAGAGGTTAGGGTACAAAGAGATTTGTATAAGCGCAAATCTATTCCATAGCACATTTAGCAGAAAATTGTGATTAGGATCACATCAATGGAAAGAGGTTAGGGTACAAAGAGATTTGTATAAGCGCAAATCTATCCCATAGCACATTTTGCAGAAAATTGTGATTAGGATCACATCAATGGAAAGAGGTTAGTGTACAAAGAGATTTGTAAAAGCGCGAATCTATCCCATAGCACATTTTTCAGAAAATTGTGATTAGGATCACATCAATGGAAAGAGGTTAGGGTACAAAGAGATTTGTAAAAGCGCAAATCTATCCCATAGCACATTTTGCAGAAAATTGTGATCAGGATCAAATCAATGAAAAGAGGTTAGGGTACAAAGAGATTTGTATAAGGGCAAATCACTCCCATAGCACATTTTGCAGAAAATTGTGATTAGGATCACATCAATGGAAAGAGGTTAGGGTACAAAGAGATTTGTAAAAGCGCAAATCTATCCCATAGTACATGTTGCAGAAAATTGTGATTAGGATCACATAAATGGAAAGAGGTTAGGGTACAAAGAGATTTGTAAAAGCGCAAATTTATCCCATACCACATTTTGCAGAAAATTGTGATTAGGATCACATAAATGGAAAGAGGTTAGGCTACAAAGAGATTTGTATAAGCGAAAATCTATCCCATAGCACATTTTGCAGAAAATTGTGATTAGGATCACATCAATGGAAAGAGGTTAGGGTACAAAGAGATTTGTAAAAGCGCAAATCTATCCCATAGCACATTTTTCAGAAAATTGTGATTAGGATCACATCAATGGAAAGAGGTTAGTGTACAAAGAGATTTGTAAAAACGCAAATCTATCCCATAGCACATTTTGAAGAAAATTGTGATCAGGATCAAATCAATGAAAAGAGGTTAGGGTACAAAGCGATTTGTATAAGCGCAAATCACTCCCATAGCACATTTTGCAGAAAATTGTGATTAGGATCACATCAATGGAAAGAGGTTAGGGTACAAAGAAATTTGTAAAAGCGAAAATCTATCCCATAGTACATGTTGCAGAAAATTGTGATTAGGATCACATAAATGGAAAGAGGTTAGGGTACAAAGAGATTTGTATAAGCACAGATCTATTCCATAGCACATTTTGCAGAGAATTGTGATTAGGATCACATCAATGGAAAGAGGTTAAGGTACAAAGAGATTTGTAAAAGCGAAAATCTATCCCATAGTACATGTTGCAGAAAATTGTGATTAGGATCACATAAATGGAAAGAGGTTAGGGTACAAAGAGATTTGTATAAGCGCAAATCTATCCCATAGCACATTTTGCAGAAAATTGTGATTAGGATCACGTCAATGGAAAGAGGTTAGGGTACAAAGAGATTTGTAAAAGCGCAAATCTATCCCATAGCACATTTTGCAGAAAATTGTGATTAGGATCACGTCAATGGAAAGAGGTTAGGGTACAAAGAGATTTGTAAAAGCGCAAATCTATCCCATAGCACATTTTTCAGAAAATTGGGATTAGGATCACATCAATGGAAAGAGGTTAGGGTACAAAGAGATTTGTAAAAGCGCAAATCTATCCCATAGCACATTTTGCAGAAAATTGTGATTAGGATCACATCAATGGAAAGAGGTTAGGGTACAAAGAGATTTGTAAAAGCGCAAATCTATCCCATAGCACATTTTTGAGAAAATTGTGATTAGGATCACATCAATGGAAAGAGGTTAGTGTACAAAGAGATTTGTAAAAGCGCAAATCTATCCCATAGCACATTTTTCAGAAAATTGTGATTAGGATCACATCAATGGAAAGAGGTTAGGGTACAAAGAGATTTGTAAAAGCGCAAATCTATCCCATAGCACATTTTTCAGAAAATTGTGATTAGGATCACATCAATGGAAAGAGGTTAGTGTACAAAGAGATTTGTAAAAGCGCAAATCTATCCCATAGCACATTTTTCAGAAAATTGTGATTAGGATCACATCAATGGAAAGAGGTTAGGGTACAAAGAGATTTGTAAAAGCGCAAATCTATCCCATAGCACATTTTTCAGAAAATTGTGATTAGGATCACATCAATGGAAAGAGGTTAGGGTACAAAGAGATTTGTAAAAGCGCAAATCTATCCCATAGCACATTTTTCAGAAAATTGTGATTAGGATCACATCAATGGAAAGAGGTTAGTGTACAAAGAGATTTGTAAAAGCGCAAATCTATCCCATAGCACATTTTTCAGAAAATTGTGATTAGGATCACATCAATGGAAAGAGGTTAGGGTACAAAGAGATTTGTAAAAGCGCAAATCTATCCCATAGCACATTTTTCAGAAAATTGTGATTAGGATCACATCAATGGAAAGAGGTTAGTGTACAAAGAGATTTGTAAAAGCGCAAATCTATCCCATAGCACATTTTTCAGAAAATTGTGATTAGGATCACATCAATGGAAAGAGGTTAGGGTACAAAGAGATTTGTAAAAGCGCAAATCTATCCCATAGCACATTTTTCAGAAAATTGTGATTAGGATCACATCAATGGAAAGAGGTTAGGGTACAAAGAGATTTGTATAAGCGCAAATCTATCCCATAGCACATTTTGCAGAAAATTGTGATTAGGATCACATCAATGGAAAGAGGTTAGGGTACAAAGAGATTTGTAAAAGCGCAAATCTATCCCATAGCACATTTTTCAGAAAATTGTGATTAGGATCACATCAATGGAAAGAGGTTAGGGTACAAAGAGATTTGTATAAGCGCAAATCTATCCCATAGCACATTTAGCAGAAAATTGTGATTAGGATCACATCAATGGAAAGAGGTTAGGGTACAAAGAGATTTGTAAAAGCGCAAATCTATCCCATAGCACATTTTTCAGAAAATTGTGATTAGGATCACATCAATGGAAAGAGGTTAGGGTACAAAGAGATTTGTAAAAGCGCAAATCTATCCCATAGCACATTTTGCAGAAAACTGTGATTAGGATCACATCAATGGAAAGAGGTTAGGGTACAAAGAGATTTGTATAAGCGCAAATCTATCCCATAGCATATTTTGCAGAAAATTGTGGTTAGGATCACATCAATGGAAAGAGGTTAGGGTACAAAGAGATTTGTAAAAGCGGAAATCTATCCCATAGCACATTTTTCAGAGAATTGTGATTAGGATCACATCAATGGAAAGAGGTTAGGGTACAAAGAGATTTGTAAAAGCGCAAATCTATCCCATAGCACATTTTTCAGAAAATTGTGATTAGGATCACATCAATGGAAAGAGGTTAGGGTACAAAGAGATTTGTATAAGCGCAAATCTATCCCATAGCACATTTTGCAGAAAATTGTGATTGGGATCACATCAATGGAAAGAGGTTAGGGTACAAAGACATTTGTAAAAGCGCAAATCTATCCCATAGCACATTTTTCAGAAAATTGTGATTAGGATCACATCAATGGAAAGAGGTTAGGGTACAAAGAGATTTGTAAAAGCGCAAATCTATCCCATAGCACATTTTTCAGAAAATTGTGATTAGGATCACATCAATGGAAAGAGGTTAGGGTACAAAGAGATTTGTATAAGCGCAAATCTATCCCATAGCACATTTTGCAGAAAATTGTGATTAGGATCACATAAATGCAAAGAGGTTAGGGTACAAAGAGATTTGTAAAAGCGCAAATCTATCCCATAGCACATTTTGTAGAAAATTGTGATTAGGATCACATAAATGGAAAGAGGTTAGGGTACAAAGAGATTTGTAAAAGCGCAAATCTATCTCATAGCACATTTTTCAGAAAATTGTGATTAGGATCACATCAATGGAAAGAGGTTAGGGTACAAAGAGATTTGTAAAAGCGCAAATCTATCTCATAACACATTTTTCAGAAAATTGTGATTAGGATCACATCAATGGAAAGAGGTTAGGGTACAAAGAGATTTGTATAAGCGCAAATCTATCCCATAGCACATTTTGCAGAAAATTGTGATTAGGATCACATCAATGGAAAGAGGTTAGGGTACAAAGAGATTTGTAAAAGCGCAAATCTATCCCATAGCACATTTTTCAGAAAATTGTGATTAGGATCACATCAATGGAAAGAGGTTAGGGTACAAAGAGATTTGTAAAAGCGCAAATCTATCCCATAGCACATTTTTCAGAAAATTGTGATTAGGATCACATCAATGGAAAGAGGTTAGGGTACAAAGACATTTGTAAAAGCGCAAATCTATCCCATAGCACATTTTTCTGAAAATTGTGATTAGGATCACATCAATGGAAAGAGGTTAGTGTACAAAGAGATTTGTAAAAGCGCAAATCTATCCCATAGCACATTTTTCAGAAAATTGTGATTAGGATCACATCAATGGAAAGAGGTTAGGGTACAAAGAGATTTGTAAAAGCGCAAATCTATCCCATAGCACATTTTTCAGAAAATTGTGATTAGGATCACATCAATGGAAAGAGGTTAGGGTACAAAGACATTTGTAAAAGCGCAAATCTATCCCATAGCACATTTTTCAGAAAATTGTGATTAGGATCACATCAATGGAAAGAGGTTAGTGTACAAAGAGATTTGTAAAAGCGCAAATCTATCCCATAGCACATTTTTCAGAAAATTATGATTAGGATCACATCAATGGAAAGAGGTTAGTGTACAAAGAGATTTGTAAAAGCGCAAATCTATCCCATAGCACATTTTTCAGAAAATTGTGATTAGGATCACATCAATGGAAAGAGGTTAGGGTACAAAGAGATTTGTAAAAGCGCAAATCTATCCCATAGCACATTTTGCAGAAAATTGTGATTAGGATCACATCAATGGAAAGAGGTTAGGGTACAAAGACATTTGTAAAAGCGCAAATCTATCCCATAGCACATTTTTCAGAAAATTGTGATTAGGATCACATCAATGGAAAGAGGTTAGTGTACAAAGAGATTTGTAAAAGCGCAAATCTATCCCATAGCACATTTTTCAGAAAATTGTGATTAGGATCACATCAATGGAAAGAGGTTAGGGTACAAAGAGATTTGTATAAGCGCAAATCTATCCCATAGCACATGTTTCAGAAAATTGTGATTAGGATCACATCAATGGAAAGAGGTTAGGGTACAAAGACATTTGTAAAAGCGCAAATCTATCCCATAGCACATTTTTCAGAAAATTGTGATTAGGATCACATCAATGGAAAGAGGTTAGGGTACAAAGACATTTGTAAAAGCGCAAATCTATCCCATAGCACATTTTTCAGAAAATTGTGATTAGGATCACATCAATGGAAAGAGGTTAGTGTACAAAGAGATTTGTAAAAGCGCAAATCTATCCCATAGCACATTTTGCAGAAAATTGTGATTAGGATCACATCAATGGAAAGAGGTTAGGGTACAAAGACATTTGTAAAAGCGCAAATCTATCCCATAGCACATTTTTCAGAAAATTATGATTAGGATCACATCAATGGAAAGAGGTTAGTGTACAAAGAGATTTGTAAAAGCGCAAATCTATCCCATAGCACATTTTTCAGAAAATTGTGATTAGGATCACATCAATGGAAAGAGGTTAGGGTACAAAGACATTTGTAAAAGCGCAAATCTATCCCATAGCACATTTTTCAGAAAATTGTGATTAGGATCACATCAATGGAAAGAGGTTAGGGTACAAAGACATTTGTAAAAGCGCAAATCTATCCCATAGCACATTTTTCAGAAAATTGTGATTAGGATCACATCAATGGAAAGAGGTTAGTGTACAAAGAGATTTGTAAAAGCGCAAATCTATCCCATAGCACATTTTTCAGAAAATTATGATTAGGATCACATCAATGGAAAGAGGTTAGTGTACAAAGAGATTTGTAAAAGCGCAAATCTATCCCATAGCACATTTTTCAGAAAATTGTGATTAGGATCACATCAATGGAAAGAGGTTAGGGTACAAAGAGATTTGTAAAAGCGCAAATCTATCCCATAGCACATTTTGCAGAAAATTGTGATTAGGATCACATCAATGGAAAGAGGTTAGGGTACAAAGACATTTGTAAAAGCGCAAATCTATCCCATAGCACATGTTTCAGAAAATTGTGATTAGGATCACATCAATGGAAAGAGGTTAGTGTACAAAGAGATTTGTAAAAGCGCAAATCTATCCCATAGCACATTTTTCAGAAAATTGTGATTAGGATCACATCAATGGAAAGAGGTTAGTGTACAAAGAGATTTGTAAAAGCGCAAATCTATCCCATAGCACATTTTGCAGAAAATTGTGATTAGGATCACATCAATGGAAAGAGGTTAGGGTACAAAGAGATTTGTAAAAGCGCAAATCTATCCCATAGCATATTTTTCAGAAAATTGTGATTAGGATCACATCAATGGAAAGAGGTTAGTGTACAAAGAGATTTGTAAAAGCGCAAATCTATCCCATAGCACATTTTTCAGAAAATTGTGATTAGGATCACGTCAATGGAAAGAGGTTAGGGTACAAAGAGATTTGTAAAAGCGCAAATCTATCCCATAGCACATTTTTCAGAAAATTGTGATTAGGATCACATCAATGGAAAGAGGTTAGGGTACAAAGAGATTTGTAAAAGCGCAAATCTATCCCATAGCATATTTTTCAGAAAATTGTGATTAGGATCACATCAATGGAAAGAGGTTAAGGTACAAAGAGATTTGTATAAGCGCAAATCTATCCCATAGCACATTTTGCAGAAAATTGTGATTAGGATCACATAAATGCAAAGAGGTTAGGGTACAAAGAGATTTGTATAAGCGCAAATCTATCCCATAGCACATTTTGCAGAAAATTGTGATTAGGATCACATCAATGGAAAGAGGTTAGGGTACAAAGAGATTTGTATAAGCGCAAATCTATCCCATAGCACATTTTGCAGAAAATTGTGATTAGGATCACATCAATGGAAAGAGGTTAGGGTACAAAGAGATTTGTAAAAGCGCAAATCTATCCCATAGCACATTTTTCAGAAAATTGTGATTAGGATCACATCAATGGAAAGAGGTTAGGGTACAAAGAGATTTGTAAAAGCGCAAATCTATCCCATAGCACATTTTTCAGAAAATTGTGATTAGGATCACATCAATGGAAAGAGGTTAGGGTACAAAGAGATTTGTATAAGCGCAAATCTATCCCATAGCACATTTTGCAGAAAATTGTGATTAGGATCACATAAATGCAAAGAGGTTAGGGTACAAAGAGATTTGTATAAGCGCAAATCTATCCCATAGCACATTTTGCAGAAAATTGTGATAAGGATCACATAAATGGAAGGAGGTTAGGGTACAAAGAGATTTGTAAAAGCGCAAATCTATCCTATAGCACATTTTGCAGAAAATTGTGATAAGGATCACATAAATGGAAAGAGGTTAGGGTACTAAGAGATTTGTAAAAGCGCAAATCTATCCCATAGCACATTTTGTAGAAAATTGTGATTAGGATCACATAAATGGAAAGAGGTTAGGGTACAAAGAGATTTGTAAAAGCGCAAATCTATCCCATAGCACATTTTGCAGAAAATTGTGATCAGGATCAAATCAATGAAAAGAGGTTAGGGTACAAAGAGATTTGTATAAGCGCAAATCACTCCCATAGCACATTTTGCAGAAAATTGTGATTAGGATCACATCAATGGAAGAAGGTTAGGGTACAAAGAGATTTGTAAAAGCGCAAATCTATCCCATAGTACATGTTGCAGAAAATTGTGATTAGGATCACATAAATGGAAAGAGGTTAGGGTACAAAGAGATTTGTAAAAGCGCAAATCTATCTCATAGCACATTTTTCAGAAAATTGTGATTAGGATCACATCAATGGAAAGAGGTTAGGGTACAAAGAGATTTGTATAAGCGCAAATCTATCCCATAGCACATTTTGCAGAAAATTGTGATTAGGATCACATAAATGCAAAGAGGTTAGGGTACAAAGAGATTTGTAAAAGCGCAAATCTATCCCATAACACATTTTGTAGAAAATTGTGATTAGGATCACATAAATGGAAAGAGGTTAGGGCACAAAGAGATTTGTATAAGCGCAAATCTATCCCATAGCACATTTTGCAGAAAATTGTGATTAGGATCACATCAATGGAAAGAGGTTAGGGCACAAAGAGATTTGTATAAGCGCAAATCTATCCCATAGCACATTTTGCAGAAAATTGTGATTAGGATCACATCAATGGAAAGAGGTTAGGGTACAAAGAGATTTGTAAAAGCGCAAATCTATCCCATAGCACATTTTTCAGAAAATTGTGATTAGGATCACATCAATGGAAAGAGGTTAGTGTACAAAGAGATTTGTAAAAGCGCAAATCTATCCCATAGCACACTTTTCAGAAAATTGTGATTAGGATCACATCAATGGAAAGAGGTTAGGGTACAAAGAGATTTGTATAAGCGCAAATCTATCCCATAGCACATTTTGCAGAAAATTGTGATTAGGATCACATAAATGCAAAGAGATTTGTAAAAGCGCAAATCTATCCCATAGCACATTTTTCAGAAAATTGTGATTAGGATCACATCAATGGAAAGAGGTTAGGGTACAAAGAGATTTGTAAAAGCGCAAATCTATCCCATAGCACATTTTTCAGAAAATTGTGATTAGGATCACATCAATGGAAAGAGGTTAGGGTACAAAGAGATTTGTATAAGCGCAAATCTATCCCATAGCACATTTTGCAGAAAATTGTGATTAGGATCACATAAATGCAAAGAGGTTAGGGTACAAAGAGATTTGTATAAGCGCAAATCTATCCCATAGCACATTTTGCAGAAAATTGTGATCAGGATCAAATCAATGAAAAGAGGTTAGGGTACAAAGAGATTTGTATAAGGGCAAATCACTCCCATAGCACATTTTGCAGAAAATTGTGATTAGGATCACATCAATGGAAAGAGGTTAGGGTACAAAGAGATTTGTAAAAGCGCAAATCTATCCCATAGTACATGTTGCAGAAAATTGTGATTAGGATCACATAAATGGAAAGAGGTTAGGGTACAAAGAGATTTGTAAAAGCGCAAATTTATCCCATACCACATTTTGCAGAAAATTGTGATTAGGATCACATAAATGGAAAGAGGTTAGGCTACAAAGAGATTTGTATAAGCGAAAATCTATCCCATAGCACATTTTGCAGAAAATTGTGATTAGGATCACATCAATGGAAAGAGGTTAGGGTACAAAGAGATTTGTAAAAGCGCAAATCTATCCCATAGCACATTTTTCAGAAAATTGTGATTAGGATCACATCAATGGAAAGAGGTTAGTGTACAAAGAGATTTGTAAAAACGCAAATCTATCCCATAGCACATTTTGAAGAAAATTGTGATCAGGATCAAATCAATGAAAAGAGGTTAGGGTACAAAGCGATTTGTATAAGCGCAAATCACTCCCATAGCACATTTTGCAGAAAATTGTGATTAGGATCACATCAATGGAAAGAGGTTAGGGTACAAAGAAATTTGTAAAAGCGAAAATCTATCCCATAGTACATGTTGCAGAAAATTGTGATTAGGATCACATAAATGGAAAGAGGTTAGGGTACAAAGAGATTTGTATAAGCACAGATCTATTCCATAGCACATTTTGCAGAGAATTGTGATTAGGATCACATCAATGGAAAGAGGTTAAGGTACAAAGAGATTTGTAAAAGCGAAAATCTATCCCATATTACATGTTGCAGAAAATTGTGATTAGGATCACATAAATGGAAAGAGGTTAGGGTACAAAGAGATTTGTATAAGCGCAAATCTATCCCATAGCACATTTTGCAGAAAATTGTGATTAGGATCACGTCAATGGAAAGAGGTTAGGGTACAAAGAGATTTGTAAAAGCGCAAATCTATCCCATAGCACATTTTGCAGAAAATTGTGATTAGGATCACGTCAATGAAAAGAGGTTAGGGTACAAAGAGATTTGTAAAAGCGCAAATCTATCCCATAGCACATTTTTCAGAAAATTGGGATTAGGATCACATCAATGGAAAGAGGTTAGGGTACAAAGAGATTTGTAAAAGCGCAAATCTATCCCATAGCACATTTTGCAGAAAATTGTGATTAGGATCACATCAATGGAAAGAGGTTAGGGTACAAAGAGATTTGTAAAAGCGCAAATCTATCCCATAGCACATTTTTGAGAAAATTGTGATTAGGATCACATCAATGGAAAGAGGTTAGTGTACAAAGAGATTTGTAAAAGCGCAAATCTATCCCATAGCACATTTTTCAGAAAATTGTGATTAGGATCACATCAATGGAAAGAGGTTAGGGTACAAAGAGATTTGTAAAAGCGCAAATCTATCCCATAGCACATTTTTCAGAAAATTGTGATTAGGATCACATCAATGGAAAGAGGTTAGTGTACAAAGAGATTTGTAAAAGCGCAAATCTATCCCATAGCACATTTTTCAGAAAATTGTGATTAGGATCACATCAATGGAAAGAGGTTAGGGTACAAAGAGATTTGTAAAAGCGCAAATCTATCCCATAGCACATTTTTCAGAAAATTGTGATTAGGATCACATCAATGGAAAGAGGTTAGGGTACAAAGAGATTTGTAAAAGCGCAAATCTATCCCATAGCACATTTTTCAGAAAATTGTGATTAGGATCACATCAATGGAAAGAGGTTAGTGTACAAAGAGATTTGTAAAAGCGCAAATCTATCCCATAGCACATTTTTCAGAAAATTGTGATTAGGATCACATCAATGGAAAGAGGTTAGGGTACAAAGAGATTTGTAAAAGCGCAAATCTATCCCATAGCACATTTTTCAGAAAATTGTGATTAGGATCACATCAATGGAAAGAGGTTAGTGTACAAAGAGATTTGTAAAAGCGCAAATCTATCCCATAGCACATTTTTCAGAAAATTGTGATTAGGATCACATCAATGGAAAGAGGTTAGGGTACAAAGAGATTTGTAAAAGCGCAAATCTATCCCATAGCACATTTTTCAGAAAATTGTGATTAGGATCACATCAATGGAAAGAGGTTAGGGTACAAAGAGATTTGTATAAGCGCAAATCTATCCCATAGCACATTTTGCAGAAAATTGTGATTAGGATCACATCAATGGAAAGAGGTTAGGGTACAAAGAGATTTGTAAAAGCGCAAATCTATCCCATAGCACATTTTTCAGAAAATTGTGATTAGGATCACATCAATGGAAAGAGGTTAGAGTACAAAGAGATTTGTATAAGCGCAAATCTATCCCATAGCACATTTTGCAGAAAATTGTGATTAGGATCACATCAATGGAAAGAGGTTAGGGTACAAAGACATTTGTAAAAGCGCAAATCTATCCCATAGCACATTTTTCAGAAAATTGTGATTAGGATCACATCAATGGAAAGAGGTTAGGGTACAAAGAGATTTGTAAAAGCGCAAATCTATCCCATAGCACATTTTTCAGAAAATTGTGATTAGGATCACATCAATGGAAAGAGGTTAGGGTACAAAGAGATTTGTATAAGCGCAAATCTATCCCATAGCACATTTAGCAGAAAATTGTGATTAGGATCACATCAATGGAAAGAGGTTAGGGTACAAAGAGATTTGTAAAAGCGCAAATCTATCCCATAGCACATTTTTCAGAAAATTGTGATTAGGATCACATCAATGGAAAGAGGTTAGGGTACAAAGAGATTTGTAAAAGCGCAAATCTATCCCATAGCACATTTTGCAGAAAATTGTGATTAGGATCACATCAATGGAAAGAGGTTAGGGTACAAAGAGATTTGTATAAGCGCAAATCTATCCCATAGCATATTTTGCAGAAAATTGTGGTTAGGATCACATCAATGGAAAGAGGTTAGGGTACAAAGAGATTTGTAAAAGCGGAAATCTATCCCATAGCACATTTTTCAGAAAATTGTGATTAGGATCACATCAATGGAAAGAGGTTAGGGTACAAAGAGATTTGTAAAAGCGCAAATCTATCCCATAGCACATTTTTCAGAAAATTGTGATTAGGATCACATCAATGGAAAGAGGTTAGGGTACAAAGAGATTTGTATAAGCGCAAATCTATCCCATAGCACATTTTGCAGAAAATTGTGATTGGGATCACATCAATGGAAAGAGGTTAGGGTACATAGACATTTGTAAAAGCTCAAATCTATCCCATAGCACATTTTTCAGAAAATTGTGATTAGGATCACATCAATGGAAAGAGGTTAGGGTACAAAGAGATTTGTAAAAGCGCAAATCTATCCCATAGCACATTTTTCAGAAAATTGTGATTAGGATCACATAAATGGAAAGAGGTTAGGGTACAAAGAGATTTGTATAAGCGCAAATCTATCCCATAGCACATTTTGCAGAAAATTGTGATTAGGATCACATAAATGCAAAGAGGTTAGGGTACAAAGAGATTTGTAAAAGCGCAAATCTATCCCATAGCACATTTTGTAGAAAATTGTGATTAGGATCACATAAATGGAAAGAGGTTAGGGTACAAAGAGATTTGTAAAAGCGCAAATCTATCTCATAGCACATTTTTCAGAAAATTGTGATTAGGATCACATCAATGGAAAGAGGTTAGGGTACAAAGAGATTTGTAAAAGCGCAAATCTATCTCATAACACATTTTTCAGAAAATTGTGATTAGGATCACATCAATGGAAAGAGGTTAGGGTACAAAGAGATTTGTATAAGCGCAAATCTATCCCATAGCACATTTTGCAGAAAATTGTGATTAGGATCACATCAATGGAAAGAGGTTAGGGTACAAAGAGATTTGTAAAAGCGCAAATCTATCCCATAGCACATTTTTCAGAAAATTGTGATTAGGATCACATCAATGGAAAGAGGTTAGGGTACAAAGACATTTGTAAAAGCGCAAATCTATCCCATAGCACACTTTTCAGAAAATTGTGATTAGGATCACATCAATGGAAAGAGGTTAGGGTACAAAGAGATTTGTAAAAGCGCAAATCTATCCCATAGCACATTTTTCAGAAAATTGTGATTAGGATCACATCAATGGAAAGAGGTTAGGGTACAAAGACATTTGTAAAAGCGCAAATCTATCCCATAGCACATTTTTCAGAAAATTGTGATTAGGATCACATTAATGGAAAGAGGTTAGTGTACAAAGAGATTTGTAAAAGCGCAAATCTATCCCATAGCACATTTTTCAGAAAATTATGATTAGGATCACATCAATGGAAAGAGGTTAGTGTACAAAGAGATTTGTAAAAGCGCAAATCTATCCTATAGCACACTTTTCAGAAAATTGTGATTAGGATCACATCAATGGAAAGAGGTTAGTGTACAAAGAGATTTGTAAAAGCGCAAATCTATCCCATAGCACATTTTGCAGAAAATTGTGATTAGGATCACATCAATGGAAAGAGGTTAGGGTACAAAGAGATTTGTAAAAGCGCAAATCTATCCCATAGCACATTTTTGAGAAAATTGTGATTAGGATCACATCAATGGAAAGAGGTTAGTGTACAAAGAGATTTGTAAAAGCGCAAATCTATCCCATAGCACATTTTTCAGAAAATTGTGATTAGGATCACATCAATGGAAAGAGGTTAGGGTACAAAGAGATTTGTAAAAGCGCAAATCTATCCCATAGCACATTTTTCAGAAAATTGTGATTAGGATCACATCAATGGAAAGAGGTTAGTGTACAAAGAGATTTGTAAAAGCGCAAATCTATCCCATAGCACATTTTTCAGAAAATTGTGATTAGGATCACATCAATGGAAAGAGGTTAGGGTACAAAGAGATTTGTAAAAGCGCAAATCTATCCCATAGCACATTTTTCAGAAAATTGTGATTAGGATCACATCAATGGAAAGAGGTTAGGGTACAAAGAGATTTGTAAAAGCGCAAATCTATCCCATAGCACATTTTTCAGAAAATTGTGATTAGGATCACATCAATGGAAAGAGGTTAGTGTACAAAGAGATTTGTAAAAGCGCAAATCTATCCCATAGCACATTTTTCAGAAAATTGTGATTAGGATCACATCAATGGAAAGAGGTTAGGGTACAAAGAGATTTGTAAAAGCGCAAATCTATCCCATAGCACATTTTTCAGAAAATTGTGATTAGGATCACATCAATGGAAAGAGGTTAGTGTACAAAGAGATTTGTAAAAGCGCAAATCTATCCCATAGCACATTTTTCAGAAAATTGTGATTAGGATCACATCAATGGAAAGAGGTTAGGGTACAAAGAGATTTGTAAAAGCGCAAATCTATCCCATAGCACATTTTTCAGAAAATTGTGATTAGGATCACATCAATGGAAAGAGGTTAGGGTACAAAGAGATTTGTATAAGCGCAAATCTATCCCATAGCACATTTTGCAGAAAATTGTGATTAGGATCACATCAATGGAAAGAGGTTAGGGTACAAAAAGATTTGTAAAAGCGCAAATCTATCCCATAGCACATTTTTCAGAAAATTGTGATTAGGATCACATCAATGGAAAGAGGTTAGAGTACAAAGAGATTTGTATAAGCGCAAATCTATCCCATAGCACATTTTGCAGAAAATTGTGATTAGGATCACATCAATGGAAAGAGGTTAGGGTAAAAAGACATTTGTAAAAGCGCAAATCTATCCCATAGCACATTTTTCAGAAAATTGTGATTAGGATCACATCAATGGAAAGAGGTTAGGGTACAAAGAGATTTGTAAAAGCGCAAATCTATCCCATAGCACATTTTTCAGAAAATTGTGATTAGGATCACATCAATGGAAAGAGGTTAGGGTACAAAGAGATTTGTATAAGCGCAAATCTATCCCATAGCACATTTAGCAGAAAATTGTGATTAGGATCACATCAATGGAAAGAGGTTAGGGTACAAAGAGATTTGTAAAAGCGCAAATCTATCCCATAGCACATTTTTCAGAAAATTGTGATTAGGATCACATCAATGGAAAGAGGTTAGGGTACAAAGAGATTTGTAAAAGCGCAAATCTATCCCATAGCACATTTTGCAGAAAATTGTGATTAGGATCACATCAATGGAAAGAGGTTAGGGTACAAAGAGATTTGTATAAGCGCAAATCTATCCCATAGCATATTTTGCAGAAAATTGTGGTTAGGATCACATCAATGGAAAGAGGTTAGGGTACAAAGAGATTTGTAAAAGCGGAAATCTATCCCATAGCACATTTTTCAGAAAATTGTGATTAGGATCACATCAATGGAAAGAGGTTAGGGTACAAAGAGATTTGTAAAAGCGCAAATCTATCCCATAGCACATTTTTCAGAAAATTGTGATTAGGATCACATCAATGGAAAGAGGTTAGGGTACAAAGAGATTTGTATAAGCGCAAATCTATCCCATAGCACATTTTGCAGAAAATTGTGATTGGGATCACATCAATGGAAAGAGGTTAGGGTACAAAGACATTTGTAAAAGCTCAAATCTATCCCATAGCACATTTTTCAGAAAATTGTGATTAGGATCACATCAATGGAAAGAGGTTAGGGTACAAAGAGATTTGTAAAAGCGCAAATCTATCCCATAGCACATTTTTCAGAAAATTGTGATTAGGATCACATAAATGGAAAGAGGTTAGGGTACAAAGAGATTTGTATAAGCGCAAATCTATCCCATAGCACATTTTGCAGAAAATTGTGATTAGGATCACATAAATGCAAAGAGGTTAGGGTACAAAGAGATTTGTAAAAGCGCAAATCTATCCCATAGCACATTTTGTAGAAAATTGTGATTAGGATCACATAAATGGAAAGAGGTTAGGGTACAAAGAGATTTGTAAAAGCGCAAATCTATCTCATAGCACATTTTTCAGAAAATTGTGATTAGGATCACATCAATGGAAAGAGGTTAGGGTACAAAGAGATTTGTAAAAGCGCAAATCTATCTCATAACACATTTTTCAGAAAATTGTGATTAGGATCACATCAATGGAAAGAGGTTAGGGTACAAAGAGATTTGTATAAGCGCAAATCTATCCCATAGCACATTTTGCAGAAAATTGTGATTAGGATCACATCAATGGAAAGAGGTTAGGGTACAAAGAGATTTGTAAAAGCGCAAATCTATCCCATAGCACATTTTTCAGAAAATTGTGATTAGGATCACATCAATGGAAAGAGGTTAGGGTACAAAGACATTTGTAAAAGCGCAAATCTATCCCATAGCACACTTTTCAGAAAATTGTGATTAGGATCACATCAATGGAAAGAGGTTAGTGTACAAAGAGATTTGTAAAAGCGCAAATCTATCCCATAGCACATTTTTCAGAAAATTGTGATTAGGATCACATCAATGGAAAGAGGTTAGCGTACAAAGAGATTTGTAAAAGCGCAAATCTATCCCATAGCACATTTTTCAGAAAATTGTGATTAGGATCACATCAATGGAAAGAGGTTAGGGTACAAAGACATTTGTAAAAGCGCAAATCTATCCCATAGCACATTTTTCAGAAAATTGTGATTAGGATCACATCAATGGAAAGAGGTTAGTGTACAAAGATATTTGTAAAAGCGCAAATCTATCCCATAGCACATTTTTCAGAAAATTATGATTAGGATCACATCAATGGAAAGAGGTTAGTGTACAAAGAGATTTGTAAAAGCGCAAATCTATCCCATAGCACATTTTTCAGAAAATTGTGATTAGGATCACATCAATGGAAAGAGGTTAGGGTACAAAGAGATTTGTATAAGCGCAAATCTATCCCATAGCACATTTTGCAGAAAATTGTGATTAGGATCACATCAATGGAAAGAGGTTAGGGTACAAAGACATTTGTAAAAGCGCAAATCTATCCCATAGCACATTTTTCAGAAAATTGTGATTAGGATCACATCAATGGAAAGAGGTTAGTGTACAAAGAGATTTGTAAAAGCGCAAATCTATACCATAGCACATTTTTCAGAAAATTGTGATTAGGATCACATCAATGGAAAGAGGTTAGGGTACAAAGAGATTTGTATAAGCGCAAATCTATCCCATAGCACATGTTTCAAAAAATTGTGATTAGGATCACATCAATGGAAAGAGGTTAGGGTACAAAGACATTTGTAAAAGCGCAAATCTATCCCATAGCACATTTTTCAGAAAATTGTGATTAGGATCACATCAATGGAAAGAGGTTAGGGTACAAAGACATTTGTAAAAGCGCAAATCTATCCCATAGCACATTTTTCAGAAAATTGTGATTAGGATCACATCAATGGAAAGAGGTTAGTGTACAAAGAGATTTGTAAAAGCGCAAATCTATCCCATAGCACATTTTGCAGAAAATTGTGATTAGGATCACATCAATGGAAAGAGGTTAGGGTACAAAGACATTTGTAAAAGCGCAAATCTATCCCATAGCACATTTTTCAGAAAATTATGATTAGGATCACATCAATGGAAAGAGGTTAGTGTACAAAGAGATTTGTAAAAGCGCAAATCTATCCCATAGCACATTTTTCAGAAAATTGTGATTAGGATCACATCAATGGAAAGAGGTTAGGGTACAAAGACATTTGTAAAAGCGCAAATCTATCCCATAGCACATTTTTCAGAAAATTGTGATTAGGATCACATCAATGGAAAGAGGTTAGGGTACAAAGAGATTTGTAAAAGCGCAAATCTATCCCATAGCACATTTTTCAGAAAATTGTGATTAGGATCACATCAATGGAAAGAGGTTAGGGTACAAAGAGATTTGTATAAGCGCAAATCTATCCCATAGCACATTTAGCAGAAAATTGTGATTAGGATCACATCAATGGAAAGAGGTTAGGGTACAAAGAGATTTGTAAAAGCGCAAATCTATCCCATAGCACATTTTTCAGAAAATTGTGATTAGGATCACATCAATGGAAAGAGGTTAGGGTACAAAGAGATTTGTAAAAGCGCAAATCTATCCCATAGCACATTTTGCAGAAAATTGTGATTAGGATCACATCAATGGAAAGAGGTTAGGGTACAAAGAGATTTGTAAAAGCGGAAATCTATCCCATAGCACATTTTTCAGAAAATTGTGATTAGGATCACATCAATGGAAAGAGGTTAGGGTACAAAGAGATTTGTATAAGCGCAAATCTATCCCATAGCATATTTTGCAGAAAATTGTGGTTAGGATCACATCAATGGAAAGAGGTTAGGGTACAAAGAGATTTGTAAAAGCGGAAATCTATCCCATAGCACATTTTTCAGAAAATTGTGATTAGGATCACATCAATGGAAAGAGGTTAGTGTACAAAGAGATTTGTAAAAGCGCAAATCTATCCCATAGCACATTTTTCAGAAAATTGTGATTAGGATCACATCAATGGAAAGAGGTTAGGGTACAAAGAGATTTGTATAAGCGCAAATCTATCCCATAGCACATGTTTCAGAAAATTGTGATTAGGATCACATCAATGGAAAGAGGTTAGGGTACAAAGACATTTGTAAAAGCGCAAATCTATCCCATAGCACATTTTTCAGAAAATTGTGATTAGGATCACATCAATGGAAAGAGGTTAGGGTACAAAGACATTTGTAAAAGCGCAAATCTATCCCATAGCACATTTTTCAGAAAATTGTGATTAGGATCACATCAATGGAAAGAGGTTAGTGTACAAAGAGATTTGTAAAAGCGCAAATCTATCCCATAGCACATTTTGCAGAAAATTGTGATTAGGATCACATCAATGGAAAGAGGTTAGGGTACAAAGACATTTGTAAAAGCGCAAATCTATCCCATAGCACATTTTTCAGAAAATTATGATTAGGATCACATCAATGGAAAGAGGTTAGTGTACAAAGAGATTTGTAAAAGCGCAAATCTATCCCATAGCACATTTTTCAGAAAATTGTGATTAGGATCACATCAATGGAAAGAGGTTAGGGTACAAAGACATTTGTAAAAGCGCAAATCTATCCCATAGCACATTTTTCAGAAAATTGTGATTAGGATCACATCAATGGAAAGAGGTTAGGGTACAAAGACATTTGTAAAAGCGCAAATCTATCCCATAGCACATTTTTCAGAAAATTGTGATTAGGATCACATCAATGGAAAGAGGTTAGTGTACAAAGAGATTTGTAAAAGCGCAAATCTATCCCATAGCACATTTTTCAGAAAATTATGATTAGGATCACATCAATGGAAAGAGGTTAGTGTACAAAGAGATTTGTAAAAGCGCAAATCTATCCCATAGCACATTTTTCAGAAAATTGTGATTAGGATCACATCAATGGAAAGAGGTTAGGGTACAAAGAGATTTGTAAAAGCGCAAATCTATCCCATAGCACATTTTGCAGAAAATTGTGATTAGGATCACATCAATGGAAAGAGGTTAGGGTACAAAGACATTTGTAAAAGCGCAAATCTATCCCATAGCACATTTTTCAGAAAATTGTGATTAGGATCACATCAATGGAAAGAGGTTAGTGTACAAAGAGATTTGTAAAAGCGCAAATCTATCCCATAGCACATTTTTCAGAAAATTGTGATTAGGATCACATCAATGGAAAGAGGTTAGGGTACAAAGAGATTTGTATAAGCGCAAATCTATCCCATAGCACATGTTTCAGAAAATTGTGATTAGGATCACATCAATGGAAAGAGGTTAGTGTACAAAGAGATTTGTAAAAGCGCAAATCTATCCCATAGCACATTTTTCAGAAAATTGTGATTAGGATCACATCAATGGAAAGAGGTTAGTGTACAAAGAGATTTGTAAAAGCGCAAATCTATCCCATAGCACATTTTGCAGAAAATTGTGATTAGGATCACATCAATGGAAAGAGGTTAGGGTACAAAGAGATTTGTAAAAGCGCAAATCTATCCCATAGCATATTTTTCAGAAAATTGTGATTAGGATCACATCAATGGAAAGAGGTTAGTGTACAAAGAGATTTGTAAAAGCGCAAATCTATCCCATAGCACATTTTTCAGAAAATTGTGATTAGGATCACGTCAATGGAAAGAGGTTAGGGTACAAAGAGATTTGTAAAAGCGCAAATCTATCCCATAGCACATTTTTCAGAAAATTGTGATTAGGATCACATCAATGGAAAGAGGTTAGGGTACAAAGAGATTTGTAAAAGCGCAAATCTATCCCATAGCATATTTTTCAGAAAATTGTGATTAGGATCACATCAATGGAAAGAGGTTAAGGTACAAAGAGATTTGTATAAGCGCAAATCTATCCCATAGCACATTTTGCAAAAAATTGTGATTAGGATCACATAAATGCAAAGAGGTTAGGGTATAAAGAGATTTGTATAAGCGCAAATCTATCCCATAGCACATTTTGCAGAAAATTGTGATTAGGATCACATCAATGGAAAGAGGTTAGGGTACAAAGAGATTTGTATAAGCGCAAATCTATCCCATAGCACATTTTGCAGAAAATTGTGATTAGGATCACATCAATGGAAAGAGGTTAGGGTACAAAGAGATTTGTAAAAGCGCAAATCTATCCCATAGCACATTTTTCAGAAAATTGTGATTAGGATCACATCAATGGAAAGAGGTTAGGGTACAAAGAGATTTGTAAAAGCGCAAATCTATCCCATAGCACATTTTTCAGAAAATTGTGATTAGGATCACATCAATGGAAAGAGGTTAGGGTACAAAGAGATTTGTATAAGCGCAAATCTATCCCTTAGCACATTTTGCAGAAAATTGTGATTAGGATCACATAAATGCAAAGAGGTTAGGGTACAAAGAGATTTGTATAAGCGCAAATCTATCCCATAGCACATTTTGCAGAAAATTGTGATAAGGATCACATAAATGGAAGGAGGTTAGGGTACAAAGAGATTTGTAAAAGCGCAAATCTATCCTATAGCACATTTTGCAGAAAATTGTGATAAGGATCACATAAATGGAAAGAGGTTAGGGTACTAAGAGATTTGTAAAAGCGCAAATCTATCCCATAGCACATTTTGTAGAAAATTGTGATTAGGATCACATAAATGGAAAGAGGTTAGGGTACAAAGAGATTTGTAAAAGCGCAAATCTATCCCATAGCACATTTTGCAGAAAATTGTGATCAGGATCAAATCAATGAAAAGAGGTTAGGGTACAAAGAGATTTGTATAAGCGCAAATCACTCCCATAGCACATTTTGCAGAAAATTGTGATTAGGATCACATCAATGGAAGAAGGTTAGGGTACAAAGAGATTTGTAAAAGCGCAAATCTATCCCATAGTACATGTTGCAGAAAATTGTGATTAGGATCACATAAATGGAAAGAGGTTAGGGTACAAAGAGATTTGTAAAAGCGCAAATCTATCTCATAGCACATTTTTCAGAAAATTGTGATTAGGATCACATCAATGGAAAGAGGTTAGGGTACAAAGAGATTTGTATAAGCGCAAATCTATCCCATAGCACATTTTGCAGAAAATTGTGATTAGGATCACATAAATGCAAAGAGGTTAGGGTACAAAGAGATTTGTAAAAGCGCAAATCTATCCCATAACACATTTTGTAGAAAATTGTGATTAGGATCACATAAATGGAAAGAGGTTAGGGTACAAAGAGATTTGTAAAAGCGCAAATCTATCCCATAGCACATTTTGCAGAAAATTGTGATTAGGATCACATCAATGGAAAGAGGTTAGGGTACAAAGAGATTTGTATAAGCGCAAATCTATCCCATAGCATATTTTGCAGAAAATTGTGATTAGGATCACATCAATGGAAAGAGGTTAGGGTACAAAGAGATTTGTAAAAGCGGAAATCTATCCCATAGCACATTTTTCAGAAAATTGTGATTAGGATCACATCAATGGAAAGAGGTTAGGGTACAAAGAGATTTGTAAAAGCGCAAATCTATCCCATAGCACATTTTTCAGAAAATTGTGATAGGATCACATCAATGGAAAGAGGTTAGGGTACAAAGAGATTTGTATAAGCGCAAATCTATCCCATAGCACATTTTGCAGAAAATTGTGATTAGGATCACATCAATGGAAAGAGGTTAGGGTACAAAGACATTTGTAAAAGCCCAAATCTATCCCATAGCACATTTTTCAGAAAATTGTGATTAGGATCACATCAATGGAAAGAGGTTAGGGTACAAAGAGATTTGTAAAAGCGCAAATCTATCCCATAGCACATTTTTCAGAAAATTGTGATTAGGATCACATCAATGGAAAGAGGTTAGGGTACAAAGAGATTTGTATAAGCGCAAATCTATCCCATAGCACATTTTGCAGAAAATTGTGATTAGGATCACATAAATGCAAAGAGGTTAGGGTACAAAGAGATTTGTATAAGCGCAAATCTATCCCATAGCACATTTTGCAGAAAATTGTGATTAGGATCACATCAATGGAAAGAGGTTAGGGCACAAAGAGATTTGTATAAGCGCAAATCTATCCCATAGCACATTTTGCAGAAAATTGTGATTAGGATCACATCAATGGAAAGAGGTTAGGGTACAAAGAGATTTGTAAAAGCGCAAATCTATCCCATAGCACATTTTTCAGAAAATTGTGATTAGGATCACATCAATGGAAAGAGGTTAGTGTACAAAGAGATTTGTAAAAGCGCAAATCTATCCCATAGCACACTTTTCAGAAAATTGTGATTAGGATCACATCAATGGAAAGAGGTTAGGGTACAAAGAGATTTGTATAAGCGCAAATCTATCCCATAGCACATTTTGCAGAAAATTGTGATTAGGATCACATCCTCTATCCCATAGCACATTTTTCAGAAAATTGTGATTAGGATCACATCAATGGAAAGAGGTTAGGGTACAAAGAGATTTGTAAAAGCGCAAATCTATCCCATAGCACATTTTTCAGAAAATTGTGATTAGGATCACATCAATGGAAAGAGGTTAGGGTACAAAGAGATTTGTATAAGCGCAAATCTATCCCATAGCACTTTTTGCAGAAAATTGTGATTAGGATCACATAAATGCAAAGAGGTTAGGGTACAAAGAGATTTGTATAAGCGCAAATCTATCCCATAGCACATTTTGCAGAAAATTGTGATTAGGATCACATCAATGGAAAGAGGTTAGGGTACAAAGAGATTTGTATAAGCGCAAATCTATCCCATAGCACATTTTGCAGAAAATTGTAATTAGGATCACATCAATGGAAAGAGGTTAGTGTACAAAGAGATTTGTAAAAGCGCGAATCTATCCCATAGCACATTTTTCAGAAAATTGTGATTAGGATCACATAAATGGAAAGAGGTTAGGGTACAAAGAGATTTGTAAAAGCGCAAATCTATCCCATAGCAAATTTTGCAGAAAATTGTGATCAGGATCAAATCAATGAAAAGAGGTTAGGGTACAAAGAGATTTGTATAAGCGCAAATCACTCCCATAGCACATTTTGCAGAAAATTGTGATTAGGATCACATCAATGGAAAGAGGTTAGGGTACAAAGAGATTTGTAAAAGCGCAAATCTATCCCATAGTACATTTTGCAGAAAATTGTGATTAGGATCACATAAATGGAAAGAGGTTAGGGTACAAAGAGATTTGTAAAAGCGCAAATTTATCCCATACCACATTTTGCAGAAAATTGTGATTAGGATCACATAAATGGAAAGAGTTTAGTGTACAAAGAGATTTGTAAAAGCGCAAATCTATCCCATAGCACATTTTGCAGAAAATTGTGATTAGGATCACATCAATGGAAAGAGGTTAGGGTACAAAGAGATTTGTATAAGCGCAAATCTATCCCATAGCACATTTAGCAGAAAATTGTGATTAGGATCACATCAATGGAAAGAGGTTAGGGTACAAAGAGATTTGTATAAGCGCAAATCTATCCCATAGCACATTTTGCAGAAAATTGTGATTAGGATCACGTCAATGGAAATAGGTTAGGGTACAAAGAGATTTGTAAAAGCGCAAATCTATCCCATAGCACATTTTGCAGAAAATTGTGATCAGGATCAAATCAATGAAAAGAGGTTAGGGCTAATCACAATTTTCTGCAAAATGTGCTATGGGATAGATTTGCGCTTATACAAATCTCTTTGTACCCTAACCTCTTTCCATTGATGTGATCCTAATCACAATTTTCTGAAAAATGTGCTATGGGATAGATTTGCGCTTTTACAAATCTCTTTGTACCCTAACCTCTTTCCATTGATGTGATCCTAATCACAATTTTCTGAAAAATGTGCTATGGGATAGATTTGCGCTTTTACAAATCTCTTTGTACCCTAACCTCTTTCCATTGATGTGATCCTAATCACAATTTTCTGCAAAATGTGCTATGGGATAGATTTGCGCTTATACAAATCTCTTTGTACCCTAACCTCTTTGCATTTATGTGATCCTAATCACAATTTTCTGCAAAATGTGCTATGGTATAGATTTGCGCTTATACAAATCTCTTTGTACCCTAACCTCTTTCCATTGATGTGATCCTAATCACAATTTTCTGAAAAATGTGCTATGGGATAGATTTGCGCTTTTACAAATCTCTTTGTACCCTAACCTCTTTCCATTGACGTGATCCTAATCACAATTTTCTGCAAAATGTGCTATGGGATAGATTTGCGCTTATACAAATCTCTTTGTACCCTAACCTCTTTCCATTGATGTGATCCTAATCACAATTTTCTGCTAAATGTGCTATGGGATAGATTTGCGCTTTTACAAATCTCTTTGTACCCTAACCTCTTTCCATTGATGTGATCCTAATCACAATTTTCTGCAAAATGTGCTATGGGATAGATTTGCGCTTTTACAAATCTCTTTGTACACTAAACTCTTTCCATTTATGTGATCCTAATCACAATTTTCTGCAAAATGTGGTATGGGATAAATTTGCGCTTTTACAAATCTCTTTGTACCCTAACCTCTTTCCATTTATGTGATCCTAATCACAATTTTCTGCAACATGTACTATGGGATAGATTTGCGCTTTTACAAATCTCTTTGTACCCTAACCTCTTTCCATTGATGTGATCCTAAACACAATTTTCTGCAAAATGTGCTATGGGAGTGATTTGCGCTTATACAAATCTCTTTGTACCCTAACCTCTTTTCATTGATTTGATCCTGATCACAATTTTCTGCAAAATGTGCTATGGGATAGATTTGCGCTTTTACAAATCTCTTTGTACCCTAACCTCTTTCCATTTATGTGATCCTAATCACAATTTTCTGAAAAATGTGCTATGGGATAGATTCGCGCTTTTACAAATCTCTTTGTACACTAACCTCTTTCCATTGATGTGATCCTAATCACAATTTTCTGCAAAATGTGCTATGGGATAGATTTGCGCTTATACAAATCTCTTTGTACCCTAACCTCTTTCCATTGATGTGATCCTAATCACAATTTTCTGCTAAATGTGCTATGGGATAGATTTGCGCTTATACAAATCTCTTTGTACCCTAACCTCTTTGCATTTATGTGATCCTAATCACAATTTTCTGCAAAATGTGCTATGGGATAGATTTGCGCTTATACAAATCTCTTTGTACCCTAACCTCTTTCCATTGATGTGATCCTAATCACAATTTTCTGAAAAATGTGCTATGGGATAGATTTGCGCTTTTACAAATCTCTTTGTACCCTAACCTCTTTCCATTGATGTGATCCTAATCACAATTTTCTGAAAAATGTGCTATGGGATAGATTTGCGCTTTTACAAATCTCTTTGTACACTAACCTCTTTCCATTGATGTGATCCTAATCACAATTTTCTGAAAAATGTGCTATGGGATAGATTTGCGCTTTTACAAATCTCTTTGTACCCTAACCTCTTTCCATTGATGTGATCCTAATCACAATTTTCTGAAAAATGTGCTATGGGATAGATTTGCGCTGTTACAAATCTCTTTGTACCCTAACCTCTTTCCATTGATGTGATCCTAATCACAATTTTCTGAAAAATGTGCTATGGGATAGATTTGCGCTTTTACAAATCTCTTTGTACCCTAACCTCTTTCCATTGATGTGATCCTAATCACAATTTTCTGAAAAATGTGCTATGGGATAGATTTGCGCTTTTACAAATCTCTTTGTACCCTAACCTCTTTCCATTGATGTGATCCTAATCACAATTTTCTGAAAAATGTGCTATGGGATAGATTTGCGCTTTTACAAATCTCTTTGTACCCTAACCTCTTTCCATTGATGTGATCCTAATCACAATTTTCTGAAAAATGTGCTATGGGATAGATTTGCGCTTTTACAAATCTCTTTGTACACTAACCTCTTTCCATTGATGTGATCCTAATCACAATTTTCTGAAAAATGTGCTATGGGATAGATTTGCGCTTTTACAAATCTCTTTGTACCCTAACCTCTTTCCATTGATGTGATCCTAATCACAATTTTCTGAAAAATGTGCTATGGGATAGATTTGCGCTTTTACAAATCTCTTTGTACACTAACCTCTTTCCATTGATGTGATCCTAATCACAATTTTCTGAAAAATGTGCTATGGGATAGATTTGCGCTTTTACAAATCTCTTTGTACCCTAACCTCTTTCCATTGATGTGATCCTAATCACAATTTTCTGAAAAATGTGCTATGGGATAGATTTGCGCTTTTACAAATCTCTTTGTACCCTAACCTCTTTCCATTGATGTGATCCTAATCACAATTTTCTGAAAAATGTGCTATGGGATAGATTTGCGCTTTTACAAATCTCTTTGTACCCTAACCTCTTTCCATTGATGTGATCCTAATCACAATTTTCTGAAAAATGTGCTATGGGATAGATTTGCGCTTTTACAAATCTCTTTGTACCCTAACCTCTTTCCATTGATGTGATCATAATCACAATTTTCTGAAAAATGTGCTATGGGATAGATTTGCGCTTTTACAAATCTCTTTGTACACTAACCTCTTTCCATTGATGTGATCCTAATCACAATTCTCTGCAAAATGTGCTATGGAATAGATCTGTGCTTATACAAATCTCTTTGTACCCTAACCTCTTTCCATTTATGTGATCCTAATCACAATTTTCTGCAACATGTACTATGGGATAGATTTTCGCTTTTACAAATTTCTTTGTACCCAAACCTCTTTCCATTGATGTGATCCTAATCACAATTTTCTGCAAAATGTGCTATGGGAGTGATTTGCGCTTATACAAATCGCTTTGTACCCTAACCTCTTTTCATTGATTTGATCCTGATCACAATTTTCTTCAAAATGTGCTATGGGATAGATTTGCGCTTTTACAAATCTCTTTGTACACTAACCTCTTTCCATTGATGTGATCCTAATCACAATTTTCTGAAAAATGTGCTATGGGATAGATTTGCGCTTTTACAAATCTCTTTGTACCCTAACCTCTTTCCATTGATGTGATCCTAATCACAATTTTCTGCAAAATGTGCTATGGGATAGATTTTCGCTTATACAAATCTCTTTGTAGCCTAACCTCTTTCCATTTATGTGATCCTAATCACAATTTTCTGCAAAATGTGGTATGGGATAAATTTGCGCTTTTACAAATCTCTTTGTACCCTAACCTCTTTCCATTTATGTGATCCTAATCACAATTTTCTGCAACATGTACTATGGGATAGATTTGCGCTTTTACAAATCTCTTTGTACCCTAACCTCTTTCCATTGATGTGATCCTAATCACAATTTTCTGCAAAATGTGCTATGGGAGTGATTTGCCCTTATACAAATCTCTTTGTACCCTAACCTCTTTTCATTGATTTGATCCTGATCACAATTTTCTGCAAAATGTGCTATGGGATAGATTTGCGCTTTTACAAATCTCTTTGTACCCTAACCTCTTTCCATTGATGTGATCCTAATCACAATTTTCTGAAAAATGTGCTATGGGATAGATTCGCGCTTTTACAAATCTCTTTGTACACTAACCTCTTTCCATTGATGTGATCCTAATCACAATTTTCTGCAAAATGTGCTATGGGATAGATTTGCGCTTATACAAATCTCTTTGTACCCTAACCTCTTTCCATTGATGTGATCCTAATCACAATTTTCTGCTAAATGTGCTATGGGATAGATTTGCGCTTATACAAATCTCTTTGTACCCTAACCTCTTTGCATTTATGTGATCCTAATCACAATTTTCTGCAAAATGTGCTATGGGATAGATTTGCGCTTATACAAATCTCTTTGTACCCTAACCTCTTTCCATTGATGTGATCCTAATCACAATTTTCTGAAAAATGTGCTATGGGATAGATTTGCACTTTTACAAATCTCTTTGTACACTAACCTCTTTCCATTGATGTGATCCTAATCACAATTTTCTGAAAAATGTGCTATGGGATAGATTTGCGCTTTTACAAATCTCTTTGTACCCTAACCTCTTTCCATTGATGTGATCCTAATCACAATTTTCTGAAAAATGTGCTATGTGATAGATTTGCGCTTTTACAAATCTCTTTGTACCCTAACCTCTTTCCATTGATGTGATCCTAATCACAATTTTCTGAAAAATGTGCTATGGGATAGATTTGCGCTTTTACAAATCTCTTTGTACACTAACCTCTTTCCATTGATGTGATCCTAATCACAATTTTCTGAAAAATGTGCTATGGGATAGATTTGCGCTTTTACAAATCTCTTTGTACCCTAACCTCTTTCCATTGATGTGATCCTAATCACAATTTTCTGAAAAATGTGCTATGGGATAGATTTGCGCTTTTACAAATCTCTTTGTACACTAACCTCTTTCCATTGATGTGATCCTAATCACAATTTTCTGAAAAATGTGCTATGGGATAGATTTGCGCTTTTACAAATCTCTTTGTACACTAACCTCTTTCCATTGATGTGATCCTAATCACAATTTTCTGAAAAATGTGCTATGGGATAGATTTGCGCTTTTACAAATCTCTTTGTACACTAACCTCTTTCCATTGATGTGATCCTAATCACAATTTTCTGAAAAGTGTGCTATGGGATAGATTTGCGCTTTTACAAATCTCTTTGTACACTAACCTCTTTCCATTGATGTGATCCTAATCACAATTTTCTGAAAAATGTGCTATGGGATAGATTTGCGCTTTTACAAATCTCTTTGTACCCTAACCTCTTTCCATTGATGTGATCCTAATCACAATTTTCTGCAAAATGTGCTATGGGATAGATTTGCGCTTATACAAATCTCTTTGTGCCCTAACCTCTTTCCATTGATGTGATCCTAATCACAATTTTCTGCAAAATGTGCTATGGGATAGATTTGCGCTTATACAAATCTCTTTGTACCCTAACCTCTTTGCATTTATGTGATCCTAATCACAATTTTCTGCAAAATGTGCTATGGGATAGATTTGCGCTTATACAAATCTCTTTGTACCCTAACCTCTTTCCATTGATGTGATCCTAATCACAATTTTCTGAAAAATGTGCTATGGGATAGATTTGCGCTTTTACAAATCTCTTTGTACCCTAACCTCTTTCCATTGATGTGATCCTAATCACAATTTTCTGAAAAATGTGCTATGGGATAGATTTGCGCTTTTACAAATGTCTTTGTACCCTAACCTCTTTCCATTGATGTGATCCTAATCACAATTTTCTGCAAAATGTGCTATGGGATAGATTTGCGCTTATACAAATCTCTTTGTACCCTAACCTCTTTCCATTGATGTGATCCTAATCACAATTTTCTGAAAAATGTGCTATGGGATAGATTTGCGCTTTTACAAATCTCTTTGTACCCTAACCTCTTTCCATTGATGTGATCCTAATCACAATTTTCTGAAAAATGTGCTATGGGATAGATTTCCGCTTTTACAAATCTCTTTGTACCCTAACCTCTTTCCATTGATGTGATCCTAATCACAATTTTCTGCAAAATATGCTATGGGATAGATTTGCGCTTATACAAATCTCTTTGTACCCTAACCTCTTTCCATTGATGTGATCCTAATCACAATTTTCTGAAAAATGTGCTATGGGATAGATTTGCGCTTTTACAAATGTCTTTGTACCCTAACCTCTTTCCATTGATGTGATCCTAATCACAATTTTCTGCAAAATGTGCTATGGGATAGATTTGCGCTTATACAAATCTCTTTGTACCCTAACCTCTTTCCATTGATGTGATCCTAATCACAATTTTCTGAAAAATGTGCTATGGGATAGCTTTGCGCTTTTACAAATCTCTTTGTACCCTAACCTCTTTCCATTGATGTGATCCTAATCACAATTTTCTGAAAAATGTGCTATGGGATAGATTTCCGCTTTTACAAATCTCTTTGTACCCTAACCTCTTTCCATTGATGTGATCCTAATCACAATTTTCTGCAAAATATGCTATGGGATAGATTTGCGCTTATACAAATCTCTTTGTACCCTAACCTCTTTCCATTGATGTGATCCTAATCACAATTTTCTGCAAAATGTGCTATGGGATAGATTTGCGCTTTTACAAATCTCTTTGTACCCTAACCTCTTTCCATTTATGTGATCCGAATCACAATTTTCTACAAAATGTGTTATGGGATAGATTTGCTCTTTTACAAATCTCTTTGTACCCTAACCTCTTTGCATTTATGTGATCCTAATCACAATTTTCTGCAAAATGTGCTATGGGATAGATTTGCGCTTATACAAATCTCTTTGTACCCTAACCTCTTTCCATTGATGTGATCCTAATCACAATTTTCTGAAAAATGTGCTATGAGATAGATTTGCGCTTTTACAAATCTCTTTGTACCCTAACCTCTTTCCATTTATGTGATCCTAATCACAATTTTCTGCAACATGTACTATGGGATAGATTTGCGCTTTTACAAATCTCTTTGTACCCTAACCTTCTTCCATTGATGTGATCCTAATCACAATTTTCTGCAAAATGTGCTATGGGAGTGATTTGCGCTTATACAAATCTCTTTGTACCCTAACCTCTTTTCATTGATTTGATCCTGATCACAATTTTCTGCAAAATGTGCTATGGGATAGATTTGCGCTTTTACAAATCTCTTTGTACCCTAACCTCTTTCCATTTATGTGATCCTAATCACAATTTTCTACAAAATGTGCTATGGGATAGATTTGCGCTTTTACAAATCTCTTAGTACCCTAACCTCTTTCCATTTATGTGATCCTTATCACAATTTTCTGCAAAATGTGCTATAGGATAGATTTGCGCTTTTACAAATCTCTTTGTACCCTAACCTCCTTCCATTTATGTGATCCTTATCACAATTTTCTGAAAAATGTGCTATGGGATAGATTTGCGCTTATACAAATCTCTTTGTACCCTAACCTCTTTGCATTTATGTGATCCTAATCACAATTTTCTGCAAAATGTGCTATGGGATAGATTTGCGCTTATACAAATCTCTTTGTACCCTAACCTCTTTCCATTGATGTGATCCTAATCACAATTTTCTGAAAAATGTGCTATGGGATAGATTTGCGCTTTTACAAATCTCTTTGTACCCTAACCTCTTTCCATTGATGTGATACTAATCACAATTTTCTGAAAAATGTGCTATGGGATAGATTTGCGCTTTTACAAATCTCTTTGTACCCTAACCTCTTTCCATTGATGTGATCCTAATCACAATTTTCTGCAAAATGTGCTATGGGATAGATTTGCGCTTATACAAATCTCTTTGTACCCTAACCTCTTTCCATTGATGTGATCCTAATCACAATTTTCTTTGCGCTTATACAAATCTCTTTGTACCCTAACCTCTTTGCATTTATGTGATCCTAATCACAATTTTCTGCAAAATGTGCTATGGGATAGATTTGCGCTTATACAAATCTCTTTGTACCTTAACCTCTTTCCATTGATGTGATCCTAATCACAATTTTCTGAAAAATATGCTATGGGATAGATTTGCGCTTTTACAAATCTCTTTGTACCCTAACCTCTTTCCATTGATGTGATCCTAATCACAATTTTCTGAAAAATGTGCTATGGGATAGATTTGCGCTTTTACAAATCTCTTTGTACCCTAACCTCTTTCCATTGACGTGATCCTAATCACAATTTTCTGAAAAATGTGCTATGGGATAGATTTGCGCTTTTACAAATCTCTTTGTACACTAACCTCTTTCCATTGATGTGATCCTAATCACAATTTTCTGAAAAATATGCTATGGGATAGATTTGCGCTTTTACAAATCTCTTTGTACCCTAACCTCTTTCCATTGATGTGATCCTAATCACAATTTTCTGCAAAATGTGCTATGGGATAGATTTGCGCTTTTACAAATCTCTTTGTACACTAACCTCTTTCCATTGATGTGATCCTAATCACAATTTTCTGAAAAATGTGCTATGGGATAGATTTGCGCTTTTACAAATCTCTTTGTACACTAACCTCTTTCCATTGATGTGATCCTAATCACAATTTTCTGAAACATGTGCTATGGGATAGATTTGCGCTTATACAAATCTCTTTGTACCCTAACCTCTTTCCATTGATGTGATCCTAATCACAATTTTCTGAAAAATGTGCTATGGGATAGATTTGCGCTTTTACAAATCTCTTTGTACACTAACCTCTTTCCATTGATGTGATCCTAATCACAATTTTCTGCAAAATGTGCTATGGGATAGATTTGCGCTTTTACAAATCTCTTTGTACCCTAACCTCTTTCCATTGATGTGATCCTAATCACAATTTTCTGAAAAATGTGCTATGGGATAGATTTGCGCTTTTACAAATCTCTTTGTACACTAACCTCTTTCCATTGATGTGATCCTAATCATAATTTTCTGAAAAATGTGCTATGGGATAGATTTGCGCTTTTACAAATCTCTTTGTACACTAACCTCTTTCCATTGATGTGATCCTAATCACAATTTTCTGAAAAATGTGCTATGGGATAGATTTGCGCTTTTACAAATCTCTTTGTACACTAACCTCTTTCCATTGATGTGATCCTAATCACAATTTTCTTCAAAATGTGCTATGGGATAGATTTGCGCTTTTACAAATCTCTTTGTACCCTAACCTCTTTCCATTGATGTGATCCTAATCACAATTTTCTGAAAAATGTGCTATGGGATAGATTTGCGCTTTTACAAATCTCTTTGTACACTAACCTCTTTCCATTGATGTGATCCTAATCATAATTTTCTGAAAAATGTGCTATGGGATAGATTTGCGCTTTTACAAATCTCTTTGTACACTAACCTCTTTCCATTGATGTGATCCTAATCACAATTTTCTGAAAAATGTGCTATGGGATAGATTTGCGCTTTTACAAATGTCTTTGTACCCTAACCTCTTTCCATTGATGTGATCCTAATCACAATTTTCTGAAAAATGTGCTATGGGATAGATTTGCGCTTTTACAAATGTCTTTTTACCCTAACCTCTTTCCATTGATGTGATCCTAATCACAATTTTCTGAAAAATGTGCTATGGGATAGATTTGCGCTTTTACAAATCTCTTTGTACACTAACCTCTTTCCATTGATGTGATCCTAATCATAATTTTCTGAAAAATGTGCTATGGGATAGATTTGCGCTTTTACAAATGTCTTTGTACCCTAACCTCTTTCCATTGATGTGATCCTAATCACAATTTTCTGAAAAATGTGTTATGAGATAGATTTGCGCTTTTACAAATCTCTTTGTACACTAACCTCTTTCCATTGATGTGATCCTAATCACAATTTTCTGAAAAATGTGCTATGGGATAGATTTGCGCTTTTACAAATGTCTTTGTACCCTAACCTCTTTCCATTGATGTGATCCTAATCACAATTTTCTGAAAAATGTGCTATGGGATAGATTTGCGCTTTTACAAATCTCTTTGTACCCTAACCTCTTTCCATTGATGTGATCCTAATCACAATTTTCTGAAAAATGTGCTATGGGATAGATTTGCGCTTTTACAAATCTCTTTGTACCCTAACCTCTTTCCATTGATGTGATCCTAATCACAATTTTCTGCAAAATGTGCTATGGGATAGATTTGCGCTTTTACAAATGTCTTTGTACCCTAACCTCTTTCCATTGATGTGATCCTAATCACAATTTTCTGAAAAATGTGCTATGGGATAGATTTGCGCTTTTACAAATCTCTTTGTACACTAACCTCTTTCCATTGATGTGATCCTAATCATAATTTTCTGAAAAATGTGCTATGGGATAGATTTGCGCTTTTACAAATCTCTTTGTACACTAACCTCTTTCCATTGATGTGATCCTAATCACAATTTTCTGAAAAATGTGCTATGGGATAGATTTGCGCTTTTACAAATCTCTTTGTACACTAACCTCTTTCCATTGATGTGATCCTAATCACAATTTTCTGCAAAATGTGCTATGGGATAGATTTGCGCTTTTACAAATCTCTTTGTACCCTAACCTCTTTCCATTGATGTGATCCTAATCATAATTTTCTGAAAAATGTGCTATGGGATAGATTTGCGCTTTTACAAATCTCTTTGTACACTAACCTCTTTCCATTGATGTGATCCTAATCACAATTTTCTGCAAAATGTGCTATGGGATAGATTTGCGCTTTTACAAATCTCTTTGTACCCTAACCTCTTTCCATTGATGTGATCCTAATCACAATTTTCTGAAAAATGTGCTATGGGATAGATTTGCGCTTTTACAAATCTCTTTGTACACTAACCTCTTTCCATTGATGTGATCCTAATCATAATTTTCTGAAAAATGTGCTATGGGATAGATTTGCGCTTTTACAAATCTCTTTGTACACTAACCTCTTTCCATTGATGTGATCCTAATCACAATTTTCTGAAAAATGTGCTATGGGATAGATTTGCGCTTTTACAAATGTCTTTGTACCCTAACCTCTTTCCATTGATGTGATCCTAATCACAATTTTCTGAAAAATGTGTTATGAGATAGATTTGCGCTTTTACAAATCTCTTTGTACACTAACCTCTTTCCATTGATGTGATCCTAATCACAATTTTCTGAAAAATGTGCTATGGGATAGATTTGCGCTTTTACAAATGTCTTTGTACCCTAACCTCTTTCCATTGATGTGATCCTAATCACAATTTTCTGAAAAATGTGCTATGGGATAGATTTGCGCTTTTACAAATCTCTTTGTACCCTAACCTCTTTCCATTGATGTGATCCTAATCACAATTTTCTGAAAAATGTGCTATGGGATAGATTTGCGCTTTTACAAATCTCTTTGTACCCTAACCTCTTTCCATTGATGTGATCCTAATCACAATTTTCTGCAAAATGTGCTATGGGATAGATTTGCGCTTTTACAAATGTCTTTGTACCCTAACCTCTTTCCATTGATGTGATCCTAATCACAATTTTCTGAAAAATGTGCTATGGGATAGATTTGCGCTTTTACAAATCTCTTTGTACACTAACCTCTTTCCATTGATGTGATCCTAATCATAATTTTCTGAAAAATGTGCTATGGGATAGATTTGCGCTTTTACAAATCTCTTTGTACACTAACCTCTTTCCATTGATGTGATCCTAATCACAATTTTCTGAAAAATGTGCTATGGGATAGATTTGCGCTTTTACAAATCTCTTTGTACACTAACCTCTTTCCATTGATGTGATCCTAATCACAATTTTCTGCAAAATGTGCTATGGGATAGATTTGCGCTTTTACAAATCTCTTTGTACCCTAACCTCTTTCCATTGATGTGATCCTAATCATAATTTTCTGAAAAATGTGCTATGGGATAGATTTGCGCTTTTACAAATCTCTTTGTACACTAACCTCTTTCCATTGATGTGATCCTAATCACAATTTTCTGCAAAATGTGCTATGGGATAGATTTGCGCTTTTACAAATCTCTTTGTACCCTAACCTCTTTCCATTGATGTGATCCTAATCACAATTTTCTGAAAAATGTGCTATGGGATAGATTTGCGCTTTTACAAATCTCTTTGTACACTAACCTCTTTCCATTGATGTGATCCTAATCACAATTTTCTGAAAAATGTGCTATGGGATAGATTTGCGCTTTTACAAATGTCTTTGTATCCTAACCTCTTTCCATTGATGTGATCCTAATCACAATTTTCTGAAAAATGTGCTATGGGATAGATTTGCGCTTTTACAAATCTCTTTGTACCCTAACCTCTTTCCATTGATGTGATCCTAATCACAATTTTCTGAAAAATGTGCTATGGGATAGATTTGCGCTTTTACAAATCTCTTTGTACACTAACCTCTTTCCATTGATGTGATCCTAATCACAATTTTCTGAAAAATGTGCTATGGGATAGATTTGCGCTTTTACAAATGTCATTGTACCCTAACCTCTTTCCATTGATGTGATCCTAATCACAATTTTCTGAAAAATGTGCTATGGGATAGATTTGCGCTTTTACAAATCTCTTTGTACCCTAACCTCTTTCCATTGATGTGATCCTAATCACAATTTTCTGAAAAATGTGCTATGGGATAGATTTGCGCTTTTACAAATCTCTTTGTACCCTAACCTCTTTCCATTGATGTGATCCTAATCACAATTTTCTGCAAAATGTGCTATGGGATAGATTTGCGCTTATACAAATCTCTTTGTACCCTAACCTCTTTCCATTGATGTGATCCTAATCACAATTTTCTGAAAAATGTGTTATGAGATAGATTTGCGCTTTTACAAATCTCTTTGTACCCTAACCTCTTTCCATTGATGTGATCCTAATCACAATTTTCTGAAAAATGTGCTATGAGATAGATTTGCGCTTTTACAAATCTCTTTGTACCCTAACCTCTTTCCATTTATGTGATCCTAATCACAATTTTCTACAAAATGTGCTATGGGATAGATTTGCGCTTTTACAAATCTCTTTGTACCCTAACCTCTTTGCATTTATGTGATCCTAATCACAATTTTCTGCAAAATGTGCTATGGGATAGATTTGCGCTTATACAAATCTCTTTGTACCCTAACCTCTTTCCATTGATGTGATCCTAATCACAATTTTCTGAAAAATGTGCTATGGGATAGATTTGCGCTTTTACAAATCTCTTTGTACCCTAACCTCTTTCCATTGATGTGATCCTAATCACAATTTTCTGAAAAATGTGCTATGGGATAGATTTGCGCTTTTACAAATGTCTTTGTACCCTAACCTCTTTCCATTGATGTGATCCCAATCACAATTTTCTGCAAAATGTGCTATGGGATAGATTTGCGCTTATACAAATCTCTTTGTACCCTAACCTCTTTCCATTGATGTGATCCTAATCACAATTTTCTGAAAAATGTGCTATGGGATAGATTTGCGCTTTTACAAATCTCTTTGTACCCTAACCTCTTTCCATTGATGTGATCCTAATCACAATTTTCTGAAAAATGTGCTATGGGATAGATTTCCGCTTTTACAAATCTCTTTGTACCCTAACCTCTTTCCATTGATGTGATCCTAATCACAATTTTCTGCAAAATATGCTATGGGATAGATTTGCGCATTTGGTTCTGGGAATATTTCCTTAACCAAAACAATAAAATTACATTCTCACAAGATTTCGGAAGCGTCCTTAAGGCCGGTCAGCCGGGCGTATGCACGGGGCCCCGGGAGCTAGTGGGGCCCCGCAACGAGCTACCTTATTGTAATCAACACTTGTTTATTTACTGGAGGCCCCACTCGATATTTGTGCCCGGGGTCTCAAAATCTAAAAGCAAGATTTAAAAATTAAATGAAAGAATTACTCTTTGTTAAAAAGGTATAAGTTTATTAAAAATACTTTTAAACAGCCACTTCTTGTTTAATAACTATAAATTTGTATTCGTGGCCTTCTAGCATCTATATTTTCGATGCATGCAGCTGTATTTAAATATTTTGAAGAAAAAAATATGAATCTTTGTGTAACGTTTAGGGGCCCCCGCTCGATGCGGGGCCCTAGGCGCCCGCCTAGGGGTAAATCCGCCACTGTGTTGTGTTAAAAAAACAGCTAAAGCAGTTGGTCAAAGGTGCTTTTTGTTTCATATTCCTAAACTGTATAACAATTTTCAACAGTATATTAAAAATAATAATATAGAAATAACGAACAACAACTATAACAAATACATCAAAGTATTCGTTACAAATTGTATAAATCCAGAATAAATTGTTTTTTCCCCGATGCTTTTTTTAACTTTCAATCAGAAATTTTAAATCTCACGTATTAAACTTACCTGCTAACTTTACTTATCTAAGCTTGCAAACTTCGGCCACTTTTCAAAATGATTTTTTCTTAAAAAACCACGCGCGACTGTTATTGCAGTCATGTGGTGTGTAACCTTCAGCTTTTAAAAATATCGTCTTTTTATGTACACTAATTTACTACTGCTGATTTTGTTTTGTTGTTTAATTTTTTTGTCTATGTAAAATCTCATGTACTTATTATGTTAATTTCAATAATTTCAATTTCAATAAAGTCTATTTTATTCTATTCTATATTCTCTTAACAGTTTTTATTAGTGGTGGTAGACGTATACTTATGTGAGTCGTCCGCTTTGTGGCACGTACACATTAAAAATCAAAACATAGGATTATAGAGAAATGGTTTTATAAATCTTTCCGGAGAAGCGTTTAAACGTGTAAACGTTTAATTTTTGATGGTTTAAACGTTTGTGTCATCCCTAATTCATACGTGATAAGCTTGTGAACGATTAATATTTTTTAACTCAACAAATATGATTCGCTCGGGAACGAGAATTTATTTATACCAGAGAACTAAAAAATAAAATTCGTGGACAAATGAAAAATGAAATTCTTATAAGAATTATTCATTTGCGAGCAAAACAAATTTTTTTATTCTTCCTACCTTGGATGTACTATTGCTTTCATTATGATCTAGAATAACAAGGTTAATGATGCTATTTTTTATTATTTTATCCTATGCATTTTCACTGGAAAAGAGAATAAAATAGCATCATATTAGCCTTGCTGTTCTAGATCATTATGAAGTCAATAGTACCAACTACATTTAAAATTCAGAAAATAAGAATAAAAGATAAAAAAATAAAATGATTTAATGCCAAATTTAACTCCATCATAATGAATTATCATTAGAACAGGACACAGTTAAAACCCAATATTTTAATATTCTAGTTACGATTGTCTTGAATTTTGCAACAATTTTGCTAACAATAATCATTTTAATTTAAATCAGCCATCATTTAACTTACCTTTACCAATATTGAACTTGCCAATTTCTTTGGGTTCTTATTCAGACTTTTTAAACATATTTAAAGTACTTGTCCATAATTATTCAAGATTTAATGCAACATTTATCCATTGATTTTGCCTATAATTACCAACAAATTAAATTTTTAAACTAGAAAAGACTTAGAATTAGCATTGGGTATGGAAACTCATACATTACAAAAATTTCTAAATTTCGTAGAGAAAAAATGCAAAATTTCAAAAAATAATTTTTCAAAAGGCTCATCAAATAAAAAATTACTCTTCTTAGTACTACTCAATAGGTGTGCTTAACATGTAAATCAGCCACCCATCAAATTTAGCGTTGCACAAATTGTTTGAGAAAACATCTTGTTCATTATTGTAAATCACAAAAGAAATGCACTGAGCACAATAAAAGCCATCAAGCCCGTCTTCATAGGAGGGAATCAATACAAAGAATTTCTACAGTTCAAAACTTTTGAATATAGGAGAAAATATTGTCGCCCACCCACAAACTATAAGTCATAAACCAAAAGCAGGTCTAGGCAAGTTTTATTAACTACAGCAAGTGTTCTTATTCAAAATTCCTTGAGAAAAAAACCCACATTTTTGGGCTTTACAAAACAATAAGAGCCAAAGTTTTTTACCTGACCAATAGTTTTCTTAAAAAGTTGAAACAAAAGGTTTTGCTAGGCCCACGTTGGACCGACAATGAAACAAAGGTTTTTTACTGGACTAAATAAACAATACAGCATTAAATATATTGTAATGATATTTCGACCGAGTTTAATTATTTACTCAAGTCGATGTTGTTCAAGTTAATAAAAGTTCATTATTGTTTTAAAATTGCTTGATGAACAGAGAAGAGGTAGATGTGATGTTGGACGTTCATAACATATTGACTTTCATATAAAATAATTAATGAAAACAGAGTTCAAGTTTGATTTATCTATTTAGTTTATTATTGTTACATAAAAGAAGTATTTGGGTATATAGGTTATTACATCTGAAGCTCAAACCTGAAAAGAAAATTGTTATTAGACTTAAGGAAAAGTTGTAAAATAGTTTTTAGTACGTTTAACAATAGTCAAAACATAACATTCCATTTGAAATATCAACCAAAATTTATCCATAACAACCATCCATCAATAATAATGCATGGTTGTGATAGAGATATCTAATAATGAGAAACACCAAATAATCATCTAAGAAAAGTTAATTTTGTATTGTAAATCATAAAACAAAAAAGAAAGAAAAATATGAAGGTAATAAGAATGAGGGTTTCTAGGGAAGTGGTTAGAGAAACATTTTTGTTAATGGATGTAATAATTCTTTAAAATGAGAAAATAAAAATAAAAAGCAGTTTAAAATATAGTAAAAGGTGTTATTTATTTCAACCAACAAATAAAATAAATAGTTTAAAGAAGAAGAAGTTTTAAAATATGGAAACATACTCACTACCAAAAAGAGCTGTCTGGCAATCCTGCAGTGATGTATAAATTCCACTGCTGACTTTTCTTTTCCTAAAAGTTTATAAAGAAATTCATGTTGCAAATGTATTTATTTTATTAAATCTTATACCAATGTAAGGGCATTTAATTTCCAATAATTTAATTGGTTTTCCATCTTTAATAATTATCCCATCTGGTGATACTGCTAGCCAAGGGTGCTTTTTGCAAATCCTGCAAGTCCTGTTTGGATAACGGTGTAACCAGTTCTGCAGATGTACAAATCACGAGCTTCACTTTCGGTTTGAATCCCATGCTGAACAAATCTACAATAAAATGTTATAAATAAGTATTAGAAAACAAATAATAAAAAAACATACTTATTAGTAAATTCCTTTGGCCAAAAATATTTAATAGATTTGTTATTCCAATTTTCCTTCTTAAAAGTATATATTTCGTAACAACGAGATCCGGTAATTCTAAATTTACGTTGCTGTTTCCATTCTTCTTTGTTGTACTTAGTCCTGCTTGCAATTTCAATGACCTTAGATTCTTCAAATATTTTGAAGTAGGTGGTTGCACAGCAACTTCGAAGAGGTGTCATTGTATCCAAATTGTGAATCGAATTTGATTGCTGTGCCCATTGAAATAGCATTTCTAATTCTACTTTGTCAGTAATTCTGTCTTCGTTGAAAGATCTGATAACAGAAACAAAAACACCAAAAACCATAAATGCACGCACGTTAAATATTATAAAACAAAGGCAACCTATCGTAGGAGTGATCATGTAGATAATCAGTAGATATTCTGCTCTCTGTTAATAGACATTGTATATTATGGTTAATTAATCTATTAATTATCCCATCAGTAAAAGATGTGTCTGCTTTAAATATCTCTCTTGGTTGAGCAGTAATGTCGAAAATACTCATATCTTTTACACCTCGTCCTTTTGGTACATTCCACTGTACAGGTACTGACGTGCAAGATACATATTCTTGTGGCTTTCCTACAAAGCGTTTTTTACAAAGTATAGATTTTAATAATAATTAGTACACAAACCTGTTATGCTAAAATATTCTAGAGAATAGCATAATGTTGCTATATGTTTACAGGCTGCAGATCACTCAGCACCTGCCGGACATGAACAATTAGCCTGCACTATATTCAAATCTTTGTTTCTTATTATTACCAACTTTATCGAGTATTCATGTAATTTCTTCTGTTCAGCGCAACAATTGGAAGATACATAAATATAATCTGAGGTGCAACAAACTTTTGAATATTTGATGAAACATTTCATGGCAAGTAATCTGCCTTTAGAAAGTGCTGCAGCTGCCTTTCTAGTAAGAAACCAATGTTTTATTCCATTATGATCAATAATCTTTACATTTTTGAATGACGTTAATGGTTGAAATACATTGGAGTGTGGGAATTCAACAGCTTTAACCTTTACTACTTCTGCAGCATAAAGCTTTTTATTTAACTGTTTATTTTTCCAAATTTCTAATCTAGAAAAACACATAAATTGCTTTCATATATGCAACACAATATCAATTTATATATGCAAAATATTTTCTTACCGTCTTTCTAGAACTGGTTTAGGGCCTGTACATTTAGCACCTAACTTCTTCAACTCAATGTTTAATTGATTTACGTTCATTTTGTATTTTTTCAAACAATTATTGTTGTTAAAGCTAACAAATACATATAAAATTATTTGTTTGAGTCACACTGAAAAGTGAGTTGATGCAAATGGTTTATTGTTGAAATTCATATGTGTGGTTATGGACAACACGTCAAAATATTAGTTTTCAAGGTTAAGCAAAGTTTCCCATTAAAGAAATTTCTCAATAGTTAAAGGTTACTTAAAATTCCATTGTACTATAATATCATTAAATAAACTTATGAATTTTCCAAAGAAAGGAACCCATACTTGGAAATTCGATTATTCTTATTTTAATAATCATTGAAAAGAAAAATTTAGTAAAAGCAAATAAAAAAATAAAGGCGACCCTGAGAGATAACTTTAATACAGCGAGTGCAGTTCAAACCCGGCGTAGTTACTTTGATTTATGTCTACTATTTAAAATATTTAATAAATTGTCCTGAAATATTGTACATTTTCTCACTAAATGTTAATAATGCTAATGTGAGAAGTTCAGAACCTTTTCGCATACCTTTCCACCGAACCATGTATGGGTTAAATTCTCCGCATCCTAGGATGTGTCGTCTCGCTAGTAACTATAGAATTTTAGATTTCTTTGGTGTGTCGTTTAATAAATTTAAAAGTAGTTTAAGAAAAGAATTGTTAATGTAATGTTACTGTATTTAATTGCTTTTTTTAAATCTTTATACTCTTATTATACGTAGTTTACTTTGTTTTATGTTATACATGTTGTAATGGATGGCCGTCAATATATATATTATATTATATTATATAATAAAATTAAAATAGGAAGGCATTCTATTTGCATAGCTGCATAACATCGCAATATCAATATATTTATACTTACGTTACAATAATGCTCAAAATTGCCGGCTTGAGATGTTATTCTTATTACAAATTTAATTATCAGGTCGTAGTTTGTTCTACAGTTGTCTAATTATTAAAAGGATAGATAAAGGTTTCAAAACTCAATAAAATACCACGGCCTACTAGATTCATATAAGCTTCGCTTATATACGGCCGTCTCATTTAAAGTTTTTCCATTGTTGAAAATTATTACAGATTTGTACGTTAAGTTGCACCATCTGGCGGTAATTTTACAACAAAGATATTTAAAGTCAGAGCTCTGTCGTTAATTTTTAGATTATACGTTGTCAATTGTGTCAAACTGCCTCCGATTAAAGAGCGTTTATTCGAATATTAACAGTAATTAATAATAAGAAATGTCTTAACAACGATCAAATGTTATTAGATTATGCATTAAAAAACAGTAGGTACACATTATATTACATTACAAAACGTTACATTAAAATTTTATTTATTATTTTATTTTATTATTCTTTCGACGTCTTTATTTTTATAAAAACGCTGCACACTGGTCTAGAATGCAAAAAACGTGATCGAAAATCATGTACATGTTTCAAATTGTTATAGAGTGGAGTTAAATGTATGAACTACGATGTTTCATGTTCAAAATGCATTTTACTTTTTATAAAAAATCACAAAACGCCTTCAAAGATGTACAAAAATAGCAAATTTTATGAAAATAATTTTTTCTCAAAAACTTGTATCTTTGAGTGTAAAGTATAAACTTATACAAAGTCGTAAAACAAAGTACATAAAGAATAATTATTGTTCATTATTTAAGCTACAAGATCACATGAATTCAATCGATTAGGGTTACAATAACATTTTTAAACAACCCTTACTTGAGAGTCTGCAATTCCATCCCCGCAATAGCAAATGTAGGGCTACAAATCGGAGGAACGATCAGGAATAAATTAACTAGACGTTTTCATAATTTACAAACATTGTGGAAAATAATCATCTTTGAATTTCTTGCAACTACTTGCAACTTATTCCTCAAGATTGATTTATGCGTTGTAGTTAGTAAGAGTGGTATTTGAGATATGGGCGCCTTTAGCAAGCAAAAGTCTAATGAGGCTATAGTTGCAGTGACCATTAAAGAAAAAAATTCGTAGTGTTGTTAAGGTTATCTTCAAATCTACCTGCTTATTGATTATTATTGATTATTACTTTGCACTAACTACGAATTCTGAATTAACGGCACAAGATCCGAGCCTGGCCTTTTTGCTAGTATTACTGAAAATGAAAATCAACTGTACTGTAATGAACGGTAACGAAATCTGTCTTTAACTAAACTGTCGACTTGCTCAAGGCTTGACGTTAACTGAACTAAAACTCAGGGTTATTTTACTATATACGGAATATTTTTTAGCGGGGTGCACTTTTTGCATGGACCAATAGAAGAATCGCATGATTTCGTTTAAACGAATCAAAATTAATGTTTCTCACACAAAGGAATCTAGAACGCAGTGTTTCTTACAGCGTAAATTGCAGACGGGATATATTTTGAAGTTCAGGTGGTTTATTTGAAAAATATCATTTAGCACGTACAAGCGATCATTCCTCCAGACAAAATAGATTTTTATAATATTTTTAGGGAATAAAAAAACTAAAACGTTTGTGAGAAAGTTTGAGAACATGATTTCACACTAATCAAAGTTGTTTATCTTGTAGATTTTAACACCACAATCATTTGACACTGCAGACACGTGTGCCAGCCCTACCTTTGATTTACAATAGAAGCTATAATTTCTTTGTTGATTTATTATACAAGACGCTCCACTAGTCTGGAAAAATTTTAAAAGATGACCTTTAACATATTTTTATGAGGTTTATTTGTACCGCATGCCAATATAATTTTAAATTGCAAGAAGAATGCAAATTTACAGGACCGCATTTAAGATTTTTAGCAACTTTGCACACAAAATATCATTATTTCGAAGCTAGCAAAAACATACCGTTACAAAGTTAAGGGTTCCCGTATTATATTACCAATACAGTTTCAAGATTATACAGGTATAAACCAAACCATCTCTAAAATCAGATAACACAAAGCTAACATTTCTTCTAAATATACTTCTTTTAAAATTGTTACTGTATTTTTTATAACTGACGGTATAACTCAAAATCTACCACAATTATCTTTTAATACTAGTATTTACTCAGTTAACTTACCTTTTAATGACAAACAGTTTCAGTTAGGAGAATCGAAATCTCAGGCTTTAACAACGTACGATTCATTAGAATGAAAATTAACAAAAATATTTTCTTAAACCAAAATTATAAATAAATTTTTTATATTTGCTTAGTGTCCTAATGGCTTCATTGGGACACGCATTTTGCGTGTCCTAATGAAATTTTTTAGAATACTATAAACCGTAACATTTTATTTTTTTAAAGTTGTTATCACTGTTAGACAGCTGTTCTTAGAATGTCAAACTTATCTTATTTACGCAGTGAACTCTTATAACTGGAATGCAACGCTTGCAAAACTAGTCTTGCGCCGAATAATAAGTAGCCCTGTGAAGGGCGTAACGGTTTTTTACTTTATTATTAACGAAATTGTAAATTTTGATACTGTCATCATATGGGATGCATTGTGTTGTGTATGTGCAATAGCTCACGATAAACGTAATAAAATCCAGTTTTATAAAATTATATATCTTTACCTTACAAGTTATAATATCCAAAAGATTCAATGAATAATTATTTTTGTTAACAAAAATCATTCTTTGTTGAAAATACTATTGCATTTATACCTCATTAATTTCTTTAACAAATAAGGTATTTAGTCTATGAAATGAAATATAATTATTCTTATTTCATCCAAGTTTTGAATTCATTAAATAGCAATTATTTATGTCACAAATATATTGGCATACATTCTACTTTGAATTTTTAATAATTTTCAACAGTACATACAATACACCTGGCAAATTTGAACGAGGTCCTGCTGCTTAGTAGCGGCCCGCTACTGGCGGGCTTTGTGTGTATGAGATAAGAATAAGAATTTCTACGTCGCGGGAATTACCTCAAGTTAGAGGTTATGTAAAAAAACAACTGCAAATTTCTAGTGTTGCCAACTGTTATGCTACTTACCAAAATATTCTAACAAATTTTATTTAAAACTAAGTGATTTTTTAATTATTTAATAACTAACTAACGCAAATACAAAAAAATAGTATAAAGTATTCGTTTCATAAGAAACTTGTCCTCTTTAGAAAACTCCCCGCTATGCGGGTCGTTTTCTAAACTCGGACGCGTGCGCTAAAAACGTGTCTTATGAAACTAATACTTTAATATACTATTGTAAACGAATAGTTGAGTTTAAATCATATTTATTTATTTATATCAAGAAACAAACACGTTAATAAAACCTCATTATTCATATCATATACAAAAAAGTTCAAAATCCAGAATTATTAAAATTAATGAATCTTGAATTGAATTTCACATCAATTTTAAGATTCTTTAACAAAATTAAGGGTGATATTTGATGCTAGTCAATGCATTTCCAGAGGTTCATTTGCCTTATTTACGGCGCCAAATCTGCAACATGAAATATTTCAAATACTTTGTCGACTTTGCACACATGTGTTTGCAAGTTATATGTTCATTTTAAGACTAATTGAAAATGAACGATTATTTGAGTGGATTGTTTCGATCTCAAACAGCAGAAATTTACTGTAAAGTACTCAAATAATCTGTTGGAAAAATAAATAAATTATTCACAATCGATACATAATGTGTTCATTACTGACGTTTAAAAAGTTAGAAAGTAGTTTATTATACACCATAGTCAATAATAAGTTCTCTTGGTTAGTAATATCCATTACTTACCTTTTGCTCGTTCTAAATATTCTCAACAGATGGCAGAAGTTTTCGTATCTATCTTTACTTTTAGCAGGTAACAAACAGTCAGTCACTGTTTTAGCAACTTCTCGCAATTCCGGTGGTGTCCAACTTACATCAGTTTCACTATCAGACATTTTAAATCGTGTAAATTGTAATTAGGAGCAATGTAATTAAATTTGGTTTAGTAGTGACACGAATTTACTTTGACAATTGTTGCAGCAATGGTCATTTTATCGCCACCTGAATAAAAACGCTGGTGTTGTGTCCTACATATATCAAGTATAAGGTATCAATGTAAGAACATAATTATGTACGATTGTGAATAAAATAGTATACATACCTAGGCAGGAAGACATTACGCGTCGAGCAATTGCTCTCCGCGTAATGTTCTACTTCCCGCCTCGGTAAGTAATCTACTATTCTGCATCATGCAGTAAAAAGGAAGGAATTTTTAGAAGGTGAGAGGAAATTTATACGAAGTGATGATTCATCAAAGTAACTCCGGTAAGAATTTGATATTACTGTAGATTTTGTGGCTATTTGGTTGTTTTGCAGTTAAAGGTTGATAATTTGGGAGTTGCAAATGACACATAAAACAAACAATTAATAATAATAATAACTACTACAACCCATAACCTAAACCAAGGCCCCAGAAGCTATAAGCTTGTGCGGGAGGGAGGGGGCGATTATTATTATTATGTAGGCCCAATGTGCGGCTGCAGCCGACTTACAGATGGAACAGCGCAAATCCCACATTTGTGTCACAGCTAAGGAAAACTGCAGAAAACCTTAACCAGATCTGCCGGCGCCGTGAGTCGATCGCGGGCCGCTTGGGTGAAAGTCCGGCACGCCACACATTACACTGAATACAAACGTAAACCTACCCACTGCATATTAAATCTATGGCAAAATGAGATACTAATTTGAATTCACAAAAGTACATTATTGATACATTATTGATATTACGTTATTGATACAAAAATCACAAAGTAACCATCCTATTGACTTTTTTTTTCTTATCGCAGATGAGAGTTTTTTTGATTTAATAGTAACTAAGACAAACAGATATGCGAAGGAAACTATTTTTGCCAGTGTTGAAAACAATTCTATCTTAAGTAAACCTGGAAAACTAATCGAATGCAAGACTGACCCTCATTTCCAGTTTAAGGTGTTTCTATGATAGACAACTGGTCGACTACCTTTGCTAGGGTTGATAGGAGGGCAACAACTGTATAATTCCTGATTTCATGGTATATATTTACATGGTATATATTTACATGGTATATTTCCGATGTTGATACCAACTCATAATGTAGTTCAATAATAGAGCTTGAAAACACGAACAATTTGAGGTATATAGTATTTCATTTTACCTAAGATTGAAGATCTCCGCCGTTTATTGGACTCGTCCGGGCAGTGAAAGCATACTAAACTAGAAGTGATGGGACTACATAGCTCCCGGCACTAACCTGGAGAGCTCATAGAGGGCGAACGGAGCGACGCGGTAGACAGTCTGAATTGGTAGTTGGAAGTGGAAGGTTCTCTCGCGAGGAAGGAGAATTAAGTTCTGTGTTGTTTGTTTTTACAGTGTCTGTATTGTTAAACTGAAAATTAGTCTAAGGCTTGTTTTGTTTGATGAAGTTTAATGTATGTCTTTGGAAACAAATAAAGAATACATTCCTTAGACTACACACATTGTTACAACTTACTGATTTAACTTAATTGAATTTCATCATGGAAAAAATGTTAGTCAATAAAGTAAGCCAATGATAAATTTCATTTTTAATACTGAAAATCTCAAATTTTACACTCTTATAGAACTATTCCTTCTAAACTTGCCAACTTCATTTAGGTATCTGAATCATTAGTAGCAATATTGATATCAACACATATGGATAGTAATTCTTGTTTCGACAAACATCGTCTTAATTTATTATACACATCACTTATATCTAAGAATGTCATGACCAAACTGCTTTTAATCTGTTTTATGAGGAAATTCACATTAGAAAGGTTATGCAGGTTATTTCATTGTAGAAGGTTCAGAATGCAGAATGCTCTTCACTCACCGATGACAATTTCTTCTCATCTGTTTCTAGTAGTTTTGTAATTTTACAATAAGTAATATATCTATCACCTTTTGAGAACAGTCGAAGAGTGGTTAACATTATCTTCACTGCATCATCAGAAATGGAAAACTGATCGGTAGTATTACAAGTTCTAGTCTGTAGAAATCTTTTATCCTTGTTAGTATTATCAATAAAACCAATTTCATACTTGAACTTGCCTGCATTTCTTGGTATAATCGGTTCTACCATCCAACAAATACATTGTTTTCTTAAACTGATTACATTGAAAACACGAAATATGCAATCATAAGCAGCCATATAGTACACATCAATTTTATCCAGTAATGTAAGAACTTTTAAATGATAATTACTACAAATTGTTTCTCTACTATGATGTAGAAGTAAATGATCTACAACTCCTGACCAGTTAACGGTTTTCCACTGGCAAACTGGAACTGGACATGGATACATTTGTGATTTACATTGAAGTTCATGTTTAACCATCTCAGGACCTGTTAAAACCATATAGCATCCTTGATCACGGTATATGCAAGGAAAACTCACATCGCTACTTAAATGTTCTAATGCATAATTACGGCCAGTACCAAATTGTGTTCTGCATATAGGACATTGTTTCAATTTTGGTTTGCATATGTTGCATACACTATGACCATTCAAACATAATGGAATAGGCGGCTTCATGAAGTAATTACATACAGGACATTCAAAAACTCTTAATAACTTTTCATCAGGGTTTTCTTTAGAACTATCCGTTTCTTTAATTATTTTTATCAAAGTGCTTACAACAGTTTCATTTTTGTCTGAAATATTCTTCGCAAACCTTAGATCGATGTTTATAGATCTATGTGTATCAAATAATGTGGGAAGATCCATATCTTGAAAAACAACATTATCACACTTATTGCTTGTAATTCCACAATGTTCCAGTTCAATAGAATAAAGAAAATCTGGAACTTGTTCTTTCTTTGTGATGTAATACACGATACATTTTAGCTTTAATTCTTCAAGATCACAATTTACTCGCAAAACAAAGTTGTAATTTTTATTACAAAGAAGTTTTATTATTTCACTATCTTTAGATATGTCAACATTAAATCTAAAGTAGTTATCACTCTCAAATAGTAAATTATCTCCATGTTCTTGCAAAAAATGGTTTTTTAAAGATGACAAAGATCCTACCCAAGTACAAGCATTGCACAAACTCAAAGGACAACTATAGTTGCGATAATCGCATATTGATTCATGCTTCAAAATATGCCAGTAATTCAATTTTTCTTCGCATCCATTAAGTTTGTTACGACATGGTATTATTAGATTTTCTAATATTTCTTCTACAGCATAATTGTGTACAAGAATACTGGAATCGTCAACGGACGTGCAGGTACCACAGATATTTCCCAAATCTTTTACCAGCATTATTGGTGGAGTTAAGATTTTTTTACATATTTTACAAATGAATGCCTGTAGTGAAACGAGCCTTTCATTAAGTTGTGTTCCTGATATTTCTTCTAGGAGATCGGCTGTAATGGGTTCCTTTCCTGTTAAAATACACATTATTAGAATAAGTATGATAAATGATGTCAAATGTATGTCAAACAAAAATGATGTCAAAAGGTTATCACAGATTCTTATTTTAGAGCAAAAGAGCGTTTCAAAACAGTAAAATCGTAGCTGATTCTTCAGAAGACATTTGCGTAACATAATCACCTAAGGTTTATTTTTAAAGCTCGTTAAATATTAATATAAACAAAAATCATTTTAAAGAGAAGTAACAACATATATTAATGAAAGCATACAAATACATACATAGTATACTATAAACGTTTAGAAAAAGGATTAGCCACCACGGTTTTGAAAGATGTTACGTGCTAATTTTGTAGCACCCTGTTTAGCTATGCTTTTGTGTTATATTGTATAGCATTAGGGATTTTCACATTCTCTCTTATACTATATAGTGTTAGTTTGGAACTAACTTCCTGTTGTTGATAAGAGACTTCACTTCGTTTTGTTGGTTCATCAAGCAACTTCTTTAAAAAGAATGTTTTAGTGGCATCGCCGTTAAATTAATTTTCCCTTTATGTTGTGAAATGGGAATTGCATTTGTGCAGATCTATGATTAATTTTAATTTAATTTCCAATTTTTTTGGTAACCGTAAGGGATTTTTCCACTACTTCTTTTGAAGGTTAGGAGCATGTTTTTGAGCAGGTTCGTAGTTTAGCTTTTCTTTACATTCAGTCTCTTATACTGTGATTCTTATAGAAATTAAGGGGCAAAATACTATGTAATATATTTATTTATAACTCTGCTCATATGCATTTATCCATATACATCAATTACATTTTTTTAAATAAAATCACATTAAACAAACTTTTGTTCTATTTAGTAACCATTGGCATTTGGCGCATAGCCATCTTTAACACCCCCCTTCGCAAAATGCCTCATTCCCAAACCATAACACAGTTCATAGAAACTACTCCCGGGAAGTCCCTTTGTAAAAATATCACTTAACTGTTTTTGCTTTCTATATACACAACTTTCAATTCCCCACTTAACACTTTATCTTGAATAAAATTGTACTTGATACTGATATGTTTAACTTTTCTATTACTTCCAGGATTCTTGATCAAGTGAATACATGCTTGATTGTCTTCAAAAATTACAAGCTCTTTAACGTGAATACCAAAATCATCCAACAACTTCTTTAACCATAAACCTTCACTAACAGCTACTGTCAATGCAGTCAACTCCGCTTTAGTAGAGGATAATGCTACATTATTTTGTTTTCTTGTGGCTCCATCGTATGTATGGGGTTTGCTAGTTCTTAGTCTATAAGGTTTATATGTATAGACCCATTTAGTATCTAAAACTTCTACATCTTTTCTTGCTTCTACCATTTCCCAAGTCTTATCTTTATTTATTGATTCAAGTTCACCACTCATAGCTTCTAACCATAATTCTTTATCTTCTCTTTGTTTTACTTCTTCAAAACTGCATGGTGCATCTTCTATAAAACTCATAGCACTATATGCCATATATAATTCATAATCAGCTAATTTCAATGGTTTCTTATTTATTCGTCCAGGTTTCTTAACACTTACATCTTCATTAAGACTGGATTCATCATTACTGTCTTCATCTGTATCTTTTCTTTCTTGTTTGTCTTTATTTTCATCTTAATTTTCGTCAATATAAATCTGCACACTCTTTTTATTATACCAGAATGAGTTCTCATCAAATTTAACAGCTCTTGAAATTATTACCTTCTGTTTTTGTACATTCCACAGCCTATATCCATTTGGTGCATATCCGACCATAATGCATTTTTCAACTTTATCATCAAATTTATTTCTAAATTCCTTTTGTATATGATTATAAGCAATACATCCAAAGATTCTTAAATTATTAACCTTTGGTTTTCTTTTATACCATATTTCTGCAGGGGTAACGCCTTCTATACAACTTGTTGGACCTCTGTTCATTAAATATGCTACGGTTCGTATCGCTTCGTTCCATAGATTTTTAGGAATACCTGAATCATTAATAATAGCCCTAGCTCGTTCCACCAAGCTCCTATTCATTCTTTCAGCTTTTCCATTTTGTTGAGGAGTGTATGGCACTGTATAATCCAATATAATACCTTCTTCTTTACAATAATTAAACATTTCCTTTGAAGAATATTCACCTCCATTGTCACACCTGAGTTTTGAGATTCTATAATTAAATTTCGATTGGGTCATCTTCACATAATCTTTGAAGCATTCAATAACTTCACTTTTATTTTTTATTATATAAACAGTTACAAAATTGGGTAAAACTTAAGTTTAGCAAAACAGCCCCGATTTCGCTGATTTGTTTCGTATGCATAAAACACATCCTAAGAACACACCCCCAACAAAAAAAAACACGCGGAAAAGCGTATTTGCCACAAAAAACACTTTTACATTGCACCCGAAACTGCGTTTAAAGTGAGGTTATTTTCATTTGGAAATCGTATGATTGTCTTGATCGTGAAGGCTATGTCCATTTGAAGGTATGTATACAACATTTTTGGGCCAATTTATAGTTTGTATTTTCTCTCATATTCGTCATTAGTATTACTTCAATTGCCATTTGGTATGAAACTGTAATTTCAATTGCCATTTAGTACTATATCGCTAGATTAGGTTAGGTTAGGTTAGGTGCCAAATGGCAACCAGGACATCGCTACCTGCGGTTCTCATACTGTGCTTTTTGTGGTGTCTCCTACCTGCAAATGTGACGTTGCAGCTGATCATGACTGCTCGGAGAAGCCTCTTTTGTGGTGAACTTTCAAAATTTTTTTCTTGAAAACTACGCTTTTCCGCACTTTTTTTTTGCGTTGTGAGTGTTGTGAGGGGGTGTTTTATGCTTAAAAAAAAATTGGCGAAATCGGGGCTGCTTTGCTAAACTTAAGTTATTCCCAAAATTGCTATAATCATCAATAAAAGTTACAAAATATGTCCCTCCATCATGGGAAGACGGTGTGATTGGACCACATACATCTGAATGTATGATTTCTAAAACTCGTGTGTTTCTACATCTACTTTGAAATGGTAATCTCGACATATTTCCATTCACGCAAGATTCACAAAAATCAATAGTACCTATCTTTACATTTTCCATCCCATCAACCATCTCATTTCTAATTAATGTATTCAAACCACCATAACTTGCATGACCATATCTTCGATGCCATTTTATTCTTTTCTGTTTCAACATTTAAACATTGCGGGTTTGATAATAATTTGAAAGAAATTTCATATAAATTTTTATCTATACCAATACCAATTAATCCTTTTTCATTGTGAATTAACTGTACCTTTCCATTTCTAAATAATACCATTACATTTGAATTCTGTAATCTTTTTACTGATAATAAGTGTTTTCTTAGTTGGGGTATAAAAAATACATTTTTAATGGTACATTCTATCTCTTTATTGTTTACCAGACTCTTGACATTAATATTTCCAATTCCTACAGCTTCTAAGTAGCGATTATTTTTAGCGACAGCTATTTTTAGTGGATTATTTAACATAAGTAAGTCAGTGAAGTATTTATTATCATTAACCATGTGATCTGTACAGCCAGAATCTATAAAAAACTTTAAAACGTCATCATTTTGATTACACTCACTGTCATTCTTGACATCTGTCATAAAACCAACACTTTTATCACTATTGTCTTCTTCATGTTCATATTCATTTTCTACAAAATTACTTCTCCATAGTCTATTATTATTTCTGTAATTATTTCTTGTAAAATGTCTTCCACGATTACTTCGATTATAAAAGTTTGGTGCCTGTGTATATGATGATCTATCAGGTTCATTTGGATTTCTTCTGCTTTCGCTGCTTCTAAACGATCTTCTATAATTTATGCCACAATCACTTCTATTCTGTTGCAAATTATTATACTGTTGATTATTTACAAAGTTCTTCATTCTTCGTTCTTCACATTGTTTCATAACATGTCCAGGCTTAAAACATCTGTAACATTTAGGAATCTTATTTGCTACAAAAGCAGTTGGAGGATTGTTAGGAGTTATAAATACTGGAGTTATTTTTGACTCTTGGCACTCATTACAGAAGACCTGTTGTGAGACCCACGACCGCACACTAGTTAGCTGGCAGCCAACAGATTTAACTGCAGTTGAAGGTTGTTACCGTTTGAATGACGTGAAATTTAAACCTCGAGTTCTTTGACGCTTATTCTATTCGGTGGCTTTCGGTGGCGTGTAATCTCCTTAATTGTGCAGTGTTGTTTCTAAGTATTTTGCAGATGCTTTTATGATAATATCCTCATTGGCCTTCAAAGCATAAATACAAATAGATATCGTATACCTATAAGCATGTACAGCGTCTTCATCATACCCGTGTCCTTTTTATGTTATATCTTTAAATAGATTAAGTGATACCGGAAAGACAAAGTGTATTGATTGTGAGAAAAACTGAGAAAACAGAAATATCGCTATAACTGAGCATAACACAATTTTTGTAGCAAAGAATTACCAATGGAAAATATTCAAGGGCAACACATGCCTGCTAAAGCGAGAAAATGAACCTTTAAACGAAAATATTCTTGGTAATGTCAGTCCAATTCACGTCACACCTTTGGTTTCTACTTTTAAAGGTATTAACTAAATTGTGGAAAGTTCTTTTACCACGAAGAAATTTATAGTATAAAAGAACTAGAAAATAACATTAAACATTTAAAAAGTATCTTTAAAATCACACAACTATCTAAAACTTTAAAAATCCACTGATACGTAGTTTTAATTATATATTAAGAAAATGTCTTTTGAAGAATCAGTTACGATTTTACTTTCAACAGTTTTTAAAAATCCTTTTGGTCTAAAACAAGAATCTGCGACGACTTTTTAGCGTCATTTTTGTCTGACCTATTTCGCACTGAGGGACACTGTGTAATGTTATTATAATTCATATGGATGGTATTCATAATCCTTTTAACAGTGAGTTTTGGTTTTTTTGTTTTAAAATCTTACAAAAAATTTAGTTTGGTTTTATGTTTATTTGTTACTTTTAATGTCACCCAAGATGGTTTTAGTTTAGGTTTAGGCTAATCTCCAAATACTGGGCAACAGCTAATTGTAGTAAGATAATTATAATATTTGAGTTATTACATACACTCAAACATACCTTTTACATTAAAAATTTTGGATGTTCTGTTAGCGTGCAACAAGGATATTAACCGTTTGTTTTACGGCCACTTACATCAGTTTTAGTTACATTTGCCACTCATTAACAGAACATCCAAAAGGGTAGGTAGTAAATGCCGCAAAGGGTGGTCCTTTAGTTTAGCAAAGTCAGAATTTTATCGATCTCACCCCAAAATATTTATTTGTACACCATCCAAGAGCTAATAGCAGCCTATTACAGGACGGGAAAAATATTACAAAGCACGTTATAACAAGTATCAATAACAAAAACAATAAATGAAACATACAAAAAGTAGAGTAAAGCTAAATTTTCTTGTAATGCTGTATGCAACTCAAAAAAGAAAAAAGGTTATACACACACTACAATAAAATTTAAGTTTTAATGTAATAGAGTTCTTTGTATAGCTACCGGCCTGGAACTGAATATATCAATTTCATTTTGTATCGTTCGAAAATCATTGCAAATTCTGTAAAGTGGTGAGAATAGAGGAAGATTTGATTGAGATATTGGAAAATAAAAAATGTTTAAGTTACGTACGGGCAGTCTAGAAACATACAAATTTATCTGCACCAATAGACAAGAACAGTCAATAATATTATTTAATAATTAAAATATTCTGTTCTATACCACAGATCGGATAAACACCATCTGTACTAAAGCATAAAAATTTAAGAAAATGTCTCTGTAGGTTTTCTAGGTTGGCTGTATGAACTTTACATCCAGGGTTCCATACAAGAGAGGCATACTCTAACTTTGTTCTCACAAATGAATTGAAAAGCATTTTCATTGTGCCTGTTGCAGTGAACCATTTAGAGTTTCTCACAATAAATCCAAGCATTTTGTATTTCTTAGAAATAATGTTATTTATATATGACTAAGTGAATTTAGAGTCGTAAGTTATCCTGAGATCCTCAAACTCTGTAACTTTATTTAAGCATGATCAATGACATAAGAAAAGTTCAGGAAATTTCTTTTCTGAGTAAAGGACAGCACAGTACAATTTTTTTATATTAAGGAACAAATGACTTTCATCCCACCATCTATGTAATTCTAGAGATACCTTTGAAACAAATCACAATCATTAAGGCAGTCTATTTTGCGAAACAATTTACAATCATCAGCATATAATAACATTTCTGATTCAATACTACAGCAGATGTCATTTATAAAGATAATAATTAATAATGGACCCAAAACAGATCCCTGGGGTACCGCAGAAGTTGCAATGATCTCACATGAGCTAAAACCACAGTATTGAACCTTTAAACGTCTATTACATAGATATAATTAAAAAAAAAAGAATGAAATTATCGATTAGTCCAGAATTATGTAAATTTCTCAGTAAAATACTGTGATCGAGCATATGAAAAGCTTTAGTAAAATCAGTGTAAATGACATCAACCTGAGAAATATTGTCAAGGGACAATAAACTAGGTTGATTAACCTGGCAATGCAAAGTGAGCAGAATCCCACGGAACCCATTGGAGAATTAAGTGCTTTTTGAGTGCTATTTAACTACCCAACCAAAAATCTAAGTGCTCATCAATTAAAAAAAAAACTGATGTTTTGCTAGCTTAAGATTAAGCTAGCAAAGCAATATCATGTACACGTGAGATTTCTTCAGACATAATAATTAAGTGCTTTTTGAGTGCTATTTAACTACCCAACCAAAAATCTAAGTGCTCATCCATTTAAAAAAAAACGGATATAAAAATAATGCTTTGCAAGCTTAAACTTAAAGCAAAACATCCTTTTTTTTAACTTAATTGGCCGAGGCAAAGCATAATTTGCAAAATAGTCTCACAATACAGAAGTAAAAGTAAAACACCCCCCTTGCTCTTGCCCTTAGGATTTGTTGTGCTTTAGGGGCCCTTTTATTGCTACTACAATCGTTAATTTGTTGTACTTTATAGATTTTATATGAAGTATAGTCTTATCTGAAAAAAATCCCTGTATTTTCCTATTCTAGTGCACTATGTTAGTCATGGATCACAGTAAAAATTAAAGGGTGTGCACGAAAAAATCTGGCCACTTAAATATGACATCAGGCGCCCCTACACTGCAGGTACTAAAGTGGAATTGCAGCAATAGCTTCTTTGAATTGATATCTTACTGTAAATGACAATTTCAAAGTCTTTTCGTTGTGTAGTTTTCAAATAAATTCAAAAGAATACGAACGTCGTCAAAAAATATTGCGCAAACACTGTGCAAATCCAGCAATGTCATATTGCACGATCGGAAAATGTCAAAAACCATCAAAATTGGCCGTAGAAAATGTTTTAAACAATTTCTCTGAACTCTTAACAATAGATAGGCAGCCAGGTTCCGGTAGGAAATCGGGTGCAATATATATAAAAACGGAAAGGAAGGTGACGCAAGCTTTCACGCAGAATCCGGACTTGTCAGTGGGGGATGTGGCCTAAAAGGTTGGAACATCTTCATTACATCTTCGAAAAGTAGAAAACAGGGGTGGACTGAAAACATTCAAGGTGCAGAACGCTCCGGATCGGGATGCAAAACAAAATTCCAAGGCGAAGGCCCTCGCAAAAAAACTGTACACCAATTTTTTAATGAAAGCAGATTGTGTAACAATGGACGACGAGACGTACATCAAAAATGACATTCAACAGCTTCCCGGTCAATAATTTCTTACTTGCAAACAACTTTGTGGAATTAAGGACCAATATCAATGAGGACCAAACAAAAAGAAAATTTGGGAATCTTCTAGAAAATATGTGGTCTGACAAGCGACTTGCACTCTTGCACTTACAGGCGAGAAAGTAGAAGAAGCTTTGTAACAAAAGGCACCATCAACACTGAAACCTATTTAGAAGGTTTAAAAAAGTGCCTGCTACCATTTATAAGAAGTCATAATGTTTTTATTCTATTTTGGCCAGATCTGGCCATATGTCACCATGTCAAACAATTCACTGATTGGCATGCTAAGAATGGGATCACTTTTGTACCTAAAGAAGGAAATCTACCTAACGGCCCCAAACTGCGGCCGATCAACAATACTGGGCTATTATAAAGCAAACACTCTGAAAAACAAAAGAAACTGCTAAAGATATTGTTGACTTTTAGAAAAAGTGAAATAACGCGACAAAAAAATTACTACTACGGCTGTACAAGCTTTGATGTCCACTATGAAACGAAAAGTTAAAAATTTTAGTTAAAGACGGTTATAATGTACAATATATGTAAATACGCTTCAGAAGGAACATACATATATGTTAAAAGTTAATAATAGTTTTAAGTCATAAATCATTTCCGACAACCCTACTTTTTTGATGTTTCTGTGGCCAGATTTTTTCGTGCACACCCTTTATATATTAAAAAACAAACAAGAGTAAAACTTTAATTTAGATCCGCCATCTGCAGCCGCACATGCTATATACCATTCGATGCCTCTCATCAAGCCGAGCAGTGTCCCTAGGGTAATTTGGAGTGAAGCAGTAGTTTTCGAAATAATCACAAAAGACTTTTTTGGATAGAGAGCCATAGACTTACATGTTAATTCCCTATCCTACCTATAAATGCATGTTGTGATGTGCATGCGACCTAACCTAATCTAACCTATAAATGGCCTGTATTATATTCAACTAACAACAATGCGACAAAATAATAATGTTTATTGGTAGAATTCATGTACAGTACAGATAGGGTTCCTAAATATGAACTGAGCTCTGTGTTATTTAGAGTTAAGACACGCATGTCAAATTTTCCTAGTGACATTTCATATTTTGAAACTATTTATTAGAAGGTTGGTAATCATGAAAATTGTTTTAATAAATTAAACTGTAAGTCGTAACCTCCGAGATAGTCAAGAGGCCGCGACCAAGCAATCGTGACGTCACGAAAACCGGCTAACAATTGCGAAACGTAAAATACCCAACATAAAGACACTTGTATATTTCTGAGTAAAACTGAATATTATTTCAAAAAAAGCACTTATATTATGATAAAAAACAATGAATAGGGTTTTCCACGTCACCGTTGAGGTACCAATGATAGACGCGTTGGCTCTTATGGAGGCCTCGCCAATAGCCCTATCTCCATGCGTTAATGTGTTTTATAACTTCTTAACCATTAAATTTAATCAGTTTTCTCTTTGATAGATCCATGTTTTGGGTGTTAATTTTGTCGTTGATTATTTTTGAATAGTTATTGAGAAATATATTGGCAAGAATATAACAATTTTTTAACAATATCGACTTCAACGTTTTGCTACATAAAATACCTCATTGATTTCGTGTACATATTTTTCCAATTTTAACATTGTCAATTCCCGTAAAATAATCCTTTGTTTACCTGTCTTTAGAAATTCAGTTTCATATTTATCTGAAATAAGCTCACTGAATATCTGATATGCCTGAATAGAGACTTCAAAGAATAATTCAGATGGTTGTTTTAGAGCACCTCTTGTTAAATTTTTTAAATATTTGCTAATATCTGCAGAGTCATTTTAACCACAGTTGGTAAAATTTATAACAAAATCTGAATTGGTAGTAATGGATGTTAAACAATTTAATTTAATGATGCTATTACATTCGATAGAATGTATTTTTTCCAGGTCAGACAAATTTGCAAATAGAATTAAATTATAATTATCGAAATGGCAAAAAACAAGTGATCGTTCTTTATTTTTTTGATTTAACCAATTATTTCGAATAGATTTTAATAAATGAACAGTATCAAAAAGTAAATAAATTTGTTGTTGCGGATCAGAAACATTTTGGATAAAGCAAGGTAACTCTTCCTTAATGCTTGTACTACTTAAAAGTCGATAACAAGTTCGATTCATTCTGTAATTATCACAAATTAAAGAAATTACCCGAAAACCAATTTTGCTTAGAATCTTAATTACTTCTAAAATCATTTCTTTTAAATCAACGGCAGAAGTTTTTTTACAGGAAATAGAGCCACAATATCTTCATTCTTCGTAACATTTATCAGGCATTTTTAATGAAATAAACAAGACTCACCCAAGTATCTCGTCAAATTGTTGGCTTTTTTGATTAACTAATCAAAATATTTATGAAATTGTATTTTATATAGGTAAACGGCACAATACACAATCATATTATGAACGACACCAACCGAAAGTTATTTTATAAGTAATAAAACAACTTTCAGATACAAAATTTATCAGCGGCCATTTCTGCTAACGCCCACACTCGATACGGAAGAGAAACAGTCTCTTTTCACTGATTTTATAAATTGTCTTCACATAAATCAGGTAAATCTGAAATTCTACACCTTTAATTTAACACTTTAACTTATTTGAACTTATTTATGAGAGTTTTTGAAAGAAAAACTTCCGAAAAAGAGTCTGTTCACACGACTACGATCACGGCAAATCTAAACTGCAATAGCCGGCATTCGTGACGTCAGATCACGTGACAGAAGCCTTGTTCGTGGCCTCTCTTTTCTCGGATGTTACGTGTAAGTATGACAGTTATATAAATCTAAAATTGGGTAAAGTTAATATTGTATTAAAAATCGACAAAAAATTGATATATGTACTATTAATAGTAGTTTTAAAAATTCTCTACAAACAGTAAATAAATGATAATGTGCACATTAAAAAAATTTACAGGCATACAGATAAACATGACAGCATAACCTAAAATTTATAACTGACAGCTGCTGAATGTTGTCACTAAAGTAAAAAAAGAGAAAAAGTATCTCTGTTTCAGACAGCTTAGTTTTGTCCTAGAAAGAGATAGATTTTGACATCCGTGTCCTAACTCTAAAATAACACAGTTAAAGTTTTCATTGAACTCTAACACAGGAACTCTAAGTACGGACATACTTAAATCACAAAAATACTTGGCCTATTAATCACACACAACGGCTTTCAATAATTTCGATAGTGTACCTACTGGTTGTAACTAGACTGTGCTAATACCAAGCTAAAACTATATTAAAACCTATTTATTTAAAGGACTATGAATATCATTCAATTATGAGTTTAAGATAAATTTCAAGTATTCAATTAAGACAACGTAAATATATTTTTTGTATAAAATCCATATAGAAAAATTATCACCCCGGCTGGGAATCAAACCCAGGTCCTCCAGCACTCTGGGCAGTTACGCTACCATATGCGCCACCTAAGGTGATTACCAACAACAAGAACTTGTATGTTAGCATTAACATCTAGTTCGAATAGAAAAATTGTGTTTCTGTCATGCAGGAGAAAGAGGTCCTGGGTGATAATTTTTCTATATGGATTTTATACAAAAAAATATATTATTTAAAAACTATAAGTGTAGTTTTTCAAGTACACTACTACACTATCATTATCAGCTTTCTAGCTAATGTTCATCTGGCAACAAAGCCAACAGAATGTGATAATTACATCAAAAACACTCAGTCGATGAACTGCTCTCAAAAATACTATTTTCCGTACATAATAAAACAACTTTCAACAAGTGTATGCATGTGACATCACAAACTATAGCCGCACAGTGCTGTCGACACGTGAAGTCTTGCAGCTTGAATTGTAAATATTTATAAGCTCCTTCTTTTTCTACGATTCCTGCCAAATTCAAAGTTCAGTTTCCGATAGTGATTAAAAAAAGATTATCAGTATTAATTATCCTTATTGCAGCTATGTGAATCAGCCATTACTTGTTTTAGGTGAACAAACCGCTCTGCATATTTAGGTTATGTTGATGGGTTTTAATTTTAAAATTTTTGATTAAATTTCCAAATAAACTAATGCTACAAATTGTAATTCATCTGTTAAACATTCCATAATACACCGAAAGAGTATAAAATAGAAAAAATTTTAACTGATAAAATTTAATTTGCTTACCTGTATCACCCATTGTTTTTCATGTATTAAACACCACCAGCCTCTTATTTTACACACATTTACGTACAATTAAATTCCAATTTTACTCAAATTTTCTATTTAATATTTCATTTGTTTTAATGTTATTGTTATAGTATAGACAAAACAAATGCAATCAAGAGTGCAGTTAAATAATGAGCTTTCTCTTTACAGCTTTACACACTATTTCCTCCAAAAACTATGGCGCCATCCCTTAGCAAGGTTGGAACTAACTAGACTTTTTAAAATAGGGAAGACGCGCGTATTTTTTTTTTAATTTTTGTATTCTTTGGTTTTGGTTAGAAAAATATTTCCCGATAAGCAAAATTTGTTTAATTTACTTAGAAAAATTAAATTTAGAAATTCTCCTCATTTTAAACCGATTTCATCTTGGCGAATTTCCCTCAAAGCTATTTGATGTAAAAACGTAGGTACCGCTATGAATGAGAAAAGGCAGCATTGACGATCTACTCTCAGTTAGATGGCGCTGATGAAAACCAATAAATTGAATTTTAAATTTATATTAACAGAAATACTTTACACCACTATTATTATGGCAGTTAATTACACAACAACATAACGCACATTATTACATTAATTACTCGTTAATAAGTATGCGATATTTGAACTTGAAAATAAAGCATTTTTTCAAACTGACGGGTAATACAGGACTCTTAACTGTTACATTAGCACCAACAGTGGGTAGTCTTTGGAACTGTGTGTTGTAACGCAGTTTCATCCATTAGAAGACATCAGTATTGCATTTTAAACATAGATAATATAATAATATACTACTTATATAGAATGCAAGCTCTAAGCATTGCTCGATGATAGAGTTCCTCTATAATAATATTAAATAATAAGAATAAGAGTTGGGACATGTACGATGCCCGATTTTAATTGGCTGGATCCAATGTCAAGAAGTACATGATGTTAATAGTCTGACTCTTTATTTTTTACATTGTATAACAAAATTTACATTACTTTACATCCTAATACACATTTTTCTTTATAGTATTAAATTGTCTTAATAATAATATGTATTTTTTATTAGTAAATAAATATTAATAGTATTATAATAATGTCGAATCAAAGAATTTATTGACATCGGTCTGAGGTTATTATCAAAGGATACTACGTTTTTCAGATTTCTTTAATATTTTGCATAAATCCTTTTAGCCAGGACACATTTCTCAACTTACCATTAATTTACATACATAAAACAGATTTATTTTACAGGGAATTTAAAGTAGGTATTTTCTGGAAGCTATCGGCAAGTAAATTTTAAAATTGGCGCCATTAATTTTTTGTTTGACCTTGGTAGCAAACAAATTGCGCATGTGGCGCGAGACGCTCGTCACTTGTAAGAAATTAGAAGATTCTACTGAGCAATTTGTTCTATTGTGCAACTTTTAATTTTTTAAATACAAATTCGATATTTAAATTTAAATAAAGAGGTGTTGGATAAAATTTTGTATGGCACACGTGAGTTAAGGATATTATCCACTCAATGAGATTAACCCACTCGGGCCTATTGGCCCTCGAGGGTAAATTTTTCGTTCGTGGATAATATCTTACTTAACTCACTTGTACCATAAATAACTATTAATTCTCGTGGTTATTAATAAGTTACTAGAATAATATCCCTGAACTATCTTGTAGGTTTCAATTATGTCTCCTCTTTGATCTTCTCTCTCTCTTTCAACATTGTTAGCTGAAGTTTCTTTAGTCTTGCTTCATATGGTTGTTGTGATAGTTCTGGTGGATTTCTTGTAACCCTTCTTTGTACTTTCTCTAATGCCTCTATATCTTTCACATAGTAAGGATTCCATATTGCATGTGCATATTCTAATTTTGCCCTGAAGAAACTCTTGTATAATTTTAAATTCATGTTAAGTTAAAGTTAAGTTAGTTCATTTTTAATCTGATGGTTGATAGAGTAATACTTGCATAACTCATTCATTGTAGTAACTCAAAAATCATGTTTTTTGAGTTGTGTCACTTTTGAAGCAAGGATTATATTATAACCATCTTCTGAGCAATATTTACACCAAATCTCATAACCCCTGCACCAGACTTTACCAGCACATTTCTGATGGCATTTAGAACAAAAAAAATCTTAATGAAGTTTTTTGATTAGAGAAAGTCCAAATTTGGAGTAATTTTGACCGACGTTTTTAGAAAAGTACGTATAAAACTATAACGCGCGATGTTAATATCATGAATAAAAAATAAAGTTTATAATTGCAGGCTTTGAAATTTTAAAGCCAGACAAACATGATGAGATCACATTTCATTGTGATGTTATGCTCCCTATCTACTCCAAACCCATGATTTCAAAGCGCCCACCTGTGTTACATTGGACTATTGCAGATAGAATTGCTTCACTTGGTTGATATAGTGGTTTTTGCTTTACTAAAATAAAAATGCACGTCTCAAAAAATGACTAATTGTAATTCATACAACACGTATAAATAAACAAGGTTGTGTATTTCATTTTTGCAAGCCATCTGTTTCTAACGGGAATTTATTTAATTTCATTTAAACGTGACCTTTCCAATCTGGTACTGTAAACATCTACATTTGGCAATTTTGTTAATTAATTTTTCGATAAAGAGTAAAACGTGATGAAAAAACGCAAATATATTAAATCCTTATCACATTAATATTAATTTTATTAATCGCATGCATGCAGTTTTAGAGAGGTACGTATTTACACACAAATCATATGCTTGAGATGGACATAGATACCCGAAACGACCGACTTCGTCCCTAGGCCGAAACGCGCTGTGAGCGGTCAAGCAAGGGCAGTGCAATTTAGACTTTTATGGAATTTTATGAAGCGCAACTATCCTAGATAATTTGGATGTGCCACTGATATTTTTTACGGCGTACCATAACAAACTAAAAACGCTGAAGTACGCAATGACATACACATGATACAAAAGCCTTGGAAAATAAGTAATCTGCATAGGCGCCCGGAAGGGGGGGGCAAGGAGGGGCGCTTACCCCACCTGGAAGTTGAACAATTTGAATTTTATTGAAAATTTTGTATAATATGCCGTTTTTTTCTAGGCTTGCCCCCCTAGCATGCCGTTTATTCTAGGCTTGCCCCCCCCCCTAGCATACCGTTCATTCTAGGCTTGCCCCCCCCTGGACAAATTTCTGCGGGCGCCTATGGTCATCTGGTTAAGTGACCTCATAATATTGTGTTATAAGCAGGATCATGTTGCAGGAACGTAAACATAACAACCCATAAAACATCTTGTTTGAAGAACATAACAAACTGCTGTATGTGCTAAAAACATTATACCCGTCTTTATTAGCATTTTTGTCCGAAAACTACTATCTAGAGATCTGTAATTAACATACTGTAACATAGCTAACCTTACTTTTAAAATTTTGTATATCAAATCCACGACCTTCTAGATTTCGTGAGACGAAGCTTCGTCTCCCGAAATCTAGAAGGTGGTGATCAAATCGTTCATCAAATGTCAAAACATCATCTGCCATTAGGCAATTCAACGAGCTATTAGTAGATGGTGTTTTTGTGGCGTTTGTCCACAGCGACCATCTTGGTTTGTATGCCTTTGGATGACCTGTAAAATAATATTTTTATGGTGCTAACAGAAATGTCCTATTTGTTCCAAAAACTACAAACTTACAAAGTAAGGATAGGTACATTTTGTGGTATGTTCAAAATGAAGTTTCACAGCTACCTTCGACATCAAATCTAAACAAAAGACAGTTATAATCAACTTCCCAATACATGAAATGAATATTCAAAGATATATTTGCCCCGTGCACAACGTTTTGTTTTTTTGGGGATTTCCTCTTTGTTTATTTACTTAACAATATTGTAAATTCTGTAATGTTCCTTATGTAAATGTAAATTCTATTGGAATTACGTATTTATAGTAGTTTTTCTTATATATGGAAAGGTCTATTTTACTTAAAAATTTAAGAAACTGTAAATAATAGTAGATTGTTTTACAAGTAAAGAAAAGTGATTGTTTTCTAGCGAGGTGAAAATAGATTCACGAGCGAACGAAGTGAAGCGAGTGAATTAACTTTTCACGAGCTAGAAAATTCACTTTTCTGACGCGTAAAACATGCTATTTTTTTGTATCCTTAATGGAAAATGAAGAATGAAAGCAATAATCATTATTATGTGTAAATTATTTAAATTACTGTCATAGTGGCTTGTGCGAAAACATGGTAACCATAAATAAACAGTGAAAATTCTGACAGAAAATGGAATCAGAAAGTTTCTGTGAAGATTTTGCGAGTGAAAATCGTGAAATTGTGGAGGCCGCCAACGAAGCAACGTTAAATTTGCTACCAACAAAGTCACGGGAGAAATATGAAAAGTGCTATAACCAGTTTTGTGAATGGAGAGTAAGTCAACACGTGGAAGGTGTTGATGAAAACATTATGTTAGCATTCTTTTTTGGAAAGGTATAATAAATATTCTTGTTTATTGTTTCCAGCCTTATTTTGTGGAACTCCATAATCATGAAATAAATAAAGATTATTAAAAGTTTCACAGTTTTATTAAAATATACCTGACAATATTGTTTCGACAGCTATGCTGTCATTATCAAAGGTAATATAATTATAAACAAACACGTCGCTAAGGTAGATACAAAAATAGGTAACTAGATAAAATAATAATAATAATAATAAAAATTAATAATAAAAATCATAATTAAACATCTAATACTTCCAGTAACGGAGAATTACTGAGCTCAAGTTGTTCATTCATTAAAGGTACCCTGAGTTTGTGTTTGTATATCTCAAAGGCTTCTAAAATGTCTAATTTGCGTTTGTTATTACAAAAATGTAGGAATTTAATATTATTTTGAGGAGTCATTGTGTGATTTTGTTCTAAAAGGTGTTTGGCGTAATTCGATTTTTCAGGATGTTTATTTTTGTAATGACGTACGTGTTCTTTATATCTTATGTCAAAATTTCGAAGTGTTTGCCCAATATATACCGAACTACAAAAAGAACAATTTAAACGGTAAATGCCCGATTTCATGATATCATGTGTTCTGTCTTTAGCATTAAATAAAAATGAAAAAGTGTTAGTGTTGGTTTTAAATGTTATTTTATAATTGTTGGTTTTTCTTAGTATATGTGCAATTTTTTCTGATATTTTGCCAAAATATGGTATAGATATGTAATTTTAACAATCAAACAGAAGACACAAATTACATATCTATACCATATGTTGGCAAAATATCAGAAAAAATTGCACATATACTAAGAAAAACCAACAATTATAAAATAACATTTAAAACCAACACTAACACTTTTTCATTTTTATTTAATGCTAAAGACAGAACACATGATATCATGAAATCGGGCATTTACCGTTTAAATTGTTCTTTTTGTAGTTCGGTATATATTGGGCAAACACTTCGAAATTTTGACATAAGATATAAAGAACACGTACGTCATTACAAAAATAAACATCCTGAAAAATCGAATTACGCCAAACACCTTTTAGAACAAAATCACACAATGACTCCTCAAAATAATATTAAATTCCTACATTTTTGTAATAACAAACGCAAATTAGACATTTTAGAAGCCTTTGAGATATACAAACACAAACTCAGGGTACCTTTAATGAATGAACAACTTGAGCTCAGTAATTCTCCGTTACTGGAAGTATTAGATGTTTAATTATGATTTTTATTATTATTATTATTATTTTATCTAGTTACCTATTTTTGTATCTACCTTAGCGACGTTTTGTTTATAATTATATTACCTTTGATAATGACAGCATAGCTGTCGAAACAATATTGTCAGGTATATTTTAATAAAACTGTGAAACTTTTAATAATCTTTATTTATTTCATGTATAATAAATAGTTTGATGTGTTTTTAAATACATTTCAATTATTTGCATCTTTTTTGCAGTCCAAGATTCTAAAGGCATCATCCTTGTGGTCGACTTATTCGATGATTAAAAGCACCTTGCAAATACACGAAGGTTTAGATATTTCAAAATATAGAAAATTAATTGCGTTTCTGAAGAAACAAAATGAAAAGTACGAACCCAAAAAGTCAAAAGTTTTGACGTCTGAGCATGTCTTGACATTTTTGAATGAAGCTTCAAATGATTCATTTTTATTTCTGAAAGTGGCTTTAATTTTTTCTCTAAATGGTGCATGCCGCAGTGAAGAATTGCGATCACTGACAGTTGACGATATAGAAGAGACGGAATCGGTTGTCCTCGTAACATTACGTAATACAAAGACGAAGAAAAAACGAGTTTTCACTATAACTTCCGAAGCTAATGGAATTGAATTGTATAAGCAGTATCGGAAATTAAGACCAGAGAATATTAGTCATCGCCGATTTTTTATTTGTTACCGAAAGGGCAAGTGTACAGTGCAACCAGTGGGTATCAACACATTTTACGGAATGCCAAGGAAAATAGCTGAATATTTAAAACTTCCAGAAGCTAGCGGCTATACAGGTCATTGCATGCGTAGGACATCAGCTACGTTGTTAGTTGATCACGGAGGTAGTATTTCCGATTTGAAAAGACTTGGGGGATGGATTTCAACTTCTTCCGCCGAAGGATATATTGAAGACTCTATCACAAATAAAATTCAAACATCAAAAAAGATCTTCAGTACTTTGAATCATCAACAGAACATGTCAAAGCATCACCCCCCGTCTCCTAAATTGATCAAGTTGATGGAGCAACAGCAAATAGATTTGGAACAACAGTTTCAATCAACTTCTTCAAGCGTCGATTTATCAACGAGAGCCACCTCAAGTGGACTATCTTTTCATAATTTAACTAATTGTACAGTAAACATTTACCAAAATAAATAAAATAACTAACGAGTAAAGTGTTGTTGCTAACGATTAAAGTGTTGCTAACGATTAAAATAGCAGTTTACTTTATTAATATCTACCTATTCAAGTTACAGTTTTCCATTAAGGATACAAAAAACGTTATTATTATTATATCCTCTGTACAAGAAAACCATTATCCAGGGCTTCTACTTTTTTTTGTGTGAATTGAAGAATTATTCAAAATTTGAGAATTATTCAGAAATTATTGTAGTTTATACACAAAAATGTAAAATATAAAAAATTTTAAAACACAAAGTGTTTTATTAATGTGAGTATTTACATATATAAAATAATAAAAGTTTGAAAATTTTTCAAACGTTGGACGACTATGCTCACAACATTTCAATATGATGTGTATGTAAATCACAGACAGCACCCTAAGACAGACTGTTTCGAGCTATGGCTCTCATCAGTTAGGGGTCGCTGTCCATGATTCCCATACACATCATTCGAGCTTATATACCAGCTCGGAAATAACATTAACACCGACATATAATAGTGGTGCCTCCTGTAGGAATGGACAGCGACCCCTAACTGATGAGAGCCATAGCTCGAAACAGTCTGTCTTAGGGTGCTGTCTGTGATTTACATACACATCATATTGAAATGTTGTGAGCATAGTCGTCCAACGTTTGAAAAATTTTCAAACTTTTATTATTTTATATATGTAAATACTCACATTAATAAAACACTTTGTGTTTTAAAAATTTTTATATTTTACATTTTTGTGTATTAATTATACGGTCAGACGCTTGACCGGTTTTATTGTTATTTTTTGTATATCCTGTATTGGGTAATCAGAAGAAAACCGCTTGGTGCGGTCTGATTCCTACAGGAGGCACCACTATTATATGTCGGTGTTAATGTTATTTCCGAGCTGGTATATAAGCTCGAATGATGTGTATGGGAATCATGGACAGCGACCCCTAACTGATGAGAGCCATAGCTCGAAACAGTCTGTCTTAGGGTGCTGTCTGTGATTTACATACACATCATATTGAAATGTTGTGAGCATAGTCGTCCAACGTTTGAAAAATTTTCAAACTTTTATTATTTTATATTGTAGTTTATTTTTAATTTTTTGGAAAATTATAAAAATTAAATTGTATATAAAAGAGCAAAATTTAGTTTGCACTTGTTATTAAATTGTTTACTATGATAATCAAATATATTTGCAATAGTCAATAACAAAACGGATAGATAATTTAATACATCAATACATAACCAATTGTCACTTATTATAACATCAATCCATGACCAATTGTCACTTACTATAACAGCAATGTAACCATTACTTTTGCTTCAGGAATTTATCAAGGATTATGCTCGTTACTAATCAATCAAATAGATTTGAATTCAATTTACGACATAACAATAATAATAATATTAAATAATGCTTAATTAAAACTTGATTGTGAAATTAAATTAATTTTTTTATTAAAGTTAAATCATTTTTTTAATACATTATATATATATATTATACAATGTTTGAATAACATTTATTTAAGTAGTTGCTCTTTTTCCACACTTGCAGTGTGGGTAACAAGTATTGCCTGTGACTGTTCCCGCATCTAAAAATCACAATTAATAACATACATTTATTAATCCTACTAACACACTGCCACTTCACACCTTTACATGTGTATATGCCACTATTCCAAATAATGTCATACCAATACCAAACCACTGATTAACAGACATGTTCTCTTGAAATAAATAGCATCCACCTAATGTGATTAGAACGAACTTAGAATGGCCCAACATGTTGTATCTAGTTAAATGTTAAGGAAAAAGTGTGTACAAGCAACTGCAAAGGTTAAAAGAAATTCATGCTTTAAAAGATACGTTAATGGTGAAGTGTTTCCAATAATCCAGTAAGTCGTTAAATTTACAAATAAAGCTGCCAAGCTAGATACTAGCACCATAATCTACAAATAATAAAACAATTGCACATAACAATGATAAGATTCAAAATTGTTTATACAACTACCATGTCTGTGACTGTCCAACTGTGTGGTATGTTTGCTACAGACGGTTCCAGAATAGGTATGCAAAAACAAAGAAATACTGCAGATAAAGGGGCTTGATAATATAAAAGCTGCATTGCGTTTAACTGAAGTTCTGATTGTTTCGAATTTACAAGCTACAAATGAAATTAACACATTATATACATAAAAATTAATTTTTTATAAGTTGTCCATGATAATGAAATATTCAAACAAACCATGATTTGTTTTATTTTTATGTTAACTTGGAGGTAGTGGTCGTCTTCAGGGATATCTAACAGCTGAAATTCTAAATTAGCAATCTTTGAATAAATAAACTACTAACTACAGCTACTGGAAAAATTTTACCCTCACTTTTTCAGTGTTTTAAAAAATCAAGAGTAGTGGAAGTTTAGTGGCCACAATGGGCACATTCAGCAGACTTACCGGTCCTGGTAATATCAAAGCGGTATCTACAAAAAATAAATCAAAAATCTTTTCGACAAAACGACGAACGGCTCTTATCAAGTAGGCTGATTTTTCTTAAATTTTAGGTTAGTAAGAAAGATTTTTCATGACATGACACAACTTTGACACAATAAAATAGACGTGTCAAAAATAACTATCCCAATAAAAATAAAATAATAATTCGACATAAGTACAACACGCCACTACTAGATGTGAGACCGCTTACAAAGAGAAAAAAATCGTGCCAAGTTTTCCCACATAACGAAGTTTTCCCAAAATTGTTCACACATAGAAACTCTTCTACACTGTAAAAGACCTTCTTTGATGAAATAGTTTTGAGAGTTAAATGATTGATTTTATTTAACATTTTCTGGAAGCTTGATATACAATGATATTCCCGATTATAATGAAGATTTTTCGTATAGCGGACTTCTATGTTGTGGAAACGCTAGTAACATTACCATTATGGGTGCCGTAAGAAAGCGAAAGAAACATAAAGTGTGTGATATGAGATCTCACCCAGAATATAGTTTTCAATATGTAGATACTGGAAATGTAGATAAACAATTTACTTTTTTAAAAAGATGTTGTCTATCCTATAACCAGGGTTGGCAAAAAAAACATGTTTTTAAAAAAAAAAAAAAACAGTTGTGTTTTTTAATTAAACATGTTTTTTATCAAAAATGTGCTTAAAACACCCCATATAAAAAAACATGTTAAAAACATGATTTAAACTGTTTTAATCTAATAAAGATTTTGAAATATTTTAATGAAAGGTTTTAATAAACATATTATTAAATTCGGATATAGATTAGCATCATGAATCATGATTATGCATACCTGAAACAATAATAAAAGTTCTTTACTTTTTAAATTTTACGACTTCCTAGTATTCCTAGTAGAGTAACTTAAATAAAAAATACCCTAATAAAAAATCTACCTCAATCCTCGCCAAAACAAAAGTATTAAATATTGTTAAGTCAACACCTTGCAAATTGTAATTTAGAAATGAAAGGATCATTATTCTTTTTAAATGAGTCTTCAGACCTCTGAAAAGAATGCAGAATTGGTAAATAGAAAATCACTGGAATATTATATATTCAAGATGATGGGTCGACGAAAGCGGCCTATATGGCAGCATTTTTTAGCAATTTTATTAAAGATGCTGTTGAACTTCATAAAATTCGTGCCAAGTGTATCCATTGCAAAAAATGAATGTGCGTGTTAAATTAGTTTGATTTATGAAGTATCAAAGACTATTGCTAATGTTTATAGGGGAGCATTTTCTAAGGTATTTTTGTTTACTTAGATTTACGTTATTTATAGCAACAAATTATTAAATGCTCCACATCTAAAAGAAATATTTAACATTAATTTAATGTTGTTGCAGCAAAATTAGTTGATTTTATACAATGTAATCTAATCTTCAATCCACTTTTCACAAGTTTTAATCTATTTAAGTCATGTTCCAAAATACACTTAAATAATAAACAATCAATAAATTGTCTACACTTTTACATTTTATAATTTATAGTTGTAGTGCTTATTATATATAATAATACACGTTTCAGATGGAAACTGGTCATTTAAATTTGAAAATGCAGTATAAGAATCTAAAATTATATTAAAAGTTTTCAAAAAGCTGTTTTAAGACGATTACAAAAAAACACGTTTTAAACATACGATTAAAACATGTTTAAAAAGAATAAAACTTAGTTTGATGTTTTAAACATGAGTTTCAAACAAAATGTTTTAAACATGCCAACCCTGACTATAACCAAAAAATGAAAATATACCAGAGTGAATCTAGCAGCCGCAGACTAGCAGTCGGAGTTGATTGTGAACGAGCCTTGCTCCCAACTTGTCAAATTTAGACAATTTGAAATAAAAAAATAGTCATTGCAATCTGTCCAAGTTTTTTAAAATTTTATTTAAAATTACTATTAATAAATAACCTGATAGCAAAAGTGTGCACGACATTAGTTGCTGCTTAAAAGATTTTTCACAACTCCAATTAATATTTATTAATTGTGGTTTAAATACTTTTATTAATAATTGGAGTGGTGAAAAACTTTTTAAATTTCACAATTTGGGAGCCAGGCTCGTTCACAATCAATTCCGACTGCTAGATTCACTCCCGTTTATTTTCTTCATTTTTTGGTTGTATTATAGTTGATTCTTCATGTCATTTTACATCAAAAATCATCTTTCTTATATAACCTATACAATATTTTACGGAGGACTATCGGAAAAACTTAAATACGTAATATCTCGATTTTGTGCCACCAGTAGATACCACATTTGATTTTAGTAAATTAAAGTGAGGTTACAACAGTGCCTCTTGACGTTTATTTTGTTGTTCTTAATAGATATTTTTACAATCTCTACCGAAAAAACTGTTGATATTTACAATTTAGATTTAAATTATTCTCATCTAATATTAGCTGCTCCATTATTATTATTATTACAAATAACGAATTAGATTATGTCACTCTATATTTGACAAGTAAATTTAAATATATCAACCGGTAACCAATTTTTCATAATTCAGTTAAAATCTACTGGTTTGGCAGCATCGGTTTGTCACCGGTAAGTTTGCTGAATGCGGCCAATGTTATGAAAATCTAAATAATCATTAAATACAAATTCTAAAATGTCAATTTCATCCATTTAGGGTTAGGTTACACACAACTGCTGTTAAAAATGCCATCTAGCACAGTTAATAAAATTGTATGCTTAGTGATGTCCCTGAATGCAAAGGTTCCAATTTGATTTTGATTCTATTTTGAGAATTGATTTCAAACTTGGTTGTACATTATTCTACAAATTAGAAATATAACCTCAAAACATATTTTTGCTTAACCGCTATCAAATATAAAAAACATCATAAATTGTATTTTCATGGATCAATTGAATAGTTTATAATCATGCACAGACAGATAAATAAAAACTTACAACTTGATATAATGATGTTATAATTACGCCTAATATGGCAAAAATCGTTCCGTACACATTAAAATGTATATCATATGAGAAACATAATGTTACACCTATGATAACTGGTAACTGCAATGAAACTCCATAAATTAATAAACAATGTTAAATCACACAAATATAACAAATTCATTACCAAAGTTAATTTTACATGAAACGAAAAATGCTTTCGATAATACATGGCTTGAATCAACACGACACCAGGCGTGGTCAACATCTTTGCAACTTGGAATGTTCCTACTGTGTTATATTCAAGACTTAAATTAGTTAAAACTACGAACCCGCAGAAGCACAGTGCTAAGACGATTAAGTGATTTAGATGTACTGATTTCACATCGAAGAAATTTAATCTTTCACATATACACAAACCTAAAAATGTAACTACGAAATGTATCATTGAGAGCGTGATGTTCGGAAATATTTGGTGTGAATATATCCATTTGTTCAGCAAAATTATTGTAATAGAAAACACAGCATTTGCAAGAAGATAGAGACCCGTTTTTAATTTGTCGTTCATTTTCAGATTTGTAAACTAATACATGTCGGTTGTAATGAAATTCTTATCTTATCGATACACGTTTAATTTGTTTTGACGTTGCATCGTTCAAAATTACTAAATACACCTAAATAAACAAGTAAACATTATGGTTATAATCTATGGTTATAATTAATCATGTTTCAGAAATAAAAAGCGAGCCAATGCTGCCAACAGTGCCAACACACGAAGTCTAATAAACCAAAGAACACTATTTTTTTTATGAAAAATTAAAGGCCAACAGCATTTAGACTACACAGTGCAATTCAAAAGTTTTACTGTTTCAAACATTATGATGTACTAGATATACCTACCATAAAATGAAAAAGCTCTTATTTATTATAAAAAAATTAAGTAATAGAACAAGGGGTGTGTCACGGTCGACAGTGGTGTACAAATTTTCGGCAATGATGACAGCAATGAATTAGGTAGTGCGGCATATTGTACAGAAGAAGTAAGGCAATTATGGTAATGATCAACGCAGTGTCGGCATTGAGTGGGCAATGAAGTGGAAAACTTCTCCAGTTTTTAATAGCAAAAGCGTTTTTATCGAATGCTTTGGCTTTCTTTCCAATTAGCTTTGAAAGAATAAGTAAAAGATGAACATGCATTTCGATTAGAATAAAGCTATTAATGTGGTGTAATCCTCAAATTCTATGACGTTAATGTTTTACAATTAATCGCCGTCGCAAATATGCCTGACTGGTATGATTGAAATCTCGGAAATAATAAATAATACGAGATGACCTGCCAAAATTTTGAATTTTCATCGGAAAAATTATCACGATGAACATGTATTGTGAAGAATCTATGCTTTATACAAGTTTGTTTGTTTGTTTGTTTTTGGGTGAGGAATCGGGATGGCGGAGCATCCTTCGTACCTCATGGCACCGATTGCTATGATCATTTGGCCGACCCTACTAGAATTTAGCCGAATCTGGGGGAATTCCACCCCCAGTAGGGATCTTTATCGTGCCAAACATCGCATTGACACGGGACCTACAGTTTTACTTCCTATCCGAAAAGAAGGCATGTTTTAAATTTTTCTCCGCTATGAAAAATTACCAACTCGGCCGGGGATCGAACCTGCGATCTTTGGATTATGAAGCAAACATGCAAACCACTAATCCACCGACACTGGCTGCTTTATACAAGTGTTTTCCGGACTTCAATTATACATTCCGCATGTTTCTAATAGTGATTTGACTCAAAAAAGATTTATCCATAAAGTGCGACTACTATTAAATTGTCCCTTAAAAAAATGCATGTAAAAATTATCTGCGATTATTTCTTTCAAACAATTCTCTTATTTTTTTAAAACTAACAACTTTAGGAACATATTTAAACATAAAAATTTCTTCTGTGGATTACGACTAAACGATCTTATTTTTGATTGAACACTAGCCGTCAAATTCAGCACAAACCCATTGGTGATTAGTTTTGTGAATTTTGTCCACTTTCTACAAAAATCTTCGATGGAAGTTGCCGGTTTACACGTTTTACAAAGTCTCAACTTGATGTGGGCCACCAAATCTGACTAAAAAAGTGTTGCAGAACGTTGTGTGTCTTCTAATGATGGAAAAGTATTTTTTATAGGCATTCTCGTTGATGTATGTTTTGTGTTAATCTGCGATTGCCAAATTGGCAAATCGCTTACCATCCCAGTAAGCAGAGTGCCGTCTTATTTACGTGATTTTTTAGACATTTTAGGTAGGTCGCTGATGACGAATGCCCAATTATAACGTTATAATGACGTCATACAAGTATGACGAATGTAGTGTTATGACGTCTCAATGACGTCGACAAATTTTCTTACAAAATGTAAATAAGACCCGTTTTACATACAGGGTGGGATTAAACTATGGAATATTTAGAAAAAAAAGCGAACTCAATCGGTTTTTTTAAAGACGCTGAAACACGTCGATTTTGTTTTTTAAAAATACACATTAATATATGCGATTCACTTTCCGACTTTCATTTGTTTCTAAGTTATGACGTCATCACAAAAAAAATTAAATGACAATATAGATTTTTAGTAGTGGAATCCGATAGTGATTTCTCTTTCCTTTTAGAACATGCAAATAAATCATAAGGTTGCATAACAAAAATTCTGAGAAAAATCGATCTGAACATTTAATGTTATTGATATTATGGTCTAAATCTAAATCTAAACTGTGCATCATCCAGTGGTTGAACTAAAATGCCAGCCGCGTTGATAGTGTAGTGCAGCGGTTCCCAACCTTTTTCGTTCGCGCACCGCCAAACGACGTAGCATTTGCTTGCGGACCAGTAAGGTAAGAAATTCAAAAAATCTTTTCTCAAAATAAATCTTGTAAAATAAATATTCATTCTTTATAATAACAAAAAGTCGGTTTTCGTACTGTTCCCACATATCAAATCTTGAACGACCAAAACGGCCCGAAATCGGCGGGTACCGAGAGGCCGGAGTTTTTCTCTTTTTGTCAAACGAAGAAACGATCGCAGGTCGGGGTGCGGCTCCGAAGACCATAACGAAAGGTACTTAGGGCGGTCTATTGTTCAAAAACAGAACAAAATATCTCTACAGGGACCGGAGATATAACCGAAAACGCTAGCGAGTGGGTGTCAAAAATGGGAATGAGATCAAACGATTCAGGAAGCAATCTTATAAGACTTGCTGAAGTAGTTTCCACTTAGAAGCCCAATTAGGCTGGTGGCGGTAATATTGCTTCAGCACGATTCTCGTGTGAAAACAAATAAAAAATTTCGAGTTTTTTGGCTGTTACTTTTTCTTATGATTTTGCATGGCATTTGAAAGAAAACATTTTGAGATTATCCGTCGTTTGACGCCAAGATAGTCGTTTTGGCTTCTATAGTTTCCGAGATACCGCTCCTCAAAAACGGGCGGAGCACCCTAGAGCAGAGAGGGCTAGAGATATGGAAAAACCAATTTATGCACCGCTCGTAGCAGGCTGCGCGACATTGAATGCCGGCAACACATGTTCGATCGTCCCCAAAAACCCCATGCTATCAGAATCAGAACCCCCCCCCCCCGCCCCAGGAAGAGTGCCGGCAAAAAACTTTTCCGGTATAAACTATTATGGTACTGCGATGGCAAATAATGCGCGGTCAGATTTTCGCCCCTACCTACCGTAAGGCGGAGGCAACTTTTTGCCGTCTCTGCCTAAACGGTTTACCGGTGACGGTCGATCTGAAGCGGGGACTAGCCAACACATCGACACAAAAACGGTTCGGATCGAAGCAAGATTTGCAGTCCCTCAAAACCGCGAAACCCAGATTTTGATCGTTTGCATTAATCGGGAACACAAAACGAATATTCTTTCGGTTCCGGTATGCCTAGACCCGTGCGCCCCAAACCCGCTTAAAAATTCTAAAAGGGAAGATCCTCCTTATTACCTATTAGTGGATACTACCTCACCACACACATACGGAGCCGGCGCGTTATATATCACGTATGTAACATAGCGCCGGCTCCGTCCAAATTTACTCGGAGTTTACTCTTGGTCAACTCCGATAAACCATTTGACCCTAGATTAGCTCCAGAATAACACAAATTAAAATATTTTTTCAGTAAAATTTTGAAAAATACTATTATTTCTGACGGACCGGCACCGGTCCGGGGACCGGCGGTTGAGAAGCGCTGGTGTAGTGGGTTTCTACATTGGCATTGTTATTATTAGCCAATGCCTACAATACTACCTTTTAGCAATAAATAAGTAAAGTTTTCCATGTATTTATTTTATTTCGAAAATTTACCGTCTCCTCTTTTCACGATCTATTGGCAACATAACACAATAACGATCTTCATGGGGATCCTAGAAAACAAACAAAACTTCCGGTGCTGAGCTACAAGAAACCGGAAGTTTGTTGAGAATTACATAGCTTCGAACTGCTATTATAACATTGAAATTCATTTTGGAATGTTTGGTTGTATCAGATTTTTATCGAGCGACATCTATGTGTGTGTTCCCCCGGGTTAAAATCTGAGATAACAAAATAAACAAACCCCATGCAAGTTGATGTACCGTGCGTGTAATTTTCTATAAATTTACATGTCACCCTAATCTTGGCGCAATCCTTAGGCGCAATCGGGTTTTCATTTTCAATGCGCTCTTAAAACCTCTATAGAATGGTACTTCGTATCTAATAAATCTTTATTTGTTCCAGCTCCGGTTCAAGAAGTTACAAAAGTTAGTTAGGTTACTTATATAATTACATATTACTCCATAGGTCTTGTCCCATTTGTCTCATCGGTTATTACCAACAATCTTTTTCTTGTTATTAAATTTTTATTGTTAAAACCAGGAAGATTCTTAATGCCTATATACGAAAAATGTTGCGTTAGTTAAAAGATCTTTATCTACGACCACCATAGAAAGTTACACATTCCGCACAATCTAGTAACCGTGAAAACGACCAATTGCAAACAATCTCCAAACTCAACGGTAAAGACCGTGAAAAATGATTTCTCACGATGAGTAGTTCTATTAAAACGCTATAGATGTCAGCACTTGCAATATTACAATATTAATTATTTAAAATAAAAAATGTTATAAATTTTAATTAAAGGTTAATTTATTTTAATTATTATTTTACATTAAATTATATTTTGAATGCAAATCCATCTAGAAAAATTATCGCTTTCAAGGGGAATCGACCTCTGGACCTTTGATTGCTAGGCCAGGCCTCTACCGTTAAAGCAATGTAGCCGTCTTGACATGAGTTGGTTACTTTCATTATAAGAAGTTATTAAAAAAATTTATTTCAATTAACATAAAATTGATTAATTTTTTACATTATTATATAATTGTTAATATAATATTATTCATTATTATTGCTAAATTACAATAAAAATCATGAAAGCTTTTACTTTATTTATAATTTTCTACATAATTAATCAAAAAGTGCAAGCGCCATCTAACTTTTAAAGCTACGTAGCCTTTCATCATAATACCTGGGAATGCGAGAATATTTTGACATTTCACGGTAAAGGTGTAAACCTTGATAATTGAATTGTGATTGTTTATATAAAAATTACTTTTTGAAAAGGAGTACATACGCATGATTATTAGCTGTAAGTACTAATTAATGGATTGACTGAAATTATACAGATTGTAAACGTATTATTACTACTATCTTTAAAAACTTAATATTTACTTCTGTCGTTTTCGAAATTCTAGATGTATCATTAGTGAATTCGATGATGGGGAAATGGTGTGTACACTTGTACAACTCCAAACATCGTGGAAGCGGCTCACATTACATCTCTTAATTTATTGCCAGAGATTTCAACGTAAAAAATATGAATGCGAATATATAAATTCAAGGTTAAATATTTTTCTTAGCTTTTGGTGGTTTATTATTTTTTTTGTTGTCGTAGTTAAAGTATAGTGTGTAACGTGTGCAAAAACGCCAATTTCACACTCGTGAGAAATTGGCACTTTTCTGCACTTGTAACACAATATACTATTCTACATATAACAACAGTAAAATATTATATTTCCAAGTGCTATATTTTTGTTTTTATCGAAAGATAATAAAACGGTAGTCATTTTTATGGACAATTTCATTAAGCGTAAATTAAATAATTATTCTCTCGGAAAGTATATGTCACACACAGTCTTGGGTCGAATACGTAAACACCAGAGCTGGCGACTTTTGATTTTGCCATATGTTGCCAAAGAAAATATCACTCAATATAATAGTAATAATAATAGTGATTGAATTCCCATAAATTTGAAGTGTTCATCATTACTTTCACCTCGAAAAGGTTCAATTCACTAAATCGAAAACTCGACTCTAGCCTCTTTAGTTTTTTTGTTACTTATTTGCAGAAAGTGACTCCACTGTCTTGACACTGTATCACGGTGAAATTCCGAACTTTTTCGATTCCTGAACGCAGTTAATGCACGTGCCAATGCATTTAATCATTTTCCCACAAACGCTTCTCTTGCTCAGACAGCTTGGACATTAGACGATAATAAAAGTAGTTTACGCAAGACGGCTCGGGCAGAAAGAAGCAGCATTTTCTGAACTCACCTGCTTATTTTATTTTCGATTTTTTTTCAGAGTTTTAAATAACGATAGCTATAATTTCATTCTTGAGATCTTTTAAATTAAACCACCAACTTTAAATAATTTAAAGTATATCAGAACTAGAATGAATCACTGCAATTCTGCACTCCTCTCCGGTGCAATCCAGTGCACTGGGTCGTCCATGAAGGAAAGGCACGAAATTACGGCAAAGTGTATACCGATTCCGCATCGTGTACAGTCCATCAACCGAAAACTTGGGATACGCAGAGGCATATCGGCCTTATCAGTCCGGTATCGCAATTCTTACTTGTCTTGAACGTCTTGCGGTTCACTTCAGGCACAGTCATTTGGACTGATGGAAAGTAGGAGTGCGAGCAATGCATCTCTTTTACCGGGAATTTCTCCGTCTGCACAACCCACACGAAAGTTCTCATTTGATGGGCTATAACTTTGTGACTACTTTTGCTGTTTAGTAGGTGATTCCGGATATTCTTGTTCTATTAGAACCCAACTCTACCCGATATTTTTACGCATCTCGCAATGAAAATAACTATTTCAATTTAATTAATTATTCAATTACTTTTTCGCATTTCCCTGCGTGTTGCTCAGTAACACATGTTTTCGCCCTGTGTGTTGCTCGAGCATAAGAGCTACACACCTATCGCCGGCGCTGGTAAACACTATTGAAAAATGGATTCGAATACAGATGAGGCACTGAGTTACTTCGCGTTCTGCATTGCGCACGTCATGTGTCCACTTCGCGTAAGGTTGCACAACGTTTCTTGTACAATCGTACTCTTAGTTGATACTTCGCATACACAATACAGGACGCTTACCTACCGGCCGTTATCCGAAGTAACTTAGTACCAGTATCTCTACCTAATTTTATGATTTTTTTCACAAAACTAATTGTTTGTTGTGTAAACGCTGCAACATGAAAGCCACCTTTCTATTTACAATCTCGGCCGCAAACGGTCTCGTCGACAATTATTATTCTCTCCCCAGTAAGCAGAGTGCCGTCTTATTTACGTGGTTTTTAAGACATATTTGGTGACATTGATGACGAATGCTTAATTATAACGTTATAATGACGTCATACCAGCCTGACGAATGTAGAGTTATGACGTCTCAATGACGTCGACAAATTTTCTTAAAAAATGTAAGTAAGATCCGTTTTACATATACTTACGAGAATTGTGGAAATTTTAATCAAAATTCTGCTGGAAATTTTTCCCAAAATTCTCAATAAATTTACAATTAATAGGTAGGTATATATTCATTTAATTTGAATAAATAAAATAAACCTAAAAATATCTTGCACACTTAGCGCTAAAATATTACTTGATATTTAGCTTTATTATTGTTGCAGGCTCAATCATTTTTATAAACAAAATAAACGTTTCAAAAATTCAAACTCCGACGAGTGTTCTAATATCACATGACCGTTATCGGTAAAGATCGTGAAAAACAACCCAACGAAGAAGGAGCGGAATACGTGCAAAAAGTTAGTTGATGTTGATTTCATTTTAGCTGTATGATGTGTCCATATTTTATTAAACAAATATTAGTTTGTGGTATTTTATTGCTGGACATTTCTTGCAGTTTTTGTGTAGGTGTTGTTAAACAAATTACGATGGCATTTCATACAATTCACCGAAAAAGACGGAGGAAGTATACAGTGTATACACGTGTTGTCTGACGCCTCAAAAACAACAGGCGTTTTATGATCACCCTACAAGTATAATAATAATAATAATAGTTTATTTCCTTACAGGTCATGAACCTACAATAGGAAAATTATTAAATAAATACATAGGTATAATAATCAACAATAAAAAAAATTAAATACAAAAGAGCTTAAAAAAATTATGTAACAAAATTATATAACTATTTAGTTTAATTTTGTACAGTATTTTCGTAATTGTTTAAGATTACATTAGTTATGAATATCAAAGAATCTGAATTAATATCGCATTGCGATGAAATGGAGTTAAAATTGTCGCACATATGAGCTACCGGGCTGGATTTCATAATATTAGTGTGTACACTTGTGCAGTATTGCAATAGAAAAAGGTGAAATTTCGTAAATTGCGTGCAGGTATGTTAAAGTTTATTTTCTGCAATAAATTTGAACAATCAACATTGTTATGAACTAAATTACATAGAAATTTTATACTACTCACTATCCTCCTAGTTTTTAAAGAAACGATGTCAAAAGCTACAAGGGAGTTACTGTATTGAAAGTGGTGAGTTGGGTATATTCCTGCGGATAAATAAGAGGACAGTTTTACAAAGTGCTGCTGAACGGATTCAATTCGATTTATATGAGTATTATAGATGGGACTCCAAATTAACGATCCATATTCGAGCTTGGATCTGACAAATGCAAGAAATAATATTTTTATACAAATCTTGTTCGAAAAATCTTTGCAATTCCGATATATGAAACCCAAAGTTTTATTAGATGTCAAAACAATTTGGTTAATATGTTCAGCAAAACAGAGTTTGCTATCAAACAATATTCCAAGATCTTTAACAGTATTTACGCGATTCAGTGTGCGATTATTGATATGATAATTATAGAGTATAGGCTGACGTACCCTAGTAAATGTCATAACAGAGCATTTATCTACATTTAAGTTAAGATTGTTTATTTGGCACCAATTACATAACAGATTAATATTAACTTGTAGAGCGGAACAATCAGCGATGTTGTTTATACAAGTAAATAGTTTTAAATCGTCAGCAAACAATAACTTTTCACAGTCTATACTCAAAGGAAGGTCATTAATGAAAATAAGAAAAAGCAAAGGGCCAAGATTTAATCCTTGTGGAACACCTGAGGTAGAAGTAAACAAGGAAGACGATACACTATGGTATTCAATGTGAGATTTACGATCAAATAAATAAGAAGTAAATAATTTTATTAAAGACTGAGAAAAACCAATTATTTCTAATTTATTTAAAAGTATGTATAAGTCAATTTGATCAAAGGCTTTTGCAATATCCGTGTAAATTACATCTACCTGACCCCTACAATCAAGAACCTCTGATACATACTGTGTGAAATAAGCCAAGTTGGTTACTGTAGATCGCTTTGACACGAAACCATGTTGAGACGGAGATATATACTGATTGACGTGCGAATAGACTACGTTATAAATAATTGTCTCAAAGATTTTGGAAAAATTACATATTATAGAAATAGGTCGGTAATTTCTAACAGTAGATGGACTTCCTTTTTTAAGAACAGGAGAGACACGTGCATGCTTCCAGGTATCAGGAAATGTTGATGAACGTAGTATAAGATTAAACAACGAATGTAACGGCATTACTAACACAGAAGCACAGTCGCGATTAAGAAAACTAGGCACCATATCCACGCCAGATGTAAACTTATTTTTCAATTTTTTTATGGCGGTCATGATGTCGTCTTCTGATATATAATCAATCTTAATTAAAGGCATATTGTTTATGGATGAAGAGTTATTAACCATAGAAGGGTTGGATTGTATATAAACTCTTGAAAAATAGTTACGAAATGCCTCAACGATGGTATCTGGTGTGTCAAACTGTTGTCCATTATGATCCTCAATTAGGCCAGGTATTCGAGTTTCAGATTTTTTTGTGTGCACATACGACCAAAATTTGTTTGGATCGGCTGAAATATTTGACTGTATATCGCCAATGTATTTCTTATAGGCAAGTGATGTTTCTTTCTTAATACGTAAACATACCTCTCTATACAAAGAGTAGTGAAATGTGGAACCATATTTCTTATATTTGGAATGAATTTTACTCTTTTTGCGTATTAAACGTATTATACGTTTGCTATACCAAGGAGGATATTTCCGGCAAGATTTATTGAATTGAAATAATGGAATAGTTTCATCAAATCATTTATACAATATTTTATAAAACTCAGAATAGGCACTGTTAATGTCAGTATAAGAATCGAGAAAAGACCAGACAATGTCGCATAAAGCAGAATATAAAATAGGAAAATTTGCTTTTTTAAAGTTATAGGCCTTCTTCTGTATTTGCGTATTTGCTGAAAAACGCAGTGTTGGCTGGCACTCTGGAATTGTAATACAAAGAGCAGGATGAAATTTGTCTTCCTCAACTAAGGGGGTCATATCCGTGGTAACAACAATATTGGTGTCAGAAAACACCAAGTCTAGAGTTCTATTAAGCGAATTTACTATGAAATTGTATTGATCAAGTCCAAGGAAATTTTGATAGTTACTAAGAACGAGGTATGATCTGTCTTCAACATGACTGTTATAGGTAGGGATATTGAAATCTCCCATTATAGCCACTTTACTATTGCTGTTTAATATATCCAGAGTAGAGAAAGTATCGAGAAATAATTTCAAGCTTTCAGGAAACAGTCCTGGTGGTATATATAAGGTGAAAACAAGAAATGTTAAAGCATCAACGATAAGTTTAATTCCAACTACATCAATAGAAGGAATAAGCTGGTCAAAAACAGAGAGATTTAAGCTAACAACGTTAAGAGAACGCATGTCACTGTTAATTGCTATTAACACTCCACCACCTCTAGCAACACAACAAGCTTCTAAATCCCTATCCTTTAGAAAAACAAGAAAGTTTGCAGGAAATAGTTCAGAACTTAAGATATCATTAGTTAACCACGTTTCGGACATTGATATAAGATGATAATCAAGATATGGTACAGTGTTAAAAACCGTAGAAATTTTAGATCTAAGACCTCTAACATTTTGGTAATAAATTTCCAAGGAGTGATTGTCGATGGATAGTGAGTTGTCGGTATTTGACAAATCAACAGAGACGCGAGACATTGCAGAAAATAATAAATAATAAAGAAAATAATAATAATAATATAATAATAGTGATTATATTTATGTTTCAGAATTTTAAATAATAATAAATCTTTTTTTTTCAAATTAAGGTGTTTTATTTGCAGAAGAGGAAATAAATAGGTCCATAAGACATCAATATAACGTCATTTAAATCATTATATGAAGTTTTCTTTACGTCATAAAACATCTTTTTTACGTCGTAAAATGACGTCTTTGGGCTGTGACATTCACCCGTCTTATTAACATCATTATAACGTCACTTCAAAGGTGAAAATGACGTAAATACTGACCAATAATCGACGCTAAAATGACGTCAGTCTGCTTAATGGGTCGGTACGTTAAAAAGATATTTTGCGACCTTAGTATACAAATAACTATACTATACTATTTAAACCTTATATGAAAAAATAAGAAACTGTTTTTTTTGTCCATTAGTGATAGCGTAAACAAATTTACTATCTGTTCGTTTGTTTTAATTATAGGTGGTGTTGTTCAGGCACGGTACGGTATATTATTCATCATCGTTTAGTTCACTTGAACTTCTTCTTATCGAACTACTTAACATAAGTTATTAGAACTAAAACCTGAGAACCTGTCAAAAAAGAAGGTTATTTAAATTCTTATGTTATTAGTTTATTATAAATAATAAACAATAATGTTTACTCCTCGACCAACTAATAAAGAAACAGAGGAAGACATTCTTAGACTGCAGGCGGAATTTCTGAAAAAGCAAACGAACAAAGAAATAACCCCAGCTGCAAAAATAAGTAAAGCATGTAAGGTTATGTTTATATTTGTTAAAGTTGTAAATGAATTACATTATTTTATTAATCAGCTAATAGCTCCAAGGCAGAAAATATACAAGAAGATCTAATTACTACAAATGCACAAGCCCAATTAGAAAACACTTTCGAATCGATTCCAACCGATATTAACATTGGTAGAATAGTTGAAAAGATACAGACATTACATTATAATGCTCCTCAACTTGAATTTTCACACAAAAAAGGATTTCCACAAGCAAAACGAAGAGATGTAATGAATAAAATGTATTGTTAGGATAAAATTTAAAACATTTGCAATTTTAGTTATCTCTTACGGGGGCAAAAGGAAGTATTTTTTCTCAACACATGAAACGTTTCAAAAAGGAAGTAATGCCAGAGATAGATTATAACAGCTCCAGCAATCTAGTTATTAAAGAAAATCAACCAATGGATATTAGTTATGATACAAGTCCGAGTACAAGTATTCAATCAACAAGTAGGGCAATTAAGAATATACCACGACAGAGTTACGTTCTAACTGGCAATGAGAAAGATGACATTCACAAGCAAAATATTGGAATTTTAGAACAAATGAGTGAAAAGGAAATTTTGGAAGAACGTAACAAATTATTATCCACAATGGATCCAGCCTTAATTGCATTTTTAAAAGCAAAACGAAAAGACGAACATGAAAGTAGAACAGTTAGCATTGCTGAACAGAACAAGGCTGCAGAAAATATAAGCATTGATGAAATTGAATCATCAAAAGAAATTATAACACATCCGAAAGCTGAGAAATGGTTAAATTTCGATACAGTAGAAGCGGGAAAGTTAGCTTGGATGACTGATATTGAGATTCCAAAACCAGAAAAAGGTAAATGTTACGAAGCAAGGTAAGACTCTTTTTATTATGATGAGTTTTGTGATAAACAATTGTGAACAATTCCAGATTTGATTTTGAAGGATGGCTTCTACCATTTTCTGATTCTCAAATCAATGAAAAAAATAGAATTTTATACCATCATGGTGAAGAGCCAGGTAGACCTGGTTATACTTTACAGGAGTTGTTTCAGTTGTGCAGGTTGGTTAACTTTCTTGCCATTAATCTATGCATTTATTTAATATAAAATATTTTTTCAGATCAAGTGTAAACCAACAGAAGGTCATTGCTTTAAATACAATCGCTAATATATTATCTCTATATCAATCAGGTGTATATGAAGGAATAATTGAAATGCCTTTTGAACAAATATTTTTCGTTTTGAGATTTTGCTTAGATGATAACACACCAGCTGTTTTGAATGCCAGTATTAAAGCTATAAGGAATTTATTTTTTTATCCTATTGACGAAACCTGTTTAGATAATTTATTAGGCTTTGGATTAGGTATTGTGCAGCCTATTCTTGCAGTAGACAACAGTGAAACGGAAGATGATGATACTGTTAATGATCAACAATTAGCAGAAACAAATTTAGTGAAGTGCTTAGCAAGGACTGATATTTTAAGAAGGATCAGGTAGGTTTAGCAAAGCAGTTTGAATAATTGTTAAAATATTTCTACTTTGATTTGCAACCAAATAAGTAATTTGGGTAAATATAATACAAGATCGGATAGAAAGGTAAAACTGGGACAAGGCAGTATAGCTATACCGTAAGTCAAATATATGCGCAAAAAGAGTTAAGTTTTAATACAAATGTGATGGCGAATAATGTAGGATCAATAATGTATCCAATTTTCTTCTTTAGTGACTGAATTGATAAATATAAATTTCTATCTATAGCAATCTTTAATGTCGACAAAACTGATATTACAACTGTTCCAAAAAGGAAATCCAAAGTTCTCTTTTTGGAAATTAAAAAGCAAGTTGATCTCATCTCTTCGACCAAAGGGGGGAATTTTCAAAACATTAATGATTTACAATTTTGCAACCAGCTGTTAGCAGTAGTAAAATTAATTTTTGCTATACGAGGTAAGCGCCATAAATTCTCGGCCTGATATAGAAAAAATAAACTTGGTAAAATATAATAATTTTTATTTTTCAATATAATCTCCCCTAGTGTAAATACACTTATTACAACGTGGCATTAATAATTCAATGCCCTTGTAAAAATAATCTGAAGCTTTTCCTTCAAAATGTTCAATTAATTACAGCTGCTTGCAACTCGTTCTCGTCCTTAAAACGATGTCCCCTAAGGTCTTTCTTTAAATTGGAAAATAAATAATAGTCACAAGGAGCCATATCCGGACTGTACGGTGGGTGATCCAATGCTTCAAAGCCACATTCACGAATGGCAGCTTGTGAAATTGCGGTAGTATGAACGGGTGCATTGTCATGTAATAATCGAACACCTCTTGTCAATTTTCCTCGACGTTTTCCACGAATATTGTTTCTCAATTTATGCAATAAAGACACATAATAAGTACTGTTAACAGTTGTATTGCATTCTTTAAAATCAATCGGTAAAATGCCGTCACAATCCCTGAATATTGTTGCCATAACTATCTTTGTCGATTGAACGACTTTCGTTTTTTTGGGACGAGGTTCATCGGGTCGCCGCCATTCCATCGATTTCATTTTGCATAGAGGATCATAATACAGAACCATTGTTTCATCTCCAGTGACAATGGACTCCAAAATTGGCTTTGGGTCGCCTCCACACAAGTTTAAAAACGAGCGCGCACATTGGGCGCGACGTTGACGTTGAACAGCAAAAAGAAGACACGGTACCCAACTTGCACTAATTTTATTCATACCCAAATGGTCATGAGGAATTCGGCGAGCACTTGTTTCTAAAATGTCAGACATCACTGCTAACTCCTTAACTTTCAAACGGCGATCTTTTAATTCCATTTCTTGAACGATTGCAACTTTTTGAGGTGTTACCGCTTCAATTGGCCGACCGGTGTGTTCATCATCTTCAAGAGATTCTTGCCCCAAACGGAAACAGTTTGACCACTTTTTTAAAGTGGAATATGAAGGAGATAAATCACCATCCGTCTAAACGTTGTTTGATTTGATTGGGCGTGTGCCCTTCTTTTGTTAAAAATTTAATGACCGCGCGGTATTCAATTATGGTTAGCTGCGACATTTTCATGCACTCGTCGCGATGGTTGAGTGGCTACTAAAATCTATTACGCTTCTAGCCGTAATATATATAGTGTAGGCCTCTTACATGTTCAACTATGATGCAACCGAGTTTGAACATGTTGTCACCTGTAGAAGCCTGCCGGGCCGAGAATTTATGGCACTTACCTCGCAAGTCTTATCATTATTACTTTTTGACATATTTGACTTTAAATTGCAAAGGAAACTTTCTATACACTTATTTTTTTTTTATTTTGTAGGTATATTATTACCACCGTCCAACCCTCTGTGGAAACAATCGTCTACTGTTTAGAAATATTAATAAGAATGGCAAGAGATTCTAATTTTATTATAAAACAAATTTTGAACTGCGAATCATTGTTAGAGAACATCCTGAAGAATTTTATTCCTGTAGTTTTCAGTTTAGGTTAGTTAATAAAAGTTAAATAAATTTTGTTAATGTCATTGTTGTTAATTTTGTAACAAAACATTTTTTTTAATTTTCAGATAACTTAGACTCTGCCTATGGCTGTCCTTTGCAGCAAGCGGTTAAATTAATAAGAATATTATGTGCTAGAAATAAGGACGTTTGTGAAAGATTTGTAAAACGGTAACTTTACTTATATATCGTATGTTATTTGTATTGTAAAATTTGTTAAAACTCTTAGATATAATATTATGGATTCTTTAACTTCTTATTTATCAAATGAAGCTCTTTCAACAAATTCAAATGGTTTAAAGTTGCAAATTGAGGTGTTACATCTTTGGTGTGTTATTATGCACTATGGATTAAGCTACATTACCTTCAAGTATAGTATTATTTATACACTTATATATATAATAATGTAAAATAACAATCATTTTTAGAGACATGGAACCAATACTATGGAAAATGTTAGATTTCCATGTTCGAAACACGAATGTTCAAGCAACAACATCATATGTTATTCAGGGGCATGTAGCAGCTTTACTGAACCTTTTAGCAGAAGCAGTAAGACAAAACTACAACATGTCCACGTTTACTTCGTTATTGCATGATTTGGCACTTGTTAAATGGCCAACGCAATTCAGTTTACTTGAAGAATTCACTGTGAGATTGTTTATCTTCATTTCTAAACTCTGATGATAATTTACCCCTAATTTTTCAGTGTGGAAAATTGCAAATAATTGCTGCTTTTATGAAATATCTTGCAGAGTTTTCTCAAAATAACTCTGCAAATATTCATTTGGAATCAATAGACAATCATGTAAACCAGATGTTGAGTTCTAAGGGTTTTGAAGTAGTTACAAATAATATTAAGTAAATATTTGTTAGAAGATTTTATTCAAAGATTTTATACTAATGAGTTTCAGGTCTGGTTCCAATCTATTAAGTTATTTTGAAACAGTTAAATCTGGTGCAAACTTGCAAACAGTTGAAGCTGCTAGTTGGAAAGCACCAGATCATATAATTGCAACTATAAGCACTGGTAGTAGTTTACTCCTCTTAAATATATTTTCTGAGGTGGTTATAAATTGTAAAGATTCTCAGGTAGTGTATGCTTTTCATAATCTTAATTAACTATTCTAATAATATTTTACTATTTTAGAGCAAATTAAACTTCCTTAGACATAAAAATATTAATAAATACTTGAAGCAATTAAATAAAGCACAAAGTTATAATTTAGTTACTAATTGGTTTACAAGATTGGAAAGTCAACTAATAGTTAATATATTGAAAATTGCTGTTGCCGTACAAAAAGATCTAGACACGGCAATGTATTATGAGATCGCTGTGAAGTGTTTAAGTATTTTTAATTCAGCACAAAAGGATGGTATTCAGTTTGTACTTACTAATATTGTCTTCAGCCCTCAGTTCTATCCATGTGAGACTCTGCTAAATAATTTGGATATAAATGGAAGCAATCAACTGTTAAAACAGGCTCTTGATAATTTAGATACTATTTTTAATGTGTATAGCAACGTTTTAAATATTAAAGTGGTAAGATATATTATGTCAGATTTAGAATGCAGTGAAGACTCGTTAATCTGAACACCACTTGAAAATCCAAAGATAAAGGGGGGGTTACGTTTATATTTATGCAAATCGGAAAAAAGTTCTTAATATCAGTATTTAAAGCCATATTAGGGATCGGATCCTGAATACCACTCGAAATTCCAAATATAGGGGGGGTTACGTTTATCTTTATGCAAATCGGAAAAAGTTCTTATTATGAGTATTTAAAGCCATATTAGGGTTCGGATCCTGAATACTACTCGTAAATCCAAATATAGGGGGGGGGTTATGTTTATCTTTATGCAAATCAGAAAAAGTTTTTAATATCAATATTTAAAGCAGGGGTTCCCAAAGTGCGGCCCGCGGGCCAAATGTGGCCCTCAAACCCTAGAAATGTGGCCCGCGATATCAGATCTCATCCGCGATTTAGAACATAAAGATAATTTAAAAAATAAATAATTTTTGTCATATAATTAAAAATTGCTCAATTAAAAAATACTAAATTTTATATGTAATGTATTTATTTTGTTATTATATAGATTGTATACATATATTTTACTGTCTTAATGGTCGCTCTCAGCTGATTATCCTGATTAGCTGATCAGTATTAGTCCAAATTGAGATTAAATTTAACTGATGAATATTTACAAGTGGTGTTAAGAATACATTCAACCGACTTAGAACCAAGACTCAATGAGATTATTAAAAGAAAACAACTGCGCAAGTCACACACTTCTGTTTGAGGAATTTATTATGTTTTTCTTTTTTTATTAGAAATTATTTAGTTATTTTTGTTTAATTATTTCTGAAATGTGTTAATAAACATTTTGTAATAAAAATAATTATTGTCATAAAGAACGATTATGTTATAAAATTAGTATAAATTATTTATGCACCGTAGCGGTTTTTGGCCGAGTCACTGAATACCGAATATTCGGCTATTAAAATTTGTCGAAGATTCGGCCGAAGCACAATAGAAATTTGAGTTTTGATTAGTTTTATTGAATACAAAATTATGTCGCAAAAAGAAAACATTGGTGCCCGAAAAATACATTTCCTACTACGCATTTTGCTATAATAAAATACAAAATGTAACTAAACAAAATTAATAAAAAATAAACAGTAAAAAAACTTCATTAAACAACGCTTATTAAAAGAACTACAACGTAATATAGTAGCATTAAAAAACATTTCTGTTCCCACTTGACTTTCATAGTGCAAGGATGTGAGCGACCTCCGCTGTGCGATAATTTTCGAGTGGCTAAGCTGATAGTATTTAATCGGAGCAAACCGTAAATATAAAAATTTAATATCTATAAATAGTCAAGTCTATTTAAAGTGTGTATTAATAAACTAAATAACAAAGTCGAGCAGCTAAAATGCTGACAGCCGGCAGCGGTCAAAATGGCATGTACTACGCGTACAACCAGCAACAATTTCCAAATGGTATTCCCTTAACGCAGATACCCAATCAATTCCAACCTTTAAATACCTTACAAAATTTTTCACAACAAAATAACGGCTTCCAAAATCAAATATGGTCCCAATTTAATAACATCACATCACAAATCCCTAGTGGCCAGTATCAATTATTATCAAATCCAACATTAAATTTTCAACCAAATGTGAATTATAACCCAACAACGTCATCAATGCAGTCCGAAGAAACCATTGAGAGCGACATGGATCAATCAGATGAAGAGGACGAGAACTCTGTCAATAAATGGCAAAAAGTCAAAGGTAATAAATGAAAAAATCCATCGACCAGCTATCAAATAATAATCACCAAACAACACATACATCAGTAAATAAATATGCAATACTTAGTAAAACAGTAGATAATTCGGAAAAAATAGATAAGGAAACAAAAACTCCAGTTATACCTAAGCCACCACCTATATTTGTGCACAGTGTAATAAACTACGACATGATGACGAAAAAGTTATTAGACGTTGCCGAAGAAGAACAATATTCAACCAAATGTTTAGCAGACAATGTAGTTAAAATAAACGCATCAAGCCCTGACATATACAAGAAGCTAATAAAATATATGCAAGATAATGATATTATTCATCATACATTTCAAATGAAACAAGACCGCCCTTACAAGGTAGTAATGAAACATATTCATCACTCAACTCATTGTAGAAATTAAAAACCCTCTTAAAGAAAAAGGTCATATTGTAAGAAATATACTAAATATTAAAAGTAAATATAATAGTGAACCGTTACCAATATTCTTTATTGACCTTGAACCATCGGAAAACAATAAAGAAATTTATAATGTCAGAGCCATAAATAATAAACACGTACTCTTTGTACCTCCAAGAAAAAATTCTGACATAGTGCAATGCACAAGGTGCCAAAATTATGGTCATACAAGAACATATTATAATCAACCTTACGCTTGCGTTAAATGCGCCAGACCTAACGACACGAAAACTTGCACCAAACAAAGAAGTACTCCCCCTACATGCATATTATGTGGAAAATCCCACCCAGCAAATTATAAGGGTTGCAATGTATACCAAGAGCTACAGAAAAAAATACAATCCAAACAGCCAACCACCAACCAATAAACCCTTTCAAATAACAGAACACAATTTTCTAAAGTTACCAAATCAACAAAATAATCAACATTTACCCAACCAATCTTCTCCCCTCCCACAACCATCCTATGCGCACAATCTTAAACAACATCATGCTCCAAATCAAGACCTAAGTCTTCAACAATTCTTGGATGAGTTTAAAAACTTATTTAACCAATTACTGCAGCAAAACAGCATGATCCTAAACATGCTGACTACTGTTAATTTTGATTTAATGAATTAACAAACTAATTCAATAATGGCCAACTTCCTAAGGATAGCAGAATGGAACGTCAACGGCTTAATACATAAAAAACTAAAAATCGAAATGTTCCTAAAACTCCACAACATAGACATCCTACTTGTGTCAGAATCACACTACACTGACAGATCGTACATTAAAATTCCACAATACAATATATATCATGCTCACCATCCCGATGGTATAGCACACGGTGGATCAGCAATAATTATTCGGAATTCAATTGTTCACCACGCGCTACCACCATACCAAACTGATTTCTTGCAAGCTACGACAATTCACGTTAAAAAGCTTCCAGCCCCGATCAATGTGTCAGCTATCTACTGCCCTCCAAGACACAATTTTACAAAACAGATGCTGCAACCATTTTTTGATTCCCAAGGTCAGAAATTCATAATCGGCGGAGATTTTAACGCCAAGCATGTACATTGGGGCTCACGACTAACAACACCAAAAGGTAGGGAGCTATATAGCTAGGGAGCTATATACTATAATATATAACTATAACTTCCTATCCACAGGAAGTCCAACTTACTGGCCAACTCACCCGAACAAAATTCCGGACCTCCTGGACCTATTTATTATAAAAGGACTTGGAACCAACTACACTAATATCACATCCAATTATGACGTAATGTCCGACCACTCACCAATAATCGCGACCATTAGCTCAACAATTATTTACAAAGAGCTCCCAGTCACACTCAGTAACAAAAAAACTAATTGGGATTTATTTCAATAGCACATTGAACATCTAAAAATGTAACATGTAACTAAATTGAACATGATCTAAATATAAGTTTAAAAACTGCTGATGACGTCAAAGAAGCTACCAACCATTTTATATCCACTCTTCAATCAGCAGGATGGAATGCTACACCTCAACTCACCAACATTAAACCAAACAGCCCCAATATTCCACAAGAGATAATGGAAATAGTTAAGGAAAAAAGAAGGGCGAGAGCAAGATGGCAGCGTACACACAATATAGATGATAAACATAAAAACCAGTTAAACAACAAGCTCAGAAATAAGTTACAGCAAACTCGTAATGCAACCTTCCAAACATATATAGAAACATTATCTACTCATGATAATTCCATCTGGAAAGCCACAAAAGGAACCAAACGACCAAAAGCTCATATTCCACCACTACGAGACCAGAGAGGTAACTGGTTAAGATCTAATAAGGAAAAAGCTGATGCATTTGCACAACATCTGGCTGAAGTATTCAAACCAAAGTGCAATGCAATAAACCAGGAAATAGAAGACGAGCTACAAACTCCTTTCCAGATGTCGTTACCAATACGAACGTTTACCATCTCAGAAACTAAAAATGAAATAAAAATGCTAAACAACAAAAAATCTCCAGGACAAGACCTTATTACACCAATCGTATTCAAGTATCTACCTAAGAAAGGCATTAAATTCCTGAGGATTCTCTTTAACGCTATACTAAGGCTCACATACTGGCCACTGCAGCTAAAATTTGCCCAAATAATCCTAATCCTCAAACCTGGGAAACCTCCCAATGATATTCACTCATACCGACCCATTAGCCTCCTTTGCGTCATATCAAAGTTGCTGGAAAAGTTACTCCTAAGGCGAATACAAGAAAACTCACTGCAAGAGGAAGGCTACCCAACCACCAATTTGGTTTTAGACAAAGTCATTCTACAATCCATCAATGCCATAGGATAACGAATACGATTCAAACTTCACTTCAAAACAAGCTATTATGTTCTGCAGTAATGTTAGACGTAAGGCAGGCGTTTGACCGAGTTTGGCACAGAGGGCTGCTTTATAAAATAAAGAAAACTATGCCACACGAATACTACAGCATATTTCAGTCATACCTTACTAATCGAAGCTTCCAAACTAAGATTGGTAACGATGTATCGCAGCTAGAGCAAATCAATGCAGGTGTACCCCAGGGTAGTGTTCTGGGTCCAATGCTCTACCTACTATTTACCTCTGACCTGCCAACCTCTAACAATACTATGATAAGTACCTTCGCTGATGATACCACAATCTTAGTTTGCAACGAAGATCCTAACACAGCATCTGAGATGCTTCAAGCTCATCTAAACCAAATGGAAAATAAGAGTTAACCCAGATAAGTCAATACACGTCACTTTCACAACAAAACATCGAACATGCCCACCAGTCACTCTCAACAACATACCTATACCTCAATCACGCATTCAATTTTACACGAGAATTAGGAGATGAAAAAAAATTGTGCAAGGTGGGTACCGCGACTGCTCACAATTGATCAAAAACAACGAGTCAGTGTTTCAAAAGAGTGTTTGCAGCGTTTTCGGCGTGATCCAAAAGACTTTATGCAACGATTTATTACCGTTGATGAGACATGGGTCCATCACTAAACCCCTGAAACGAAGCAACAATCCAAACAGTGGAAACATGGTGATTCTCCACCACCAAGAAAGGCTAAGACTGTTCCATCGGCCGACAAGGTGATGGCCACGGTTTTTTGAGATTCCCGGGGCATACTTAGTATCACAGGTGAATACTACGCTAACTTACTAGATCGTTTAAAAGAAGAAATCGCTAAAAAACGTCCACACATGTTGAGGAAAAAGGTGCTGTTTCATCAAGACAACGTTCCCCCTCACCGGTCGGCAATTGCAATGGCGAAAATCCATGAACTTGGTTTCGAATTGTTAAATCACGCACCGTACTCGCCTGATCTAGCTCCCAGCGATTTCTTCTTGTTTCCAAATTTGAAAAAATGGCTTGGAGAGCGCAGATTTTCGTCTAATCTTGAAATCATTGATGCTGTAAACGCAGATTTTGAAGACCTTAACGTTTCCTTTTACGCGGATGGTTTGAATCGCTTAGAGTATCGCTGGACCAAGTGCATCGAGCTCAAAGGAGATTTTATCAAGACATAAAATCAAAATCAACCCCTAAAAATACTGTTTTCCACCTCAGGCCGAGAAGTTTTCAACCCATCCTCGTATTTTCAATAAATCTTTTTGCAGAATTAGTTTTTAATTGCATTTACTTACAAGATGTAATCTATGTCTTTATAAATGCAATAATAATCTGACAACTGTGATCATCTGAATTGTCTGTGTTTTAATTAATTCGGATTAGTGAGTCTTTACTGTTTATTTCTTTGCTGAATTTCCGATAGTGCATTAAGCTAACAATTATTCTTATTGTTTGACTATTATATTAATATTTATTACAACAATTTTTAGGAACCATCAATTAATTTATCCATTGAATCATCTCAAGGAAATGTAATGCCTGTCGATTGGATTTACAGTCCAATTATCTTATTGTATTCAAACCAACAACAAAATAAATCAAACATTTCAGAAGACCAACAGGTTCTCATTGTAACCAACTGTTTACGATGGATTTATATTTACGAAACATACTTCCCAACATTAGCAAAACTAATAAATCCCACTGATCGATTTTGCAGAATTGCTTGTACGTTTTTGGGCAGCGATACTTTATTTTTAAATACTGAAGTTCATGATTTACTCGAAGCATGCTTAAAGCATATATTAGCCAGTAACGAAAAAAATATTAATTTCAGCAAACCAATACAAGGTAAAAAACCATTTTTTTAATTTTTTCCCTTTTAATCTTATGCATTTACTTTTAGGTTTGAACAATTTTCAAGATTTCTACACTCAATTATTAGAACAGTACCAAGGCGTTAGTTATGGTAACATTCTTTTTGGTAATTTTATATTACTGCCATTAATACAAAGACATGATATTAAATATCGTAAGATGTTGTGGTCTGAATATGCTGGAATTGTGCAAATATTTAATGTTACCCCAGAGCAAGTAAGTATTTGACTGATTAGTTTCTCTTATAATTTTTAAACTATACTTATACCCTCCTTAACTAAATTTTTATTTTAGGTATTATGTCCTGTTGAATTATTTTTGGAGCCCTCTGAAACAGATATGTCATTATTGAAATGCTATAGGAGAACAATAGTTATGGGAGCTGTTCGGAAACATTCTGTTCTTTATAAAATAGCAGATCATCATGTTCAAGCATTTATTAATAAAAGAAAAGTTGAGAAAAAGGAATCTTAATAAAGTATTAATAAACTATTGTCGTTTATTTATTGATTTTACTTATAAAAATCCCTCAGATCAGATTGTAAGCAGTCAAATAAAATAATTTTTGATTTCAAGTTATTTAAGGGCTCCACTGATCAACAAATACAAAAAACTTTACCAAAGTAACCTGTGCTCAGAAATCTGTTTGCCTTTAGGCTTTTTCTATTTAAGAGTGGCAAATATAAATCATAATCGCTCGTTTTCTATTAAAGAATTGATGACATCATATACGATGTGGTTACTTGGGCGGTTACTGAAAACAGCAACCGTCCTTAAAGAATGCTTACTAAAAGTAGTAAGAGTGTTTATATTACTATCCTTTACTTCCATCTCTGATTTTCAACTGCCATCTTAAAGCAAAACATAAACAAAAGACGAATTTTGTTTATTCTTTCCAATTTATACCCAATTAAATACAACTGGAGCTTTTGGGAGAAAGTTACTAGAGGATTAGTTAGAAATTTTAAAAAACGAATATTTGAGTTTTTATGTTGTGTTCCACTATGTAAAATTACTATGTGGGATTCCTGGGACTTTTGGACAGAATTGTGCCTTGGAAGTCATAGACCACTTACTTGTCTTTTTTACTTTCTCTTAGGACAACCTTTAACCACAAACAAAGTATTGCATTCAGTCTCGGAAACTGCAGAGAATCTCAACCAGATCTGCTGGCACTTAGATTCTTCCCGGTCTACTTGGGTCAGAGACCAGCATGCTAGGCGCTACACTAATCAAGGCTATAATATGTGTACAAGATTTACAAACGATAATATGCATACAGCTCCAAAACTTGAAATCTAGCTTCATATTGGCCCTGACGTGATACGAAACTTTTGGTCAAAATTACAAAAAGAGGTGGGGTAGATTACTGAAGTTTTTGTCTTTGTTTAACACATGTGATTTTACAGTTATCTTCTCACTAGCACTCATATCAACGCTTAAGCTATTGGTATTGTAGTGGTCAGACCTACAGTCAACCAAAATTATCAAAGTAGCTGTAGCAAGTCATTTTGACACAAAACAATTTTCATAATAATCAATTTACCTAGTTCTGTTATTACGTACAAGTTCAGGCAAAATATGTAATTTATTTTAAAAATAACAACTGTTTGCTTCAATATTAAATGTTGGGGGTGTTTATTACAGTTTCTTTGGGGTTGGTAGTTTTGATTTTATGTTTAGGGATATTTCTTGCAGATTCTAATGTTGGTAGTTTTGATTTTTTTGGTAGTTAGGTAACGATTCGTTTTTGTTTTTGTTTTGAAAACAGAAATGAGGGGTTGGGAAAAGAGGTAGGAAGTAGCCATATTGGCTTGGTTTTTAAACCTTAATATCAATTCATGTAAGTTATTCTGTTTATTTAATGTATGTTGATTCTAGTTGTGTGATGTAATTTTTGTATTGTTTAATTAATCTGAAACCCAAATCTCTCGCTTGAATCTATAGCTATGTCAAAATCTATATGGCAACTAAATTTAAGATTCCTTGGATACTTTTTAATAATTGATAAATTTGACCGTTGGAAGTATAACTCTTACTAGAAAATAATGTTTTATAACGTTTGTCGTAGCATTACAGCTAATTATTGCCAATTTGATATTTTATTAGTGTTTAAATACGACTGCTGCGGTTATGTGTTTTACTGTCAGTTTTTATGGAATTTTAGGTTAATATTTATAACCTAACAAAACATTTTACTTTGTGACTAAAAAAATGAAGGGATAATCTTTTGGTCCGGAACAAAAGGTTAGACTTATTATTATTTAAGAGTGTATTACTCTGAACGGTGGTAATAAAACCCATGATAGGCCGTGTAAGAGAAAATCTGATTTAGTATTTAAGGGGGAACGAAGGCTCCACGGTGGCATAAGTCCATTGATCAGCCGGGTTGTAGAACCGTCCAAAGTCTGTTGGGTACGAAGGCTCCCCGGTGGCTTATGACCCTATGATAGGCCGTGTCGTAGAACCGTCAAACTGTTTTGTTTTGTATATTTATGTTATTTATATGTGCTATGTTATTATTTTTCAGTGCTTATAACACACTCTCGCTTATCTACATACGAGCTTTCCCTGTTGTTGACAGTAAAACTATGTCTTGCAAAAGACGTGTTCTGATATAACCATATATGGTTTGGTCACAACGTATATGTTGCTATGTCAAATATGATATAATTTTTGTTCAGCAGTCCTTGTGTATTCATTTTAATCTGGCACGTTTACCTTGCCTAGTTTATCTGTAAATCTTTTTGATTCACTCTGTTTCACTCATTTTTGATGTTTTATGTCATTGAGAGATTTGTGTTTGTCTATTTATAAATGCCTAGTATAATTACACAACTGTATCAACTTGATAAATTGATTTATTGACCTGTATTGTTTATTGTAACCAAACTAAATAATCATTTGATCACATAATAAACTTGCAGCGTGTACGTATTTAAGCTGGGTTAGCATATAATTTCAAGGAGGTTTTTTGAGAACTAGCCATTAATTTGTATCAGTTTAAATACGTCCCTCCTCGCTCAAGATTAAGAATAAATTAATAAAATAATACAATCATATTTAATTGTTCTTTTATTTGTGTTCTTTTACTGGTGTTTTCTCTTTCTCCGTCCGTATGAAGTGGATCAATCGTTATCAACCTTGGTCACGTGGTATAAAAAATAATCACAACGTAGGATCCAGTTTGTTAAATATCAAGTTTGTTCTTTTTGTTATATTTATCTTTATAAAGTTTGTCATTTGTAAGGTTGGTAATACTGTGTCAATTTCCGGTTTGTTAAATATTTGAATTTTACGCGGGTAGAGTAAGATGGGCCGTGATCGTTTAGTGGGTAGGGACCCCGGCTCATTACATTTGGCGCCGCGACCAGGATAGCGATAAAGGTTTGCTTCATGTGAGGAAGAGAATTTGTTCATATCACTTTTTGCCTAATCTTATGTCACTTTAATTGTATGTTCAATTATCGTATTATTGAGTCGTATTTGTATTTATGAACAGGTTAGTGCTCTCGTATTTCTGTTTGTAGGAAAATTTGAATCTACTGTCTGCATATTAATCTGGTGATTAAAGGATGGCTAGTCTACAACGAATAACAGAAAACCTGATGATCTCAACCGAAAATATTTTATATAACATTCTGTCACGGTATAAACTCATTTTGGTAACCTTCTTGTTGAGAATGTCCATTTATCTTGGCGATTTCTGGAGTGGGGGCGACAGAAACACAGGAGCAATCGTTTTAAATTTCTGGTTTTCAGCAAGAATTGGGTTACTTCTGTACTGTAACCATTACCATATTTAAATGTTTGATTACCTGTTAGCTTGTTCTGTAAAAAAATAATAATAATATGTGTGTACCATCGTACACGGACCATTGAATTCTATCTGGATATGGTTTGTATCAGATTTATTTTTTTTTTGTTTGTAACTGTACCTTAACTTATAGGTTACCGTACTGTATTTGTGTTTGTTAATTTTGTTTTGATGATATGACAATGTGTTAGAAAACTTAAACAATTTTTAATACTTTGATAACACAGTCTGGTAAACCAACAGAGATGAGCTCAGAAGTCAACATTTTTCCATGCCTATTATGAAATAATTTTTGTACATTGTCGTATCTTCAAATACTTTTGTGTCAGCAGGAGATTAGCACCCCAAACTAAAACATGTTGTATAAATGGCAGTTTGGTCTCCTACTTTCCAAAACTTCAATAGTTTTCGACTGCTACTACAAATGTTAACTATCTGACAACCTTCCTTAAGTACAGATCTCCAAACATGACCAATGCCTTCTGCTACATGTATTGTCACGTACATATATTAAAAATTATGACTAACTATTCCTTAAACTGTGGAATAAATATTAAATCCTTACATATGTCACACAATCAATCAAGATTTAAGACTTCAAATCCCCTGTAACGGGTTCCATCTGCATGACAATACGTTTTGTTTTTTTTTCGAACGTTTTTACAACATTTTTTTAAATAAAAACCACTAGCCACAATCCAACAATCTGATTTTAATATAAATAATTTATTGGAACGTTTCAATTCTTAACTACTAATTCTTTCTTATATATTATTACATGCCAAATGATGTAACATTTTCTTTAAATTTTTAACTGAAAGTTAACTATTGAAAGTGCTCCCGTCTTCTGTAAGTAAATAGTTTTTCAGATGATGATTCCATTATTAACTAAGAATGTTTAACAATATAAAAGTATCTTCCTGTATCAATATCATGAACATAATCTGCATCTACATAACCTTAAATATCTGCTCTCACTGAACATGAAATGTCAGTTATGGATACAACTGTTTGTCTGTATGAAAATGATTCCTTTTCCTTGTCATATTGTTGAAATTACTCATTTCAAAGTTGTTGATCAATTTTTCAATGTATTCTTTATTTTACTGATGACAACCTTTCGATTTGCTCAATCACGATTAAATTCAATTACAACGTAATAAATTTTCATATCCCTCTGTGATCACGAGATTGTTTGATAAATGCACCATCATCTAGGAATGCTTTCTAATGCTTCTTTATTTGCTGAGAACATAAGACCATTATCAATATACATATAGTAGTAATATTACTTTTTTGCATTTACATCTCCTTGAATACGAGGCCATCTGTTTCAGATTGAACCATATTGATATTTTTGAGAAATATGACGAACATCTCCTTTTAAACTCTTGATGTCTTTGTAATATATACTGACTCATCTTGAGACGAAAAAAAAAAACATTCTTGTCATTTGTTTTTTTGTTCATTAATTTTTTTTGCCATTTACGTGTAAACCTGTATCCAAATCATTTTTGAGAAATGCGGTTTTGACTTCGAATTACATTATTGAGACCAAGTTTACACTTGCTGTAATAGATGAAATAATGCGGATGAAATTCATACCTAATCACTGGTGAAATTGTCTCCTTATAATTGACACCTTCTTTTTGATAAGATTTTTCTTTGTACAACCAGACATGCTTTGAATATTGGGCCATTTAAACTATCCTTTAGCTTGAAAACCCATATACATCCAACGATGTACACACCTTTTGTTCTCTTTACTTATTCCGATGTTTGTGGATGTGTAAAACAAAATTTTTAGTTCACCATGTATAACTTTTTGCCATTAATCTTTTTGAGATAACGGCAACCCTGCTTCATAATTAATTGGTTCAACTACAACAGCTTGTAACAGCTTGCAATTAAACAATTTAAAGTTCGATGTTAAAGCATATACTATACTGTTAATTGTTACGCCTAGTTTAATTGTTTTCTTTATTTTGGTGTAAGTATAAATCGGTATATGATTGACAATCTTCGTTTACACCTTTTTCTTGCTTTTTGAACCATTCTGATGAACTGTACCATTCTTAAATTTTTTTGTCATCATTTTTTTAATTATAAATATTTCAGGTTCAAATTGTTTAAAATGTACGTTACAACTGATGAATATTCTTTGTTTGTACGTAGCAAACAACGGAAATTTTGTTGATATACTCAAATCCAACTAAGTAGGTCTTCATTATGTTGAATCCCACTTCTTTCGTCCTGGATGTTTTGAAATTTGTACTAAGAATTCAATATCAAAGACTTTAATGTAAAGCAATGCTGGTTTTTAATTACAACCATTTTTGTAGTGTGCTACACATGTATTTGCTATTGATTGAATGATTTACCATATAAACAGCTGTTTGAATTGCTTCTACCCATAAAACTTTTGTAAATCGCTTGTTATTAACATTGTTCTAACATCTTCTTGAATTATCCTGTTTTTCCTTTCAATTCGACCATTTTGTTCAGGTGTATACGGCGAAATATGTTACCATATGAGTATTTCTTTTGTTAGCAGGTTCTGCACATCTTGTGTTAAAATTTCTAGATCATTGCCAAAATGAACATTTTGATTTGATTTCCAATTGTGGTTTGATCCAATGGAATAAAAAAGATATACTTCATTTTTTTTGAATTGAAAAATATATGTATCTGGAACTTGTTGCTTCACCCTTGATAAAAAACAAAAAGTCTAGAATCACCACTTTCTTCTTTTTCTATAGGTCCATATAAATCTGCATGCCTAAATTCTCCTTTCTTTGCTCGTCGTTCTGGTGTTAATTTATGTGATGATCTTGTCATCTTTCCAAGTTGACAATCTTGGTAGAAATTTTACATTGCTTACCCGATTTTCATTGTATTTTTGTTTATTATATCAATGTTAATTTGACCTAACCAACGATGACGAAATTCCATTTTAGCTGGTTTTGTTCAACTTGCATTCCAGTTGCAATTACATCATTCTTTACATTTGATAGTTTACAAATATTTTTGTAATTAACATTTTGAAATCTTTACAGGTTAATTACGCGGTTGAAAATAAGTTTTGTTTTACCAGAGAACATTTTGTACATTTTCTAAACCACATGGCTGATTCTGTCCATTAACTATAACTTTGACCAAAATTGTACCTTTCCCATGATTTGCCAAACACTCGTTGTTAGAAATGTACGCTTCTCCAAATATTTGCATATTTAATAAACCCCTCAAGAAGAAATGACATGTGACTCAAAGTACCTGAGTCAACAATTCAATTACGAATTAAAATTATAAATTTTATTATGTTTACTTGTATAAATACTTATATAGAATGATGCGTCACTTCTGTCTGTCTCAGTTTTACTTGGTTTTCTATAATCCTGAGTGTATTCACGTGCACAATGGCATACCAAATTACAAATGTTTAATTCTTCACTTCTACTTCATTTCTTTGATACTTTTACGTTCTTACATAGTTAGGACTACCGTTTCTTGTACTGAAAATCTGGAGAATTCCATATATTCTTTAAAGGTGTTAAACAATTTTATAGTGTTTCTCTTAAATTGAGTACTGTTAAATATAAAGAATGTATTGGTATCCATGTCTGAGATGATTATAACGCTTGTATTCTATCATCTGGGGGCGTATCTAACCTATAACAGAGATTTGTTTTGTTTTTGACCATTGAATTAAGATCCAATTACATTGTGATAAAGATCATGTTATGTGTGTTAAGTTTTTCTTACTCTATAATATTCTTGAAGAACTAAAGTAGAATGTTTTTCCTTATTCTGTGAAAGTATGCTAGATTCTTTAGTTGTATTTCCATCCACCAACTATTGACTACAACGTATTGCGTGTTTATTTGGAATACTATTGGTTCGACTAAAAATTGAATTCCCAGTTCAATAATTTAATGCATTGTATATTGGTTTAAATCTTTTTCATTATTAGGAAGTCTGGATGTTTGTATTTAAAGTTTGTATCATGTTTATATCCTATGGCAAATCGCCATCTCATGCTGAGTATTACTTTGAAAGAATGTTCACAGAAAACCAACACATTGATTCATCAAGTAAAAGTTAGGTTATAGACAAATGCCATCGACCACAGAATCTTTGGTATGATTTTTTTCTCGACGCTACTAGATAACTGATAGAAATGGATAACATATCATTAACCACACCTACTGTGACGTTTATTTTTGTGACCTATTAATATCTTAATGTTTTGTTTATTTTATAAGAAACATTTACTGCCATGAATTTTCAGGTGCAGTTACCCTATACCAGTGTTAATTTACCATTTTGAAAAACCCAAGATCCTACAAGCACCAATATTTTACTATGCTTTCAAGGTGAAGGAATGCCAACATCGACTGACTCCTCTGCTACCATTCCTTGGGGGCGCTCTGTAGTGGTCAGACCTACAGTCAACCAAAATTATCAAAGTAGCTGTAGCAAGTCATTTTGACACAAAACAATTTTCATAATAATCAATTTACCTAGTTCTGTTATTACGTACAAGTTCAGGCAAAATATGTAATTTATTTTAAAAATAACAACTGTTTGCTTCAATATTAAATGTTGGGGGTGTTTATTACAGTTTCTTTGGGGTTGGTAGTTTTGATTTTATGTTTAGGGATATTTCTTGCAGATTCTAATGTTGGTAGTTTTGATTTTTTTGGTAGTTAGGTAACGATTCGTTTTTGTTTTTGTTTTGAAAACAGAAATGAGGGGTTGGGAAAAGAGGTAGGAAGTAGCCATATTGGCTTGGTTTTTAAACCTTAATATCAATTCATGTAAGTTATTCTGTTTATTTAATGTATGTTGATTCTAGTTGTGTGATGTAATTTTTGTATTGTTTAATTAATCTGAAACCCAAATCTCTCGCTTGAATCTATAGCTATGTCAAAATCTATATGGCAACTAAATTTAAGATTCCTTGGATACTTTTTAATAATTGATAAATTTGACCGTTGGAAGTATAACTCTTACTAGAAAATAATGTTTTATAACGTTTGTCGTAGCATTACAGCTAATTATTGCCAATTTGATATTTTATTAGTGTTTAAATACGACTGCTGCGGTTATGTGTTTTACTGTCAGTTTTTATGGAATTTTAGGTTAATATTTATAACCTAACAAAACATTTTACTTTGTGACTAAAAAAATGAAGGGATAATCTTTTGGTCCGGAACAAAAGGTTAGACTTATTATTATTTAAGAGTGTATTACTCTGAACGGTGGTAATAAAACCCATGATAGGCCGTGTAAGAGAAAATCTGATTTAGTATTTAAGGGGGAACGAAGGCTCCACGGTGGCATAAGTCCATTGATCAGCCGGGTTGTAGAACCGTCCAAAGTCTGTTGGGTACGAAGGCTCCCCGGTGGCTTATGACCCTATGATAGGCCGTGTCGTAGAACCGTCAAACTGTTTTGTTTTGTATATTTATGTTATTTATATGTGCTATGTTATTATTTTTCAGTGCTTATAACACACTCTCGCTTATCTAGATACGAGCTTTCCCTGTTGTTGACAGTAAAACTATGTCTTGCAAAAGACGTGTTCTGATATAACCATATATGGTTTGGTCACAACGTATATGTTGCTATGTCAAATATGATATAATTTTTGTTCAGCAGTCATTTGTGTATTCATTTTAATCTGGCACGTTTACCTTGCCTAGTTTATCTGTAAATCTTTTTGATTCACTCTGTTTCACTCATTTTTGATGTTTTATGTCATTGAGAGATTTGTGTTTGTCTATTTATAAATGCCTAGTATAATTACACAACTGTATCAACTTGATAAATTGATTTATTGACCTGTATTGTTTATTGTAACCAAACTAAATAATCATTTGATCACATAATAAACTTGCAGCGTGTACGTATTTAAGCTGGGTTAGCATATAATTTCAAGGAGGTTTTTAGAGAACTAGCCATTAATTTGTATCAGTTTAAATACGTCCCTCCTCGCTCAAGATTAAGAATAAATTAATAAAATAATACAATCATATTTAATTGTTCTTTTATTTGTGTTCTTTTACTGGTGTTTTCTCTTTCTCCGTCCGTATGAAGTGGATCAATCGTTATCAACCTTGGTCACGTGGTATAAAAAATAATCACAACGTAGGATCCAGTTTGTTAAATATCAAGTTTGTTCTTTTTGTTATATTTATCTTTATAAAGTTTGTCATTTGTAAGGTTGGTAATACTGTGTCAATTTCCGGTTTGTTAAATATTTGAATTTTACGCGGGTAGAGTAAGATGGGCCGTGATCGTTTAGTGGGTAGGGACCCCGGCTCATTACAGTATTGTCTATAGTACCTTTATATCTCTAGCTTTTTCTCGAATTAGTTGGAATTTCTAACACATTAAATTCTATTCATTTATGAATTGCAATTTAAATGCAATGAAATATTAAAATGGCCATAAATAAATTTGCACATGCAACACCTTCTAACGAGAAATCTATTTAGGAAAAGAAAAGACCGATTCATTACTAATTAATGTGTCTTTGATTGTAGGTTATTAATTTCAAAATAAACGACGATTACATACTCGTTTGTGAGTAAAAAAATTCTATTTTAATAAGACTAAATAGAGAGTGAACGAATCTCTAATAATGCCTTTCCATGTGCAAAACACATTAAAAGGGTAAAGTACGACTTTCTCCTGAGGAAAATGTTTAATAAATTACAGAAACAAAAAGTTGGTTAGAACAAAATTAATGATTGGCGAAGTCAATAATAATAACTATTATAAGTAGCTTGTTTTGGCAAAAAAAGTCATAGTGTAATTTATAGTCCGAGCGGCGGCAGCAAAAACGCTGTACTCATCGAGTTACAGAAAATTTCAGTTTTGTAGTAACAGTTCACTACCAATAGATACAAAAAAGCTTGGTCTGCCAACCCCTATCTTAGTGCAATTGGCGTATCAGGATGACTTTAACCCTCTTTCGGGCTGCACTATCGACTCATTAGTTACAGAATAAAACTATCTTTAATTTCTCGAACTCACTCAGTGTAACGAAATAAAAATGGTCTGCCGCGTGATATCTTGGAGCGGTCCGACCAAATAAGGTGGTAGATTTTGAAGAGCACTTTTTACCCAGCGAGTTACAGCATAAATTTCACGCCAAATTAAAGGTAAAACGTATTACTTTTTAAATTGCTTGGTCTTCCAGGTCACAGCCTGGCAGTTTCTTCAGTCCGACCAAATTTATGTGTGAATGTAGTATCGAACGTTACTCACTAATACCTACTACTAAACGGTTTTTGCTCATGCAGTTCATTTTGTATGGCCGCGAATAATTGTAACATGAAAAAATGTATTTTCTTATAAATATTTTAACATTTTCAATAATATAATTAAATTGTTAATCACTGTGGTAATACATTGATTATATTAAAGCGACTAAACCGGACTAAACGAAATAGAAAATGAAATTAAAAAATATTTTGGTAATATAATTTAAGTAGAATAATTTTAGTAAAATGAAACTGCTAAGAAGAATCTAAATTTTTTATCTGTAACATAAGTAGGGATGTTTTACGGCGGCGTAATCGTATACGGTATAGTATACAGTGGAGCGAAAGAGACAGAAATAAAAGCTTAAGTTTAAAACCTCACTTACACAATCTATTTTTAAATTTTTTCCCAAATTCAAAAATTTTTAAACATGTTTTTAATTAATAAAAACATTTTTTTATTAACTTTTTTTAACGTGTAACCGCCGACATCAGTGTTACCCGATTTGCACCATGAGGAGGTTGTCAGTCGGATTTTACACATCGTGTGTGTATGTCGCATGCTAACTCCTACCTCCAAAAGAGCAACAATTTGTGCACGTTGAATGCACGTTAATTGTGGCATTGTAACGCTTCGAATAACTTTCTGATACTGATTAATTTCAACATTAGTAAAATAAAAATCAAAACATTAATTTAGGCACTTGCACATCGGGTAACGTTGTCGGAGGTTACACGTTAAAAAAATGAACGTTAATAAAAAAATGTTTTTATTAATTAAACATTTTTCAAAATTTTTTGAATTTGGAAAAGAAAAGATTCAAACTCAATCGATAATAATGTCGCTGGCAGAAGAGGAAAAAGACCCGACAAAATGCAGGGTAAATTTCAAAAATTCATAACTTTGCGCAAAAAAATCGTAGGCACTCGAAGTTTTGAAAACTTGATAGAAAAAGGACTGAACTTTATTGCCTTGGCGGTCGATAGGGTTCACGATTTTTTTGCTACGCCGTACAAGCTGTTAAAGTTTGACATTTTCTTAATCAAAAACATTTTTTCTTCGCGGGGGGCGGAAAGGCCTGGCCTGTACGTAGCGTTCGCTCGCACGCCCTTAAACTAGACACTTTAAGCTTTTTAGTACTCAAAGGTTCATCCATTTTCGTCCAAAATCCACCGAGTTATGACGGTTTGAAATTTTGGTATTTTTGGTGCGTTTTTTTTCCTCGAGTGTATTTAATTGAAGGGCTCTGGGTAAAACAACCCTTACTCACTCACATCTTATAATTTTATAAAAATCGAATGATGAAAGTACTGAAGAATTGATATGTTTAGTCTCATAATTTAATATTGGGACGTGCCAATCAATATAGATGGCGTTGTACAACATCAAAATGTCTTCGATATGCGGTAGTTGGTGACGTAGTTTTTTGTATTTTGACAGTGATTGTAATTTTGACAAATTGAATTTAATATTTATGATCATTTTAACTAGAATAGTTAGATTTTATAATTTCTGAAATGTCAGTAAAATGGAACTGTTATTCATAGATTCTATGTATAAATAATTGGTTTACTGTACCGGCGATCATACATATTGCCATGCGCTTATCGACAAACTGAATGTGTATTAAGAGGATTTTGTTTGGTGAGTAAAGTTGGCATTGCGTCGCATACCATGTTTGAAAACAGCTTCATTTGAAGTTTTGTCCGAATAGTGCAATTTTTACCTATAGCAATGGTTGCGTATTCAAATGTTGAAATGGCCAATATGGGTTCATGTATTCATGCCAATGAGAATTCTTGGAATGCACCTCGTGTCCCCTCTATGCTGAAGCGTTTAAAAATCAACAACTGCCTCATTTAATTTTCAAATGGTTTTTTACTGACTAAGAAAAACTGGTTTAATGCAAAGGTCTTATGATACCGCACAGCAGAGATCAGCATGTACACCAGCAGTGTTACCCCAGAAACAAGTGTTAAAAGAATTTTGGCTCAAGTGGGTATAAGAAGACATCTTGTTTGGAGAACTCTTCATGAACAACTCCTATAAATACTCCTACCATCTCCAATGGATACAAATCCTGACTCCTCTGGATTATCAAGCGAGAATGACAGGCTGTCAATGGTTTTTACAGGAAACTCCTAAACACCCAGAGATCATTTATAACATCCTTTTTACTGATGAAGCCGGTTTTACTAAAGATGGAATTTTTATTTGCCACAATAATCACATTTGGTCTGACAAGAATCCTCAAGCCGTCGTTTACTCCAGACATCAACAGCGTTTCAGTGTAAATGTCTGGTTAGGCATGTTAAGGGATGCATACCTTGATTTCTTGTAAAATACTAAAATAAATAATTTATATACTTGAGAAATTTACCTGTAAATCAGAGGTTTGTGTAAGATGGAGCTCCACCGCAATTTGCGCTTGCTGTTAAGGAACATCTGAACGACGCACTCACATAGGGCCAGGGGGGTCCCATTGCACGGCCTTCAAGATCTCCCGATTTAACTCTTGTAAACTTTTGTATTTGGGGTTATTTAAAAAGTTTAGTTTTTGAAAAATGTAGATCCTTTGTGGATATCGAAAGACATTTTGAACATACTGAAATAATGTTGTAAAAATCAATAAAAACAACCAATAAACATTGATTTATGAACATTTATTTTTTTCTCCCCAACCACTGTACGACTTATGAAGTCATCGATTATTTCTTTAAATTACAAGTCGATGTTTTTTTACTATAATCAAAAAGTGTTGCTTATTTCTGGTTCTGCAATACCACTTAATATTGTGTGAGGAACTGCAAAAGGTGCTGCACCATCTTGTTAATACCAAATATTGGTAATTTTGCTTCTTCAATGATTTCATCAGAAAATTATCAGGCTTCCCCTTATCGTAGAACTCAGAAGAAACACTCCTGTTCAATTCTAATAGCAATTCAGGGTTGGCAAAAAACATGTTTTTTTCAAAAAAAACAAAAACAGTTGTTTTTTTTAAATTAAACATGTTTTTTATCGAAAATGAGATTAAAACACCCCATATAAAAAAAAATTTTAAACCATGATTTAAACTGTTTTAATCTAATAAAGATTTTGAAATATTTTAATAAACATATTATTAAATTCGGATATAAATTACCATCATGAATCATGATTATGCATGCCTGAAACAATAACAAAAGTTCTTTTATTCTTATCATCACTTCTTAATTTTACGACTTCCTAGTATAGAACAACTTAAATAAAAAATACCCTAATAAAAAATCTACTTCAATCCTCGCCAAAACAAAAGTATTAAATATTGTTAAGTCAACACCTTGCAAATTGTAATTTAGAAATGAAAGGATCATTATTCTTTTTAAAAGCGTCTTCAGACCTCTGAAAAGGATGCAGAATTAGTAAATAGAAAATCACTGGAATATTATATATTCATGATGACGGGTCAACGAAAGCACCCTATATGGCAGCATTTTTTAACAATTTTATTAAAGATGCTGTTATTGAACCTCGTAAAATTCGTACCAAGTGTATCCATTGCAAAAAATAAATGTGCGTGTTAAATTAGTTTGATTTATTAAGTATCAATGACTATTGCTAATTTTTATAGAAGAGCATTTTCTAAGGTATTTTCTTTTATTTAGATTTACGTTATTTATAGCAACTCATTATTAAATGCTCTACATCTAAAAGAAATATTTAACATTAATTTAATGTTGTTGCAGCAAAATTAGTTGATTTTATACAATGTAATCTAATCCTCGATCCACTTGTCACAAGTTTCAATCTAAGTTATGTTCCAAAATAGATTTAAATAATAAACAATCAATAAATTGTCTATACTGTTACATTTTATAATTTATAATTGTGATGCATATTATACATAATAATACACATTTCAGATGGAAACTGGTCGCTTAAATTCGAAAATGCTGTATAAGAATCTAAAATTATCTTAAAAATTCTCAAAAAGCTGTTTTAAAACGATTACAAAAAAACATGATTTAAACATACGATTAAAACATGTTTAAAAAGAAATAGTTTAAAACTAAGTTTGATATTTTAAACATGTTTTAAACATGCCAACCCTGAATAGCATGCTAATAGTTAAAAGAGATAGACTTATACACTAAAAACAAAATAGTCCATGGCATCTTAGAAAGTTGAATACATAAAATATAAAAAAACTTGGTTTTTGTTTTAGTTAATTATGAGCACCGACATCTAGATCATATGCACCGCCAGTATTATCACCGAGCAGAAAAGCTTTGTCGGATAAAGGTTCGAACTGATACCAGCTCATAATAAGCTTTGCTCAGTAAATGCATTATACTACACTGTTAGCAGTGTTTGTCGGCTTCTCCACTAGGCCATCCAGATCCAGTAAAAAACTTGGCATTAAAGCACATAAGGTTTTCAATTTATTTTTAAAGTTATTTAATTAAGAAATTACTGAATAATTTAAAAGATACCCACCTCTCCTATAATTATAATTTTATTAGTCGCTTGATCTTTTGTTAAAACTACATACATCGGTATCTCTTAACTCTTCTCTTATATCTATCCTCTTTGACATTTATTTGTCAAATCCATAACATTAAAGGCGTTTTTGGAAATTTACTCAGGGGAGACTGGGGATATTAAAAAAGTGTTTGTATATTACACCAGGTTACATGTTCTATCCCCGCCAGCACACTGACGTCATAATGTCGCCGCTTTTTCGGCAGTAACAACGTCAAATTGTTGTAAAACTGACATTATGTCACAGCCCAAAGACGTCATTAAAACGTCCTATACTAGGACTAAGACAGGAATTATAAATAAATAGTTGAATATTGGAAATAACATTTATTATATACTACAGTCAAAACATCTCTATATTGTGACCACCTGCTTAATATGAGCAGTATTCCTTGGCCCCTGCTAAAATAATATCTTTTTAACTTTTGTACGTATTGTATTGTACGTCCAAAAGACGTCGTTTTAAAGACGTCTACGTATGTCCCATTATATGACGTCTTATGGACATCATTTGTTAGTCATATGACGTCGTCAACTAATAATGACTTAAAAATAACGTCATTATAACCTCAGTGTGCTGACATCATTTATTAGTCATATGACGTCGTCGACCAATAATGACTTAAAAATAACGTCATTATAACCTCAGTGTCTTGGCGGGGACGTTTGAAAATTAGTTCAAGTAAGCAACTCTAATCATTGAGTAGAGTTATGCAAGTTGTTTAGTGATTTGAGGTTAGGTTATACACATCTATTGTGCTTCGAAAGCAAATGAAGCGAGGCACGCGTGATACATAGAAAGAAACAGCTATTGGAAACAACGTGCACAAGTGGTATGTGTATCATTGTCAGTTACACACAAAACAAACAGGAGAAGTGATTTTTATAAATATCCCTACATTTATTGAATAAGAATTTCTACTTGATATGGATCGAATAAACGGTTTATGTTATATGTAAATTTAATTTTCCCGTTACCATTTATTAAAATTTGTAGGTTATGTTGGTCAGTATAAGCAAACAATAATTAATATTCAAAAATTCACCAACCCAATCATAAGCCTGGTGGGTTTGATTTTCCCAACCAAAGTTAATTTCCGAAAACACCTTAAGGTAGTATGTTGAAATTATTACTCTATGATTCTATGTATGTACGAGGTAAGCGCCATAAATTCTCGGCCTGATATAGAAAAAATAAAGTTTGTAAAATATAATCATTTTTATTTTTCAATATAATCTCTTCTAATGTCAATACACTTATTACAACGTGGAATTAATAATTCAATGCCCTTGTAAAAATAATCTGAAGTTTTTCCTTCAAAATGTTCAATTACAGCTGCTTGCAACTCGTTCTCGTCCTTAAAACGACATCCCCTAAGGCCTTTCTTTAAATTGGAAAATAAATAAGTCACTAGGAGCCATATCCGGACTGTATGGTGGATGATCCAATGCTTCAAAGCAGCATTCGCGAATGGCAGCTTGTGAAATTGCGGCAATATGAACGAGTGCATTGTCGTGTAATAATCGAACACCTCTTGTCAATTTTCCTCGACATTTTTCACCGAATATTGTTTCTCAATTTATGCAATAAAGACGCATAATATGTACTGTAAACAGTTGTATTGCGTTCTTTATAATCAATTGGTAAAATGCCGTCACAATCCCAGACTATTATTGCCATAACTTTCTTTGTTGATTGAACGACTTTCGCCTTTTTGGGACGAGGTTCATCGGGTCGTCGCCATTCCATCGATTTGGATAGAGGATCCATAATACAGAACCATTGTTTCATTTCCAGTGACAATGGACTCCTAAATCGGCTTTGGGTCGTCTCCGCACAAGTTTGAAAACGAGCGCGCACATTCGACGCGACGTTGAACAGCAGAAAGAAGACGCGGTACCCATCTAGTACTAATTTTATTTATACCCAAATGGTCATGAAGAATTCGACGAACACTTGTTTCCGAAATGTCAGACCTCACTGCTAACTCTTTAACGGGGATCTCTAATACCATTTCTTCAATGATTGCAACTTTTTGAGGCGTTACCGCTTCAATTGCCCAACAGGTGCTCTCATCATCTTCAAGAGATTCTTGCCACAAACGGAAACATTTTGACCACTCTTTTACAGTGGAATATGGAGATAAATCACCATAAACGCCATCTAAACGTTGTTTTGATATGATTAGGTGTGTGCCCTTCTTTTGTTAAAAATTTAATGACCGCGTGGTACTCAATTTTCGTTAGCTGCGACATTGTCACGATGCTTGAGTGGCTGCTAAAATCTATTACGCTTCTAGCCGTAATATAAATAGTGTAGGCCTCTTACATGTTCAACTGTGACGCAACCGAGTTTGAACATGTTGGCACTTGTAGAAGTCTGCCGGATCGAGAATTTATGGCACTTACCTCGTAATTATAAAAAAAATTAAGACGATCATTTTTAAAATATTTATTTTCTTAAATTTAATAAATACTGTAATGACAACATAAAGTGTCAAATTTAAATTCTTATTAAGATTCACATTTAAAGGATCCCCCCTGCATATTTTACGATGCAAATTTTTTTCAACGGTGAAGTGACCATTGCGTGTACAAGGAGTAAAGTGCAGTTGATTTAAAAAAAAAATTAAGTACATATTCTTAATTTTCTATGTTTTAAGTCTTTTTTGTTAATGTCACTTTTGATAACTTAGCTTGTGTATGTCAAACATACCTATTTAAAAAGACATCGAAAATTCAAATAGGGGAGATTTACAAGATTCAAGAATTTATGAAATCTCGAGTTCTTGATTATCCATCTGTACTTGATTTTTTTGAAATCAACAATACTTCATGCTGAGTTTCATTGAAATCTACTGGCTATCGAAAGGTACTGCAAGCAAATTGCCGAACCCCGCAGCACTTAACAAAGTCGCAAACTTAGGGAAGTCAACAATATATCACGAGAATGTGAACTCACTAAGAAATCAAACGCAATATTATACATAGATATGAGTATATAAAAAATAATAAACCGATTAGTTTATTCTAAGCAATACAATACAATCATTATGTCAAAGTCTTTTAAAACGTATCAACTAATGTTAGTTACAATATAATTATATCATTATAAATAAACTACAAAAAATGCATACAAACATACACATAGATAGCTAAAAAAAGTTGGTACAAAAAAATATATCAAAACAAAACCTAATTACATTAAAATAATGACTGTATCGAGAAAAGTAATGTAGGTGTAGGATAGGTTTTCCTTACAACTGAACCTTTGAAATGCTGGTGTAATCTTTAAAACACACCATACAGAACTTAAAGTCTTATTTTATTGCTACAAGTCTATTCCTTAAAATTTATTAAGTTTAAATAATTACCACTTATGTACATACAGTAGGATTCAATAAAAAAAATCAATCAGAATTACAATTTCACTTGTCTTGATTGCTGCATATATGCAAACACAATTGTCATATTAATATTTATAACCAGGGTCGGGTATTTCCGATTGTGTAGTTTAGTGCATAACTTGGTGTAGTTATACACATGGAAAGATGAAGAGAGGTTTGTCACTCGTCATAATTTATTATGCAACTACAGCATTAACAAGGTCACCCCTGTTTTACTGAAACTGTGAAATTTGCAGTTTTTGGAATAGAATTTGGTCACGTGATGTTGAAATTAACGCATTAAATGAACGGGAGGGCATTAGCTGCTAAAGTTCTGTTTGTAATAAATATCTGCAAACAGAGCTTTAGGAGTGTTTGGAACCCTAAAACCAAACGCAACTTGACTTTTCATGAGAATAAATCATTTCCATATGACTTAATAGGGAAGACGCACGTATATTTTTTAATTTTTGTATTCGTTCATTTTGGTTAGAAAAATATTTCCAGATAACCGAAATTTCTAAAAACCCTCAATTTATTTGAAAAAATTAAATTTAAACATTCTCCTCATTTAAAACCGAATTTGGCCTTGAGCAACTTCCCTCAAAGCTATTTGATGTAAAAAAGTAGGTACCGCTGTGAATGAGAAGAAGCAACATTGACGATCTACTCAACGTTAGATGGCGCTGATGAAAACCAATAAACTGAATTTTGAATTAATATTACCAGAAATATTTTACACCACTTTAATTATGGCAGTTGATTACACAACAGCATAACGTACATTATTATATTAATTACTCGTTAATAAGTAGACGATATTTGAACTTAAAAATAAAAGCTTTTTCAAACTGACGGGTAATACAGGACTCTTAACTGTTTCATTAGCACCAACAGTGGGTCGTCTTTGGAACTGTAAGAGGTAACAAAGTTTCATCCGTTAGAGGACACCAGTATTGCATTTTAAATTTATTTAAATTTTCAAGGTATTCAAAAATTAATTACTTAAGATTGGTAATTGTTTAATGCATTTATAACTGATATTCTAACTAATTTAGTAATGACGTTTATGAAAATACAAGAATCTCCTCAATTGACGACATATGCGTCTTCCCTATTGTAGAGCAATCCAGATTGCTGTCAAACTAAGTTCCTGGAGAACATATATAACCGCAAATGCTAAGGTAAAGATTAGATGTTTAAATTATGAATACACAAAAAGATATTTAAAACATTTAAATATTTTCAAAATTACAGTGTTCCAAACTGTTTTTGTGTCCTCCAGCTTCCCTTTAAACTAACCTGTTTTGAATTGCCCTATTTGGGATCAATTTGTACGATTGGTTACAAATAGTAAATTCCAACTATTGGTGATGTACAACAACAAAATAACTTCAATATATGGTAGGTAATTATGGTAGGCAACCAATGAAAATGCTTTAATTGTAGCATAACCTTCAAACCTTCCAATATGACAATTATCCTACCGCATAGCGAGTTTTTATAAAATTTTGCTAGAATGCAGAGCAATCTAGACACATCCAAATGTTGTTTTTATTGAACCTCACTGTACAGGGTGTTCATTCTTCTAACAAGTAGTAGATACGATTGCGGTCAAAAAATGAAAACACCACCACCAGTCTACTTAAGTGGATTTATACAGTACTTCAAGTGTACTAAACACGGCTGTGTAAATTTTAAAAACTTTTAAAGGCTTTTTAATTGTTTAAAATAATGGCGTTTCATTTGTTTTGGACCACAATTGTTCATTGTGTAAAAGAAAAAATAAATTGAGAAGTTATAGAATTAACATCATTCTTTGCACGTAGATGGAACTCTAAAGTTTCCAATTAACTTTCTTTTTTTTATACTTAACATAACCTATTAAATTCATGCTAGAAAAATTAACGGACAGTATTAGAAAGCACCCTGTATATAAAAGCAGTTATATACGGGTCATTATTTTAACATAAACACAAATTATTATATTCTTTCAATATTTATTCTAATTTGTACTGACTCTTTAAAAAAACCATATCAATTTATAAAAACTTCCGAAAATCTAATCAAATTCTAAAAGTAATCTTTTTATCATTAACATTTTAAGGAATTTACTTTTACAGAATAAAGAATCTACTAGCTCTAATTTCCATACGTTTTGCATCTATCTACATGATTGAACACCACTTCTTTTGTGGATCATCAATACCGTTGGAAATCTCTAATGTTGGTTTAACAGGCTCATCGTAACAGCTCTGGTTCCTTTCGTATGAAATTAGTTTTGGTGTACTAGACTTACTGTTTTTAAAATGTGACAAAATAGGGCTCGAAATATAAGAAAATAACCCAGCTCCTTCTTTCTTCAAACGTTTCACGTCATCTTCAGGAGTGATGCTGTTGCGATTTTTACGCTTCATACCTGGAGTAACTCTTTCTACCGATTCATAATTTGCATATATATCTCCTTTAGATTCGAGCGTATTTTGTAGAGCCCTTCTCCTGTAATCACTATTCAGCGGTCGAATTGAACGCCGTGACGAAAGACTCCTCAAAGTTTCTGCCAAGCTTCGATTTGGGTTTGTCATAGGTGTTGCTGAAACTGAATTGCTGTCATCAAACAATCCTGAATCTTGATATGTTAAATCGACGTTACGAGTAGCATCACTACCAGCTACAGCTCTCGTACTGACATTATCTATAGACACAGATGAGTAAGAATCAGAATTATCAAGGTCTACTATCTCATCTGGCTGTGATTCACTGTCAACATTTGATTCAAGAGAAGATGCAGTTGTTTTTTTGGGAGTGGATCTTCCAGAAGCACTATCCTCCGGTAGTCGTTCCATTGGAATGTACAAAACTTTCGGTTCACCATCAAACATTTTCGGGGTCTTTGGTGTTGACATATTGCGAGTTTGTGATCGACGGGTTTTACAGCGACTGGGAGATCCTTCAGATTCCACATCAATATCATTCTCATCATATTGCAACTCAGGAATAACCTCTTCGTCCTCTTTTTCAATTATAGGTTCAGCGTCTAATGTATCTGAGAGGTTCTGTGGAGCATCATCCTTTTTATCAGCCACTGGTTCTTCACTTAATTTCTTTTGCTCCTTTTCATCAGCTTCTTTTTCAGCATTTGAATCATCAGCGTGTGAAAGTGATTTATCATCTTTAGACTGATCGGCAGACTCACTACTATCGTTTACTTCATTATTCTTTGGAGTTTCCGAATTCTTTTTCAAAGGAGTTTTAGAGCGACTACGCGTTTCGATAACTCTCTTAGGCGAGTCACCCGTAACATCATCGTTCTCAGCATTAGATGATGCATTTGTTGTATTTAAATCGACATCCTCTTTCAATCCGTTGGTTTCATTTTCACCATTAGTTACCTCCTTCACATTCTTACTATTCTCGTCTTTGGCTTTCGAATTGTTTGGATTCTTAAACTCATGATCTACTTCTTCCTCTTCTTCTTCTGTATGCCTTCGAGTACGTTTTGCAACTTTTTGACTCATCTTTAACAAAATATAAAAATAGCCTTGAGTGTGCAAATATCACTATTAACACTACTACAACATAATCTAAGCAGAGTTTAACACAAGTCAATTGAAATTTAATGAGTACAAGGAGTGCTCTGTATTATGTGGAACACATGAGGCATATCAATTTAAAAACCACACAAGAGGAAATCAGTTTTGATTATATTAGACAAACTATTTCACATATATATATAGCGTAAGGAATATCTACTTATAATTATTATTTGAAATAATAAGAGTTGCTTCTCCAAGGGCGTTTTCATTTAATTAAAACCTGTATTAATGTGAGTAAATGCAATAGCATGCAATTCATTGTTTATGTTTATGTAGCGATAATAGCGCGGACATCTTAATTTTCTAAGGATAAAAAATATAATACTTACAGGAAAGGGTTTGATTATAAAAGAAAAAGCTTTCAATATTATCTGGTAAAAGGATTATAAATATAATAACGTTACCTTTATTCCTCTTTTTTTTGTGTCACAAATGACCGGCGTTTGCCATTTACCGTTTAAAACAAAACACAAAAAATGTCGTTTCTGACAATTGACAGAACAACATCAAATAGTTCAACGAACCTAACTGCCAACTTAACAGAATGAAAGTGGAAATAAAAACCGCGAAATAATTAAAATTATGACATAATTTGAGATGCTCTTTATTACAGTCAATAGTATTAATTGAATAAATTAAGTAATCTAGTGTTAAAACTTTATAATTAAGGTTATTATTTATAAACTAGGTTAATTCAGTCCTTCGGACGGAAGGAATCGGTACAACAAATATTTAACTTGCAAGCGAAATAGGATTTTAAAAAATGATAGAAATTCTAGAATTTATGAACATGAATTTGTAATATGTAGTAGTATGTATATTAAAGAACGAGTTTTAAAAGGCAAAATTTATTGTACGAGTCCAAATGTAGTCCTAACGGACGAGTGTAATAATGACTTATGAAACGATTTCTTTATATGCTATTTTCTTTATTTTGCCCCTTTTCCCTTTTTATAGTATATTAAGTATCAAGAACAGTAAGGACAGTTTACCGATCGACGACAATGTTTGGCGACTGAGCGAAGCGAAGTCGCCAATATTGGAGGAGATCGGTAAACTCCTTACTGTTTGAGATGCTTATACTATTTTTTGTACGACCATTATGAATACAAAAGTATTAACTAAGGAAATATCCCCAAAAAAAATAGATTTAAGATAATTTATTTTTGCCCTGTATATCCACCAAACATTAAGTAGGTTTTGTCGTTACCATGGATACGTTTGTAATTACTATTATTTTTGAATGTCACGATATTTGTCAAACTCGTGAGAATGAGTGAATCTGAAAACGAATATAATTGGGATATTGAAGAAGCCAGAGCAAATTTAAATAAACAACATACATTTTTTAAATAGTCCAATTATTTAGAAAATAAATGATTTCTCGCGAAAGAGACATCTAAAGATCATGCATTTATTTTATAATTTACTTACCGTTCTGTTTTTGACAAAACTGAACGGTAAGTAATTACTTACCGACGCGTTTTTGCTTAGCAACCAGTAAATATAACCTACTGTTCTAAAACCAAGTATGGTAAACAATCCGAAATAGCATGGTCGTACAAAAAATAATAAAAATCACATTTCAAAATTTACGAAATTTTGTGGTGATGGGCAACACTGATGTGACATTTGAAAATTCTAATTTTTAGAGTGAAGTTTTTGTCAAAATTTTCTTTTTTTTCAGGTTTTCTTTAATGCTAGCCACTTTGAGAAAGTTGGGCTATTCACAGGTCCCCCACATGCCCGGTGCTACCGTTGCTACGGCAACGGGGCCTGTGGGCCAAGGGGCCCGCAAGGACGGGGAAAAAAATTAAAAAGTAGAACATTTTTAATAAATCATAGAAAGAAAACAAAAATTAAATCACTAGGACTAGATTTATGTGTATCAATCAAATATTACATCAGAGTAATATAAATTGGTTCATTGGATATGCAGTGCGTTGCGTACAAAACGTGTCTGAAGCTACAACAGCTGTGAGTAACTAAACACTGTCTAAACTCTTAAAACTAGTTTAAATGTGAATTTGATGAAAAATAATTGTAATAAAGGTTAAAAAATGTATATTGTAAAAAAAGGCCAAAATTTCTTTTTTTGGTAGTAAGAGGGGGGCCCATCATGACTTTTAGCAACGGGGCCCAGGGAATAATGTGGGGGGCCTGGCTATTCAAGCACTCAAATGAGCTATAAACGCATTGTTTTTTGCACGACCTTTTAGATTTCACGAGACGAAGTCTCTTATCTGGCCTGCGCACTCCATTAGTTCAAGTGTTTCTCCGCTGGCGCCACCAAACACGAAAATGCGGAAACGGATATATAACACGTAAACGCCAATTTCAAACTACGCTAACTTTGCGCGCTTTTATACTTTTTGTCGGTTTTGCGCGTATCGTCAATAAATTATATTTTTCTAATCTTTTAAGGCAGTTTTCTTTATTTTTTAATATAATTACGTTATTTCCTTATTTGTTTAAATTTTCGTAGTTTTGTTGCTGTTTTTTCGTTCACTTTAGTAATGGCAAACACTAGCAGAAAAAAGTATAAATGCAACATTGCAATATGTAATAGTACTGATCCTACAATATCATTTTATGAATTTCCTTCAAATTATACCTGCCTTACGAGAAAAATGGTTTCAAATCTTATGTTGGGGTTATGGACACCAACACTCAACAGCAAAATAATATATACTTCTTTATTTCGACAATTACAGATACCTGAATGAGTCAATTCCTACATCGAACTTCCTAAAAATATAACAGAATTAATAAAAGAACTCCAAACCTTATCTATGCATCTCGATTGCGAATTCTTTCAGCATCTGTAGCCCTTCTGGCAGGATACATTGCAAAAAAGCTGAAGAAAGGATTGAATGCCAATAGCCTATTAGATTCTCTGTTAGCTGCCTCGTGTTCAAATTCACTGATAGGATTTGTAAATCTTCAAAACAGAGGTGCCTTAAAATACTCCACTAGAAGATTTACACTTTTAATCAACCAAATAATCGAACTTGTAATACATATTGTAGAACATTTACCTTGAGAATGTAATCCGTCTAATACTCTAACATCACTAGGTATTTCTAACTACAATTGCTTTTTCACAGTTTTTGGTTTGCCACGACCACAAGCAGGAACTTAGTAATATCCCCAGTAGCACACCATATTTCTTTAATATTTAAAAAATATAAAAATAATATTATATGTGTTTTAAATATTTAAAAGATTAGGAAAGTATTTATAAAATATTGAAAATGAAATATTTAGAAATATATTGATATACATATTAAATAAATATGTTATTTGTGTGTAATTTTTAATATTTTGAAACATATATTAAACAAATAGTTTTTTTATACTTGCGTGTCCTAATGAACTCCATTAGGACACGCATTTGCGTGTCCTAATGAGATTTATTAGAGTACTGGAAACAGTAAAATTTTGTCTTTTAAAGTTGGTAGCACCTAACAGCTGTTCTTAAATGTCAAACTTATTATATTTAAAATTGCGGTTATGTTGCTATGTGATAAAATGCCAAACTTTTAAAATATAAAATAAACATACACAAAATAAATTAATTAAATTAAAATTATTTAATAAATTCACAAATTATTCTTTATACATCTTTTGTATTAAAAGTACAGTTATTATACACTTTGATTGTAACAGCAGAAGTGTCCTGGGCATTAATCTTAAATGAAGGTAAATTTTGCCCCTCAACAATGTTTTGTTGACTCGTTATTGGGTTGGTGCTAAAAGTGTGTGATTCTTCATGTAAAAATGAAGCAGTGGAAGACTGGTCAATTACCACTTGAGCCGTTGAAGTGGAAGTACATGGCTTATTAGATAGGAATTCAGCTACCTCCATTTTTTTTTAACTGAAGCATCAATACAGCCCTCAGCCACAGCTGAAGACTTCCAACCTCCATGCCATAAATGCAAATAAGTGGCAATAATAAAAGGAACTTTTCCCATGGTGTTTATACCGATAGGAGTAGAAATACATTTTCCATTGCGGTAGGTTATAAAAAACCGCCTGTGGTTTATTTTCTTAGGCCTTAGGCTCAAATATTGCTTAATTAAATCAATCCACAGTTTCTCTGTAATTAAGAATTCTCTTCGAACTTTATTTTTTGTTTTTGTTACAGTCACAGTGAACAAATCATCTTTGACCACAATATCGTCTAATAACATGTTGGTCAATTCATCTCTTCGGCAGGCACCACAGAATCCCATTATTAACGCAACCTTAAATAATTGAAATATATTAAAAATTGAAAGGATTTTGCACAAAATTTTACTTACTTTCATAGCTAAATGTTGGTTATTTTCTGCAATTGTTATAAATCTATCAATATGGTTAAATTCCAATATTTTAATAAGATTAAGATTAATTAAGATAAGTTAATTCTTTTTAATAAGATGGAGGGAGAGAATATCTGACCATTTTACCTTCTTGTCACAGAAACTAAATTAATTTTATAAAAACAAAACAATTTAAATAACAAATGCTGAAGTTGAATTTTCAGTGTAGCCAACTGTCAAAAGTACTTAACAAAATTTCACTAACAAATCTTATTTAAAACTAATTTATTTTTTAATAATTAACGAAATAACGACGCAAGTATAAAAAATAGTATAAAGTATTCGTTTCATAAGGCGTTTTAGCGCACTTGTCCGTTAGAAAACTCCCCGCTTCGCGGGTCGTTTTCTAAACTCGGACGCGTGCGCTAAAAACGCGTCTTATGAAACTAATACTTTAATATACTATTATTATGTTCTACAATAGATATCTTTTGGAAACATGAATGAATTGTAGATCTTGCTTATGATCGTGCGCGATCGTGTGTCGTCGCGTATGTTCGTAGAAGGCAGGCAGAAGGATGATGTAACGACCCGACGCTATTGCTACATTGTTTGTATCGTTTTGTGTCTTTTTTGTCATTAAACTGTTTTATGTAGGTATATATTAATATTAAACCATAAAGTATTTACCTAATAAGTGACTATATTCTACTCCTACAAATAAAAGAGAGCCTGCATATCCACTGAAAAGCTGCTTATCATCAAATGGTGATAATATTACAAATAACATGGTTATTCAACCAGCTACAGATGGCTGCGAGTTTGACAAAGGTATGATGATTAATCACGTAGGTATGTTTAAATTTATACTTTTTCTAACGGGTGATTATAAACCCTCGACATCTCAGTTGTGAGATTTAAAACGTATGTGTCTTATTACTCAAAAACAATAATTTTTTGAACGTCAAATAAAGTACATTAATTTATTATAAGTCTAAAACAGTAATAAAACACATACCTTTTAAATTTCACAGCAACTGAGATGTGGAGGGTTTATAATCACACGTTACAATTTTAAATTTGTTTTCTAGAGTACAAAAGAAAAACCGAAAGTGACTTCCATCAGCTGAAGTTGGTTTTTGCAACTATTGAATGAGCAAAGCCAACCACAGATAATTCCTGATGATGATCAGAATTTCCACGAAGATTTTGAAGGAAGACTACCCATGAAGAGGGAAGAAGACATTGGTAAATGGGAAAGACGTCCAAGTACAAAGGATGACCAGAAAAAGATGGTAGGTACTTGGATGCACATCTTGCTTTTCTTATAACATATCTTATTATTTTCAGTTATCATTCCTTGCCCGAATTGGAAGTATAAGAACAATATCAACGCTATTGTAAAAATATTTTAAAGAATCTTCACAGATTCTGTTCCTCCTTATATGTATGACTGGGAGGGAAAGAAAATGTTTTCCTCCTTAATAGTATCTGACTGTATCAAAAGTATGTTAAATCTTCATTGTTTTTACCGATACGATTATTATTATGTTATTAAATATTACAGGAGCAGCAACCCTAAGCCCAAATACTAAACAACCGAGCACGACATCATAGCAGCTATTAAGGATTGGTTAAGACATGCTTCGGGAAGATTAAACAACAGCTAGTAAGTGCTTTTTCTTTTATTTACCAGCTTACCATACGTACAGAAAGCTCAAGGTGTCCACCAGTTATGGGACGTCTAGACCACCAGGAAAGAGGAAACGATTTCAGATCTAACTAATTTAAATTAAAGGACGTGATAAATAAATAAAGAAATAGAGAGGCGTTAAGAAGTGATAAAAGAGAACTTTTGATTTTTAATTTTAATTATCTTGGTTGAAGTAACTTGTAAAAATCTCCTGAGTTTTATGCTTGCATACTGTTTCGGAAATATTCCATTAATTTAAAAAAATGTTTAATATTGGCTAATCACATTTTCTATTATTCGTCGCCCCACATAATGGTATTGGACTTGACTACATCAAATAAAGATTTTCTGAACAAGAATTATTTTTTCTTAAAATAATAAAACACTTCAATTTGTTGTAATCTTTGACTTTACACTAATATGGTGACTAGAAGTACAGATGATTCTAAAAGTCCTTGCTCATTATATAAATTTCCTTAAAATATGTTGCTGCGAGAGATCGACTATAACCCTAAATCTTTTTTTTATTCTTACAGAAAGAAGAATTAAGTCCCAAGACAAGCTTCCTGTTGAATAATTATCGAGTATTTATATATTTTTACTGAGTGAATAAATTCTTTTTGCTACAACATATCTTTTATTCCAGTCTTATTCCATGAGGTGGGAATTATATCCTTAATATACCAGCAAATAAACTGCTATTTAATTTAATATTTCAGTTATAATATAATTATTGAAGTCTTCAGGATGGATGAGTAGTTACTTTTTTATTGGATTGTCATGAATTAAAATGAGCTGTGAATATTTTTGTCAGGTGTATAATCCTTTTTGTGATACTACCTTACATTTACAATTAGAGAAGTAAAACCATTTTCTTGTTGACGGTCATTTTACCATTCCAAAACAATATACATATTTTAATTCAAACCAAAGTGTTTGACCAAAATAAACTTCAAATGCAATTTTTGTCAAAAATTTTCTTACGTAACACTTGTTAGAGAATATGGTTTCATAAAGAGAGCAAAATTCTCTTTTTAGTAGAAGAACAACATGTATAGGGTTTTATTTGAAAAGTTTAAAATGACCAATGATCAACAAGAAAATGAGTGGTGAAAAGAAAATTGAAATTCATGTTGCTATAGAGCATAATTTCCTGTACAAAAATATTCTTAAAAACATTCTAATAATATTCTAAAAACATAAAAATAATATTCTAGGAATATAGGTATGAATCAGAAATATAACATTCATAAGATATCCTAACTGTAGTATGAACAAAAAATAACTCCATCAAAGGTGCCTTTGGAATTTTAAACTCGTGCGTATTATAACACCAGAAAATTATATCAAATTAATAACAGCTGTTACTGTCAAAGGACTCTGATTATTTTGTATAATTTTCAGGTATTATAATACACATGGCTTCAAAATCCCAACGGCACCTTTGATGGAGTTACTTTTTACTCATACTATAGAATGTTAAATAAATATTATTAAAATAATATTGAAGAAATATTTTAAATAAGATATTAGCTAAATATTTAGGTGGATGTTGAAAAAGATATATTTTAAATATTTGAAAATGAATATTTATATAATATATTTGTGCTACTGTGGATATAACATTCATAAGATATCCTAACTAGAATGTTAAATAAATATTATTAAAATAATATTGAAGAAATATTTTAAGTAATATATAAGCTAAATATTTAGGCGGATGTTGAAAGAGATATATTTTAAATATTTGAAAATGAATATTTATATAATATATGTGTGCTACTAGAGATAATTCTTTAAAAATTGCTAAAACCTTGTTTGGCAAACAGAAACATTGCAAAAACGTGAACAGATAATGTACTTACTGCTCACTATCTCTATATCCTAAAGATCCAGCTCACGGGAAGTTATAAAATTGTAATTTCAATAATGTTATTGAACTTGTAAATTAATTTTAATAACATAATTAATTTAATTATATAAATTTATTTAATTAATTCGCAAAATATTTACGTAAACATGCAATGCTTGACATTTGTAAGGGTTATCTAACCTATATATCTTCAAGTGACAAATAAACATCAGCGTGTCAGCTAGCGCCAAAACGGCGGAATTTTGCGTTTTCTCAGAAACAAAGTTTATATGGGAAATCGTAAAAGTGCCCAGGCCAGATAAGAGACTTCGTCTCGTGAAATCTAGAAGGTCGTGGTTTTTTGTAACATTAACTGCCCTAATAGCATATGAACCCAAAATGTCACAAACTTTGGATGAGTTCTAAAAACGTCCCACTCGAACGTTTTGAATAGTTCGCTAAAGTAAGGCGCCCAGATATACTGATTTGGGCAGTACAGTACTGGTTTGCAATACGTTTGTACTAGAGTTCCTAAATGAAAACTTTAACTGCGTTATTTTAGAGTTAGGACACGGATGTCAAAATCTATCTCTTTCTAGACCAAAACTAAGCTGTCTGAAACAGAGATACTTTTTTTCTCTTTTTTCTTTAGTGACAACATTTAGCAGCTGTCAGTTATAAATTTTAGGTTATGCTGCCATGTTTATTTTTATGTATGTAAAATTTTTTAATGTACACATTATCATTTATTTATTGTTTGTAGAGAATTTTTAAAACTACTATAGTACATATATCACTTTTACGACAGCTTTTAATAAAGTATTAATTGTACTCAATTTTATATTTATATAACTATCATACTGACAGTTTAATTTATTAAATCAATTTTCATGACTACCAACCTTCTAATAAATGGTTTCAAAATATGAAATGTCACTAGGAAAATTTGACAAACGTGACTTTAACTCTAAATAATACACAGTTTAGTGCATATTTAGGAACCCTAGTTTGTACTACTCAATTGGCATTACAGTCATTAGCAAATGTCTTGTCCCGATTAAGCAACACATTTAACAATTCTGGTAAAAGAAACGACGTACGTTTCGGTGCATAGTTTCACAATAGAGTAATAAAAACTGTTATTTTGAAGTGAGTTTCTTATTTTACTGGAATACGAAACAGCCGTTTCACTTCTATTATCGTTTCTTCTATTTTAAGAAATAAATATCGTATACTTTTTTCTACTTTATTATAAACTCTATTAATTTATTTACGAGTTTGATCTGTTTATTTACAAAGTTTAATTATTTTGTAAACACTAAAAAAAACTAAATTTTTTAGTACTAACTGTAATCAGTTTTTATTGCAAAAATTAATAAAAATAATAAATAATCAAAACTAATAATCATTCCCCGAGTTTCCAAAGTAAAATCAGATTGGGCATACAAACGAGGCATATTTAAACATTAAGGGCCGGTTTATTGACCTTCAGGTAAAATTCCCAGTAGTTGCCGGTCAAATAAATTAAGTTTAATAATAAATACAGTTTGGGTATATTCACAGGATTATATCTTGATAGTAGTTAGTGGAATGTTTATGCGAAAGTGTCCAACTTTTGCACTCAGGTATGACTCGGGTAATACATGCAAGAGAGAGATGGGTAATTGACAGAATAATGTGTTAGAGAGAAAAATTATACCCATTGACTAATCTACTTAAAAGGAGGTGGGATTTAAAAAAACCTGTAATGTTTCACAAATATTTTCTAAAAATTTTAGGTAAACAGATATTAATGAATTAATGATATATATGATGTAAGGTTCTATGCTTTGTAAAGGGTATTTCTTAATTTTTATTTTATGACTGTTTTGGTTTTAGTACTGACTATATCTATGTTTCTAGTTTTTTCTTAGTTTGTAGTATTTTTATTAAAACAACTGAATATTTAATAACTTTTTAAAATTTTAACGTATTTACATAAATAAATGCCTATATTATTACTTTATTTTTATTTATCGCTTACATTAATTTCTGCGATTATTTAATTATCTAAAATACTTCTAAGCCTCTATTTTTTGATGATTGTTTTCATTATTATTTTCGTTTAGTTATTTTTTATTAAAGGTAAAGAATGAAACATAAACACGCTATATAACTTTGTTTAACTAGTAAATGCTTCTATTTAAAAGAACTATTTTATAAAATGTGTCAAAGAAATTTTGAATAGAATGAGTAACAAGAGCTTTTACAAGTGTGTTTTAAAAACAAGCTTTAAAGAATTTAAATATCTTGCCCAGGTAGTTGTCCATCTCTGTTTAATTCGGTCTCTTTTGTACACAGTATAAGGGGTATTTCGATTCTTAAAGCACCAACGTCCTTACTCGGGACAAGACATTTGCTAATGACTGTACTGCTCTCCATGTCTCATATACTTTATACGTACTGTTATAAGAAAAGTTACAAATTACAGAATTGTACAAAGTTTTATCGATATTAGTTAATTATAGTCCATAGGACATTATATGAACATCCAAATTCAACGTCCATAAACACTCCTCAAACATCCTAAACAGATGATTTGTAGACGTCCGCTGCCAATTTGATCAAATTGAATCAAACGTCCAGCAGATATCTTGTGGATATAAAGTGGACAGGTCTAAAATCTCAAGTTATGACCAATAATTGGATTTTTCGACTTTTCGATACTTGGCGATATCTCGGATGTGTGAAGCTAGAGAAAAGTTACTTGTATGTTCTTTGGGCACTCTTTTAAGAAAAAAACAATTGGAATAGTTTATTGAATTTTGAGTTATGATATATCGATGTTTTTTTAAATAAAAATCATAGTTGGCTTTAACCTACATATTTAAATAGAGTCTTTCTTCTACTTTTTAATCATAGATATCATGTGGGCCAAATCTTTTACATTTATTACACATTTTAAAAAATTCATTAAAAATAGTACTTTGTGTCTCTAGGGTAGAAAGTTAGCAATTGCAGCCCGCAGCTACTGCTTTAAAAAACAAGGATTTACTAAAAAATTAAATAAGCTGTTAGAGGAGAAATAAGAATAAAAATATATAACACCAGATTTTTTTTAAAATAATTTATAATTAATTATTATTACCTTAACATAATGATACTTACATTACAAGTAGTGTGCAATGTGCAGTCCACCACTGTTTGAGTAGTATCTATAATAGTTGTAAAAAAGTCAAATGTTTCGAGTCACGCCTTTTGTTGTTATATATCTTCATTTGTTAATCAAATGACTGATATATTAAACTCTCTTAAATATAAATTTCTATTTTATATTTCTTTGCAAATTCTGAGAGACACTGATAAATTTGAGTACAATTAACAATTGCTTAAGAAAAAAAAATCCATAGACTGTAAATCACTCGTTAAGCGAAATTTGCTCAGGTATCTATGATCTAATACTCCTTGAAAAAAATAAAAAAAAATAAACGCAAATACCAGAAAAAGATGTAAACAGAAATAACTTTGATGCACACAGAAATGAGGAAATTAGACAATTGAGAGAAAAGATAAGTAAACTTTAAAAAAAATATTTAGATAAATACTATAAAGCAGCTTGTTAATTAAACAGAACATCTAATTCGTCTAATCTTCATTTCTGTGCCAGCACAGAAATGACCTTCCGTTAAATAAACAAACATAGCTCTATGCACTTTGATGTTAGATTATTACAGATCATATGTTCCAAAAATTCAACAAAATGTGTATTGAATTGATAGTTTCAATCAAAGAATAGAGAGGATAAGAATGGAAGGCTCCATAAGAACTATATGTAAAAATCCGACCTGATTTTACAGTAATAGTTAACACCTGACACGTAAAGATGGCGTAATAATCGCTAGACATTTTTAAAATTTTAATACACCAAAAAACCAATATATAATACTTTCCATAAAAAGATCTATTTAACAAGTATTGTTAACCGCGAAATGTTTATTTTTCTTAACCTATTTGATCAACATGTGTCAATAGCATGCAAACTTACGTCAAATTGAATCATTTTCCAATCAGTTAACATCCAACACGCTAGATGGTGTTACTATTTTTTAGGTCGTTAACCTTCCATTCTTATCCTCTCTATTCTTTGGTTTCAATAAATTTTAAAGTAATTACGTAACTTGATTATTACAAAAACAATTCTTTTATACAATAAAATAAACTTTAAAGTGACAAAATCCAAAGTCGCATATATGTTTCGGGGGGGGGCTTCAGCCCCATGAGACCCCTTCGGCTATGTGCCTGTGGCAGGAACAAGAATGACGGACCCAAGTCTGACACAGATACGTTCAGTTCTGTTTTTTTGTTTTAAACTCGGAAACAAAAATCAGCGAATATATAAGCATCGCCAAGAGAGGAGGGTAGGGCAAAGATGTTGGTTTTGTTGCCACTGGTTGCCAGTAGATTTCAAATTACATTTAACATATACATAAAATTGCAAACAGAAGTTTTCGGTGAAGTAAACAGGAGTGATGCAAATATAAGTAACGAACTGAACACAATAAATGCAACCTTTTCTGTTAGTGTAATTTTTTATTATTCATAATTATAAAAAAAGAACATGTAGGAATTATGTGAACGTAATCTTGTAAACATCTATCGACCACTTTATTTAATTAACACATTGAGAAGTAAACAACTTGGTAAAGTAACGTCGCACAGAATGTGATTTCAACTTCTTCAGGTTTGAATTATTCTTATGCTTTACTTTTATACATCTACATATATTTTTTTAGGTAATAGTTAAAACATGTATTTTACAATTATTAGCAGATTAAAGCTAATTTTTTTATGAAATAGTTATGAAATAAAATTGCAGTAACCTGTTTCTTTGTAATGTGTGCGCAACGGAATTTTGATTCAGAGAAGGCCTTGGAAATTTTAGGTCGGTAGTAGAACTACTACAGATCATTGAGAACTACTCTCAGTCACTAACTGACAGACCTACTTTAATTGCCACGCACGCGTAGCATTTAGTTCGGATTTCAGAGCTCTTAATAATCTTTAATCAAGAAATTTTTAAATAATACAATTAAATTAAAAATTTATTAAAGAAGATGAGTTATATGAATGCCATTACTAAAAACTGATTTTGTTTAAAAAACATTTAATCAACTCTCTTCAAAAAGTGACAGTTTAAATAAACTAATTCATACGATTCAAAATTTCACATGACCAAGGCCAACTCTGAATCAAAATTCCGTTGCTCACACATTATTTAGTAGAATGACCCTAATATGAAATACACTTCCTTTTAATTGTAATTTTTGAACAACACCATTAGTCGGTTTCCTAGAGAAAAATTCCTTGGAATTCGCCTTTTGGGCACCGATTTTGATAATTTTTTTACATTGTAGGTAATCGACTATATTTCAAAGTCTAAATGTTGGATTTGTTCGCTAATGCCCTGTTTAATTGTTATTAACAAATTATTATTTTTTCCATAAGGGGCTAATTAATAAATAAATAATTTCATCAAATTTTTATTATAATTTAATTTAATTTTTTTAAATTTTTATTATAATTATAATTTATTATAAATAAAATTAGGTACTTATAGCTTTCTGAGGTCGCAGATTACGGCTTTTTAGGTGTAGTATGTAACTATATTTACCAAAACAAGTTGCCGCATGCAATTTAAAAGGTTTCCAAAAAATGTATTTTCATGACAAAACGTGTTTCGTCCTGACTTGCCCCGACTCGCACCCTGCGTGTCAGCAATACCGATTGGTGATATCGTGTTGTACGTTTACCAAAGCCACGGCGAAAAATAATTTTGTGAATTTAGCAGACTTGTGTCCAGCACTCGATTCTGCGCAGCAACATTTAAAGACGATATATCTGCAAGTTCAACTATGGCTCGAAAATAGTTTGACAATAACACTAGGGTTAAACAATTATGAATGTAATCTTTTACCCCATAAGGATGGCAGAACCTGCAGCTTTAGCAAATGTATTACAGATTATATTTTGCGGATGCAAAACTGGTCGTGGAACAGCATGTGTGTGTAAGAAAAAGGACTTCATACTGTACTTCAGCTTGATTCAACAGGGATGGCTACTTAAATGTACAACCGATTTTGTTGTTGCCAGAAGTATAGATGATGAAACTAGCATTATTTTAAAAGAAACACAAGTAAATAATAATTACTACAATAATCTTTATTTAAATCTGACGATGAATAAAGTTTCAATATTAAACGGAATTATGGTGAAATTATGGAATATTAATTTATTTTAACACTATTCAAACTAAATTCCTTTCCACCAATTTGAATTTTAAATAAACAATACTCTAACTAATAATTGGTACAATCTTAAAATTTTATTAACTAATATATACTATATATAAATCCATCTTAAACAAACATGTCGGAGAGAATAAACATTTTGAATTTTGATCATATTTAGTTTCGGTGGCCTTTTGTGACCGGCACTATGCATCTAGGTAATTTTTTAGCTTAACATCGGAATTTGTGACTTTAAAAATTCCTAGTACTATTTTTCATTTGAAATTTCAAATATTAAATTTTTTACCCCGGCGGCCATTTTGTAGCCGCCATTTTAGAGTTTAGGCAGATTTGGGCTGTTAAAAGAGGTTCAACAGACAGTCTTTTTTAACAACCCTCTTTTTTCAAAATTTTTATGGCTAAGGTGACAACGGCGTCTACGATTTTTTGACCGAGGAAGCATTAAAGCCCTCCTTCATCGGTTTCAAACAGCTCCCTTAGCTGTTGCTGTTATAGTTATCTCAACAGATCTTAATACGTAAATAACTATAACATCACAATTTCCGACTTTAGAATTTTCCAACTAAGTACTATTTTTCATTTGCCATTGCAAATAATAAATTTCTGAACTCGACGGCCAACTTGTAGCCGCCATTTTGCACTTTTACCCGATTTGGACCCCTAATTCGAAATCTGCGACCCCAAAAAGCTGTAATAACCTAATTTTATACTATTATAATAAATTTTAATGAAATTATTTAATTATTAATTAGCCCCTTATGCAAAAAATATTAATTTGTTAATAACAATTAAACAGGGCATTATCGGACAAATCCAACATTTAGACTTTGGAATATAGTCGATTACCTACAATTTAAAAAATAATCATTAAAATCGGTGCCCAAAAGGCGAATTCCGAGGAATCACTCTTTTTTTGTCTCCAGGAAATCGACTACATGGATGTAGTAATTTTTTTTATTAAAGTTTGTATAAAGTTTGCTCCACGCCAATGTCACTGCTATTTAAAATAGAGGGGCTGTAGTGCATTTTAAAGTTACTATACTCGCGCCGCCGAATAGATATAGTACAAAAAAAATCAAGATAGCACAGATTGTTCTGACTGGTTTTATGTGAAAGTGAAATTTACAATAAAACATTTTATCCAACACCTCTATATAAATACCATGTTTACTATAGTCATTTTAAATAGGGAAAGTGATTATTTACTCTTATGTTACATTATAACCAAGGGCAACCACATGGTTGCTGAATGGGTAGTTAAGCGCACAATTTCGTGTAGTCGCATGTATACCTAACCGTACCGTAACCTACCGTAATTTTATACCTATACATTCGACTACACGAAATTGTGCAATTAACTACCCATTCAGCACCCAGTTGGTTGGGCTTGATTATAACCAACGTTGCCCCTAGCAACGTGAGTTATTTTTTAAAAACTCACTCCTTCAAAGATAACAACCAATCACCTTCTTACGTTACTTAATATTATTAAAGTCCAGTCATCGTGCTAGAGTATTAAATTTATTACCGTCAAAACTACAGACTAACTATACATTGCAAACTTAAATAAAGAGGTGTTGGATAAAATTTTGTATGACACGTGTGAGTTAAGGATATTATCCACTCAGAAAATTAACTGTCATTAAATTAAATGTCACTTCGAGAGATGCTAGTATAAATAATAACCATACATTTTAAAAAATTGCAGTTTTATTAATTTAATAAAAATCTTTTTGGTACAATTAAACATGCCTTTTAATTTGATTGATATATTTGAACGCTACCAATAGAAAAGTTTTGTTAAAAAGAGGGGGTAATTGTAGGCGGTATTAGTTACTATATCTGTTCGGCGGCCCGAGTGTAGATATATAAAGTACTGCAAAGGCAAAATTTATGGGCAAAATAACCTGCCAAATTTAAAATAGAGACTGTTTTAAAACAATGCAGCACAGCATTCTTTTAAAATTCTTATATATATTTCACATATATTACACATTGATAGATTCTTATTTCATTAATTACATATATAAAATAAAACACGTATTTTATATTATCAAACGTTCAAATAATCATATATTTTTAAAACAGCTCACATGAAATACATACTTCAGCTACTTTTTAGGTGTTAAGCACATTTATTTTTTCACATTTATCTCTTAAATAGGTTTTAAGCATGTACCTTCTCAGAAATTCTTCAAAAATTGAAATTCCTGAAAACCTTTGTTTGTAAAGGTAGGTTAAAATATCAAATTATCATTACATTTACATACATTCCAGAAATATGCAGCTACAAAGGTGTGTATCTACGTTAGCGCTTACTTCATAAGTAGTAGTAGTAGTAATTATGGGGAGACCTAAGCCTAGCAAGTAGGCCTCTATGGGCCCTTTTTGCCAACCCTCGCTCGTCCCCTTAATCACCTTCACTGCCTTCGTCTTCTTCTACCTCATCTCCCTCCGTGAACCTCCTAGATTCTCTAATGAAACTCAGGATGTCTGTCCACGCCAGGGAGTGTAACTCCTCCTTTTCGAGCGTAACCGCCCCAAAGGTTTTAAATCTTAACCGCTCATATGTTACACATTCCCCCAGATAGTGGTAGGATGTTTCTTCCTCCCTTCCGCATCTTGGGCATATGGGATTCTGTTCTACTCCTATCAAGGATAGGTGTCTCCTCAATTTACAGTGTCCTGTCAGAATCCCTACCAATAGGTTTAGGACCCTTCGGCTTTTTCCCAGTAGCCAGGTAGACTTTTGTAAGTTGAACCCCGCTATATGGTACTTTGCCTGGCGACAGCCTCTGCTCCTCTCCCATCTTTTCTTAGATGTCTCGTAGGCCCATTCACATAGACTTGTTGAGACATGTTTCCTTGTTATACCTAGGAAGGGTTCCGGTCCGAAGCATGTTTCCATGGCTCCGCGTTTGGCTAGCTCATCAGCCCTCTCGTTGCCTCGAATTCCTGCATGACCAGGGACCCAAACCAGTTCGACTTCTTTATGTCTTGCCAGCTCCTCTAAGGCATCGCCACACTCCTGAACAAGTGGTGATCTTGTTCTGGGCGAGCATATTGCCTTCAGTGCCGCTTGACTGTCAGAGCAGATGTATATTTTCTGTTCTGTCGACCTTTTTATTTCTTCCTTGGTTGCTACCGTTAGGATAGCAAAAACTTCTGCTTGAAACACCGTGGCATACTTCCCTAAGCTTATGCTTTCTTGTATGCCTCGATTTTCTACATAGACTCCTGCTCAGGAGCATTGTTCTTTAGTCATCCTTGAGCCATCCGTGTAACACACTAAGGCTCCTGGTTGAAACTTAAGCTCTTCTTGCCCCCACTCGTCTTTAGAGGGGATTGTAAGAGCATATCCTCTATCCATCCTTAACCTGTCCTCTGCCTCGGTTGCTTTACAACTAGACAAGGGTAACTCCTTCGTCACTATTTCAGCTACCCTAGCGTGGCCCGTGCATACTCCTTGGCCTATCCACAACCCTGCGTCTCGCATTCGCAAATGGGCTGCCATGGCCTCTTTCTTTATCCAGGTATCAAGACTAGGAAGTCCTAATAACCCTTCAAGTGCTGCTGTTGGGGTTGTTCTCATTGCCCCAGTAATGCCTATATATGCCAACCTCTGGATTTTAGCCAGCCTGGTCGAGATGGTAGTCCGTTCTACACTAGGCCACCATACCACTGAGCCATATTGGACTCTAGGTCTGATCACCATTACGTAGAGCCAGTACAGAATTCGAGGACTCATCCCCCAATTCCTACCTACCGCCCGGCGCAGCTGCCAGAAGGTTGCTATCGACTTGGTGACCACCTTGTCGACATGCTTCGTCCAACTTAACTTGCTATCGAGAGTCACCCCTAGGTACTTAACCTCCTGCACTAGTGTTAGAGGTCTTCCGTACATAATGGGTGCTCTGAATTCTTCCAAGTTTCTCCTCCTGGTGAAGAGAATCATCTCTGTCTTCCGTGGGTTGACTGAGAGGCCGTCCTCTTCACACCACCTTTCTATAATTCTACAGGCTACTTGCATTCTATTGCAGACGACGCCCAAAAACCTCCCAGTTACTAGTACCAGGCCATCATCTGCATATGCTTGGGCGTAGAAGCCCTCTTCTGTTAGCCTCCCTAGTAGTCTGTCCATTATGAGGCACCATAAATGAGGTGATAGGCAGCTACCTTGTGGGCAACCTCCCCTCACCCCTGCTTCAACTGAACAGTCCCCCAAAGCGGCTGTTACCGTCCTCTCTTCTAGCCCCGATCTTACCCACCTGACCACGGAAGGGTGTGTCCCCCTGGCCTGCAGGGCTTGGTCGATAGTAGCCAACTTAGCCTTATCAAAAGCGCCTTCGATATCGAATAAAACTGCCAGGGCTACATCTTTATAATGAAGAGCCCTCTCAACCTTATACACGATTGCGTGGAGTGCTGTTTCAGTGGATCTTCCACGTCTGTATGCGTGCTGATGTTTGTGGAATGGGTTCTCCACCATCACCCTCTCCACAAGATACCTATCCACAATCCTTTCCAAGATTTTTAAAAGGAAGGACGTTAGGCTTATGGGCCTGAAGGATTTTGCAGCTGTGTAGTCTTTCTTACCCGGTTTGGGTATGAAAACCACTCTAGCTGTCCTCCATTGTTGCGGTGTATACCCCATTGCCACACTAGCCCTATAGATCCTCATCATTCTACTAATAAGGGTCTCCAGGCCCCTTTGTAGCAATGCCGGGAAAATTCCGTCTGGCCCAGCTGATTTAAAAGGTTAGAACTCGTTCACTGCCCACGTGACTGCACCCTTCGTTATCACCCCCTCGGCAAACAGCCAGTTCTCGTTAGGAGCTCCTTGTTGTTCTGCCGTGGGTGTGTTTTGGGTGGTGCCATCGCCTGGGAAGTGCGTTTCCAGGAGGTAACGCAATGTATCTTCCCTGGAAGTGGTCCATGTGCCATCTGCCTTTTTTAAGACTCCTATTGTTTGCCTTGTTTCGCTACTTAAGATTTTCATTAATCTGGCTGATTCTGATATAGAGCTAAGCTCTCCACAGTATTTTTGCCAGCTGACTCTCTTTCTTCTTCGTAGTTCCTTTTTGAAAACTCTTCTTGCCGTTCTGAAATTATCCCATGAGGTTTGTGTCTTATCCCTAAGGGCTTGGTTGAGGGCTCGTCTGGATTGCTTACGTAGACCGGCTAAATCGCCGTTCCACCATGCAACCCTGCGAACCTTTACCACCCTGGCTGGACACGCCTCCTCATATGCCGAGACTATCAGAGTTGCAAGTTTATCTACTTCCCCGCTTAGTTCCTCTTTGGTAGCAATTCTTTCCTCCCGTTGTCCCCCTTGGCTTGCGAGAGCAGTACAATAGTGCTCCCAGTCTGTAGCCTTGGGGTCTCTGGTGAGGGTTTCTGGTGGGTTGTCCCGCTTATCTCTAGTAATATCAATTACCTCCTTCCGGTTTATATTGATAAAGGTGGGCTCCACTCCTTTATTCATTACCTCTAGGCCTGTTGATACCAGGTACTCCAGCAGGGATTCGCCTCTGACATTAATGTCAGTGCTACCCCACACTGTATGATGAGTGTTGGTATCACATCCGATTATTACCGGTAGACCCCTTTCTTGTGCAAACGAAATTAACCGTTCAAATTCCTCTGTTGGTACGCGTTCCTCATAAGGGAAATATGCGCTACCTAACACTACCTTATTATTAACTCCACTCACCTGATATTCTAGCAGCCCAGCCGTGAGGTCCTTGGTACCCAGCTGTGATAGTGACACCACATTTAGGTCCTTGGACACCAACATGCAGGTCCTCGGTCTTTCTTCTACCTCCTTTCCCACCAGGATATTGTGGTTGGGTCCTCCTAGTCCCCTTACTTTGTTTCTGTAAATATAAGGTTCTTGAATTAATACTATTTCTCCTGTGCCTTCCAGGGTGCTTATCAGCTCAGCTGTAGCTCCTCGGCTGTGCTGGAGATTTACCTGACTTACCCGCAGTAGAGCCATTGTGGGGAATCAATGTGCGGGTGGTGGCCGGCTAGTCTTTCTTGGCCTGCTTTGACTCACCGGCCTCTGGGGGTGCTTGGCGGACTGCTCCACTCCAAGAAGGCACTCTGCGTACTGCAAGAGTAACCAGCTCGTAGTAGAGTTGCCACCCAGCCCCTTCCAGTGACCTCACGGAGTCGCCACTGACCATAAAAGTCAAGAACCATCCGCCTGGTCCTCCTGAGGTTTGGACATGCCTCCATTGCTCCACACCTAATGTGCGGTTCTGCAGCGGGAGCAGTTGTCGCAGCCTAGCGAGGTCGACTTCTGGACTTCTCAACCAGAACCCTATCCTTTCTGGCCATGGTGCTTCTGATGCTCTGGTTGGAGCAAAAGTCACGCCCTCCAAAACTAGGGGATTCCAGCAATCTAAAAGCCATCTCATGGATGCCTCATCTTGCGCTGTGACCAGGAACCAACCAGGTTCTACCAACCCTGAATTTCGGTATCGGAGCTCTGGGCCTCGTTCCCCCCCTTCGGGTCCGGCCATGGCCCTTAACATCTCCGTTACTATACTGGATCGTATGGTCTCTGCCTCTGCTGGAGTTACGGTTCCCCCTTGTCTGTCGATGTTACGACAACTTGGTTTTCCCTTCTTACTGGTGCGGGCTCCGTAGCTTGCTGGGTGGCTTTATGTCTCAGCATAGGTGAGACTCCGGCCTTCCCTGCCTGCTTCGTTACTCCTTTTGACCGCTTTTTGTGGGCCTCAGGCGGTGTCTTGTCAGCTCTAGGCCTTTTCACATTTTTGGTCGCTGTCTGGGTGCCTGAGGGACCAGGTTGTCCCTCTGTAACCCTGACCTCTCCCATAGAATGCGTCAGAAGTTTAATGGGCTTTTGTTTGGCTGCCGCCATCTCCCTTCTTGCTTCTGGGCCTCTTAACTTATATGTTGGCTTCTTTGTAGGCCTTGAATCTTTGGGCGGTTTGTCCTGGTGACTCCCGGAGGAGTCATCTGAGCTTGCCGCCACTTGATCCTTGGCCTTTTCAGTCGAGGGTTGGGCTGTTGGATATGCCTGGGATGTTTGGCCCTGGCTCTCCCGCAGTTCCCTCTTTGCCACTCTTTCTGCTCTCCTCTTAAGGGTTCTTACCTTTCTCTTTTGCTCCTTTCGCTTCTCTTTGCGAAGGGCCTCTTTTGCTGCCTTGTCCATGGAAGGAACCGCAGTTCCCTCCTCAGACTTGCCGCTAAGTGACCCAAGGAGTTCTTCCTCTCTAGCCAAGCTATCGGCTTCTTCTTCCTTAATGGGGGAAAGGCTTCCTTCCCCCCTAGAGCTAGGGTGCTCCTCTTCATTGGACACGTCTATCATCATTATTTCTATTAAATCTTGTTCCATCTTTGAAAGTTTATTTAAGGGGTGTGTTATTTGTTTCTGTATGTTTTGTATTGTGTTTGTGTGAGTGTTTCGTGGGTGTTGGTTTTGGATGAGAGGTCCCCCAGCATCCCCTTCCCACCGGAAAATCATGGTTACTTCATAAACTTTCCATCATTGATTATTTATCAATCATTGATTATTGATTAAGGATTAAATCAGGGAGATTTATTAATTTCAGCCATAATTGTTTCTTATTTGCATTTCTCTCTCCAGTTGATGAATTAATCTATATCTAAGTAATCTAAAACCCTTTATGCTACTATTACAATTCAAAACACATTAACCAGGCATTTTAGGCTCTCCTCCTTACAGAAGGAATCCAAAGAGATGAAAACAACGTACAGCTTACAACACAGATCGTATTAAAGCAAAATGTCAAAATTGACAATAGTGCCAACTTCTTAGTCGACAAAAAAGGCTCACTCTTCAACATATGATCTCTTCTATGGACTATGATACTTTTTAAATCTAGTGACTTTAGTACACAGAGAGAAATACTTCATAAGAGCTTTGCACAATATTGTTCAAAACGGTGTTGGAGAAATTTATATTATAATTGTAGAATCGTATTGTCCAGCGTTGTGTAGGATTTCGTTACTGAATTGTCTAACAGGAACTTACGACAATTATTTAACACAGTCAGATTTAGTTCTGCTTTCTTTGGAACAATGTTGTAGAGGATAAGCTAGTATATTATGTTGAAGTATAATTGTAAAAAATGTTTAGAAAAATACAATATTTTGTTTTAATGAAATCATAATCCAGTGTTCAAACTGCTTGCTACTAATTATTGTGTTTCGCAAAGTTTATGGATGACATCCTATAGATGTCACCACTTGTAATTGTCGCTTTTAATGTAAATTCGAGATTTATATATAAACAGCCGACGGCAAAAGGAAATTTTAGTGTTATACGTGTATATACTACACGTTGTATAGTATGTAAATACTATACATTGTATAGCTATATACATATTAGTTACATATATTTTAATATATGTAAAAATATATATTTTATTTGTGATATCTAGCCTTCTGTATAGAATATTTGTGCCAGAGTATTGCACAATTTGTATAAATGTGAACAAGTAATTGTGTTAAATACTATTAAGAAATTGTGGCACACACTAGCGCAACAATTGTACAATTTTGTATAAAATTGTATGCAATAACATTACACATTCTGTTTTAATAAGTAACACAATTTGTTATGGAAACTTATACACAACTATTCATTTGATTCTACAAAATTACTATTGACTTCCACAAAATCTTGACAAACTAAATGACACAATCTTGTTTTATAATTGTACACAAATTGTCCCTGTCACTTTTTTAAGACCAATTTGTTTTACAATACCACACAATTGTTGATGAAATTTAAATACATTTTTCTCTGTGTACGTTTTATAGCGCCTGTAGTACTAAACATATAGTACCAAGAACTCTGGGGGCAAACTTGTCAAAATACAAAAAGTTCCTAAATAAGATTATTGTTTTCATAGCGGAGAAAAATTTAAAACATGCCTTCTTTTCGGATAGGAAGTAAAACTGTAGGTCCCGTGTCAATGCGATGTTTGGCACGATAAAGATCCCTACTGGGGGTGGAATTCCCCCAGATTCGGCTAAATTCTAGTAGGGTCGGCCAAATGATCATAGCAATTGGTGCCATGAGGTACGAAGGATGCTCTGCCATCCTGATTCCTCGCCCAAAAACAAACAAACAAACAAACAAATGTCAGGTTATGAAACATCTGCCATTTGCCAGGCAAACATAACCAATTATTTTTGCAATGTATATTTTTTGATCCATAATGGCGGTTTGACAGTCGCGTTGGCTCAACTCTTATAAAAGTATTATAGAGGGTCTCTAGTATGTTTCACGGGCTACTAGATTCATATAAGCTTCGCTTATATACGGCCGTCTCATTTCCAGTTTTTTCATTGTTGAAATTAGGATCCAAAAATTACAGATTCGTACGTTAAGTGGCCCCCACTGACAGTCATTCTTTAACAAAAATGGTTTATAGTCAGACTACAGTCATTAATTTCTAGGTTATATGTCATGCCAGTAATTGCCATTTCCTATTGTGTAATACTTTATTAATTTATTGGCATTTGTACATACATATTTGGATATAACGTACATAAATATGGCAAAAATATGTTACCGTAGGAATTAAGAAACCAAAATATTCAAAGTATTCATAGTACAAAAAAATTATACTGAGTTTATGTACCTAATATTTACTAATACCCCAATGCTTAGACTAGAAACGCCTTAATAACTACATGAGAGCCACAGTATAAGTACAGTTTCATATTTCGCAAATTACAAATGCTCTTTTAGGTTTTGTAGCACTTGAATTACCACATCTGATAATGTAGATACCTAATGTTAATGCACGATCTATGAACTGAAGCTATGATTAGAAGTAGGTAATAATGGAATGATGAAATCTCACTTTGGCAGTCATCATTACTAAAAATAGATCTTTTTTGAGTCCTAAGACCAATCGTCTCAGTAAAAGAAATATAAAACTGACAAAATTTGTCTCATAAGAAATTTTGAAGGGTGGTTAAGGATCTAGGATAACGATAATTAAATAACGATTTTCGTATCACGTCTAAACAAACTTTGTAGTGAGAAGGTAGTGGAAGTGTCCCAGGGAAGAAGATGGAGTCGGGGAACTTTTCTGAACTAACTGAATGCATGATATATACGACGGTGTAGAATCAAGTCAATACTATGAAACTTTTATACACATTCGTATGGAGTGTAGCGCTATACGGGTCTGAAACTTAGACAATAGCAAAGAGTGAAAAGAGACGTATACAGACTTTTGAGTTATGGTGCTATACAAAGATGCTACAAGCGAGATGGATTGACCGAATATCAAACAATGAAATTTTAGAAAAAGTACAAGAAGAAAGAAAGTTAATGAAGGAGACCACGAGAAACAGACATAGATTAATAGTACTTTATGGAATTTGGGTATTATCTAAAAATAATAATAGAAACCATGATCAAAGGAAAGACCACCCTAGCTAGATCTAGACTGCAATTTATACTCCAAATAATTCGAGGGCAAGGTGAAAAGTTCTCGACATGACAATGAAAGACTGCGACTTTCAGTTAAAAAATGATTTTATTTTTCTACATAATCTCCCTTGACTTCAACACACTTGATCCAGCGCCTCTCCAACATCAGTATTCCTTCCCGGAAGTGAGAGTCTGAAAGGTTGTGAAAATATTCATCTACGGCCCTCTCAACTTCTTCATTGGATGCGAAGCGCTTCCCAGAAACAAATTTCTTTAAGTTTGGAAACAGATGGAAGTCTGAGGGTGCCAAATCAGGAGAATAGGGGGGATGGCCGAGCAAATCATACCCCAAATCCCGCAGTTTTCCCATCGCCAACGCACTCTTGTGTGCAGGTGCGTTGTCCTGGTGAAAGATGATTTTTTTCTTCTTCAAGCCAGGCCTCTTCTCGCGAATTTTGGCATCCAGCTGGTCAAGAAGGTTGGAGTAATATTCGCCTGTAATTGTTCTGCCTTTTGAAAGATTAATCAACTAACAAGATCCCTTTCGCATCCCAAAACACGCTGGCCATGACCTTTCCGGCAGATGTGATCGACTTCGCTTTCTTTGGCGCTGAACCACAGGCTTCCACCCACTGCTTGGACTGCTGTTTCGTTTCTGGCGTGTAGTGGTGGACCCATGTCTCATCCATGGTGACAAATCGCCGCACAAAATCGGTCGGATTCCTGTTGAATCGGTCCAAAGATTGCTGCGAACATCGTTTGCGCATTTGCTTTCGATCGGCATTCAGTAAATGCGGCACCCATCTTGCACAGAGCTTTTGCATCCGTAATTCTTCGTGCAAGATGTTTCGCACCCTTTGGTCAACCCCACGTGGGTCATCTTCGACGGATGTGCGACCACGTTTAAATTCAGCTGCCCACTTTTTAAAAGTTGACATGGAAGGAGCAGAGTCCCCGTAAACTTTTGTCAAATTCGGATGAATTTCCTTAGGGGTTAATCCATCCAAAACGAAGAATTTTATAACCGCACGATATTCAAGTTTATTCATTTTAACAAAAAACACGCAAGATGTCTACTGAAAAAATTCGTGTAAACAAACTACTTGAGCGAACAAGTTGAAACTAGTCATACGAACTAATGACACATGCACCCAAGCAGGAAACATAATTGTTTGCCAATTGCAGCACCATCTCTGTGTCAGGCCGAGAACTTTTCACCTTACCCTCGTAGAATACTTAGGCTGCTCTAGCTATAGAGAATTTACTATAGAGAAAAGACTGACAGAATACCGGAAAGAATGGAGAGATACAGTCGTAAGATAAACCAATCCACAAGATTGATTACTTCGAGACGTGACAGAGAATATAAAAATAGGTGTATTTGTAAAGTGGTTGTTAAAGTATGTTTTTTAGTTTTAATGTAGATAATGTTTTAATGTAACGTTTTGCAATGTAATATAACGTACCTATATTGTTCTTTAATGCATAATCTAATAATATTTGATCGTTGTTGAGAAATTTCTTAGTATTAATTACTGTTAATATTTGAGCAAATGAATTTATTAACCATTCTGAAAGTGAAGGCCTTCCTTGAACAATTGGCATAAAATATAACCTAAAAATTAACGACTGAGCTCTGACTTCAAATATCTTTGTCGTAAGATTATCGCCAGAGGGTGCTAATTAACGTACGAATCTGTAATAATTTTCAACAATGAAAAAACTGGAAGTGAGATGGCCGTTTATAAGCGAAGCTTATATGAATTTAGTAGGCCGTGGTATGTTTTAGAGTCACTCTATATTACTTATAAGAGTTGAGCCAACGCGAATGTCAATCCGCCATTTTGGATCCAAAAATATACATTGCAAAAATTATTGGTTATGTTTGCCTGGCAAATGTCAAATGTTTCATAACCTGACATTTACTTCATTATAATTTACCATAGCTTATTTGAATTGATTAATATAATAAAATTCCTAAATAGAGTAATATATATTCATATTTTATTTGCAAAATTGAAAAAAGAAGAAACTACTCTGTTACAAAAAAAACTGTTAATGTCTCTTGTGCTCTAGTAAGTCAATTTCCATTTGAATTATTTCCATAATAAAAACACTTCAAAACCAGTGAAAATATTTTGCTTTATTAAATCGTTTTATTTCAAAGTTATTACTCAGTAACATATTTTGCATATTTTATCAAATGGGCCGACTAAGAAAGATATTTTTAACTTCTAACTGTCGACTGGTAAGTTTTTTGTAAAGAATCCTCGATCATCTATTCCACTAAAGTTTTCGCAAATGTATGGTATACATTCAGGCAATAACATTTTTGTGTTAAATAAATTTATAGAATAAGTAAGAGATAGCTATTCTGGAACGTGGAGACAATGCATAATTAGAAGCAAGACTCCATATTACTAGTGAATTACAACTTGTACCTATCGAGATCAATCATGCAAAACTAAAAGATCTTCAAGACCTTTATGAAGTATTATCTAATATAGAACACCGTGGTTTCTATGATATTCTGGACACTGATATTCTGGTTTCATGATATTTGAAAGAAGACCCAGGTGACATTGTAGAGGGCGACAACAGCAGTGCTTACACATATTTTTTCTTTCATGCTAGAGATATGAATCTTTTGTTTAAAAAAGTATATATTTTAGATTTTCTTTAATCTGCCAAACAGATATATTTTAATTAAAATGTATCTTATGTTAATTAAAAAAGTAACAAATCTGTTTGTCAAAAACCACAGCTTTTTGGATTGTGTAAGAATGTTTCATAAACTGCACATAGTTCCAAATAATAAAAATTCTGGCCTTACATTAGTTTTTGGTTCTCCTAAGGGTTATAGTTTTTTGACAAATACCGTGTTTGACATCAACCCTTCAATTGCAATTTATATTTCTTAAAAACTTGAAATAGATAAGAGAAATACATAAAAATTCATCGATTTACTAAATATCATATTATTTGTCAAATTAAGGGCGATCTTTTCACCACCTTGTAACTTTATTTGGCAGTTAATTGTTATGGATACAATTGTAGAAACAGTTGTAACCATAGCAAGTAACTTCCACATAAATTTATGAGGAAGTGAAAAGACCTGTCCTATTATTACCTAATTTTGTCAAACTTCGTGTTTTTAAATTGGCATTAGTGCAAATGGATCCAACCAATCAGCGTCAATTCCCGCGTTGGCCCAACTCTTATAAGTAATATAGAGTGACTCTAGTATGTTTATTACTTGATCGCCCTCTATAAGAATTGTCAACTTTGAAGGAAATTATCGTAACCTTACTTAATGATTCAAAATGTCAGGCAAATTTATACGTTACTTTTTTGACGTTATTTCTTTATAACTAATATGTATTACATTTTTTTTAGGATGATAAATTTTAAATCGGGTTTATAACTGACTTTTCACAACCCTTCCAATAATACTTAAAACTATGAAACTTCCAGAAGGTTTTAGTTAAGTAACTACAGATTCTTCATAACCACCATTGTTAACAGTAACCACTTTACTCTGCTTTTAATAATAACCTACACTCATCTCACATAAATTCATGATTCAATTCTCCAAATTTTATTCTTCATAGATCCTCTGAATAAAGCTGATCATAAAATCTGTCTTGCAGCTCAAGAAATAATGTACCTTCCTGCAGTGACTACTCCAGAAACACTTTGATTTTAATTGAAGTCTCTTAACTAAACTACCTGTTACTATTACCTCTCTCCAACTGAATAATTAACACACATTTTAAAAGGTAAACTTGTATATATTATCCGTCCAACTAAAGATGAACGCTGGTCATCATTGCTCTCTGTGTGGTATAAGATTAAAAAATTCCTAGTCAAATCAGCATCCATAGTTTGACAATTATTGATTTTTACCGTGTTTACGAAAATGTCATAGCAGGTAATTTTTTGAGGTTAGGTATGAGGAATGTTGGACGTTTGTAACCTTCTTTTAGATTTTTAACATAGATACTTGTTGTTTTGGAAAGTTTTAAAACATTTTCAGTAGGAAACTAAGAATTAGATTTTCGCGAATACCTATTAGTACTGTACGTTCTCTAATTTTACAGAACTACCAAGTACTAAAAAACAAGAAATCACTTTTACTTATATTTAAGAAATTAACTCATTTATAACCTTTGTAACAGTATAACACCTTTAATATGGAGAAATATATTCTTTTCAAATACAGTTTTACATTTAACAAAACTCTGCTATTCAATATTTTAATCAACTTAAATGCTATTAAAGTACTTAGTTATAATAGAATTAACACTATTTTTGCTTATCCATCTCTTCTCTTGTATATTTATCATACATTAATACATAAAACGCAGCGTCTATCTGTCTGTCGTTCTGTATGTTCGCTTTTTCTGAAACTATACAAAACATAACCTTTATAAAATCAAAAAATATCAAAAGTCTTACTTTCACTTATATACAGTTTCTCTGGCGACCATTTTAGAACTTGCCTGCAGTTTTCAACTTCTTGCGTTGTCTTTTTTTACCAGGACTAGATAAAACTCGCTGGTTTCTACTACGGGCCCTTTTAACAGTTGAAACACAAATTTTTAAAGCCTCAGCTGCTCGCTGCAATAAACAAACAATTATAGTACAATATGATCATAAATAATAATTAACGTTTCTTACCTCTTTTACACAAAATAAAGGAAGTAAATTTCCATGATTTCCTTTTTCCCTCTCGAACTAGTTTAGTAAATTCAGGAATAACTGATGAGACTGCGAATGCAGTGTCTTCCCTTATACTGACATAATATTAATATGTATTATATTAGGTAAAATTGCGATTTTCTGCCAGTTATTATTAATCATTATTATTATTAACTGTTGCTTATTGTTATTGAAACACTATAACACTCGCAAAAAACATGTAAATAAGAAATAACTTCAGCAAATGTAACCTGTGCCAATCAAATCTACAGTCTACAGGTATCAGAGATACCTGTGACATATTTTACAATAAAGTCACATGTTCATAACCGCATACAGCATTGCCTATAATTTTGGCATTTTCTTTCAGAAATCTGTGAAATACCTTAAAGAATCCCTAAAATTGATCAACTTTATCTGTAGTAACGATATTCAATTTTTCCACGATAATTTTGCCAATAAATGTAGTTATTTTTTTGTTTTTTTTGTGGCAATATGTTAATTTGATCTAGGAATTTATTTGTAAGGTTGGCCACTCCGTATTCTACACTCTACAGAGCTAGTCAAATCAACTTCCAACGACCCAGAGAAGTGCTAATGTAATGCTATCTTCGTCATACTCGTAGATAATGAGAATAAAGCACAACAATACGCTTTCTGTGATAATTTCTTGCAAAGATGCCGCAGAGCTCATCTTTCGGTGGGCGGATAGTACAGATTATCCAAAAACAAGTCTAAACATACAAAAATTAATGGGTGGAACAAGGAAGACATAAACAATACGGGTAGCAGAACAAAGATAGAATGTAATCATGGCTAGGTAAATTTCTTCAAATAACAAGCAAACAAACATTGTCACAAATATTTTATCTGCCATTAAAAGCATAAAGTGAGGTTAAAATAATTATGTCGATATAATGTACGTAACTAAATAAATTGTATTACAATTTGTCATTAGAATATTAGAAAGTTTTAGTAGAAAAATTTAAATTATTAAATGGATTTATGGTGGAAATTAAAAATTGAATAGCATATCATGGTTTTAAACTGCACATTTTGAATACAGGAATTAAAACAATCAGTTATTTAACCTCACTTTATGCTTTTAATGACAGATAAAATACTATCCGTCCAGGGAAAGATGAACGCTGGTCATCGATGCTCTCTGTGTGGTATAAGATTAAAAAACTCCTAGTCAAATCAGCATCCATAGTTTGACAATTATCGATGTTTACGAAAATGTCATATCAGGTGATTTTTGAGGTTAGGGATAAGTAATGTTGAACGTTTGAAGCATTCTTTTAGATTTTAACATTGATACTTGTTATTTTTGAAATTTTTAAAACATTTTCAATAGGAAAATAAGAATCAGATTTTCGTGAATGCCTAATACTGTACGCTCTCTAGTTCTATAGAATTATTACCAAGTACTGTAAAACAAGAAATCACTTTTACTTGTGATTAAGAAATTAACTCATTTCTAACCGTTGTGATAGTAATACCTTCAATATAGAGAAGTATATGTATATTCTTACTTTTCAAATACATTTTTATATTCAAAGTAATAAAACTATTCAGTATTTTAATCAACTTAAATGCTACCAAGTACTTAATTAAAATAGAAGTAATGTTAATGTTGCTTATCTATCTCTTCTCTTGTTTATTTATTATATACATATATATTGTGTCTATCGACTCTGTGTCTGTCATTCTGTATGTTCGATTATAACGCGAGAACTACTTATCCGATTTTCATGGGGTTTCCTTCTATGAAGTTGCATTATCTGGTCAAGTTTTAGGTTGTCTGTTGTTAAAATCGGTTTAGTAGTTCCAACAATATAATGGTATCTATGCGCGTGGGTAATACGAAATCCATGTTTTTCTTGTCTTGAAATTATGTATCTACAATAAAAAATATTTTGCTATCTAGTGGAAAAGTTGGTACGCGATTTATACACTAATCAGAATTGAAAAAATCTGTTCAATAGTTCCAAGTCGCCACAATTTTTAACTAGCAAGTAGAAAATTGTTGCTAGGAAATCTGTGTTCTCATATATTGTTTACATTTTCTTGAATTTCTTAGCGACAATATATATTTGTCAGTAACAAAGTTAGTGTATGCAAAAAAAATAGTTTCAAAACCCAAAGTTGATAAACGAATTGCCGCGGGTGGAAGTCGGGCAGGGCAGCTATTATTATTTATATATGTTTTACACATAAAAACTTCTTACTATTAAGAGGGTTGCCAAAAGCAAAGTATAACAATATAAACATGTGTAACAATAAATTAACTTTTCGTAATAACAATTAACAAGTGTAAAAAAATAAACATTAAATTAACTAAAACTTGAAATCATGATTATACAATAATGATTGATAACAATCATCTAGATATATTATAATTCTTATAAAATTAATCAGTCACTTTCGCTGTCTGCACTGGAATCACTGCTATCGTTAGACACATGTATGATTAACTCGTCAACAGTTACATCTAGCACTTTTTCACGTTCATACCATTCTCTAATCTTTCTTTCAGTACTTGCAATACATCTACTCCAGATTTCAGGTGAACACTGCTGTAATGCTTCGGCCCACATTGCAAGAACTTCAGTATCCCCATAACCATCTCTACCAATGTGGTCATTGTAATATTTTTTTGCATGAGCCCATATTAGCTCAATAGCGTTGAACTCACAGTGGTATGGTGGTAAACGCAAAACTTCATGCCTGTGACTTCGTATTAAATCGTCCACTTCATAACATTTTTCTTTTCTCTGCGATTTAGCTAAATTCAGTAAGTCTAATCTAAATGAAATTGGATCATGAGGAACATTATTGTTATTTAGCCAATCTATAATTTGTCTTTTTGTCCATGAAGACGAAGGTTGCTTTTCAACGAGGGCAGAATGATATGGGGCATTGTCCATAACTATGAGAGATGGCTCTTGTAAATTATTAAGCAACTTGTCAAGAAGCCATTTTTGAAACATTTCGGAATTCATCTCTCCGTGATAGTCTTCTTTCAAAGATTTTGTTGCAAATAACAAAGATGCATCTTTAATAAATCCTGTTGTACACCCAGCATGAACAACAATAAAGCGCTTTCCTTCATAACCTTCAGGTTTCTTAACACTTCGTAGGTTTGGGTTTTGCCATGATTTACCTGGATTTTCTTTTGAATAGATCCAAGTTTCATTCATATAAACTACTTGCATTGGTGACGATGAGTTTAGGTTTGCCATATAACGTTTAAAAAACTGAATACGCATACTGGCAATATTCGACTTTTCGACTAATGCTCTACGATTGTTGTCTTTGATAAATTTAAACCCAATATCATGTAGAACAGTGTTTAAACTACTTCTGCTTATTAGAATATGGTACTCTTGAAGTTCACTATTTAAAGAATTGAGAGTAACATGTTTTTCTGAAACAATACAAAATACAGACTTGATAAAATCAAAAAATATCATACTATGCCTTACTTTCACTATACATCTTATATACAGTTTCTCTGACGACCATTTTAGAAGAATCTGATAGGTCTGCAGTTTTTAACTTCTTGCGTTGTCTTTTTTTGCCAGGTCTAGACAAAACTGGTTGGTTTCTACTACGGGTCTTGACCCTTCTAACAGTTGAAACACTAATTCCTAAAGCCTCAGCTGCCCGCTGCAATAAACAAGCAAGTGTACAATAAGATCATAAATAATTAACGTGTCTTACTTACCTCTTGTACGCAAGATAAAGGAAGTAAATGTCCACCGTGTTCTTTTTCCCTCTCAAAGTAGTTCAATACATTCAGCAATAACTGCTGAGACTGCGAATGCAGTGTTTTCCCTCGTACTGACATAATATTAATATTATGTAGATAAAATCGCGATTTTTCGTTCTAAGAAGAACTGTTGCTTATTATTATTGAAATACTGAATCACTCTTGAAAACCATTTAAATAAAAAATAACTTTAGCAAATGTCACCTGTGTCAATCAAATTTACAAGTATCAGGATACCTGTGACATGTTTTACAATAGTCAGATGTTTACGAACGCATACAGCATTGCCTATAATTTTGGCATTTTCTTCCGGAAATCTGTGAAATATCTTGAAGAATCCCTAAAATTGATCTACTTTATCTGTAGTGACGACATTAAATTCTTCCACAATAATTTTGCCAATATATGTAGTTATTTTTACTATTTTGTGGCAATCTGGCAACATCTTAATTTGATCTAGGAATTTATTTGAATAAGGTTGGCCACTCCGTGTTCTACAGAGCTAGTCAAATCAACTTCCAACCACCCAGAGAGGTGCTAATGTATTGCTATCCTCGTCATACTCGTAAATAACGACAGTAAAGCATAACAAAAAGCTTTCTGTGATAACTTCGTGTAAAGATGACGCAGCGCTCATCTTTCGTTGGAAGGATAGTATTTATGACATATGCTTCTGCTTGCTTGTTTGTTATTGAATAGAGATCTTTAGTTTAAAAATTTACCTAGCCATGATTGCATGCTATCTTTGTTGTGCTCTACTCATATTGTTTATGTCTTCTTTGTTGCACTCATTCATTTTTGGTTTTCAGATAATCTGTATATTTTTTCTTTAGGCAGTATTCTTCACATACATTATTTCTAACCATTTTTGTTCATTTTATTAATATTAGTTTGTTTTATAGCCCTTTTTTAATTTTTCCTCCTTGTTCTATATAATAATCTGTTATTTTTTCTCGTTTTTTTTCTTTTTACTATTTGAAATCTTCATTATCTCCTTCCTTATCATAATTTTTTTTTTAACAATTATTGATACATGGATACCTTTTACGGTCCCTTTATTACTCAACAAAGAGTTTACTTTCTATATTTCCTAACATCACATTTTATGTCTGCTTAGAGACAATTTTCTTTCATATATTTATAAATGGTTAGTAGCATTAATCTATTATATTTTTTTATAGCTTGCTACAAACCTTAGAACACAAATATACTATAAATAATAATTATTAACTTTTATCAACATGTTGATAACTTATTATCAACTCCTTAAACGATACAACTCCTTATTAAAAGATAATTACCTCTTTTTACTATTACAATTGATGTATCCTTGATCTTTAATTGAAACCCCATCTTTTATTTATTTTACTTGAAAAATATCAATAAAATACAGTCACTTCTGTCCTTAAGTGGCTGGCAACTTTGCCTCTGAATTTTATCAAAATTAAGATCTTACCGTTCTAAGAAATTTCTTGTTGAAGTTAGACCTTACCTGTTGTGGTAGTACATCTAAAGAAAGTATACTTCATATTCTTCTATTGCTATCTTTATTGTAATTTACACTGATTTTCTGTTAACATTACATAAAGAGTATATTGTACAGGAATATTGTTTAACATTTTTATAGAAGAATTATAAAAATCCAAAATTTTAAATACATCAGATTAGTGTCAGTGTAGACTTTCAAATAGATGAAAATGAACAATTTAAGGATTACTCTTAAAAAAATACAAATCGCTATTTAAATATTTAAATTAAAAACAGACTAGCACCAAGTCATTTGCAATTTCAAAGCACTATTATCTAATCTAATTAACATCTCCACTTAAACGTCTATCACATCATCAGAGGTGTCTGTAAATATAAAAATAAAAACAGATCATTTTTATAGAATGATTTATTTATCAATATGAATTGTGGATGCAAACAGTAGAACTTACTCTAATGATGATGGTATTGACCACTTAAAAAAAAACAATAATCCCACATAGACCACTACATCCACATACTATATTTAGAAAATAAACTTAAGACAGACTGTGGAAGCTCTCTCAGCAATGTCTTTTAATTTTCATCAGATTCTCATTTAAAGTATTATCAGAGTTAATCAGAAACAAAAAAAACACCAAAAGGCATTGCAAGAGTAAAGCTAAATGTGAAAGGAAAATAATTAAATATAGAAACACAGTATACATTTTGTTGCACATTGTAGTTTCGCAATACTGTATATCACGTACAAATATCTCGATACTGTAAGCAACTAGGCACACAAAAATACACATACACACAATCACCATACTTGAAAATTACAGGGGGTAAACTTTAAAATTTTCTTCAATAATTAAAAAAATAGAAATTGAAATGTAAACTTCAAATATGGTTTGACCACAGCCCAAGTATCTTACCCACACTTAACAACTCTCATGCAAACAGAACAAAAAATTAACCACGTAAATGTAATTATGTACACATCTATAATATATATACTACCACTTTTTTCTTTCTGCAACCAATAATTAGTAATCATATTTATAAGAAGCACAATTATTGGAAACAGTTGAAAATAAATGTTTGTATGAGTGTGTGTGTGTTGCTTTAAAATTAAATTAATTACAAGACAATTACACCCCGTCATAGTAGTATCTTGTATTTTACAAACCTGAGAGATTATAAGATCTATTCTGTAAAAAATATTTTAACTGTCTTGTTTTCGTGAACATACTGCATGTTATAGCTTAACTCACCTTTTACAGAAAAGATCTTTATACATTTGTTAAATAAGTATCTATCGTTCATGCATACAACACTGTCTTTGACACATAGGTTTTTTTTATGTAAAAGCATGTTCTATATTGTAATTTTATTACAAATCCAAACATTATAACAATTTTAGATTATTAAATAAAAGAAAGAGTCCTAGAGATTTACTGATTAAAAAACATTGGTTCGTCACGCATAAAAGTTCGAATCACAGTAAATGTTTTTCACAATATAGAAAAATATTTTTAGTTATTAATTATTTGAATCAAGATAACGCATGTTTGCAACTTTATTAAATCCTATAACATGTCGGACATTTTAATTAAAACTCCTAAAGGCTTAATAAATTATTATATAAATTACTTTAAGAAACTTGAAACTGATAGTAGCACAAATAAAGGCACTTCTTTTCAAGTATTTCTGCATCTACAGTTTCTGATATATTTACAACAAAACAAAATAAAAATCTTTTATTTGAAAAAATAAAGTATTGAAAACATCTACTTACAGAAATACTGTTGTCGATAAAGAAATTTGCTGGATATCTTATCGAAAATGTTCATAAAAATTGTCTACGAAAAATTCATCGAATCTAGACATTTCCTATAAACATTCCTGTGTTCTACATACTTATTTAACACAGCAAAATAAATAAATAATGTAAGTAAAAGAAACAAAACTTAAATTCGTTATTTCCTCCTACTACATTAAAATTATGTTATTACATTCAAGTCGATTTTTTTTAACGTTTTATAATTCAAAAATAGAAACTTGGGGATAACGTTCTCATGTTCTTCACGAAAATGGAAAGTCGTAACTATGAAGACGAGTAATACCACAAAACAACAGCACAAGTATAATAAGTTTACAAATCACTTTACAAAGGAAAAAAAACACAGGCGCTTGTAATCCACTTAACAGATGCAGCACCAATTTACAGCAATATGCTAGCATAATATGCCACGATCCACAGTGATAGGCGTTTTGGAAACAGGGGTATGCGGCAAATGTCTGCAGGTCGTACCACATTGAGGGCAAAGGCAATTTGTAGATACATTGTACGTACGAGTTGGTGTATCTGTGTATGTTCCATTCAAAGAGTCCGAGCTGTAGGTTTTCCGCTGCTGCTTTGGCGTGTCCGACGTGACGCACGGTAAGGTTTTACGTTGGCTTAGTGGTGTCGATTTGGGCGTCACAGATAGGATTTCTGATGTCTTTTTGGTGATTGCAGGTGGAGGGATTATAAGTGCCTTATGTGATATCCATGGGTGGTCTAGTAGTTGTTGAACTGTCGGTCGCTTTCTGCAAGTACGTTATGATATATAAATAGCAATTATTTTAGAGTAAGAAGCAAAGAACGAACAATTGGAAAGTCGAGATACTAATGTATTGCGCAGGAGTCGCAATAGCAAAAGAAAAAACCAGGAATGAAATGAAAGATCAGCAATACTAAATGTAATTAAAGCCCTAACAAGAACAGCACTAGGAGGGGACAATAGCAAAGGAAGAGCACACAATATATGGATGAATAGACCAGGTTCAGAGAGGCGCAAGTATATTGTTACATTTAAAAAAAACTAATTAAAACTTACCTTGGGTCTACGACCAAAGATGATGTGATGAAGTCGATAGCAGAACTCGATACATCCTCAAAGAGCTCCGAATCAAACGATAAGGCACATTTGGAAATATTTAGATATGTTTGTTGTTTATCTGCAGCACCAAATGGAGAATATCCTGTGAGTAATACATATGCTAGGACTCCAACAGACCATACATCTGTGGCAAGGCTTATTGGTTCATAACTTAGTACTTCTGGTGCTACATAGTCTGGGGTGCCTAGAAAGAAAACAAAACATTAACATAATGTACAATACTTTTAGAACTATTTGTGCATGTAAAGGACCCCGCACAAATCTTATGGAAATTGGGTCCCGGTCAAATTCGCTGAATTTTTGATATGTGATAGAGTTCATCATACTGGTCAATTGTCTCAATGGCCACAAAGCTCAAAAATGGATAGTTTGGCCGGTACAGAGCTTTAAAGCTCCGAGTATCCTCCACGGATTTATGTATATGCGCAGTGTGTATAGACTTTTGAAATAGCCTATTTCATTTTTTTTATTATCTAGGTTTATATTTTTGAGGTTGCTGAATTCAGATCTGTTGTTAGATTTCAAAATTGACAGTTGGCAGCTGTCAAATAGCTGTCAATGTGCTATAATAAAGCCAAAAACTTGTTTTTTTATGTTTTATCTTTCTTTTTTTTTAGTTCGATAAGTTCAAAGATGATATCAAACCAATAACAATGACTATCGGTAGCTGTCATTTAGCTGTCAACAATTCTTCAAAGTCCGGTAATAAAGTCAAAACATTATTTTTTGTTTATAACTTCAAGTTTTTTAGATAAGTGAATATAAATATGATATAAAATTATGTAGTCATCAGCTTACAGCTGTCAACAAGCTGTCAACTAACTGTCAAAATGCAATAATAGAGCAAGTAACTTATTTTTTGTGCTTAACTTTGTGGATAAAAAATCAAACATGATATAAGTTTATGACATCACTTTTGAACTCAGTGATCTAAGCAACTTGAAGCTTTTTAAAAAAAGTAACTTTTTGACTTTATTATTGCATTTTGACAGTTAGCTGATTGATAGGGGACAGCTGTAAGCCAAGAATTTCCAAATAGAAACATACATTGATGCTTTTTGTCATTGTTAAAATTCCCAATTATTTTTGAATGTTGAAACTTTGGCTTTTACTCTTTTAGTAATGCTTAAATTCACTTTTCTACCGTCGCCATTAGCGTAATCCAATGTGCACCGCGGGGAGGTTAGACGATCGGATTTTGCACATCGTTTGGCCCTTAAAAGGGCCGTTTGTTCATATATATATATGGGATAATATTTGATATTATATACGTAAGTCTACAATATCAAATATATAAGGATGTTACTTTTAAAAGTGTGTGTGTGTGTTTTTGTGTGTGTGTGTGTGTGTGTGTGTGTGTGTGTGTGTGTGTGTGTGTGTGTGTGTGTGTATATATATTAAAACCAATAATTTTTAATTTCGTTGTTGTACTGGTCTGTTTCCAGCATCCATAACAGTTTCAATCAGATTTGTTGAAGGGTATTGCACGTTTACTTCATGACGAGCATACCCAAAAAACCACAGTATGCATGCAACGTGAGCACATGTGCCAAAGGTTTTGGCACCTGATTTACACAAACAGTAATGCCCATTTATTAATGGCTGGATATCATCCTTTGGATTTTGAGGCCCCGGGCACAAATATGGAGTGAGGCCTCCAATAAATAAGAAAGTGGATAAATAAATATACAGGGTGTAACTAATATAACTAGAAACTTCGTAATGAGAGGTAGCTGTAATAGAAGATTTAGAACAATACACCAACTTAATTGTTAGTAGGTACTTCCGTTAACAAAATGCTATGACGAGCCTCTACTGTTTATCTTGATGTCGCGAGAAGTGTTAGAATCCTTTTTATTTTGGAAATTTGGTGCCCTTTATTTTAAAAGTAGACTTTAGCTTTGTGTATAAAAACTTGCATCAAATGCCAATCTCTCAGTCTATTTTATTAACGCATAAGATATATATTGTGTTGTTGATTAAAATAAGGTAGCTCGGTGCGGGTCCCACTAGCTCTGGGGGCCCCGGGCATATGACCGGCTGACTGACCTGTCTGGCTTTGCACAAAATTTAAAATGTGGTTTTACCGAAAATAGCTTTTAGATGCTCTTTCACAATTTTCTTAAGTTACATTCAGATTTATTTCCCTTGCCGTCAGTAGTATCTTTTTACTTTACATTTTTAAATTATTTTTCCTGCATCCAAGGTAAAGGCTTTTACCAATGCCATTTTACCGATTTTTGAATAAATAAAATTTATCCAACACCTCTATATAAATACCATGTTTACTATGGTCATTTTAAATAAGGAAAGTGACTGTTTACTCTTATGTTACATTATAACCTACGTTGCCCCTAGCAACGTGGGTTATTTTTAAAAAACTCACTCCTTCAACGATAAGAACCAATCACCAGCTTACGTTACTTAATATTATTAAAATCCAGTCATCGTGCTAGAGTATTAAATTTATTACTGTCAAAACTTCAGACCAACTATAAATTGCAAATTCGATGTTTAAACTTAAATAAAGAGGTGTTGGATAAAATTTTGTATGGCACGCGTGAGTTAAGGATATTATCCACTCAGAAAAATTAACCGTCTCGGGCCTGCCGGCCCTCAAGGGTAAATTTTTCGTTCGTGGATAATATCTTACTTAACTCACTTGTACCATAAATAACTATTAAATTGAAAAAGCTATTGTATTATAATTATATTTGGGTCTTTGACAGCCACAGGACAAATATTGTAACACACTTCTAAAATGTTTTTACAAGATTAGTCAATGTCCTACAGCATAATTAACTGTCTACACAGCCAGTAAAGGACTATTTTTCGAGCTTGTTATGTAAATAGCTATTCCATTTCTTGTTGATTGATGAGAAAAATGAGAAAAAAAAGTAAGAAAATTCAAAGACAAAAATAAACAGCACAAAAAGGTGTACCAATTCTAGAGTGTGAAAACTATCTCTTTGTGTTGCCAACATGACAGTACTTTGGCAGTTATTTTTTTGTTAAAAACCAAATTTACTAAATTTGAATAGTTACAAATGCCATTCACATTCTTTGTGGTTAGAATGTAAATTAACTCTTTTGAATTTACGAACAGAAACATTACATTCGGTGTTTATACATTTATTCAATTTGATTCTGACTTATAACAACTATTATTCCATTATAATATTACACACGATTAACATTTCAAATTAGTAGCCTATGTACTATTGATTTCATAATGATCTAGGACAGCAAGGCTAATATGATGCTATTTTTTATTATTTTTTCAGTGTAAATGCATGGGATAATATAATAAAAAATAGCATCATATTAGCCTTGCTGTCCTAGATCATTATGAAACCAATAGTACATCTTGTCAGAACATAATCTGATTTGATCTTCATAAGATAAAAATATGAATGTGTTGTTGAACAATATTCAAAGCCAAGAATTTAGAAGAAAAAGAGTGAAATAATAACTAACAATAATAAATAATAAATAACACACCTTCCAAAGTCTCGCCAAGCAATAACATGATTGTTCATTACTTCAAAAACACTTGTAACTACACGTGTAATGATTTCTAAATTCATTTTTACTTATTTGCTTATACTGCAATCCTATCTTATTAACAAACATAACCACAAATGTCGCTATTTAATTTAAAGACGTTTTCAGAAATTTGCTCAGGGCGACCAGGTTGTTTAAAAAAAACATTCATATATTACACCAGGTTTTATGTTTGAAAATGACTTCAGGTAAGCAACTCATATAACCCTAGTCATTGGGTCATGTAAATAAAATGTAGTCAATAATTTTACTATATATCTATGTTCTTCTTACTAATTAAGAATCATATCAATTATCTTTTATTAATAGTAGTAAAAGCTTTTATAGTAGTAAAAGCTTTTGTTACATTTTATTCACATGGTCCATTGAGTAGGCTTAGAGTTCCTGAATGAAAACTTCAACTGTTATTTTACTAAAACTAAGCTGTCTGAAACAGAGATACTTTTTTCTCTCTTTTTATTTTAGTAACAACATTCAACAGCTGTCAGTAATAAATTTTAGGTTATGTTTATGTCATGTTTATTTTTAAGTGTGTAAAAGTTTTTAATGTGCTCATTATCATTTATTTACTGTTTGTAGAGAATTTTTAAAACTACTATATCACGTATATCAATTTTATACTACTATCTAATCATTTAACGACAGTTTTTAATAAAGTATTAACTGTAACAATTTCAGATTTATATAAATGTCATATTGACAGTTTAATTTATTTATCATAATTATCAACCTTCTAATAAATAGTTTAAAAATATGAAATGTTACGCAGTTTGGTTTGTGATTTGAGGTTAGGTTATACATTTCTCTGTCGCGTTTCAAAATCGAGTAAGGTAGGCACAATAGAAAGAAATAAACTGCACGAGTAGTATTTTTATCGTTGTCAGTTCTACACTAGACAAAGGAGGGAAGTATTCATAACTATCGCTTCATTTATTTAAAAGAAAAATGCATATTTTTTACTCGATTTGGATCAAATAGACAGTGATTAATATTATATGCAAATTGATCTTTTCTTAGTTACCATTTATTAGAATATACAGGTTATGTAAGTCAATAATGTAAACCACTATTCGCATTTGAAAATTTATCAACTCAATGGTAAACCTGATGCGCTTCATTTTCCCAACTAGAGTTAATTTCTGAAAACGTCTTGAGCCTGAGATACTCTTGAGTCTTGCATTCATTCATTGTTTGATGAGATTGAGTAATCAGGATTGGTAATTCAACAGTTCTGTTCAGGTTTTTGGATTGAATAAATGTAGGAGAGCCTTTTAGGGAATGACTATTGATTGAAATTTTAAACGTCACAATTCGAATTCTCCCGCAATTTTTAAATATTATCTTTTACCAGGCATGTTGAAAAAAATAAATCATTTAGAACAGATACCCTTTCTAAAAAAACTTCCAACAAATTCAGAAAAAAACATATATATATATGTATGTGTATGTGTATGTGTATGTGTATGTGTATGTGTATGTGTATGTGTATGTATATGTATATGTATATGTATATGTATATGTATATGTATATGTATATGTATATGTATATGTATATGTATATGTATATGTATATGTATATGTATATGTATATGTATATGTATATGTATATGTATATGTATATGTATATGTATATGTATATGTATATGTATATGTATATGTATATGCATATGTATATGTATATGTATATGTATATACATTAAATAATATTTAGAATGCAAATTCATATAGAAAAATTTATCGACTCTGCTGGGACTCGAACCCACGACCCTCCACTGTCTAGGTGGTATCTCTACCAACTGAGCTACAGAGTACGACTACCAGCATAGCGAGAAATTTTCCATATGAATTAGATGTTTAAGGAGACATACAAAGTAACTAGATAGGAGGGTCCTGGGTTCGAGTCCCAGCAGAGTCGATAAATTTTTCTATATGAATTTGCATTCTAAATATTATTTAATGTAAAATCATTATTCAACTCATCAAAAATTAATTTCAACTAAAATTTATATATATATATATATATATATATATATATATATATATATATATATCGCATAACTGATCAAAAGTTATAAAATTACATAGAAAAATACATGCATTGTCCCAATTCTTATTACACCAACTAAGTTTCATTTAGAAACTCTATCTTGGTCCTAGTCCTACTATGAATAATGTAAAAATCAAATTGCGACAAGTGTTGTACACACTATTGAGATTGAAATATAATATGAGTTTAGAAGTTTTTGTCCAATATCTTTTAGTCAAACATTCACTTTTCCATTGAGTCCAACTAAAACATAATGTTTGAACGAACTTAAACATCTGACTCTATTGGTAATTTAAAAAACGCCCCTATTATTGTCCACTATTGAAGTTAGTTGAGGTACAGGCACTCTTGAATATTGGTTGTAGTTTCAGCTGTAAGTTTAACTTAGCTAAAGTCTAAACTTTTCGATTTCTGCATGGAATCACTCAATCAAAAATTCTAAACCAATAACAAGACAGAATACTGATGTTGATCCATTTGGCTCTTAGTGGAGTTTAAATAAAAATAACTCATACTCTTTTTAATTACTTTTATTTAAATGACTTTTTTGGTTAAGTCAAAAACTGCAGTTGGACAAATAAACTTTTTAGATATCTTGTAAATAAAAATGTGGAGAAGACTATATGAGTTATTTTTATTTAATAAGACAGAAATTCGTTCTAGTCATTTTACGACACTTTTCATTAATACACATAAAAAGTGTAATTTCGACGAAAAGATCTGTTAGACCAAAAATACCATGGAACATAAAGTCTATTTGACGAAAACTCTCGTTGATCCAAATGTCATTGGATCAAAATTCCATTAGACAAAATGTCACTGGATCAAAACTATCATATATCTTTTAATTAGCAGATCATCCATTGTATTTATTTTTATTACACCAATATTATTGTTATCGAACTTTCACTTCTTTTTATTATTGAACGTTTTATTGCCTTATATTTAGTTTTACTCGTCTCATTGTTATTAATAAGGCTATCAATCTTGATTTAGTCAATAAAACTTACCTATTAATTCTCTAACTTCTACTCCTGCTTCTAAAACCCTCGAAATTCCAAAATCGCATAACTTAATATCTTCGCAGCTATTCTCAGCGGTGAGCAAAAGGTTTTGCGGTTTCAAATCTAGGTGTGCGATACTTCGTTCGTGTAGAAAAGCTAGTCCTTCCAAGATCTGCTTCATGGCCCGCCTGGCTTCGATTTCTCCGAGACACTCGTCACCCTCCAGGATACGCTGAAGCTCGCCGCCGGCGGCGAGTTCCAATATCAGAACCATGTCCGAGGAAGTCTCGTAAACCTCGTGCAAACGGACCACTCTGCCGCTGGACGCGCATTGCAGAAGGACGGCGATCTCGTGGTAGATCTCTTTCGTTTGGTCGGCGGCTCTGCGTCGTTTCTTTATGAATTTCGCCGCATAGTGGATGCCGGTGGCTCTGTGGCTTGCGCGACGCACTGTTGCGAATTTGCCTCTGCAATTAAGAAAAGAATGTAAATAAAAATTATGAATAAAAAAGGTTATGCTGTAATTTATTAAAAATGTTAGTAAAATTGGCGACGAGGATGAGAATGCTAGAATATTCTAACATTAACTAGATTTAATTTGATAAAGTCATCGTTTAATAACAGAAAAAAGAAATTAATAAAACACTTATGAGATAGTTATTATAAAGGTTAGTATGTCAAAATGTCAAAGAAGCAAGGAATAATAACAAAATGATTTTCATTTAATGCATTTTATTAAATCAAAACATAGGTTAATGTTATAAACAAGATTTTAATTAAATAAATGAAAGGCGTAGATAATGAAGTCTGCAAGGGCACTCCGTAGTGATTTACGAGTTGGTAATATGTATAGCTTCTCCCGCTGATAATTTATTCAAAACGAAGTTTTGAATGGATTAATTTATATATAAAGAAATTAACTTTAAGAGAAACGGTTCAAGCCTAAAGAATACAGATTCAACCTTCAAGTTTTATTACAATTATATACATCCCACACGTGATTATTGATAAAATCGAAGAGATATAAAAACAATAACGTCATAAATACATTTTGGCGAAGAGATTACCATAATGAAACTGATAAATCATATATTGAACTGGTTTAACGGGAATGCATAGAAGCGGAAAATCGGCTTATACACGATGTACAATATATATAAAATCTTGGTGGTTTTCTTCCGCATGCTACAGTTGCCATTTCTCAATACTACTTAGCAACATCAGATAACTTCTTGTTCCCAATAAAATTGCATAACGCCCCGTGAGATAAACACGATTAGCATACACATGTAAGATATTTACACGAGTGTTATGTAGCAGCGGCAATACTAAATAATAGTAATACTAATAATAATAATAATAATCACTTCCGCAACCGTCTTCTCATACATAAGTGTCATTACACCCCCACCCTTCTCAAGCATCTCGTTTTTGAAATCATACCTACCATTAATTTCAGTCTACCGGTAGATCTTTAACTACTACCCGCTCAGCTAACTGTAAATTGCAAAATATAATTATGTATTTCAAGAAATTTTAATGACATATAATTATAAATAATCGAGAGTAAGTGAACGCGTTCACCTTGAAATTTTCAAGTTACATTCTATTACTGTTATTATTAAACAAATGATTTTTCTCCAAATACATAATATACATTTTAATATTTTCAGTGTTATTTTTGCAAGACGATGCATTCTTTCGAACTGCATATTCTATTTTTACAGATTGCATAACCTAAAAACTCGCACGAAAGGAAATTATCAATCATCTAATAATAACATAAAACAAAGATGTGTGTAGTTATGATTATATCGATAGTACCAATTTTTAAATTTGAAAGGAGAACGCAAGAGAAGATATTATGGGGGAAATGGAATACATTTCTTAAGCAACATTTTAATATCGAAACGAAAGGAGGAACTACTATTTCAGACTCGAACTCCATTTTTATATATTGACAGGCAGTAAATTATATCATGGCTTACTTTTTTTCTTTTCTTATAATTGTATCAAATTACCAAAGAATTAAAAATGCGAGGCATTATAAAAAAGACACTATTTTGCATCTTTATATAACAATAGAAGACGATATTAAATTACTGTTTACGTAGGATTATTATATTTACAAAGTTTGAGTAACTTGAACATAATGAAGAAGTGACAGCGCTGGATGTTATGTGTAACATGAAAATTAATTGAAGAAATTTAGGATAACCCTTCTAAGCATTCAAGCAGACCTTTAGATATGCGCAAAAATTAAGCATGAAAGCATTCTCAAATAAGCATAATTTAAAAATGATTTAATGTTAGACGTTTAATTTAATAGACAGAACAACCTCAAAGTATGCCCGCAAAATCTTGGTTGGGGCAACGCGAGAAATTTGAGCATTATAAGTAACCACCTACCTACATATCACATCTATTATTATACGATTTCATTTTAATGATTATTCTGAAAACTATAAATAAATACTTTCTGTAATAAAACAAAATTAGTAAAAATATTAATGTACCCTTCAGTTGCTTTTATAAATTTGGCGTCGAGGATGGGATATTCCTACACTGGTTTCAAAACTACTTCAACGAGTTTTTTGAGTTTGAATGAGAAGAAGACTGGCGACGAGAATGGGATATTCTTAAAATGGTCTAAAATAAACAACGAAATTGAATATTTTTACGGTACCTAAAGAATTAATCAAGAGCCAAGCAAGATGCAAGGAGAAGATATCGAGATCTATCAAACTTGTATCGGACATATAAACAAATCGTTGTTAACTAAATTTCCTTTTTTTTGTACAATATATACAAAAAAAAGATGCTGGCATTTATAAAATTGGCGTTGAGGATGTGGCATATTCATACAGTGGTCTTAACATCAGAATATTGAAGCTAAAAAATTGTTAACTATACCTAAACCATAAATACAAGAAATGAGTAATCACAAATCACCTGGGTTACAGCGGGTTGCTTCCAAAGCATTATTGTATTTCATCTCTCTCTATTGTGTAACGAATATATGAAAAGAAAAAAGTAAACAATAGAGAGAGAGAGAGAGAGAGAGAGAGAGAGAGAGAGAGAGAGAGAGAGAGAGAGAGATGGAATGCACTAAAGTTTTGGGAGTCTCCGATGGTTGCCCAGGTGATTCGTGATGACTCATTTCTTGTATTTATGGTTTAAGCATAGAATTGATTTTTTGCAGAATCTGTTTTGTTTAATTAACCAAACAAATGTAGAAAATTGGCGATCAGAAAAGATATTTTTAGAATGGTTTTAAAACATCTCCAATTTTTGCAGAAATAAAAAATTAATTAAAATTAACTGTTCCCCGTAGCGTACTATGTTTAATAGATATTAGTTAAATATACTTTAAATATTAAATTCTTAACAAATTTCATATATATTTAAGACAAGTTTGGAAACATATATAAAGAATGAAATAAATAAAGATTATTAAAAGTTTCACAGTTTTATTAAAATACAACCTGACAATATTGTTTCGACAGCTATGCTGTCATTATCAAAGGTAATATAATTATAAACAAACACGTCGCTAAGGTAAATACAAAATAGGTAACTAGATAAAATAATAATAATAATCAGAATTAAATATCTAATACTTCCAGTAACGGAGAATTACTGAGCTCAAGTTGTTCATTCATTAAAGGTACCCTGAGTTTGTGTTTGTATATTTAATGAATGAACAACTTGAGCTCAGTAATTCTCCGTTACTGGAAGTATTAGATATTTAATTATGATTATTATTATTTTATCTAGTTACCTATTTTGTATCTACCTTAGCGACGTGTTTGTTTATAATTATATTACCTTTGATAAAGACAGCATAGCTGTCGAAACAATATTGTCAGGTTGTATTTTAATAAAACTGTGAAACTTTTAATAATCTTTATTTATTTCATGATTATGGAGTTCCACAAAATAAGGCTGGAAACAATAAACAAAAAAATATATAAAGAATTTAACATACTATATTAAAAAAATTTAACAAGAAATTTACATTTAAATCTTCATATTTTGTAAATATCTAACATACATTTTGAAGAAATATTTACAATTTAGACTCATAAATACAAAAACCACGTTATGTATATGATAATATGGCACAGTACAAATGGGCGCAGTTTTGTGAATAGGTGGAGTTAAAATGCCTCGAAACCCAGATTTAAGTGGTATACGTCGCACTGTGGTGTAAAAGTAGAAAAACCGGAGCATCGTGTTTACCTTAATTAACAATGCTCGCCAAAATACCGTTCTTTATGAATGTTTGAACTGTTTTGTAGGAATATCGGCAACTAAAATTAAAATTCCACTTGTGCAAGAAAAACCTGGATACCATTTAGTTTTTGTTTAATTATCTAAAGAATGTTCTGTTGCACTTTTTATGTTAAAACTTTTAATTAAACTATAAATTGCAGTAGTAACTTTAAAAATTACTAACTCAGTCAGAGGAGTCTGAAATTTTCAGGAACTCTTCACCAAAGATGCTCGTCTGTGACGTATATATTAGAACGCAAGAATCTAAAATTTCAAAAAAAAACTCAATCTTAGTACCTATAGTAGTATTTAATACAACGTAATAAATACAAGCGGAATAACTAAAACTACTTACTTTGACAATCGCAATACATATTTTCAACTGGCAAATTAACCGCTTCTAATTCACTAGGGGTACATTTAACAAACCCACAAGTGTATTTGCTTTAAGCGCTATGATGAAATGACCGAGTACGGTTGTGTTATTTCAGTACGTGGCTACTTATCAGTTCTAAGGTCGTGCATAAAAGATGCCCCCGTCCATTCTTAATAACACCCGACAGGTAATTTAAGAATTCCAAGAATTTGATTTTCTACCCTTATGCGTCGTTTTTGTGAGTTTTACCCAATGCGCGTTCGTTTGTTCGAAAGAAAATCCGTTTATGGAGTTCTGAAGCAAATTATCTTATGAAACACTGTAGCCGTATGTAAAATGCGGACCTTTTTCCATCCGTTTCAATTCGACTAGCTTATGACTAATTGTCTGACGCTTTCCGAGTCGTTGCGCAAATCATAAGCTATCGTTTTGAATTTTCTTAACACGCTGGCAATGTCTAGACGTTAAATACGGGCCATAGACTATATCGCAATGATTAAAGATTGATAAAACTAAAGATTGGCACAAATGCAACTTGAGACTAATGTTTAAATAAGGTGTTTAAAATGTCTTTAAACGTTTTATTGTAAAAATATTTTAGATTCGAGGATCTCAAATCGGTAACGTCCGGCGCTCTTGTTAAATTAGTTTCGGTGCTGAAGAGCTAATCTAATCTAATGTTGATGGCGGCACTGGAGAGACGATGGAATAATTCTGAGCTTCTATGTCGACAATATTGATTTTTTATTACTCTTATTAGAAAATATTTCTTTAAAATTAGGAGTAGATACCCCAAGAGACGATTATTAGGACCACTGTAAACAGAACATGAACAAAATATTTCATGAATTTTTTTATGGACATGTTTTCAGTAAATGTCTTTTCCGGCAATGATCGATCAAATTGCGCACAAGGTGTACAAATAATCTCAAAAGTGCGTCATCTCAGTAACTGTTATTACCGAAATAGCACCATAAAAGTCATTTTATTTTCGTCTGATAGATTGACGTGCACACATAAATTTTATTTCTTAAATTCTTCACGCTACTACCCAGTCGCATTAGTTTCATCAGAATCTTATCTGCGGATTGGCCTTGAAATGAAATCGATTTTAGATTTATATGTTGAACAAATTAATCATTTAATCAGATTATACATAGATCGGTCTTCTTGAGGAAACCATTATTGGCTTGAACTGCAAGGCAACAATTACTTACTCTAGAAAGGTCTTCAAAGAGCTAACCTATTTTTTTTCTCGTTCATTTTTACGGTGCATGCAACAATTTCCTAGGCATTCTTCAGAAGTCGTAATACATCCTTTTGCAAAATGTTAATTCGATGAGTGAAAGCGATATGTTTCCTCTTCTCTCAATAAAACTATTATATTTTTTCATTTATAAGTGGCGGGCGTGTGTGTATTACCTGACATTTTCTTACACGTTTATGATAGAGGTTGTGATGTAATGGATTTTAAAATGTATAAAAGTGGCCTTTTGTTGTTATCAGGAAGTAACTAAAGATTTCCTGCTGTAATTGACGCCTTAATCTGTCTCAGGTCTTAATACAATTAATTAATAGGCGCTTTCTCTATTGCAATTAGTATACTCTTTTAGTAGTAACAATTTAATCCCCGTAGAACGCAACTCAAGGAAAAATGGTTAATACCATAGTCAGTTATAACAACAGTAAATATCTCTTTTTAGATCAACCAACGAAAACGTAATTACAACAACTAACTAATAAACGTTGACATGCATGTCGTTACCATCATCATATTATGTACTTAAGTCTCGGCACTTAAAAAGATTTCCGGGGTTAAGAGACTTCCAACAAAAACATACTAAGCCGGTTAACGTTACCGATTACCGAAGAACGTACGGATGTACACTGAGTATATATAGTCAAGGTCAACCACGGCCATAAGTGATCCGCAACTGTTTCTGAACTGCAGCAAAAAAGAACTGGCGCACTCTCCTTCGTCCTTCGTGGTGTGTCTTCCTTCTTTTTTTTTGTTTTCTTTCATATTGCCGTGCAACGAGTTCATGCCTTGTTTGTTACCTACCACACACGGATGCACATACACATACAGCTAGGAGGACTTGATCTCCGCAAATTACAGGCAGCTGATGACAGGACGGGTTCTTCTTCCAAGTTTCCATATTCATGGATGTGGAACTGACTCTTCGAGGAGTAGTACGCTTCTTGCATTCGTTAGCAGTTGGGGGTGTTGTTCAGCTTAACGGAAGATTGTTGCGTGGTTAATTGTTTGAGGACATTCATTTTTTAAATTGGAAATGATGAGTCGCTAAAATGTTTTGTTTTTGCTTGTCTGCTTTTAGGGACATTTCTACTAGAAGTTATTATCTCAGTCACTTATCTCAGAGTGATAAGATTATTATTATTATTAACCATTCAAAAACTCAATACTTGGTAGTGCAAAAGATTATTCGCACTTAGAGTATACACGAGTATACTCGTAAAGAGTATTCTTAATGTCGTAAATAAATGTGTGACGTCACTGTTAAGATGCACCACTCCCGAGACTCTCATGAAAAAAAAAACTTCGTTAGAGTATACACGAGTATACTCGTAAAGAGTATTCTTAATGTCGTAAATAAATGTGTGACGTCACTGTTAAGATGCACCACTCCCGAGACTCTCATGAAAAAAAAAACTTCGTTAGTGGAAGAATATACTATAAACGACGTATAAATTAATACTTTGTTTCCAGATACACCATTTATTTAGTCAACTAAACCGACTTAAGAGTCAACCACATTCTACAAGCAATTTTTCTTGTCTTCGTGCAGCCATCGTAAAATGTAATGTGTACACCGTCGTCGTCCGTGTGTGCGCATTTTTGTAATACCTTTCGTCAAGCGACGTTTCAGCTGAACGGACAAAGGCCGCAATTAAGAGCGTAAACTGTAAGGATAATGAGAATCAATTAGACAAGCACGCCAACAGATGCGTATATATACAGGGTGTTCCATAAATATACCGACAAACTTTTGGGGGTGGTAGAGGACATTAAAACAAACATTTTTGCTTTATAAACATATGTCCGAAAACGCTTCGTTTTCGAGAAATAAGCGTTGAACCATAGAATAAATAGTTATGTAGTAGGTAAGTTTATGCTTAAAATCCAGTTACCATTAATAACAATTATCGATGGACATGTCATTCTGACAAATTAATTTGTCATTGTGAGTAGTCCTGTCAAGTAGTTTATTGTGATAAAACTTGTGTCAATTGTTAATTTAAAAGTTTTATTTAAAATGGATTTTTTGTACAAATCTTAGTATCTCGATTAATTGATCTTTTCCATGTGGTTTTGGGCTGCCCTCTAGTTCTCTTCCCTTGTGGGTTCCATCTCAATGCTTGTTTACATATTTCATCTTCATTCTTTTTGAGCGTGTGTCCTAGGCACCTATATCTCCTTATAGTTATATCTTTACTTATTTCATACTGGTTCGTTAGTTGCCACAACTCTTCGTTAGTGATAATTTCAGGCCACCATATTTCTCAAACAACGATTAATGAACACTTGTAATTTATGTTTTAACACTTTTGTTAGCGCCCACGACTCGGAACTGTATAAAAGCGTTGGCTTCACCATAGCATTAAACACATTCATTTTAATTTTTATGGTTTAACTTCGTTGCACGCCACACTTTATTCAAACCTATAAATACTCCCCTTCCTTGCGTATTCTTTCACTGATATCTTTGCACACCCCCCTTTCCTCAGCTATTACACTTCCCAAGTAGGTAAACTCATTCACTCTTTCAATTGGTTCATTATCTATTAATACTTCCACTGGATCTTTAACACCCTGTATCTCGAAAACAAACAGTTTTCGGACATATGTTTATAAAGCAATAAATGTTTGTTTTGATGTCCCCTACCACCCCTAAAAGTTTGTCGGTATATTTATGGAACACCCTGTATATAAATATATATATATATATATACACATACACATACACATAGTACATACGCATACATAAACGTTCTACCACATCCAGTTTCCGCCGATTTTTATTCATATCCCTGAAGCCAACAACAACTGTGCTGAGGAATGTGTTTAAATCCCCCAGGCTCCTCTCTTCTGTTTAAGACTTTATTTCGTCTACTGTTCGTAACTATAATAAACGTGTAACATTTTGTGGTCATAATATTATAATCATCTTAAAATATTCATCCTGCTGAAAACGATTTCATAAATTGTTTCTACTGGGTGCATAAACGATCTCCACACACGTGTACTTTTGATCATTAGTATAATTAGACGTCAAGATTTACTTCTTACTGCTTTTTGTGAAATTTCCAGACTGCTGATGTTTTCGCATCTTAACATTTTAATACAAATATGGAAATTTTTGGAAGAGTAGCTATAGAAGAAACTAATAGCGACAATTCTTAAATCAAAAACCGATCGTCTATCATAATTCGACACACTTTGAGAACGAACTTGAGAACTTGTTTCACAGTTTGACGAAACGCAGCCTAATCTGGCATCTATGTATTAATGCAACTTAATGAAAAATCACTTCTTAGAACTAAGTATAGGTATAGTTTGTCTCGAAATTAGGAGGAGTGATTCGGAGTTATTTCCGAAAAAAGGCGCTACTGTGCTTGGTTCTCGCAAAGCCAAGTTGAAACCGAATAGATTTGCTAATTTTGTTTACATGAAGAATTATAAATGTAATCTAGCAACGTGTACTATTGGTTTCATAATGATCTAGGACAACAAAGCTAATATGATGCTAGTTTATTCTTTTTTTTTCAGTGTAATTATCATATTAGCCTTGCTGTCCTAGATCATTATGAAACCAATAGTACATTGGCAGCAAATGTTTTGGAAATTCCTACATTAAATAACTCGAATTATTTTATATTGGCTACACTGAATAAACCAACCAGTGTCGCACGTCGCTTATTTTGACATTGTGTGATATTTTGGAGGTTAAACTTCTTTATTTTGTGTTTTTCAAGTAATTAATCAATATTTACTGTTTGCATTGAAAACAAGGCATTATATTTTAAGCGTTTATTATAATTCAATAATTTGGGATTTATTCTGCAATTGTTTTATTTAAGTTTCATGTTTTTGAATCCCAAAATTTATCGTTAAGTGACGTAAATGAATTATTATCGGTCACTTTTTTGAAAGACTCAAAATTTTTGACTCTCATCTCACTGTATCTAATTAACGTATATTGTATGTAATATGACCATATTTTCCGCTAAAAATGTTTTCTATTAAGCTATTGTTGATATTTGACATGCCAAAAAGGAATTCACCCACACTATAATTTTAAATAAGTATAATTATGAAATTTAATAACCTCAATTTTCAAAATAATTTTGAGTAATTTTTCTTTTATGAAGCAAAATATGCTTATTTATGATTAACATGCACACTTGTACACTATAGTCAAATAAAGGATATCTGGAAAACTGATTTTCCGTAGAATTTAGTTAATTTTCCTAATCCATTAACGATGTGGGAGACGAGTATCTAATTATTAATTTAATGAAGTTTAGATTAATTTTAATGTAAGATTTAACTTAAAACAACCAAAGTGTACTGTAATGGGGAAGTATACAAGTATTTACTATCTTATCTAATCAATTAATAGTTAAGAATGTGTTTTCATGGAGATTTCACAGTTTCTTGTATTTCATAATTTTAAGCTCTTGGTTAAATTAGTTTGGTCCAGGAGTGTAAAGCTGCTTCATTACCACATAATTATTACTATCTGAAAAAGGGCTGCCTTTTGTGAATGATATCAGATAAACAACATATTATTTTGTTGCGCGGTTTTGGTATTTTTAATTTTAATAAGGGTTTTAATTAATTATTTAGTGTTTAAGGAGATTGTGTTCATAGACATTCATTTATAGAGTTAATGTTGTTTATTCATAAGAATGTTATATACCATTAGAGTGGGAATTTTTTTATCTATAAGATTATCCAATTAGTTTTAGGGCAATAATCTGGTTATGTTAAAATGACTTGTCGAAGTTTCGTTTGTTTCATGCAAAAATTGCATTGCATTCAATTGTTTCGACCAAATCATATAAAAAGGACAGCCATTTTTCCATAATTATCTTCCAATTTCATCTTTCAAGAAGTGCAGAACCTTTTGGAGACCATAAAATAATTTAAGGTTGTGTTATGAGGTAAAATGTAAACAAATCAATCAAATCGATTTTGAGGTTAATGATATTTTTGTGAAACGTCAAAGTGCTTAAAATTTAAGAAAGTTAAAATTATGGAATTTAATAAAATCTTAAATGGATTTGGATATATATACGTAAATCAAATTTTACTTAGCATTAAAAAAAAGAATTAAATGGAATTCCAATTAGTAAAACTTTTTGATGTCCTTGACATCTATTTCTTGAATTTTTTGTCAAGACTAATAAATGCAGCCAAGCAGACACAAGGAGAGTTAATTAAAAATAAAGTTGGTATTCTTGTAGCACCAATGTTTTAAAAAGAGAACGATTTGCAATCTCAATAAATAAAAACGTGAGTTTTTCATAGTAGTTGTTGTTGTTTTTAGTAATTAAGAAATATCTTGATACCAAAAGTCAATAAAAAAATATAAACAAATTATAATTCTTAAATATAATTTTTTTTATAAGAAAAGAAAATTAAATGTGTTTAAAAGCAAATTATTAATCTCCAAATAAAGAAAACTGAACTATTTTGGATTTAATAAAAAAATAATTATTTAATTATGATTATGTACGCAGGTCGGTGCGTACTTACGCATTATGTTGATCGCATTCAACGTTAGTGACGAATAAACGGATGGCGTCTTTTGGCTGGATTGGGCTTCTTACCTTCTTTTTTACTTTCCCCACTTTTGCTTCCGTTCATTCTGTGAATTCCGCAGTAATGTTGAAAATGTTAACCCACTAAACCATTAAGATTTTTTTTAAATACTTAAAATTTGAAATGCGATTTTCTCTAAAACTGATAAGGAAAATATGTTCTAAGTGATTACACTAAACACCCCCCCCCTTACGAGGTTTGTACTTATATTAGTTACACCCTGTATACTATACTACATTCAAGAGCGTGCTGATCAAGAACAAAACTATCGAAGCAGGGTCGGTCCATTCCCATAAATTATATAGGAACTTACTTTCCACCAACCGAATTCTTGATCTCCGACGGCACAGGCCTTTTGTTCACCAGCGCGGTAAAGTATTTATTTTTTTGTTATATGTATTGTCAATCTATAGTATACCGTATATAACTCGAAAATACCGTACGCTTTAGAGATCAACTTATCCAAAATCTTGTTTATGTTCTATTAAATAAAATGTGTATTGTTTCTCGATAGATAATAATAAATGTATTATAACTGTTTTCGTTCTATGTTCGCGTTTCGTGCAGATAGCTACAAAGTGCACACACAATATTGAATGGGAAAAACTGGTGGGTTGTTACTAGACCAATACACTTCTCGTCCTATATTATAAATTTTAAACTAGTCAACCGTCCACATAATCTCATTACTACTATTAGGGCACAGCCGTTATTTTAACGCCATAATCAGTTAACGCTCACGCATTATTTGTGTTTGTGTATGTTTCTCGTGTAGCGCAATCACACACACGTAGCGTAGGTTAACGGGAAGTTCTTTGACCATTTTCCATTTTCAAAAAGGAAGTTGCATACTGGTTAGTAGTAGTAGAAACTTTCTTTTGTTATAACAATAATTTTTATGCAACACCTGTCTGTATTCATTCAGGAGTTATATTTATTATAAACATTTATGATTACGTTTCTATAATCGAGGACCCATTACTTTACTTGCACTTAATAGACTGCACTCAGACTAATAAAAAGAGTAGAAAATTGCAAAATAAATTTTAAAAAGTTAAATTCCGATTGATTACGCAAAGCTAAATGTAATTTTTTCGAAAGGATTATATGTATATTATGTATGTACAACTTTCAGATCAAGGGTTAAGGATATAATGGTATGCGCTACTAAAATGGTTATTTTGTATTATTTATTTCTCTTGTGTTAGATCGTAAAATATGGTTTACGAGCAAATTTCGTCGAGATTTATCGTTCGTAAATCCTGGTAGCAAATTACCGGTTATATAATAATAATCTTCGATGTAATAAACGAGGAGAAAAATTATTATCCTACTGGAATTCTTGGGTCTAATTGAATTTATTATCTGCAAAATTATCTGCTCGCTTATAGAGTTCCAATTTACATTATTAAGTGAACCACCACAGCTGTTCTGTTTATTCAAAGATTCTGGGAGCTTCGGGGTTTCAGTTGCGTAACATAGCTGGCGCGTTTTGCTTATGAATTTAGTTTTCGACTTACCTACCCTCTTGACTGGGCGAAGACCCCCCCAAATTTCAAAACGGCATTTGAAATAATAAATAAACAGCGCACCAATTAATATACATCCGTACTTCATCCCACTGTATACGAGGTCGACACTGAAAATTCTTAGAAAATCAAACAAGGATTAGTTTTAAAAAATTTAAATGATTTGTTTTTCAAAAAATTCCCCTTTAACATCAATACATTTTTGCATTTGATGAAAACAGTCCTTAAAGCAATGATGCCACTCTTCCTCGGACACTTCAGAAACCAGGTTTTTGTAATGTTCCACTGCTTCATCTGATAACGAAAAGTGATTCCACGCATTTTATCTTTAATTTTAGGAAACAAAAAGAAATCACAAGGTGCTAGGTCAGGGCTGTACGGTGGAGGGTCCATGGTGCTGACTTTCAGGGCAGCCAAATACTCAGTTGTTACTTTTGCTTTTTCAAAGATTTGTGGTAAACAGACATTTGTGTACCAATCGGCAGTAACGGTACGTCTACACAGAGAAAAATGTATTTAAATTTCATCAACAATTGTGTGGTATTGTAAAACAAATTGGTCTTAAAAAAGTGACAGGGACAATTTGTGTACAATTATAAAACAAGATTGTGTCATTTAGTTTGTCAAGATTTTGTGGAAGTCAATAGTAATTTTGGAGAATCAAATGAATAGTTGTGTATAAGTTTCCATAACAAATTGTGTTACTTATTAAAACAGAATGTGTAATGTTATTGCATACAATTTTATACAAAATTGTACAATTGTTGCGCTAGTGTGTGCCACAATTGCTTAATAGTATTTAACACAATTACTTGTTCACATTTATACAAATTGTGCAATACTCTGGCACAAATATTCTATACAGAAGGCTAGATATCACAAATAAAATATATATTTTTACATATATTAAAATATATGTAACTAATATGTATATAGCTATACAATGTATAGTATTTACATACTATACAACGTGTAGTATATACACGTATAACACTAAAATTTTCTTTTGCCGTCGGCTGTTTATATATAAATCTCGAATTTACATTAATAGCGACAATTACAAGTGGTGACATCTATAGATGTCATCCATAAACTTTGCGAAACACAATAATTAGTAGCAAGCAGTTTGAACACTGGATTATGATTTCATTCAAACAAAATATTGTATTTTTCTAAACATTTTTTACAATTATACTTCAACATAATATGCTAGCTTATCCTCTACAACATTGTTCCAAAGAATGCTGAACTAAATCTGACTGTGTTAAATAATTGTCGTAAGTTCCTGTTAGACAATTCAGTAACGAAATCCTACACAACGCTGGACAATACGATTCTATAATTATAATATAAATTTCTCCAACACCGTTTTGAACAATATTGTGCAAAGCTCTTATGAAGTATTTCTCTCTGTGTATCTTCTAATGCTATAGTAGCAATACGACCCGTTTTAGAAAAGAAAAACTAGCAATCATCTTTTTACCAACACTGCGAATTCTTCGAACTTTTGTAGGCTTAGGTTCGGTTCGAAAGACCCATTTAACCGATTGACTTTTCTTTTGAGGATCATAACAATAAATCCAAGATTCGTCACCAGTGACGATATTCCAAACTAAATTTGAAGTGCCCCTTGGAATTTTTTCAGAGTTTTTCTGCACCATTCAATGCGTTGTTCTTTTTGATCGGGAGTCAGCTTATGTAGAATCCATCGACAACAAAGTTTTCTCACTTCTAACTGTTGATGTAAAATGTTTTGTATTTGACTCATACCAATGTCCAATGTCGACCGAATAAATTCATAAGATGTCCGTCGATCTTCCTCGAGCATTGCTCGAACAGCGGCAATATTTTCATCAGTAACAGCAGTTCTTGGGCGTCCTTCACGAAATTCATTACTAAGAAAAAACCGGTCTCTTTTGAATTCGCTGTACTAATTATACATTGTTGCCTTAGACGGGGCTTCTTCGCCAAATGCACTTCTAAGCCGATCTTCACATTGTTTAGGCGTTAATGAAGATTTAAAATCGTAAAAAATCATAGCCCGGAAATGTTCTCTAGTCAAATTCATTTTTGGGTGAACACACATCTTTAAATTATGATAACTAAAAAGCTATTAGAGCAAATCGAACAAACTAAACAGCAATCATCTCGCAAAACATTAAAAAGTAGCTGTCAACTAAAAACAAATTTCATTTGAAGAAACATGACATTCTAGATATTATCAGTGTTCCCCTCGTAACAAAAAAAAACTTTCAGAATATGATAATAATAATAACTGCTAGAACCCATAACCTGAAACCAGGCCCCAGAAAGTATAAGCTCGTGCGGGAGGGAGGGGCGATTATTATTATTACGTAGGCCCAACGTGCGGCTACAGCCGACTTACAGATGGAATAGCGCAAATCCCACATTTGAGTCACAGCTAAGGAAAACTGCAGAAAACCTAACCAGATCTGCCGGCAACAGGAGTCGAACCTGGCCCGCTTGTGTGAAAGTCTAGCACGCTAGACATTATACTACCAAAGCTGTTTTCAATGTCTTACCTGCAAAATAGGATTCCAGAAGCTCAACAATTTTTCGTATGTCCATCTTCATTTTAAACAGTTATGATGAGAAGAGAGTTTTAAAGGCAGCTACTAATAAAACAGGACTATTAACATTTTCTTTAATGGGACTCCTGTTTATATCAAGCAAATTTTTTATTTCATGTTTTGCTAACAAATGAGCAATAATTCCATGAACAATTTAAATTATGACAATATGTTGGAGAAACCTTTCTTTCGGAGGATCAGTGGTTCCATTTTACCAGTTATGCAGATTTATAGAAAGTAATGTCAACTGTTTTATATACATATATATTATAATTCACAGCCACCTAGAGTTCTAAATTTTCAAACTGTTATAGTATTTATTAAAATTAAATAAGAATAACGCACCCGTTATGTAGGTTGTATTTGGTTTGACGATTTCTGTATAATAGGAACAACTTTCAACGGGTAACATTTCTAAATATATACATTTTTTATGTTCATCCTATGTTTATTTCAGAATTACTAATCTGACCAGTTAGAACCAAAAAAGTTCTTGTTTTAGAGGAAAAAATCCTGCGCCAATAATACTTTCAAATTCTTTTCTTATATACAGCAACAACAATACACATAGAAAGACAAACCTGTTAAAATTTATTATGCGGGGAAACGAAAGTGCCTATATATAGTGGTTATTTTCTTCTGTCATAGGAAAATAGTGGTGCTATTGCCTGATGGCATCCATCCATCCACTTTATAACTATTTGGAGATGGCGTCATCTGAATTTGCTCGGCAGAGAAAGTGTGGCCGTTATTAATCAGCTGACCCGCACGTTTCTATAGGGTTGACCTCTGGCCCCCTTGTCGTTTGCTCGCCCGCTCGCAAGCAGGCTGCCCAACGACTTCAATATTGTTAATAATAATAAATGTACATTGCGTATTGTTGCCTAAACTATTAACTTTATTATTTTAAATGCTTCCACTACATTCGCTGAACTCTTTAAAACATCGGTTACTTTCCTTTTTATGAACGCACAGCACAACGAGCGGAATCATTAACGATATTTAAACGGAAGGTGTTTCGTAATTCTTAAATGACCCTCAATGAGCTGCTTAAAAAAGAATTACTGTTTAAGATCAAGCAACCATTGCAGCTATATGCTGATCTGCTGATTGAGATGGTTATGTTTTGGGAAAATATTTACAATAATTTATCATCAATGCTATTGAAGGTTAATTGTAATGTTAAATAAAAATAAAATGTATCCACTACAATATACAGTGTTTTAAAAAAACTAATTAGTAGGTAATTAGTTAACTGGGAATTTAAAAAATGTCGAGATGTTGATAAAACTGGCAGAGAAAAAAGTAATAACATCATTAATTTAAAGCGTTTGTTTATAGGATTGAATTTTTAAGAATATTTCTGGAGGATTAAATTTTTAAAAACATTTTTTAGGATTAGGGATTGGATTATTCAAAAAAAAACTTTTTAATGTTAAAGATGGAATTTTTTGGAATTAGGGATTCAGAATTGGAATTTTGAAAATTTTTGGGATTGAGGAATGATTTTTTCAAAACACTGTTTGGGATTAGAGATTGAGTATTGAGTTTTTCAAAATATTTCTATTGTATCAGGAATTGAGAATTGGGTATCTTTAAAATATTTTTTGGGATTTGAGAATTTAATTTTTAAAAACATTTTTTGGGATTAAGGATTGGGGATTGGATTATTCAAAAAAAATTTTAGAGTTAAAGATTGAATTATTTGGAATTAGGGATTCAAAATTGGAGTTTTGAAAATTTTTGGGATTGAGGAATGAATTTTTTTTCAAAACACTTTTTGGGATTAAAGATTGAGTATAACACTTTTTGGGATTAAAGATTGAGTATTGAGTTTTTAAAAATATTTCTATGGTATCAGGAATTGAGAATTGGATATCTTTAAAATATTTTTTTGGATTTGAGGATTTAATTTTTAAAAACATTTTTTGGTATTAAGGATTGGATTATTCAAAAAAAATTTTAGAGTTAAAGATTGAATTATTTGGAATTAGGGATTCAAAATTGGAGTTTTGAAAATTTTTGGGATTGAGGAATGAATTTTTTTCAAAACACTTTTTGGGATTAGAGATTGAGTATTGAGTTTTTAAAAATATTTCTATGGTATCAGGAATTGAGAATTAGGTATCTTTAAAATATTTTTTGGAATTTGAGGATTTAATTTTTAAAAACATTTTTTGGTATTAAGGATTGGATTATTCAAAAAAAAATTTAGAGTTAAAGATTGAATTATTTGGAATTAGGGATTCAAAATTCGAGTTTTGAAAATTTTTGAGATTGAGGAATGAATTTTTTCAAAACACTTTTTGGGATTAGAGATTGAGTATTGAGTTTTTAAAAATATTTCTATGGTATCAGGAATTGAGAATTGGATATCTTAAAATATTTTTTGGGATTTGAGGATTTAATTTTTAAACTATGCATTTCCTCAGGATTGAATTTTTAAAAATGTTTTTCGGAATTAAGAGATTGGTTTTCTCGAAATATCTTTATGGAATTAAGTTTAGAATTTTTAAAAATTCAAAGAATTGGATTTTTAAAAATATTTTAGAAATTAGAGACCATTGGATTTTTTAAAAATATTTTGACTAGGGGTTGAGAATTGCATATTTATAAATATTTTACCGGAATTAGCATTAAGTTTTTAAGATTTTGGACCGCCATCTTGCTAAAACCAAGGATGAGTAAGGAGATAATGCTAACAAATTCAAATAGCTCAGAATGCAATAAATAATGATTCTGGGGATAAATTGTAACGAATGGATTCTTCCGTTATTAATATACCAAGTAATATTTTTTTAACCACTCGAATTCCTATTTAAATTTTAAAATTAAAAGGGATTGCACATTTTTTGGTAAGTTAATAGTTTTGAAATGAAATGGAATATTCATATCATCCCCCGTATTAGTTGAGATCAGCTGTTCAATTGTTTTTTTAGGTAGGTAGGAGTGAAACGAATTTTGTTTTGTAAAAACAGTAGAAAGGTTTATCCTGTAATCGAATTTTAAGAGTTCATCTCTGAATGTAATTATTGTAGTGTATGTGCGAATAAAATTTTCTCTAATTGAGGTAGCCGAGTTGTCATTCTGTTTACTATGTTCAGTGGTAAAACATGCATTTTTTATTTTAGTTGCTGTCGTCGTACCTGAATAACAAAAGAACGTAATCATTAATCTTTGATTTACAAAAAAGCCTACTAATATGCGGCATTTAGAAATTGGGTAATATTGTGTGGTTACAATTGCATTTATTTTGTTTTTTCCCTTCACTTTCGATTGTAGGTTTTTCATTCAACTGGTTTTTCACTGAACGGGTTTTACATTCGAACATCCAAGACAATCATACATTGTCAAAAAGTGACGAAATCCTCCAAGAATTATATATCCTAAAAAATATATTTTTTGATAATTAAAAAAAATATATCTTATTTTTATTATAATTTAAGTTTGCAATGTTTTTTAGGCGGGTAGGGGTTTATCTATAAGTTATGATTTCGGGTCTAACATTGAATTGAATTGAAATACATAGGTAGGTTTATTTTGGTACACACTTGAAGGTAATCTGATTCAAACGTTATTCCTTAGAACTTATAGTCTTATTAGAAATTTAGTCCTTCCCACCTTTTATTTAAATTTTTCTAATATAAATATACATATGTGTGTTTATTAATATGTCAAATATTTTCAGAAATTATTTTTCGATCGCGGTCAGATTGTGAACTTTTTTCCCATTTCATTCAGAATCGGAGCATAAAAATCGACAGAATCTGTTGCAAAAGTTCCGCACTTTTTTTCGATTGGAACCTACCCATTCACTGAACTAATTATTACTTCTATGTCGCTTGACAAAACACATTCTAGTGAGATGATTGCATTTGTTAAATTTTAATCAATGGGCAACAGGTGTAGCTAATCTCTTCGTTATTCAAGACGTCCTAGTACTACCGTTGAAGTTCAATGAAGACGGTACTTCTTGTTGTGTTGAATCCGCAGCAAATACGCAGCCATTGTGCTTGCCCACGAAAGTGAGAAAACAGAAGAGTGAGAGAACAGAAGACACTCTTATTATGTGAAAATAGAAGAGTATCTCGATAACTGTTACAGATAAAAATTTCATGAATGGATTATTTTGCTGAATGAAATTTTTTAATAACAGTGAGCCTTTAAGTTGTTGAGTAATTAATTGGCATTAACTTATAAAAATAACGCTTTTTCATATGTAAATTCGTTTGAAATTGTATTTCATCATAACCTCAAACAGTGCCAAACGTCACATAATTCGTATCACTTGAACTATTATTTACTACTTGCACTACTGATATTCAATCGTATGAATAAAATGCAGAGAATGCTTTACTGCTTGCTTGATCTTTAATTAGTAAGAATAAGGCAGATAGTATAAAGAGTAAATGCATTTATTAGTAGGTACATTTTATTCATGTGACCCATTGATGTCGTAGATTAATTCACATTGAGTTCTTCCGAGTGTGACGTCACCCTACATATCTTTTTCTATTTCTTCATGATTTTTGTCTCTTTTCGAAACCGAGAATAGAACGGAAACGGAGCTCTTTTCAATACTGTTTCTTTTCCAATTTTTACATAACACGTTTAACATCAACTGTCAATATTGCCAGCATAAATATATAAACAAAAAAAAACCCAGAACAGTTTTTTAAGGTACAAATTTTATTAAATTAAAATAAATTGTGTCACAAGTACTTTTTATCGCACTCAGCTAGATCTCGTCTTCGTGCGACAAAGCTCGATTATTCAGCAAAAAAGAAATCTAGCAGATAATTCCAAAAGTTCTAGATCAGTATTTCCTCTTTTTCGTACTCTATTCATATAGATGTGGAGATTGATCAGTCAGGCATAAAAAAACTCTAAAGTATTTTAAAATCAAGAAATTAAAAATAATCCTTCCGAACACGACTTGTGTTAAGAAAAACAATTACATAAATATATCCAAATCCCAACTTCCAACAATTAAAGAAACAAATTCGAACAGCAGGCCCTGTCATTTCGAACATCACTTTAACCAAAATTAATGTTGTATGTGTACGTACATCGTTTACTAAGCACCGTGTTGTCGTAAGCTGTTAAGAATTTTGTTTTTTTAGGTGATTCCGTTTTGTTTTTATTGTTGTCCCATCGTAGCTGCTGCCGCCTTCAGCACCACCTCCACCACCTTTGTCCTCACTTACTAACCACTTTAATTCGGGTCTAATTTTGGAACCGATCCTAGATAACTTCTAAGCTCATTACCTCTCTCAATTATATGTATAGTGCACGGCGGTATGTAGTTTATATGTCTTTTGGTATTTTAAGAGCGCCCCAACATACCTGATACTACGCCAAAATACCTTAACGTTTCTTCTTTGCGGTTAGGGCAGGATTCAAGTGAAATATTTTATGGCTCACGAAATGTATGTTTAAATGACACTAAAAGTAAGCGGTGCGTGCGTAATGATAAATATTTTTAGAATTAATGTTCAGTTTAACGAATATAAACGAGGTAGAAAATATATTAAAAGGTGCAGTTTCAAATTTTAATCTAATTGACATGCATGCGCATTCTATTTCCATGTCACGTATGAGCTGCGAGCACCTTCTCTAACAAACAAATACTTCTGGTTATTTTTGTTTAAACCCAGATTCATGTCTCTGATATTAAAACATCAAAGCTGTGTCTATTTCTGAATCTTTCCAACAGGTGATCTGCTATTTTTGAGAAATAATTTTCAATTATTAAGGGCTACAAAACAAATATTTTAAATAATTGGTCCTATTCGCGATAGAACATTTGACAAAATCTAAATCCTAAAATTTCTAGTATTGGATCAACTACTACTTTGGAAACAACTGATTCTCAACTTTCAAAAATCTCAAGTAAGATGGCGCTATGTGAGTTTGCAATTTTTCGTTCATTTGTTAATCGACGTCCCCTTTTATTTGGTCACTCTAGATGTATTTAGATTCGACTCCTAAGCATATTAAAATCTAGCATGTAAGAAGGAACGTCACATTTAGCAAAGTGCGGAAAAAGACAATATAGTCATTGCATTGAACAATTTTTGGAATAATGACTGTTGTGGAATAATGCCTTGGTGGGCGTTTCAACACGGAAGACGAAGAGCAGTCAACTTACGTTTTCCACGAAAACTACCAGTTAACCTACATTCGCAAGTGCCAATCAGCCCAGCTGTGGTTCCAACAGCTGGCTTCCAAGCGGAACCAGTAGTCAGAGCACTTCCGGTCTTTGGTAGGCAGTATACATTCGCAATCCACAGTCGGATCATCTTCAAGACCCTCTAACAACAAACATTCGGAATCTGCAGGCCGATTAAGTCCGAAACCCGGAGACAGCGCACCTCCGGAACCTTTCCACAGCGCACCTCCAACCCCTGTGATCAGATCAATTTCGGTAAACAGCTCCTCAGAAACTCCTAAACAGCAACGCGGTAGGATTTTCATTCTGGGAGGGCGGAACTGGTAGGAAGCATTAAGCGTGGCGGGTGTTATCTGCACCTTTTATCATCAAACAACCTAATTTTTTCTACAACTGTCAAAAATGGGGGGGGGGGTTACACTATAAAAATTCCGAATCAAAATACTTTCACATGATTTTCACATAACATAGATTGATACATAGTGTTGATCAGATACATAGTGTTTAACTATTAAAAAATTTTAAAGGGGACTTCAGCCCGATAGCCCCCCCTAAATACGCCACTGGCTATTAAGTACGCGAAGTTTGCTTTTTGTAACATAACCAAAAGCAGCTATTTTTCCAACGTTGGAAAATGAAGATCAATGATACTCAAATGACGGCGATAAATCGAAGAGGTACCTTTGATCCCGCGAATTTGATTTGGCCTGTTTCATCAACATTTCAGGCATTAAAGTATAAACAATATTGTGTTGCTCAATAAGTTTATATTATTGTTTAGTCTTAAGTTGAAGTATGAGACTATTTGGTCACATTTATAAACTTCAGAAAATTCTAGATAATATTTTTACAAAAAACATATTTTTAAGACATTTAAAGGCGCCTTACCAATTATTGTTATCTAGCCTTGGGGCATCGCTGTTTAAAAAATAAAAGGTCAAAAGAGGCCAAAATTTAAACACTGTCGTTCTCCGGACCTATTTAACTTAAATGAAACGGCGTACGTTGATACTCACTGTCGTAATCACTACGGGCTGACATAAGGCTCGTCCGAAGGGGACTGCGCCGTTCTACGAAAAAATATTTACCCACCTCCAATCAGTCGTTTTGTAAGGTCGTGATTTTTTTTACGGAATCGGCTTTGTCGTGGCAAATATAGTTACTTGGTGGAGTTTCGATCGAGTGACTTCACGAATTAAGGCCGTTTTTGCCATTGTCTCAGTTTTTGCATTTTCTAACCATGAAGATGACCGACATCGAAGATGAATATAGGTTTTTTTTACACAGTGGGCTATTGTCTGTATACGTGTAACTTTCCAAGTTACAGGTCTTATTAAACAAGGACGCTATGATCTTACAAAGTTCAGCAAATAGGTTTTTTTGCCATTATTCTACCTAATAGCCGACGTACGATGGGGCACCAATAAAGCTTGATTTATAAACTTTTCGTTACCGTTCCCGCTCCCGTTGAGGTTTGCAGTTCCCGCTGCCGTTGCCACGGGCCCATTTATAAACTTTCTTGAGCGGAACCGCGACGCACGCGCACATGTAATGGTTTACTTGACCTTGCTAATGTAAAAAACATCATTATCATCAACATAATGTTTGTTGTTATTTTTCAAGTTGTATTTTGTATTATTATTAGTTTGGTGAAGATTAACTTGGAAAGAGACAATATGTTGTTATTAGAAGCTTTAGTTTAAATTAATATCGATTTTGATTAACCGATGTGCGAACGGCAACGGCAAAAGTTAAAAGTTGGTTATCTCGAACGAACGGCAGCGGTGCTTTATAAACGCACACAGGCATTTAAACCTTTTCATGTTTGAACGGGAACGGTAAGCGGGAACGGCAACGGAAAAGTTTATAAATCAAGCTTAAGGCTTGTCGGGAGGGGATTCCGAAATAGACGATTCCATATTTGTATGTTTTAAATTTACTTTGTGTGATTGTTTCTTGGATTTACTTAAATAAGTCAATAATTGCTTTATTGCCAGTCTCGGTGGATTAGTGGTTTGCATGTTTGCTTCATAATCCAAAGATCGCAGGTTCGATCGCCGGCCGAGCTGGTAATTTTTCCTAGCGGAGAAAAAATTTAAAACATGCCTTCTTTTCGGATAGGAAGTAAAACTGTAGGTCCCGTGTCAATGCGATATTTGGCACGATAAAGATCCCTACTGGGGGTGGAATTCCCCCAGATTCGGCTAAATTCTAGTAGGGTCGGCCAAATGATCATAGCAATCGGTGCCATGAGGTACGAAGGATGTTCCGCCATCCTGATTCCTCGCCCAAAAACAAACAAACAAACAAACAATTGCTTTATTCTTTTTTGACGGTTGTAGAAAAAATAATTTGTTTGTATTCGATATGATTATTTTTAGCGCGTTCTAATAACTTTTTGCCTCGACCAAATGGTCGTAACTAAAAATGACAATCCCGCTCGTTTCCGAAATTCGCAATGAGTGCAGCTCTGAAACATCCAATCAGCTCACCAACTTCAGTCTTCTTCTGATACTCGGAACCATCTACAATGTCATCAGCTGTTCATCCCCATTTTAGATCATGATGGTCTTCGATTTGCTATAAGAAGCAGAGCCTACTCAAGGCAAGTCTACTTTTACCTTTGAAGCGGTTCTCCTTTATTTTACTGATATCAGATTGGATAGCTCAATATCGTACATCGTTTCTAATATTCCACGAGATATAGTTTTTGGTCTTTTGAATTTCCGCTTAAATTCCTACTTTAATTCTCAATAATTGTTCCAAACTAACATAAGTCCTAAGTCTTTAACAATAATCAAAAGCGACTTTTAAACTTGACAAATGACAATTCTAATAAAAGTGTCCTTTCGCGCGACACTTAAAATAAATCCAAAGAATTTTAACGGCATTATACATACACGTTGAAAAGCCGTGAAAAATTGTGTAACTCAAACTCGTAAACATCCAGTTGATATATACATTACATAACACTCAATAAAATGCAAGATACATTTTGAATACGTCTACAATAGTTCTTCGCCTGACAAGATTATATAATGTAAATAGCAACTCTACATCTACTATTAGAGATAGATTTACAGGTTTTAATAACAAAAAAAAGAAGCAGCAGCGCGCAGTGTGGGTGCACGGCGCCGACGGATAACTGAATGGGCGCATTTGCGTCTAGACGACGGAAACGCCGCCGTCTCCACGACGAGCGTACGCGTTGCATTCACGAGACCAGCGGCGTGTTTCACAAATTCTTGGCTGACGTCCCGACGCGTGCGGAATGCGCCAGCTCCTCAGGTTTTTGGCCGATTACCAAAACGAATGCACACAATTTGACGGCTTAACGAAAAGGGATTTCAAATATTCATTTGTTTAGGTTAGTGACATCGAGAGCGATGCGTTTATAGTATCTTTTAAAATACGAGTTTGGAATTTTAATTACCCCCCCAACAACAAAAACAGAATATATTGGAAAAAACAAAAGAATTTGCATATTACTGTATAGCAGCGCAGGTCGCAAATTTTTAAATTTCTTCCATATATGGAAGATATTTCGCACAACGAGTCAATGGTGAGGTCACGAAAGTCAATGGCACCATCTATCTCATCATTTCTAAACAATAAAGCAGCTTATTTACCGCAATTCTACAATATAAGTATTATTAACATACAGTAGATAGAGATACTTTATATTAAAACAAAAGAAGATTTCAACTCTCATAATCGTAGCGTCCTTATGAATGTTTCCTTTGTTATCGATACAGTGGGGTTCAAAAAAAGCTTAAATTTACTATGGATTTGTGTTGTAGATCAATTCTTACAATAAAAAGAAATGTCGATAATAATACAGAGACTGACGCTAACGAATGTACATAATTATTATTATTAAAAAAATATAAAAAATGATATTTGTTTAATAGGTTATGTTTATATGTATCAATCAAATCTCAATGTATCGCTGTAATAACATAGGGAATTATATAGCAGTTTGCTACTAACTACCAGCTGTAATATCAACATAACCTTTAAAACAGTAAAAAGATAATGGGTTTAGGTAACTGTTTTAAGAAATATCTTCATAACAACGCGCAATGCGGAAGCGGCACTTATTGTCACACACAGATTATTATTATTATTGTTCCGGTCGACCAAAGAAGGGGGTGGGAGGGGTCAACGGTAGGTCAGAAAGGTTGAGTTCGTGAGTCACGACTTTAACGGTCGCCCTTGCATCAACACCACTAATTCCACTCCCTAAAGGTATTTATCTTTTAACGATTTACTTATAGAAATTGCAAAGTAGGCTAATCGAACCCATCTAATGAAATTGCCCAGAAGAAAGTAAAAAAGCTAAAACACGAAAAGACAAAATAACGTTGTTGCATTATTATAATGGCGTGCGATGTATCTTTTAAAGAGAAAGTAATCCTTTTTTTTTGTTCTTTAAAGTGTTCGTTGTTATTACTCCTTGGAAGTGTAAAATTATTCTTTTAGTAAATATGCAAATCACTAATTTAAACATACTCCAGAGGAATTTCTCCAATTCGATTTGATCGCGACCGAATTAGTTGGCTCGTTTGAGAAGAATGAACACCTGCGATTTTTTCGAGTATTTTATGTGGGTTAGTCAGTCAATGATGCAAAAGATTTTTATCAATGATTTATGTACCGGTATCATTCATCGGCGGTTTGTTTTAGACCCTGTATACATAGAACGTTTTCAAACGCGGGTTGGCTAACGCGCGTTAGCGACTACATACAATTCCAATAGACGCGTACACATGCTCACGCGCGCATATAGTATTTTGTTTTGAGATATTGTTGTATTTAATTGGGTTTTAGAATTATCTATTTGTCTACGTCGGTTTCGTTTCCTTTCTGCTACCAGAGGTCACACCAAATTGAAATTCTACTTGCCCTCCAATAGGTCGGAATTCGGAACCTAACCATCAGATGTAATCAATAAAACAGAGGACGCATTATTATGTGGTTTAAGATTCTAAACACCATATTACAAGCTACTGGGATGACTCTTACTCTCAAAAAGTCGATTTTCGGTCAATGCCATCTAGCGGCCACATTTCAAGTCTCATTCTCAATCCGAGAGCGTCAGATTGTTCTACTTCGTAACCGGAATAGTTTGCAAAAACCCGAAAAGGACCAAGAAACAGTGGCGGATTTAACACTTAAGGGGCCTGAAGCGTTACAAATTTTGGGGCCCCATAGTATAAATCAATTACTACAATTTATATACCTTTTATTTTTTATCAAAAATTAAGTACATATAATTATATTCCTTCGTCTCATAACGCAGTCACACCAGTGTGAAATTGGCGTTTTTGTACGTGTTACACACTATACTTTATCTACGACCACAAAAACATAACAAAACACCAAAAGCTAAGAAAAATATTTACCTAGAATATGATTTGAGATTGAGATGCTGGATATTGTCAAAAGTAGACACTGCCCATAGTTTGTGGAAAACAGGTGTTAGTTGTAAAAATTAAGAAATGCGTATAACTCAATGTAATAATCGTTTATTATTTAAAATTGATTTTTTTCGTTTATTTTGGTATCGCAGTTGGCTTTGCATTTGAAGGGGGCGAATGGTTTTTGGTCACAAGTAGGGCATACTGTGTTCTGTCCTTGAGGAAAAATTTGGTTAAACTTCGATAAAACATATACAGGATGGAAGGGTTTACTATGCGTTAATTTTAAAGGGTGATAGAAGACATCAAAAGGAACAAAAAAGTCTGGTACAACTTTGTTCTAGGACATTCCACTTTTTCAGAAAAAAATAAAGTTGTAAACTTTAACATCTTGCCGCGTTAATAATATTAGTTTAATTATGGGGCTTGTCAAAAGATGCATCTCATCTAGAACAACAAAAAACCTTTATAACATTTTTTCGTATGATCAATCGTTTACAGGTAAAATCAAATTCTTTATACATTTAAATAATGTCAAAAGAATTCGATTTAGGCGTAAACGATTGATTGTTTTTGCTGTGCTAGATGAGATGTATCTTCATGTAAAATGATAATAAAGTTTACAACGTTATTATTTTGTTCTGAAAAAGTGGTACGTCCTAGAACAAAGATGTATCAGACTTATTTTGTGGCTTTTGATGTCTTCTATCACTTCTTAGAATTAACGCATAGTAACCCCTTCCACCCTATATATAGAATAATTTTTATTTTTGTTTAGAGTAATTTCTATTTTTGTTTAAAAGAATGCCATGGAAATTGACAGTTCCAAACGAACTGTTTCTCGCTTTTCAACGACCAATAAAAATTTCTCCCCATCTCTTTTTGTAAAATAAAATACTAACACGACTGTTGAATGAAAATGAATTGAAGTAATAAAAAGTTGGAGGAAGAATTGATTGAACTAGTAGAAATAACAAAGACAGAGCTATGAAATGAAATCCACTATATACGACGTAACCGCCATAAATTCTCGGCCTGGCAGGTTTCTACAGATGGCAACATGTTCAAATTCGGTTGCATCATAGTTGAACATGTAAGAGGCCTACACTATATACAGTGTGGAAATAAAGTAGCGGATAAATTCGATAACTTCGTTAAAATAAATTTTTTGGAAAAAATCTCCAGGGGGTATAGCAATTTTAATTACTTGACGCTATACTGTACCATTTTCAACTTACGTCATTTGTTTTTAAAGTAATGACGTCGTCGATATTTTTTTAAATGACAACCTATATTTTTTATTGTCGATTTCGGTAGTACTTTTTATTCTCTTTCAACTGTATACAATTTTCAATATGTTACATTTAAAAAAGATTGAGAAAAACTGCCCTAAAGTTCGAATATTAAAAATTCCTTAAATTTGCAAAATTAATCTAGTCACCGTATAAAACAAAAACCTTAGTTACGGCTGTTAGAAGTAAACAATAAAATAAACGTCATTTTCTTGTTCTAAAGTAGAATTTACCTTTAGTAAACTATTTTATTAATAAAAATGGCGCAATTGAGCGAGAAACAGCGAATTGAAGTGTTAATGATGATTGGTTATGGCGACATAATTCAAACACATCAAGAAGTGTGTCAACTTTTTAGAGAAACGTACCCGGATTAACCCATAAGTCAATCAACGGTTAGTAGGATTGAAAAGAAATTTCGAGAACATGGCGTTGTAAAGAATCTTCCAAAAAGTGGACGTCCGGTGACAATAAATGAAGATGTACAACTTGATGTGCTACTAGAAATTGAAAACAATCCACATGGAACTAGTAGTAGAGTCAATTTTTGCATTAAGTTCTTATTTTTTACTATCTAAAGATAGAGACTTTTCTAATGCCTTTAGTACTGGACCAATATAAAATGTAATATGTTTAAAATGGGGGCACGCCCCCCCTGTTGGTTGGGACCCCATTTTGTATCTCTAATTTAATAACGCAACCAAATTGAGCGAAATTAATGTTGGGAGGGTTCTTGAGGTCGCTGATTATGAATCCAATGAGAAAATTGAAAAATTCAAAATGGAGGACCCAAAATGGCGATCCCAAAATAACGGCCTTTGAGATTGAGAATGCGATTTACGCCATTTCTATTGATTCTAGAGAGAAATTCAAAGAGTCAAGAAGTGTTTAGAATGTGATTTTGCAAAGGAATACACTATTTTGGTTACCTTATTATGTAACCCCTTCGCCCTGTAAACAATCCCGAGCTACCAAACAATAGCGTTTGGTTACAACATGATGGCGCTCCGTCTCATTACGCAATTAATGTACAACGCTATTTGCACCAAGTTCTCCTAGGAAGGTGGATAGGCAGAAGAGGTGCGATGGAATGGCCAGCTAGATCCCCTGATTTAACGGCATTAGACTTCTTTCTATGGGCATACTTAAAAAGTCAAGTGTATAAAAATCAATCCAATAATTTAAAAGATCTCAAGCAAAGAATTCGACATGAGATTAGATTAATATTACCTGAAACTCTTCAGAATGTGAGAAATGAATTTCATAATCGCCTTGGGTATTGTCAGATAGTACAGGGTCGTCACTTTGAACATCTATTATAATAAAAACTGTTATTTCTGTTCTTATTTTTGTATTGATGTTATCGTTATTCGAGTTTTTTTCTTGTTAATCAATTTAGTTTCTTTTTAGTCTAATTAAAATCTTAGACTGTTTTTCACAACTTTTTTTAAACGTAACGTTTTTTATACGGTGACTAATTTAAAGAATTTTTAATATTCGAACTCTAGGGCAGTTTTCTCATTTTCTTTTCATATGTAACATATTGAAAATTGTATACAGTTGAAAAGAGAATAAAAAATACTACCGAAATCGACCAATAAAAAATATAGGTTGTCATTTAAAAAAATATCGATGACGTCATTACTTTAAAAACAAATGACGTAACAAGTTGAAAATGGTACAGTATAGCGTAAAGTAATTAAAATCGCTATACCCCTTCGAGATTTTTCCAAAAAATTAATTTTAACGAAGTTATCGAATTTATCCGCTACTTTATTTCCACACTGTATATTAACAGCCAACGATAGTCGAAGACAATCTTCCATTAGAAAGCAAACAAGTCTCATCATATCTGCTGTTAAAAATTAAAGACAGTTTGGCGTTGATTGGTGTGAAATTTCCAGGTAATTTGTGATGCAACTTATTATCTGGAAATACTCTTGTGCATGCACTTATTACTGAAAACATTTTCTACATAACTTAACTGTACTTCTTGTTGAGAAATCAAAATTGACTATTATGGATTATTTATAAAACCTGAACAGAACAATGTGAACTAAACCATTTGTTTGCAATGCATGCGCTTTTTTATTTTACATGAATGCCAATACCACTACAACAACACGGTGTGCGTTTCTAATTTGGATTCTTGTACCGTTTTCCAGATATCAGGCAACATGACAACTCGTAACGGTAAAACGGTTCGCTACTATTATTATCTGATCTATCCAATTGTTTACCTTTGTGTCACGATTAACAATAGTTTCTAAGCTTAACATTATATTAGAATAAGATACGCATACGCACGCACGCATAGATTACATATTATACACACTCTATCACAATTTACTATGCTTTTTTATTTACATTTTACGTCACAGCGTTAACAATTTAGAAATAATAATAATATGTAGTATGTAAATTCTAACCCGGAATACTTTTTAAGATTTAATAAAAAAAGAGAAAACACAGTGGTGCCTTAATTTTTAAAACAAAAGCCTCCTGCTATTGTACAAATAATTCCAATAAAGGCACAACAAGTTAATGCGGCAAGGACGTTCGTTCATTTGAAGGTCCGTAATGTTTTGCAAAATAATTTAAATAGTTACAACTATTATTATGATATAGAAAGTCTTCCGTAGAGACAACCTTGAAAATAATATCGCGATACACCGTTCTGTGAGTGAGTTTTATTATGTATATAGTGCAAAACAAGGTTATGCATACAAAAAATTATTATTTTATGGTAGCATAGTGGAAAACACCAACTTTTGTTAAATATTTAAAAAATATATATAAATAGAAAATTATTAGACCCTCTTTTAATTAATAACACTTTCATTCAACTATAATGAGATAAATTAGTTCCAGTACGGTCTATTAATTATTACCTAATGAGACTTCCAATAATAACTTTTTCCTATCCAGACAGAAATGGCCTTAAAACTATTAAATTTATAAATAAATTAATTTACATCCCGCAGAGGGGCCAAATGATGATTTGGAAATTCAAAGCTATTAATTTGCAATCTATAGAAATGCATAAATTATTCTTTTAAATCATAACCATTATTAATTTATTAATATTAATTATTATATATAAATATATTAAAATGGATTACTTTAATGAAAGTGACATTTCACTTTTTTTAGAACAATACAGCACACAATAATTAATTAGAATTGATCAAAGATAAGGCACACACGCAATGGCGATGATGACGTTATAATAAAAGTCATATATATATATATATATATATATATATATATATATATATATATATATATATATATATATATATATATATATATATATATATATATATATATATATATATATATATATATATATATATATATATATATATATATATATATATATATATATATATATATATATATATATATATATATATATATATATATATATATATATATATATATATATATATATATATATATATATATATATATATATATATATATATATATATATATATATATATATATATATATATATATATATATATATATATATATATATATATATATATATATATATATATATATATATATATATATATATATATATATATATATATATATATATATATATATATATATATATATATATATATATATATATATATATATATATATATATATATATATATATATATATATATATATATATATATATATATATATATATATATATATATATATATATATATATATATATATATATATATATATATATATATATATATATATATATATATATATATATATATATATATATATATATATATATATATATATATATATATATATATATATATATATATATATATATATATATATATATATATATATATATATATATATATATATATATATATATATATATATATATATATATATATATATATATATATATATATATATATATATATATATATATATATATATATATATATATATATATATATATATAGTATATATATATACGTATAGCGAAAAGTGAGGTTAGGTAGGTATGCTCAAACGAACGGATGCAAAATTAATTAACATATGCACACCCAAATATACAATAAAAGTGCCGCGCCGGATGTAAAAGCTAAATAGAAAATTTGCTTGCAGTTTGGATATTATTAAACGCAAACGCGTTTTAAAAAGGAAAGAAAAAACAGGAAAAACCCGCGGAATTTCACCATACGACACAGTATCAATCTAAGTTTGATATATTCGGGCAATTAAGTAATAATAATTTTATTTAGAACGTTTGCGCTCTTGGTTTTATTTAGTTTTAAGACCTACATTCAAGTGAGGAAAAATAAGTTAAATTCGCAATCAACTTTTATCATTATCGGGATCAGATATAAAATTATGAAAAATGTAGATAAAACAGAAAGTGTATTTGATATTATTGTTTTTTTATTACGCCTCCACACTACTATATTGTGGAAGAACATATGTCCCCCCCTATGATATCATAGTTGAGGTGGCAGAAATTTCCTAATTTATAAAACTCTTGCCGCTCCAAGTGAGATTTGAACCCAGCCTTTAGTGTGCGCGTAGCGCTCTCACACCACTCGCCTACCGCCGACCCTAGTTATGTTGAATTATATTCAAAGATATTGCATAGTACCACAAGCACTCGGAGGGGGCGGGCTATGGTACTGCCACCCTCCCATCTGACAGAAGATTCATGACAATATACTGTATAACTATGTTCGTTTTAACCAACTAGGAGTATAGTGCAGCGACCGCATTATGTGTGTACAAACCTTTACCTCAACATCTTCCACGTGTGCGCTTGCGGTTCCGATTAATTTACCGCGTCATCCTCCTAGTTCGCGAACTCCCCTACACTATATAATACTTTTGATTATACTGAACACACCGTATAGAAAGATCAAGCTGCGTTCGTTTATAGAGTTTGAAGACTAGAACCGACAGAACTTGGTACGTGGTTACACCTGACATTAAAACGCTTCGAATTTCCGAATGCTTATTTGAAACACAAATGACAAACTTTGCCTCTACCTCATTTTTCTAAAAATGTTCAGTAATCGAAGAGAAATATTCAGTAAGGTAGGGCGAAAACGGCAATCATCAAGTGGCCATTAGTAATGTACGATTTTGAAACTGTGAAGCATTGACCACTTTGTAGACTTTTCAAGTATTTGAAACTTTGGAATCTTTTAGAGCTTTTGAAGCTGTGCCCCAACTGTGAAACTTTTGAAAGTTATCAAACTAAAGGTTTTTAAGATTTTAAAATTTCTGAAGCTTTGTAACTCTTGACTGCTTTTAAAAAGCTTAGGAAGCCTTTCGAATCCTGCAATTTTGGGACAAGCTTTTCAAAATCGAATGCAATATATAATAATCTTGAAACTGTAAAAGCATTTTAGACTTTGACGAATTTGACACTCATATTTTGTCACTATAGAAGTTTTTGAAGTCTGTGGACACTCTCCAGACTTTTAACGTCTTTGAAAGTTTTTAAACTTTTAGAGCTTTGGCACTGGTTGAACTGGTGCTTTTGGATAGATTTTAAGAATTTTATAGCTCTTGAAGTTGCGAATTCTTGAATCCAATAACTTTAGAACCGAAATTTCTGCAACCTTGAACGCTTTGAAACAATTAAACTTTGCCAACTTAGAAAGATAATAATTTGAAACTTTAGTTCGAAATTAATAAACCTTGAAACTTTGAAAGTTTAAAACTGTTAGAAGGTTTTTTGAAACTTGCAATTTTTGATATAATAAAACTTTTGAAATTTACAAATTGAGCACTCTTAAAGTTTTTGAAACCTCGCGAGTTTCGTGAAGTTTCCTCTAAATTTTTACGTTGAAGCTTTTGAAACATTAAAGCACATGTCTTGCAACTAAAACTTTGAAAACTTCGGAATCCTTAGCAATCTTGCAACTTTAGAATTGAAATTCTTCAAAATTTTGAATTATTAATAAAACGTAAATTTGAACGTCTTAAACTATTGTAACTTTGGGTCGAAATCTGCAACTCTTCAAGTTCTTCAAATTTTGCAATTTTGGAACTGAAACTTTAAAGATTTTGAAATTTACGAAGCTTAGAACATCTTAAGCACTGGAGTATGCGTTTTGACAATGGACATAGTGAAACTAGAACTTTTGAGTCTTTTTAAACTTTGAATTTCTGAAGATTCGAAAGATTTCTGAAGATTCGAAAGGTTTCAGAATCTTTCAAAATTTATACTTTAAAATTAAAATTAAATTCTGAAACTTTTGAAGATGGTAAAACTGAAATTTTGATATTTTGATAATGAAGCTTTGAGAATTATCATACTTAAAACTTTTGACTTTTTTAAATCCAATTAAGACTTGGCAGCTATGAAGGTTTAAAAGACTTATCGTTAGTTAAAGAAACTCTGAAAACTTTCAAAGCTTAAAAATATTTAAAACATTAAATTTGTGGAATTTTAGAATTACAAGCTCTCGACGTACTCGGGTACACTTCATATACGGTTTTCTGCATTAGAAATATTTTTCTCGTAATCCTAGTAGCTGCAAAGCTCATCTACTCTTACTAATCTTGGAAAATAAGTCAAAAATTCTATCTCTAGAATTTAAACCGAAAAAAGAATCTTAAAACAATAAACTGAGAGTGAAGGACGGAGCTGTCAGTAGTATCAGTACACTATTGTTGTTTGATCAAGGATAGGTTGAATGGCATAGGCGTCGAATGCGGGGTTGCAAGGTAGCGGCTTAGAGACCAAACTGACATACCTAGCTTTTGTTTTGTTTGATGCAGACGTTAATAGGGATATTTAAAAGGGAATATTTAAAATTCTGAAAATAGGAATTAAATTCATAATGGGAAACAAATCAATATAACTTTACCTGTTAATTCATTAGGTAAGCGCTATCTGTTATTATTTCTAACAAATCTAAAGAGCATGGCGTTTCTTGGGTTAAAATTAATTTCTTAAGCGGGTAACCAACTCATATGCATAAACTCAATTACCTTCCCAGCAGTATGAACAAAGAACTGGCCAATATATAATAATAAGACCTTACTTGACGAGTTTCTTGAATTATGCTGTTGTAATTCCACCGTTGTTATTAGATTATTGAGTAATGTGTTATTCTGAGGAACGTAATCAGATCTAGTTGTCAGATATTGCTGTCGTACTACATAAAGTGCGGCGTTTAGGTGAGTGCCCTCTAGTCCTCCGCGTGTGTGTGTTGACTGTTGACGATTGAGAACCGCGAACTGTCGTCTGTTGGTGGAACTGCGGTCATTTCCGTTCTATTGTACACAGCAGAGCTGACTATATTCATTAACGCTTTCTTAATTTTTTCCAACGAACAACTGACTGATGTTTGCTGATGATGACTCGTTTGTTTTGAATGGATTTAAAGAGGAAACGTTTAAGTTCTATCGTGTGCATATAACGTAAAAATATTGTAGCAGTTTCTATTTGTATGGCCCTTTTTGCTACAGCAAAAACAATTTGATCCTACGTTAATAAGACTTTTGTCTAGTTCTTCTTTTTTGGTTTTCAGAAGATTACCAGCTCAGTATATGTATTCATTACTTTTTGTTTAGATCTTTCATGGGTTTTTCGGTTTTTATGCAAATTCTAATCTCAGAAAACAACACATGAAATATGCTCTTCTGCATATTACTGTAATATAAGGTGTTAACACACACTTGTAGTAAGAATAATCTGCAGGAGCACGTAATTAATTGCACATTTAAAACTGCATTCTCCAACAAATCCGTCATAAACTAATACTAACGCAATATTTATAAATTATGTTCTTCAGTCACTATAAATAGTGAAGTACAAACATTTACTCAAAATGTCTAAGTACACTTCATTTGCATTCGCTATTACGTGTGCTCCAATAGAAAGCATACTTTTGCCGTGTTGTTATCCTTGTTTATTTCCCAACGCTACATTAGATTACAAATTAAAACGAAACGGAAGATCGCGTTTTCTCTTCATTGCTGCATTGCATAGGAGAGATGATCTTCTCACGGCGTGAATGTTGGCGCATTCTTGCCCCGTGGGTAGGTCACGATGGGGTCATTCGCAACAAGTCTATGCCACCCGCTTATTAGAGACGCCCTGCCACGATTTACCCGGGATGTCCCGCGGACATCCATGTCTTGAATGCAAAAAAATCGCATTTAATGCGATATTGCAATCGTTTATCCGTAATCGTTATACCGAGTGGGTTGTATTTTATCTGCAGTGTTGGGGTTTTTTCGATGTGATCATTATTATGAACATTTCTAAATGAGTGACTTAAAAATCTTTATTAGTGGCAAATTTTCAATGTTTTATTTAACAATGCAACCAGCTTGGGAGATAAGCTGGTACCCTGAGGCACACTTTTGATAATAACTCGATGCATAACACTATTGTTATTAATAATGAAGACAAAAGCTAATTGTTCTGTTTTTAAAGGTCAGACCAACCCCTGTCTACTATTCTAGTTAATAATAAAAGAGCAAGAGCTGTTTGACAGATCAAAAGGTCAAAAAGCAAACACATCTAGTAATAATACCTACTATTGCTGCATTGCTTTTTATTGTTAGTTGAATTGTGTAGGTGATAAAAGATTGCAAAATGCTGGGAAAGGTAACAATGGAAAACGATAGTAATAAAGTTGATAAATGATAAAACCTAAAAAGCGTTATTAAAATGTTTTATCTATGTTCTATGAAGGGAAATTGAGTCACCGTATAAGCTTATGTTGTTGCTACGGTTACGTTGAATGTGTATAAATGTCAATGCCATGTGGAAGGTTACATTATGTTTTTAATAAGCATAAAAATCGTGTAATTTTGTTTGTATAAATCGATTCTTCTCGTGTTTCTTATCAAACCAAAACACTAATCTTAACAATTGATAAGTGTAATGAATGTTACCATTATTAAATAAATGGTTTGTGAGTTGTTAAGTCTTTTGATGCAAAAAGACAAAAGATGTTTCTTATATATTAATAAAGGGGGGTCTTTGAAATTGAGCGGTTTTTTAAATTCTTGAATATAACAAACAATTTGCGTAGATTTAAAAAACTTTTTATTGGTCATTGAAGTCGAAAATCAATATCGGCCAAATGTCTACCTCTTGCAACTCCACAGATGCACACACTCTTTTATCATTTTCGATGACATTTTGTCATAATTGCACTTCTAAATCACCAATAACACGAATAATTTCGTCCTTCAGCTCAGGAATCGATTGTGGGTTATTTTTGAGACTGTTTTTTGTTTTTAAAATTGCTTTAGTTAATTCTCTAATCACTTTCTCCCAGAAGTTCCCATTGAAAAAATAACTGCAATTATTTAATGAAAAGCACAGCAGTACATAAATAAATTTTCCGATGATAAAATTATTTTTTCGGTTTTATGCCAAAACCTTGTGCCTAAAACAACTTTGGTATCACTGGAGATGTTTTTTAAAAATACTGAACACGTGCTTTCTTATTTTTCAATCCAAAATGTACATATTTCTCGGGATATTCTGCCATTTCCAGACGTTCGTACCTCTCTTCGATTTTTATCGATTATAAATGTGAAAAAATTGAGATTAATCCTAGGCCAAACTAATGTAATTTTTTCTGGGGAATCCAAATCTGCAATGAAAACTGGCGCTTCCCATTTGAGATTTAAAAGTTACCCCCCACCCCACCCCCAGGGGTTGGGGGTCATATTTGGTATCATTGGATAGCTTTTTTAAAAATATTAAACACGTATTTTTTAATTTTTCAATACAAAGTGTATTTCTCGACTTATTCGACCGTTTCCAGGCTTTTCGGTCACCGGTATGTAGTATGTGGGGTACCTGTCATTTTGCACTTCCTGCACCACTGGAGAGTTGACAATAAAGAATATCAGGTGGTGTGTCTGAAGAATTCTGCAAGAACTCTCCATCTTGGCGTTTTGGTTTGTGAAAGCAGATCAGCCGAGGAAATCTTTATCCCACTGCAAGCCCAGCTGAATGAAGACAATGCATGAAGGAATGTCGCAGTCAATACGGGTCACAAAAGTGGTGTTCTTGTTCGACTCCAGTCGAAACAAAAGGATCTAGCAGAGCCTCAGTTTATTGGGTGTCAAATTCATATTCTCGACCTTGTTCTATGACACTTGATGGATCTTTTTCCTCCCAACAAATTCACTGTCACCGAGCATCAACTATCTATCAATTCATTGCAGTTGTTTTGGGAGAATATGAGGACTTACAAAAAAAGTTATTTTAGCACAGAAAGAATAACAAAGAGTGACAATCCAGAATGGAGAAATGACTTCAGGTTTCTTTTTGAACTGTGTGAAATATAAAATTTTTACCAGCTGCAAGGAAATGGCAGAACCCTTCATAGTTCCAGGTGAAAGTCAGGGGTAATCTATGCACTGATTGCGTTTTTTCTCTCCTTCTGAAATGGAGAGGTCAACTCAAGGTTACTTGTGACTTCATCGCAACTACATGGACAAAAGCATGGTTTTCAAATTGAAGTGTCGTAAGGCTTTAAGTTGTTTTTTCACCCGTTGGATCAAGGAACGATCATGTTTGATGGTCGAGCGAGCTGTAAAGCTGATGGAAGAACTTCACAGCACTGACAAATATCTGAACAGCAAGTTCATAAATAGTTATTCACAAATAGTAGCAACAAAATAATAGTAGCTCAAAGTCTTTGAGCTCAAAATTGTTTAGAGCTTCTTATATCCTTGGTACATATTTCGAGTTAGCCGAGTTAGTTTAGAATAAATGTTTATCTATCTATCTATCATTGTGGGAACAATTGTAACTATAGCAACTAACTTCCAGATAAATTTAAAAGGAGGTGAATAGATCGGCCCTTAATTGAATTAATTTTCTGCAGGGAACTTTACGCAGGAACAACAGTGCGCATTTTTTATCCGAATAATTAGTATAGAAATCTAAATCTGAAGAAATGCACATGGTGTTCCATCTGGATTCTAAGAAAACATGCACACCTCTTTATCTTGAAAAAACTGGATGTCACAGTCGTTTTTAAACAATAATGTACGTTTATGCTTGGTGTTTTCCCCTTTCCAGATGGGGATTGCATTTCTTCCTACATATAAAATTAAAAAAAAACGCCTGGAACACGCACGCATTGACGCAATTAAAACGACCGTCACCGAATGATGGCTGCACTATTTCACACTCATAACAACTTGATGTATACGTCCGTACGTGCATCTTGTGTTAAAAATAAGAAATATTATCTTGAATTAAACATTGAAGACAAGCTATTAGACACTCAGCGTGATGCTAGCCAACAAACTCTATATTCCAATCGAGCAAACAAGCAATTATCGTACCTCTCCAACGAAACTGCTGCTAAGAGTAACAGCACAAACTGCAATTTCAAAGATAATGGTATATTTTAAGTTAAAATGCATAACCATTACCTCGCAAGCGAACAAACACCCTTATATACGTGCGATTAATGATACATAATCGCGAGATTATTATTTTTAAACGATACCGACCAGCAAGTTTAGGAGTGGGGGGGGGGCAATAAAATCTAATTGTCCGCTAAAGTGTAATTTAACATTCTCTTCAGGTAGCAGGGATACAGGGTGACCTGAAACAATTTTTTAAATATACAGATAGCTTTATGCTTCTCCATAACAACCTTTTTGAAGCATTCCATTTTATTTTTATATAGTCTTTTAACTAAACACCCTGTATATCAATTGAAATATAAAACAGCAATTTAGTTTCAGAATATCCTATAGTATACATGTAGATAATATGCTTTGCGAGAAGGTATTGCTTACATAAACTCTTGTATTAAAATGGGATGCTATAACACTCAAATGAAAACTTACCAATACCCAAGAATTATTTAATGGTAAGTAAGTACAGTGATTGTGAACTGTCAGTCCTCTTACCTGAAACAAAAAAAAACTAAATTATTCGATGCTCTGCTATCATACTTGTAATGTATGTAATGCAATGGTCGCAAGCAGGTGGTTAATATACCACAGTTTCTACTTGGATGGCCTGGTTTGTCACACTTAAAACAAGCTCATTTTCTGGTAGACCGAAATTTTTATTAAATTCTTATTTTCTAACCTTAAGAATTCATAAATCGGGCAATATCGAGATCTACTACGAAATGCAACCCATTTCAAATGAAATTTGACGACGAACAGTATTGAACGCATGTGGCGATCGCATATTTTTTATAAGCGAAGCAAAACTGTAATTCTTATACAAATAATTCGAATACTGTATTGGAGATTATTTATTCAGACTACATAACAAGTTGGGATGGAAGTGGAGGTAAAAATGATTTTTCGGATTTGATTGACTGATGATATTTCTAGATACTGGTACTATGAACTCTCAGGTACTAACTCGCGAGGAACAAAATTTTAAAGTCTTAAAATTAGAACTTGAAACTTTTGGAACTTTATTTTTTAAACTTGGATACCTTCAATCTTTTGAAACTGCGACTTTTAAATGCTTTAAACCCCTAATACTGCTATAAATTTCAGTTTCCAAAACTAATAGTATACGGGAATTGCTGAATCATTTGCAGCTTTTGAAGGCTATGACGATGTGTATGCTTTTGAACGTTTTGAAAATGGGAACATATGGAGCTCTTTAAGTTTCGGTGAGATATTTTCTAACCAGAAATTTTAATATTTTGCAGTTATGGAGCTCTTGGGCTTTGAAACTTTTAAAGATTTCGAAACTTAACTTTGAAACATTTATGCTTTGAACTTTTGAAGCTTCTCAAACTTTCTCAGGTTATAGAGTGTCATCGTGAATGTCATCATGCGTGAAACTTTTGAAGCTTTTAAAATTAAACGCAATCTCTTTAATCTTTTGAAGTTTGAAACTTTTTTGAAGTTTTGATACTCTGGAACCTTTTGCAAATCTAAATCTTTGAAGTTTTGAAACTTTTGAAATCTTGCGACTTTGAATACTTTGAAAATTGTGGAACTTTTGTATTGTTTACAACTTTTAGAAGTTTTGAATCCTTGAAAACCTTTCATGCTTTAATTATATGATGTAAATACATACAGGGTGTTGCATTTTAAACAAAAAAAATAAAATATTTGGTTCTAGGTCTTCAAAGTCGTTTTGAAGATATCTAAAGGCTTTCATATCGGTGGCGCAAATATCTACTATGCAAGGTGTTCACATACATTTGGAGGTTAAGAGGTTAAATAAATCAAAGTTGACTTTTTGCAAAATTACAGTTTTAGGAAGTAATAAAATTAAGCTTTAGTCAATTACTTAGTAGAAAAGAGTTGATATCGAATTACAAGTACCCTCATTGACAAATAAATAAGTGAAGGAAGATCCACCCGCATTGAATTACTCCCCAAAAAAACCTTGTGCTACTTGACATTGTAAAGGAGGATTATAAAGAGATGTAATTCGATCAAACCAATCGGTAAATCAGTTTATTTTATTATACTATGCCGTATTTCATTAGTTACATTAATAATTTCAGTCCGGTAAATCCCACATTACACTACTCCGAAAAATTGTTGCTGAAACAACTTGCGGGACTCTACGTAGTACGTAATTCTACTAATGTTCTAATGTTTTCAATAAGTACACAAAGCAACACCTCACATACTAATAATTCTAAAGTGGCTAGCGCACAAGTCATATGCCCACATTTTCTACCATGAAAGTGTTAAAGACCTTGTCTATCCAAATCGAGACGAAAATGATTTATGCAAGATCGCAACCGATCAAGCAATGGCGCAATTATGGTAATCGCACATCCAAAATGAACTTGAAAGATCTGATCATCTTAAAGAGTCGATAATTTGCCGATTTTAGGAGATCAACACCCGGAAAGAGAGAGAGAGATGGAAAACATACGTAGGTGTAAACCGTAGAGCCTCTCCAATCAGCTATAAAATTTAAGAAATGTCACATCATTTTCGTTAATTGCAAATGGTTTACTCCTTACAAAAAGAAATTTAAGGATCCTATTTGATAATGAGGTTTTTATAGACTTATAATGATCATAGTTTCTCTTTTTTTTTGGTCTCTTTAGTGTCAGGGGTGAGGAGGAGGGGGATATACACTAGAAGAGAAAACAATGCCGCATGCAGTTACTTCAAGTGGCCACAAAAAATGGTGTGTGTGGTTCAATGCATGAACAATTAATATATCCTTGATGTATGCAGGAGTGACAGACATATGCTAATTGTTTTTTTGTTTGTAAAAAGTGTTGACAGAAACACTTGACTGGGTTGTGGGATAAGAAAAAAACAATTTACGGTTATTGTGAAGTGGAGCTAGGTTAAAAAAAGTGGAAAAAGGAGAACATGTTGTAATATGTAGATCCTTATCGTTATCATTTTTATTTAATTTTTTGTTTCAAATCTAAAGTTGTCATTCGTGTCAAAACGGTTTGAAAAATGTATATTTATTTTAGTTTTTGGTATTTCAGCTTGCTTTAGAGATACTTGTTTTGTATGTGTTTATGGAAACTTTCTTGTACCTTGTTTAATATACAATTAAATGTTACCTATTTAAATTTTAATTATCTAATTATTTTAATTGAATGCATATTTATTCTACTTGCATTATACTACAAACAATTATATATAAAAGGTAACCACCAACCAGTTACCGTGTATACAGTCTGTTTGATTTATATATAAACCTATACAGTGCGCGTCTAAAGTCCGTTCCCCCCCTACTAATTTTTGAACCACCTGGTATATCGCAACGAAATTTGGAGGGCTTAAACAGGAGATAAGAACCTAATTTTTTATAGAAAAATGACAGCTAAAAGTTTCAAAATGGCGGCTGAGCGCCCTTTTGAATTACTTTTTTAAATAGAACACCCTGTATATTATTCCGTTTTCGAAATCTGCTCATAATTCTTAACATTTTTCTCTGATACACTTTACTCCTAAATTTAATTGATTTCGAAATATTAACGTTTGAAAAGTGACATTTTAATTAATTTCAAATCCAACAGACACGAATTCTGCTATCCATCAAGTTTGCATTGAAAACAAAAATCGTTGTTGGGGTATCTTACATCTTGTTTACTGTCAAACTTAACTGTTAGCTGTCAAATAAAATTTAGTTAGAAAAATGTTTTACCGGAAGTGACCAAAATCCCTCGCAAAATCCATACTTCATTTTAAACCGGAATGCCAAGTGTATTAGAGAAAAATGTTAAGAATTATGAGCAGATTTCGAAAACGGAATAATATACAGGGTGTTCTATTTAAAAAAGAAATTCAAGAGGGCGCTCAGCCGCCATTTTAAAACTTTTAGCTGTCATTTTTTCATAAAAAATTAGGTTCTTATCTCCTGTTTAAGCCCTCCAAATTTCGTTGCGATATACCAGGTGGTTCAAAAATTAGTAGAGGGGGAACGGACTTTAGACGCGCACTGTATATTATTAAATGGCATACAATTCTCTATGTTCTGGTTCAGAAAATTTTGTATTCACTAAATTGGCGTGAGCGTAATGACGTCATCGAACTTTTTTAAATTACATGATAAGTATTTTTTACTAAAATCGATAGATTATTGTGTTCTCTTTTCAACTATAATAAATATTCATACTCCACATAAGAAAATTTTCAAGAAAAAAGTGAAAAATAATTTATGGCTAGTAGGCTTTGATTTCTGGTTCTCCAATTAATAAAACAGAATTATCTATCAAGCTTAGGTAAATAACGAAACTTTAGTTGTTCCAGTGGCGTATTTGCAAAATTTTCTCGGGGGTGGAGGGTACTCTATAAAAATTCCGAACCAAAATGCTTAGATTTTCACATAACATAGATTTTACATAAATGACCTGGACTATCGAAGAAAACCGGGGGTGGCTCCATCCCCCCTCCAAACAAATATGCCACTGAGTTATTCTGCTGTTTTTTAATTTTCAATTAGGGAAAATGCAGAACAAAACAGTACAAAAATAAATTGAAAAACTTATTTTAAAATTCCACTAATAGATAGAGAGAGCCGCAATAGGAAATTACTGATCTATTTTTCCCCATGCCAGAAAGTATTAATCATATCATATCGAACACGAAGAACAAGAATATGGCCATAGGAAATTTGCATCTCAGCAGACGGCGATCGTTTAAAATTTTTCGGCACCCATATCCTTGGTATCCTTTATTCATGCATATTAAATAATACACTTCAAAAATAAATAGCAGCACTTACACAGTAGCTCTCGTGGCCACAGCAAAGCTTAAATCTGTGATCCTTCATGATACATGAGATGGTAAAGTTTTATTTCACTGGTTTATTTTATCACATCGAAAACGAGGAACACGAATAGGACCATAAGAAATTTGAATTTCAGTCGCCCTGCAGAGGACGCTCGCTTAAAAAGTTTTTCGGGCGGTCTGGCACCCCCGCGTGACTTTCCAATGTTTCTGGCAATCATGGTTTGGTATCCCTTACGATGCAAAAAGTTATTAGAAAAAAGAATAAGTTGGTAAAAAGTATATCACGTGACCCTTTCACTAATGCAATGTATCAATACATATCAATAATTTCCTATTGCGGCTCTCTACCTATTAGCGGAATTAAATAAGTTTTTTCAATTTATTCTATTGATTATTTATTTTTGTACTGTTTTGGTCTACATTTTCCGTAATTGAAGATTAAAGAAAACCTAACTTGCATATCCAGGGTGGGGGAGGGGGCTAATGGAATGGAACTACCCCTGATCTTTTTTTAATAGTTCAGGTCATTTATGTCAAAATCTATGTATTTTGATTCAGAATGTTTATAGAGTACCCTCCCCCCACTCCGAAGAAAGTTTGTATATACGCCACTGGAACAACTAAAGTTTCGTTATTTACCAAAGCTTGCTGGATATATCTGTTTTATTAATTGGAAACCCAGAAACCAAAGCCGACTAGTCGTAAATCATTTTTCACGTTTTTCTTCAAATTTTCTCATGTACAAATATGAATATTTATTATGATTGAAAAGAGAACACAATACTTTATCGATTCCAGTAAGAATAATACCTATCAAGTAATTTAAAAAGTTTGATGACGTCATCACGCTCACGTTGATTTAGTAAATACAGAATTTTTGAATCAGAACATTTAATAATTTATTGCCATTTAATAATATATATGGTTTATACCATTCTTGACTGAAAATAAAGTTGCTACAAAGCGGGCCGCTTTAAATCAAACAGACTGTATAGTATTGATAAATAAACCATTATTATTATTATTTTATTAGAGTTTACTATATAGTCATTTGATTTTCCATCCAATTCTAAGTAGGCCTCGCTTTCCCAGCTTTGAGAAAATTAGATAAAATGGGAAATGCCATTAACTGACATTATTGTAACATTTTGAGGTTAGAATTGTTAAATCTTCTAAAAACATTTGAACTAACTTTTTCAAAACCGTCAATTATAGCTAACAAATTCAAAGCGCGTAATATTTGAAATTTTTTAAGCAAGAAAGTTTTGAAATCTTTGAAACTTTTTTACAAATACTGGAACTTCCAAAACTTTTGAAGTTTGAGACATTTAAAATTTAGGAAACTTTGAAGTTCTGCATCGTTGATAGTTTTGAAACTGATCGGTCTAAAAGCAATTCTCGTAGAAAGTTTTATGGAGCTGAAACTTCTGAAACTTGGCTTTTTTAACACATTCGAACATTTTTAAACCTCGAAATTTGAAATACATATATGATACGTTTGCTTTGTGCGTCAAACTCAATTTTAAGATAAATTACAGATACGTTGTAAATCTGCTGAACTTCGGCAGCGTATGTAGGTTCTGAAACTTAAGCCGTTGAAGTTTTAGAAAACTCAAATACCGAATTTGTGATGCTTTTAAAAACGCTATGAAAAAACTTTTAAGTAACTTTAAAACTTTATTTAAAAACTATTCGATGTGAGGGCGATAACTTGTTAGAACCCTGCCATTCCTGAAAATTTTTAAAAACCTTTTGAAACTCGGCTACTTTTAGACAATATTAATTATCAATCATACTTGGATATTTTAGAAATGTATGCAGCTTTTGAATACGTTAAATCCCGAAACTTTTAAACCTATGAAATCTGAAATTTTTGAAAACTCCAAAAACCTTTGACTTAAATCTTTAAAATAATTGAATTAATGAATTAATAATGAATTGAAATTAAAAGATATAAAAAATGACACTTGAAAACTCTAAAATACGGTACTCCCGTAAAAATTCAGATTTCTAAAAAAATGAATACAGAAAATGTGGAAGAAACATTGATACTATATATTTTCTAAGTTTAAAATTACATGGGACTATTATTCTGACCATTAGAAGCTTCAGAAGACTTTTGAAATTTTCGAATTATAAAACTATGAATACGATAAAATGAGCACATTAGAAGGTTTGAAGTTTTTGTATTTTTCGAGTTATTGAAACACGAAGCTGCTAAAATATACTTGAAATCTTGAAGAACATGACTTGTCTGAGCGTCTTTGAACCTGAAACATGGAAATTTCAAAGTTTTGCAACCATGAAACGTTGAAACTTGGAATGACGGGTGAAATTTAATTATGCCACTTGAATTTGAAATTTCTGAATCATAGAAACTCATAAATTCGGAAATCAGAAGGTTTAGACTAGATAATAAAAACCTGATAATCAAATGTTTTAAAGACTATTACAGCTTGTTCAACTGTTATTGTGTAAATTGTAAACACATCCAATTTTGGATCATATCGCAATTTACATATTTCAAATTAAGTATTTATACATTACAGCGCAAAATTAGACTATAATAAATCATTATTAACAAATTATACACCAAATTAATCTTCGATATGACGAAAAACTATTTATAGATTACCTAATAACATTAAAATTTAAACATTAAAAAGATTTAAATGACTCACGGACTGATGTCAAAGAAGTTGCGCAGCATTAATACTTTTCAGGTTTTTAAGAATCAATGATTAAATGCGCCGTGTGTCTGGGCTGGAACATCATTTTGAATTTTTTCCCTTATTAATTTTAAACTATCTGGAACATCAAACGCAAAAATCTTAATCTTACTTAATGAAGATCAGCATTAATGAAGAGGTATCTTCCTTATTTAGTTCTTTCTCGACTACGTATAACTTTTACCAATCAAACAGATCAATCCAGTTATAATTTTATTCATCAGGGCGAGGTGTACGGCTTGCTATAATCCGCGCCGAGACCAGTATTTTACGCATCATGAAATTGGCAGCACAATCAAACTTTGCACATGTTAATGTCATCATGTCATTTACCTCTCTGTATAATAAATCTCTGATCGGTATATATTCAAAGCAGAAATTAATTCCTGTTTTGACGGGTCTTTTCATTTAATCTAATTTGAATTTTTTTCCGAGCGTAGCGAGATACGGACTGCTTCACGAGCTGCATGCTAATTTTGTACCAAAATTATCTCAAAAACGGTTAATGAAATTTCATCAAATTTCCTATAACCGTCTCAAGGTCCGGGACACTCCTCGTTGTACTTTATAGTTTCGGAGTTATTTAAGCATAAAGTTGCCAATTTGGATTTTAAAGCTGAACACGACTGGTTTACATTAATAACTCACAATCAAGTCTAGTTAACATAGATATTTGCTTGCATGCATGCATTTCGAAATCTCAAGAAATCAGTGCAAAGTTAGTTAATAAATCTTTCAATATGACCTTTTATAGGAAGTCATGCAATACAAATATGGCATTTAAAAGAGTACAGAACTATTTTATTGTATGAATGCAGCACAGCACAACTTCATGAGTGTTGTGTGGTCTTTTCTATTACAGAACCGTGTAATCTAGGATAGAATAATGGTGATAAAAGGATGTGTTTTACAATACCGCAAAAATCTCTCATACATAAATAAATATAAGACACCGCTTGCTTGTATGCTGTGTTGTGTTATGTTATCTCTTTGTATGGGGGACTGTTGTGGAAACGGTTCACACGCCTCATAAAATCTTGTAATTGCTCAAGTATAAGGGAAAGTATTAACGTTGTTTATAGATAGGCCCATATACAGAGCTACCATAGTATGCGTATCGATACAGAATTCCACTTGCATAAATTGAAGCTCGTTATTATGACAGGCAAACAGATTATTGAAAAAGTGTCATTTTGGGGTTTACGTTATCCGTCAGTAACACCATCTCGCTATATTTCTTCATTGAAAGGAACCATCCGAACCGACATGAGATCGAGTCTGGATTGGGAAAAATATTTTTTGGTTGTTGAGCCGATCTCATGGGGACATGTGAACATAGAAGTTGGCGCCCTTAATGAAAAAATTGTTCTCAATATTAAATGATTGCATGAGCAGTGCTAGCTGCACCCTGTAAATATCCTGCTGTCAGTTCGTAATCATCTAATTGGTAGGATATCGCAATAAATGTCATGTTCTACATTTTGACCGTTTGAATGTAAACCCAAATTAATTTTAAATTTATATTTTTAGTGACGGACCAACATAAGCAACTTTGACGGTTCAAATTTATTTTTATTTAAACAAATGAATGCATGCTAGAAGCTTTGCATAAAATCATAATCGTATTGGCTGACATGGTGCCTACTTTCAAAACAAAATTAAACACAACACTCTCAGATATGTTTTTCAAATTGGACACCTTTGAATGCCATATTTTGTTTTGTTTCCTTGCTTTTGACGCTCGGTGTATATCTCAAGTACATCGAGTGCATCGTCAACATAAAACTTTTAAACAAAAAAAAAACAAAAGTTCGGCTATTTATAATTAATAAAACCACTTTGTGCACGTACATAAATTATGTATATTATTATTGTTATTACTACTACTATTATATAGTAAGTGATGTATTTACATCATACACCATTAAAAAATGTCAAATATGTATGACTAAATAAATAATATACGAGATTAATTTTATGTTATCAATTTATATTAATAATTAATGTTATTTAATAAATTATATTACATAACCCCCACTTACATTTCTACAAGTAGTTCTAAGAAACATTTCGAAAAAATTAAGAATAATTGTAAAATTGCAATTACCTTCAGCTTGTGTGTTGAAATTTTGCATTACGTCCTTCGCGGAACTAATGTCAATAGATATTTGTTATCATTGATTACACACAGGACAGCAGATTTTCAACTTTAATTTTTCTTTATCATTTATGCATATAAAAATTATTTTTATTTTCTAATTTTAATAACAATGTTAAAACGAAATAACTTCTAGCACATCAGGTTTTGAAAAAAAATGAGTAACATATTGCTGCGATTCCAGCACTTATAGTTGTTATATAAGTCATTTGGGTTGCCTATATATTTAGAGGTTTGGACTCAACTTGAACAAATATTAATTAAATAAATTAATTTGTTACTTAATAAGTAAAGGATACACTCACATCACTTGATAATAATAAGTAGATATTAAACGGATTTTCCACATAAAACTTAAAAATTATTTTGACAAGTTATGATTTGCATATCGTTAGGTCGTTGGCCTTGGTTTTTCATAATTGAAGCCATTGTAAGGTGTAGTTTCACCTGAAAATTATAAAAGGCATAGATGGAAAGGTGTATGCAAGCAATCACCACAATACTCACAGTTTTTGTTGTTGAATTTCAAGTAAATGTATAACTATGTAAATGTATAACTGTGCAAAACCTTGCTGGATTAACGATTCATCAAATTTCATGATAAATGTATAATTTTCATTAATCTATGCTCTTGCAGCTAAACTGTATTTGCTGCAATATTGTTGATTAGGTTCTAGAGCACCTTTAGCAATTTTCAAGTGGGCAGCTCTAAATAGAGAAGGTTTAGCCTTTTGAAGCTTAAAATTTGTATCATTTGAACCTGATCTGTTAAAATAGTAAAATCTAGTTAATATTTAAAGTTTTGGTGCCAAAATTGATGTAAATATGTGTAATAGGATATTAGGATTAATTTAATAATAAGAAAAGGAGGTAATAAGGTGTGAAAATGTTATTATTTGTAATTTTGTAAAACCATGTTTGTTCAAAACCAGGAAATTCAAGATGGTTGCCATTGAATCCTGGAGTTAAATTTGCTTTTTGTGAGACATGTAATATACCAAAATATAGAAAAAATTATCCTCTTTCCGATTATGTAATTTGTTTAAACATTTAATTTAATTTTTTTAACAATAATTTGGTTATGTAAATCTTGTTAGGTTAGATGTTCAATTTTTTTTAGTAACTTACCAGATTTTGTTAGTGGAAAAATGACGTTTGGCGTTTGTTTTTGAAAAAAAAATATAAATCATGTCGAAAATCTGGTTACCTTTCTTCTTGATTTTCATACAAAGCAGAAGCCATGTAAGATCACGCAATAATTTAATAACGTTTTGAGGTTATGTGTGTCAAACTTAACGTCAATGAAACGTCAAAAAAGTGAGGTTACGACAAATGTCATCCAAATTTAATTTTTTTTGAAAAAGTGTTAAATAATTTTAAATAATGATAATACTGCCCTGTTAAGGATAAAGGTCGTATCTGCATATTGGTAAATTTTGAGAAATCCATAAAAAAACTAATGGTTATTGTGCCATCCAAAGTGTTTTTTGTTTTATATTAAAGTTATATAAAGTTGTTATGTAAAATAACCACTTTAATACAAAACAAAAAACGCTTTGGATGGCACAATAAACATTAGTTTTTTATTGATTTCTGAAAATTTACAGATATGCAGATACGACCTTTATCCTTAACAGGGCAGAATAATAAAGAACAATTAATGTGATAAAAAAAAGAAAGTGAAGTAAGTGTTAATTTGGTTTTTGGACTATTTATTTATAAGAAGAAAATTTCTGTAAAACGTATTGGAACTTTATTTCTGGATGGAAGAAATTTAAAAACTGGATGTAATGAAAACTTATGAGAAATAAACAATTGATTTATGTACTCACATATTGGAGGTGATTGGTTCAATAGTTGATAGTTGTAATAAATCGCAAAAGAAGATCCACAAGAACAATTATATAAAAATGTGTGTACACCATCACAACAAATAAGGAGGTAAATTTAGCGACTATTACAGAAAACTGCCAAATGATATAGGGTGTTTGAAAATTTTCGAGTGGCGCCAAAATTTTTGAATTTAAAAATTTATTTTCAAACTTTAACTTTATTTTTGTTTCGTTTCTTTCTTTTAATTATAATTTAAGATCGTGGGATTGATAAAATAAAAATTAATCAGGACAAAGAGAATTAGACTGTCTCTTAATTCTTATTTTGGTAAATCCAATTGACACCAATAATTAATTTAAATTATTCCAAGTTTGTTAATTTTATCCAATTTAGATAGTAAGAAATTTTGTTTTGTTTTAGTTTCTCTTTCATAAACTTTGTTTTCATTCTTTTTATGTGTTTATTAATAAAATAATATTTTTAAATGTTCAAAAAGAAATTTATTTGTGTATTTTTTGGTTTTGTGCCCATTAACAGAATTTTACAGGTATAGGTTGAACAGTATTTTATTATTTTGTCAAAGACCGACCCGCCTGAAATTTTCTCATGCAATCTTCCGGAGCTTGTCTTTGGATTTTAAAATCATAGCTGGTGCAAATTTTTTTTTCATCACAAAGGTAAGTGGCGTTTGTTTTTGCATTACTTTTCAGTTTGCCTTGCTATTATTAAACATAAGTGATAGATAGTGGTCTTTAATTTAAATAAATCTATGATCAAGTGTTGTAAAGTTATACTAGTACAGCGCTTATCACGATTAAATTTTATTGTCGCACAAATAAACGAACACACACACAGCACCTTTTTTATATCATAACAATATGTTATCAATAACTAATGGAGTAAATTATTACATACAACTAAAGGTAGATTTATATTCATAACTCAATTACTTCACAAACAAGCTCATTAAGTAATTCGATAATAATCGTTTTCACCGATGAAATTTCAATAGGTTTTTTAATTGTTACCTTAAAGAGGAAATTAGCAGTAAGTATGTTTCTTTAAACAATAGCCCAAAGGATTTCTTAATAATATTTATTAATAAAATCCTATAAATATACATTTTGGAAATAAAAATTAAAATCCAACATACTTATTGTTAATAAATGCGAGCGGTTTAAAAATAAATTTTGCTAACCGCTGACCACTGGGTCACCCGAATTAACTGCTTGGAAGTGTTGTCGTCCATTGTAACCTTTAACGTATAGTCAAAATAAAGGCCAAAATCGTATTTAATGTTGGTAATCGTTTACTTGCTTCTTTCAGTTTTGAAGATTGGACTTTTAAGCTACATTCGGTTTATTTAATTTATTTATATTATAAATTAACATTACAGAAAGATATCCAGACAGTAACTTTTTTCTTTTGCACCTGCTTAATCGAAAATGTTATTAGTTTAAAAGCAAAGTGAGCCGTGGCTTAAGGGATGTGCTGTGGGAAACATGTTGAAACTTGTTCATATCTGATCAAACAAGTCATCAACCATTAGATTTTTGTCATTATTTAACATGTCATTTTTTAATGCGGTAAAATAAAAAAGTATAGTCAAATAAAGTAATAAATTAAATTTTAGGAGAAACTAGGTAAATGCAAATTTTTCGAAATTCAGACGTGGTGGTAAAAATTTGGAAATATTTTCAAAATCAGCATAAAAAAGTGTACAGTATTAGAGTATAGAAAAAAAAACTCTTTGTAGATCTGTGTTATTTATATTACGGCAATCGGTTGTAAAGTGGGTTGTAGGTGGATTTTGATATCCATGGTACTCTATCTACACAATCTACATCTTCGCTTGCGGCGGTCTGGCGAATCATTAATTCGCCCTATTAACGGTAATCTTAGTTGTGTAAATTGAGCTTACGATCCAAACAAAGTAAAAAACCAACGCATTTTGTTAATGGTTAAATAATTTGTTTGGACCACAAGCCTGAGTTACAACACTAGAAAATAATACTGCGAGGGAAGCACTAATAATTAAAATATAATAATCGATGTAGAATTGTAAGTTTCTATTATTATTTCGAAATTAAGACTATAAATACATCCTGTATAAATTGAGACCCTTCGCATCTGGTGCACTTTGTCAACGAAAACGTTTATAAGTCCATCACCTTTACGCCACCGACCTCCAAAGATAAAAAGGCGATTTAAAAAATTCATCAAAGTAGACTGGAAAAAAATTCAGCCATGTTAGACAAATGAAAGCATGATCAATATTTACAACTCCTATATTTATATGATATCAGAATCAGTTTTACTGGAAATCTAATTGCCGTTTTTAAATTTCCGCTTGATATGACTGCCGGTATTGCTTTTTGTACGAACGGTTAGAGGTGCTAATTTCGTATCAACTTCAAAGTTAAATATCTGCAAATCTGTTTACAACTTCGAAGCCTTTACTTAAGGTGCTTGAAACTTTGGAAACTTATCATTTTTCAAAGACGCAAAAAGCACTGTATACAAGCGTGCGTAGGTACAGACAAAATGGTACCTCGATACGCCTATTCTACGACCAACATTAAAGCTTCAATAAAATCCTTTAGCACGATCTAAAACATCTCTCGGTGATATTATTTCTCAAAGCTGAATATCTCTTCGCCAGCTAGGTTCGTCGATTGTTAACAGCCTTTAAAATCAACAGCATCTCAAAATTGCTCCGAAGGACATGTATTGTGAAAGGTTGCTCTTCTGCATTGCATATCCGCTTATAGCTGCTTACAGCGAGCGGTAGTTTATACGATTTTTATTAGGTAAATCAACGGTTGAACGGTTGTATTTTGACAAATGATTGCGGTCTATAAGTGGGTAAGTTTTGGCATCACACAAGATATTTATTATCGACTTCGTTTAGAAACACTGAACTATTATAGCGTAACTTCACAGCCACTGCTTTAGACTACCAACAAAGTGTATAAGTATTCAGCAAAGCTTTATGCAAGACGGGGATCGTCCACACTACCAAATTTCTCAACCCGGATTGCGCATGAATTTCAACAGAAAACTTTACTGACAAAATCAGTGGCTAAGTTCCATTACTCTAGATGTTGATATTGCGAAATTACATTTTAAAGTTATTAATTTTTAATTATTATTTTTTTCAAACTGAACGAATATGACACTATAAAAAGGAGGCCATTTAGAAATTGCATGAAAAGTCATAAGTTTTATACTTGTGTTTTTACTATCCTATGTGTTTGGCTCTCATAAGATTGCCAGACTCCGTTGACGCGTCGTCTGGCAACTTTCTTATTCGACCCAAAAAAATGCTATGTTTAAACTTTGAGAAAAAACGTGTCAAATTGACCTAAAATAACTAATGCAATAACTGCTTATTGGTGCTTTCTGATAAAAGTCAAACTTTGTACACTTTGTATCAATGGCGGTGCTTTGTGATATCAACTGGCCTTGTTACTATACGGTAATTAACGTTAACTATGGACAAGTATTGTTTTAATATTCTGGCAAGTAGATGGCATACTTCAAATTTTAATATTAAGATCCTTAATCCTTCCTAGCTTAATAATAATACGTTTAAAGATGGATCAAGGATTTAAAAAAATGTTTTTGACATTTCGAAAGTTCATAATTTCAAAAGCAGATGGCGTAGGTTATGTATACAAAAATATGTATGTAGGCCGTATGTATAGTCTTGACTACATTGATTTTAGTTGGCCAAGTTTCTCTTATTGTTAAAATTACGTCACTAATGTCAATTTAAATTAATCGATTTTTATTGTGACATTTTTAACCACTTAAAAATATAAATACATTCTTATAATTTAATTATTATTTATAATAAACATTTAATTATTGTTTTTAATAATTTCTTACGTTAACTAATTGTGGTAATATACACAATAATCTATTAGAACATGACATCTCCCGAAAATTTATACTGTGGAGCCATATCCATCAACGATAATAAAAAAAACAATGTTACACGCCACGGTGTAAATATCATTTTTGTGATCTCCCTTATACAAATTAATAGTTAATATCAAGCAAAAGCTTTTTAGTTTGTATTTGTTAATTACGTTTTATAATTGAATATAATACAATAAGAAATTTTAAATACATTTTTTTAATTTAAAGCTAAAATATAAATATTTAGTATTTTATTTTATAAACTCATCTGCTGTTTGTACAGATAAAAAATTTGCCAAAAAAAGACGTGCTAGATTTTAGAAATTTCACATATGTCGTCAGGTTTTACATTTAAAGGGTGGTTTACACAATTTACTAATCAAGTTAAAATCAGAATACATACATTATAATGTGTGACACACACAATGCTGTGAAGAGTGAGCGTGCTAAAAAGTCACGCCAACATCAAAGAAACCGACAGTTCGTTCTAGATAACAAAATTTTAAGTTTAAATCGAGGGTGTACGAGATATTTTCAATTGCCAATTTAACTTCTAAACATATTTTTCCAATTACTATAAAATCTTTTATTTTATGTAAATTATTATTAATTTTCCCCATAAAGGTATATCACAGTGTGAGTTTGCCTATTAAAAGATAATCATGTGTGGTCCTTTTGCGCTATATACTACGATACTATATACAATGTTTAATTTCATACCCGCAAATGAGAAAAGCAAAATTAAGTTTATGGTTGTTATAATGTCCATGAAAATAAATTTTCGGAAGGTCGTCGTCGAATGATTTAGATCATGTTTTACCATTTTCATATTTAGAACGAACATTTATTATACATCTTGTTCTTTTCCAAATAAAACCTTTTATCTTCTAATTTATACCGAATGTTTTTTCTTATTTAAATGTTTTAGTGCCGTGGAGCATTAATATTATAGTGTTACAGCGCCCTGTGGGTGGGTGGTGCTATTGACATAAAATAACTTGACAATAACTGTCATGTATAAGGTTACTTGTCTGTCTAGGTGGTATTTTGTTACATGGGTAAACACCGTTCACTTAATTACGCACGGGGCATGCATGTAAATGATTTGTAAAACAAAAGGGTTAACAAGATCATTATGAATTATTAATTGAGAAAAAAATGAATTAACTATTTATAGAAAAAACTACTGTAAAAGTCTTAAGAATCCGCTTGTCTTTGATTAATGCATACACACAAACGTCAATTAAGCATAGTTTGAACTGTCATTATCCAGAATTGGCATTATCGCTACCTGTTTTATCAGCATTTTTGCAAATCCAAGGTAGGGCGATTGCACTTTTTTTCTAATATGTCCATGCGAATTAATTCTTATTTTTAACACACAAAATGTTGCTAGAGCTAGACATGGTGACATTTAATTAAAAATTTAAATTTCCCCAAAAGATATATTTATTACCTGGCACATTAGAAATAAAAAACATCCGAAATTCTGAATTCAACTCGAGTAACCCTACTGTGTGTACATAACGGAGGCGTTTCATAAGTTAACAACCTGTCGCAAAACTAACGATTTTAACATTTTCATACAAACACGAACAATAAAACCTGTTTAATAGTTAAAAGAACAACAATTTCATTCAAAAAGCCACCATTGTGTGACGCTCGCTGTTCAAATTTGTAGTTTCAATGTCCGTGGTGCGTCTCCCATTTTCGGATACCGGCCAACCGTTTACCGTTCTTTCCTTTCAAGAAAAAAAACCAGGTATAATAAAAAAAGCCCACTTATTATTACTCATGTGTCAATGTTTTCCCCAAATTCACACCATTGCGACACCATAATTAGTACCGTGAAGTACACGTTTCTAATATATCAATTATCATGTTGGTGTTTTTAGTTTAAGGTATGGTCGCCACTAATGATCTTTAAAAAGGTGAAATCGATTGTTAGGCGAACACTATACAGGCTTCTTCTGCACAAGATTTAATTTCAGATAGGGTAATCAGGTGTTTGCACTTTTATTGAAATCGTATCAATCGGGTCCAAGCTGACAGGTTTTGCGATCTAAGGCGATTAAATAACCACCGTAACACCGATTGCGGAGAGTGTCAGAGCAATGTACTAACTATCCTTTGTAAGAAGATTATCTGGTTTGATAAGATTGTTTCGAACTGTTATCGAAATTGTTATAGAAATTGTATCGACAAATAGGATCACGCAATGATTGTTGATTAATCATCGAAAGATTCTGTCATACCATATTTGATGTGTCAATCTTAATCGTACCTGCCTTATAGTATTGTGTGCTCATCAATCTAAAATTATTCGGTCTAAAGCCACCGATAATATTGACGTTTTATCTCTGCGGCACCAACGTCGCAATCAGGTCGCAGACATTACGGCCACGGTTACCTTGCGTTTTGGTTGCTGCAAACATAGTTTTTTTTGTTTTGACCAAGTCTATGACTACAGATTTCGACACTTATAACTCAGCTTATTGCATCCTAAACGCTAGTGATTTACTACATGGGGTGTTCTTCAAAGTCCGTTGCTTATCATCGCGACCTCTTCGCTGCGCGAACGCGACCAAAACGCAAGTGACTGGTCTTTTAGCAAAAAGCCGCGGGTCGCAATCGAATCGTGCTAACAAATGATTAAGACTTGGTCGCGGCGACATGAACGGAACTTAAAACACCACTTATACCTGGACTTTTGGTGAATGTCTCTTCACAATAAATTAGACCCTGTACACATGTAACATTATGTCACATAAAAGCGCGCGTTAGCATGTGTATGCCTCTATTACAATGCTATGTAGTCGCTAACGCGCGTTAGAAAACGCTCCATGTATACAGGGTCTTACAGACACAACCTATAAATGTCATTTTAACTCATTTCTAGATAGCTAGGTGAACTAAACAGTTGATGAAATCTTCTCTGCGTCCCGAGCAGAATCGAACAAAATAAACCGCATCTTCGTGCAATAACCGCCACAATACAGCAGTCACCTGCGAGTATTGATACAACGCACACTTATGTTATGCGATGTACATTCAGCCAATAAGGGTCGACCGTCGAACCACGCCTTGCGCTATTTAAACCACAGAGTTCTTAAGAGTAAAGTATACGAAACACCTTTTCAAGACATGGAGTCCATGAAAGAGAAGATACGTGCAGTTTGTAGGGAAATAATACGTGAAACTTTAAACAGGGTTCCTTTATCCTTTATGAGACGCAATAGAATCTGTTTGGAACATGATGGACAACACTTTGAACATTTGCTTGGTTGAGTTGGTTAGTTTTAAATTAATTCTTATTTAAGCTTCTACTCAAGTGGATATGTAGCAAATTTTTCTAAATAAAATTTTGATTTTCATTTTCTACTTGATGCAATTCAGTTCTTAAACGGTCCTCGAAACAAATATCTACTATATTCTATTATCAGTGATAAATTTCCTAATGACTTTGACATTTGTAAAGGATGTCCAAATTAAACACAAGTTAAAAATTATTAATATTATGAATCTAGTTATAAATGAAAGCAGTATTACTGGTTGTATTTAAAGTTCGTCAGGCTCGGAAAGTTACGTGAAACACCCTGTATTGTAATCAATTAAATATACTCCTATTATTTATTATTTTCTTTTTTTGAGAGGCTGAAGTATTTCTTAAATAATTTGCAAAAAAGATTAATTTTACCATTACACTGTTTTGATTTAAATCTGCATTTTAATTATGTCCTGCTACATACCTATGAAAATGCCATATATTTAACGAAATAATACGTAATGCAAAATATGTACCTAAACGGTAGTCACATTTTATGGCGAAATAAGTCATGTCTTTGGCGGCTATATTTTGAAGTTTTGTACACGCCCCTTTCTTCTCTAATTGGCCAATAAATAGTCCCATAACAAAAGTGTGCGTTGTTTCAATACTCGCCAGTCACCTCATGTTAATATGTTTTTATTGATCTGTTTTATGCAACTTTGTCCCAAGTAATTTATGGCGCAGAACGGAATGTTGACTCAACACCAAGAAGCTTTGTGACATAACCTCCAGGCAGAATTCTTCCAGGATTTTTACCGTCAAACGAAAATGAATAGAAATGCTCGTAATTAGGGGTGGGCGATATCAAAAAAGTTATCGATAATATCGATAACCAAAAGTTATCGATATTACCGATATATCGATAAGTATCGATAATTATCGATATATCGATAAGTATCGATAATTATCGATAACAATCGATATATCTATGAAAAATCCCTACTCACCCTACTCGCAAATATACTTAGTACGTCTTTACTTACTGTTTAAAAATAATACATGTAATATGTTTAGTATCTGTTATTATTCACATTTTATGCTTTTAATTATACCTGTATGTATGTTGTCTAAACTTTTCCATTTTTAAGTTATTATAAGTACTTACAAAATTAATGCTGATTATTTGTTATTAATTTAGTAGTCCGTATACTTATCGATAAATCTCGATATATCGATATTCATCGATAAATCATTTATCGATATATCGATTAATCGATATTTTTAACCACCAATATCGTTATTAGATATATCGATAGTTATCGATATCGATAAATTTCCCCGGCCCTACTCGTAATGTACCGTAAATAATCACGGGACGTGTTAAACAAAAGCAACCGTATGCGGATCAATCTATATACCTGGCGAAATCTGATATCCCCTCCACTTGATCAAGTTTTTGTGCAATTTCTTTTTATCTATTTTTCTTCGTCAATTTTGACGCATTTTATTGGAACCAATTCAAGTTCCGCAGTGGAATAATCAGATCAACAGTGGAATTTAAAGCATTGTCACTAGAGGACGCTAGGGCCAAACGTAAAATTTGAAGAAATCGAAACGAGTCGATCGAAAGAATTTAATGAATATAGAAGAAAATTAATGAATATACTAAAGAAGATAATCACCACAAGGTAGTCTAGTAACAACCTCTAGTCCAATTTTTGGTCGAATAATTTGCCAACTTTTTTATTTATTTTTACAATAAATTTATTTTGTGTGCAGTATGTAGTTCAAAATCGAATCAAGCACGCGTCTAAATGGCGTTCAAGCGAAAATGAGGTTTCTGGTTTCTTTTATTTTTTTGCACTAATTCCAGTCAGCCAGTGTTAGGCAGGGGCGAAGGAAGCAACTGGATAGATAATCAAGAATCAGAATGTGAGACCAAGGTTTTCAAGTTTTTTTTTTGTAAAATTTCCGGCTCCGATCTCTACTTTTACATTAGCAACTGAGCAATGAGCAACTGTTCTTGAGAATTGATTATAATGTATGTTTTACGTGGGGCATTTGTATTAACGTTCATTCCAAGAGGAAGTGTCAATCAGCGTGCAATTGGATGGCCATTGCTACAGTTACTCACTGGTCGGAGCGAGGTTGCCTATCCACCATCTACTAGCTGGTCAGGTTAGTGCCAGAGCGATTTACTTAATACGTGCTCACCCACCGGAACCCTCCCGGTCCTCTTTCATACGGGACCAAGTTCCTCGTACAGTATTAGGACTATTTCCCCAACCAACCCAGGTTAGGTACATCAGAACCCTCCAGCTCTCTTTCATGTCTTCATAAGTTCCTTCACCCAGCCTAAGTTGGGGCCACAGCCCGATTTAATCTAACCTCAAATGTAGCGGGACTTTGTTTTAAATGGTTTTAAATGTTAACCCCGATCTCCCAGTTATAGGCCTGGTGTGCCCCTGACAAGAGCTTCGTTACGAGGCTACTTAATATGGCCCATCAAAGTAGCATCTCGGTGTGTACCCGTTAGGGTGAAGTTGTATTGAAAGTGAGAGGCTATATATCTTCGCATCAACGCCCCTTAAGCGTAGGTCTCTAGACGATTTCTGGGAACCCGACGACTGGAACTCGACGACTGGGCCAAAACCAGACCCCCATACTGTCATTTTAGAGACGCAACCTGGTGGTATGCAGTTTCCCATAGTTCAGCGAGCATACTCTCTGACCGGGATAAACCTCACTTGATTCTCCACCATTCGTCTAAATCAGACAGCGGGAAACAAGCTCCATATAAGACCCTGACGTCAGGTAAGAATCAATCCACCCACACCGGACCCTCTCGTTAGCAGAGCTTCCTCCGCAACGTTTTAGAGTCATCGTCGAGAAACACTTGCGTGTAACTCTACCACACATTAAATTCTGATTGCGTCATCCGTTATCCAGACAAGCCTGGGATTGGGAAGACAATAGCCAGTTCTAAGGGTGAACGCCGTGGTCTGCCCACAAGTTAGTCTCGGATACTAGTGCTCCTCGACACCTCTAACGACTGCCCAGACCTCTGTCTGCTGGGACTAGTCTAAGATACTTATAGAGTCCGACACCTCGAACGACTGCTTCTCCGTTTATCCCCTGATCTTAGAGACACTCTCTATGGCAAATGATCACAAAGTGCTCTAATCGCTAACAACAGTGACATCTAGTGTCTTAGGGTCACTTATTATTTGTGATTTTCAATCTGATCCTCATTTCCTTCAAACTATTTCAGCTTCATAGTGCCAATGGGTCAAAAGGTATGGGCTGTTAAAGCTAGCAGAGCCATTAACACGTTCAATCATATCTTAAGAATTATACTAAGATTAGTATCAAATGAAAACTTTCAAGCCTTCTTTTAAATTGAGAAAATCTAAATCTTTCAAATAGATTTTTTTAAATCGACACTTTTGATCTTTTACATTCGTTAGTATACTCTTAAACAACGTGCTATTGTTAGGAAATCTCTCGAGAAACGTCCTATACTTCAAATTTGTACGTTTCCATTATGTGCTGTCGCCCCATCTTGTTGAAGTTAGCTACTTTTTATGGTATATTGTTACTTTTACCATCTACAATTGGTAAAATGGCATCCACGAGAAATATATTTATAAAATATTCTTTCTTAAATATTTTTGTTGAATCTATCAGTCCTTATTGTATGCATTTATTAATAAAACACTTAATTCACAGATACCGTGCGATTTGTCCAGATAAGGGCCGCCGAAGTGTTGTTCGCGTCTCAGTCAAGGACGATCTCCATATTATGTTATACAAGAACTCAACTATAGAGACTTAATAACATGTATGCAAATGATGTCTGAATTTAATAGCGTCGCCCACGTTTTGTGCGTTTTATATCGAGACACTTCAGGTGCACGTGTCTTTAATGGGGAGCTTGCTGGGATTATGAGACATTTATTTGGGCGTATATTACATGTTACAGGCGTATTTCTCAATTAATATATCATGAGGTGAAGTTTACAAGGGTACAATTACTTATTAATTAATTATAGTTGTTGTTGAGACCGTTTACAATTTCTAACGTTAATTTATATACGTTAGTTAGGGGGAATTTTCGTGGCAGTAACACTTTTAATCTTGATCTTTGGCAAATGGTCATTTTGTAAAATCAACTAACAAATGTCAGGTTGACAACGTTGAGGTAATTTGTTCTTTGCGCAGATGACTTTAATGTTATTATTATAAAGTGTAAAACTGAGAAGTATTTAATAAATGGGATTTATTCTAAACGAAATTGTTGGTACATTAAATTGTTAGAAATAATATTAAAAAAGTTTCAAGACGTTAATGACTGTTTGATGTTTGGATACTGCCTGGATAATTGTCAAAAAGGTTACTTTTAGGTTATGTCAGCTGTTCCAGACCAGTGACGTAGTTAAATTGGGTTTATATTTGTGGCCAGATTTGTAATGTAAATGAAATAAGATTTAAAGTGAAATGAAACATAATTACCACTGTATATTGAAACAAACTGAAACAATGAACTATAAAATAAATTATTTATTAATAATCGCTTTGTTAAAGAAAAAATTGAATCTCGATGATTTCGCCACGTACGAATTGCTTTCGGAACAGAAGCACGCAACGATTGATTATTCTTATTATAGTGTGTGGAGGGCAATAAACATATTAAAATCAGTGATGACTAATAAGGGGTAGATATAAATCAAGGCAAGAAGGAACAAAAAAAGGCACATAATTACGAGAGAAAGAGTGAACTTTTGCGTTCCGTTCAATCACTTCTTGTTCGATTTCATCTACCCACCTATTACATTCTCGATTACGGTGTGGAATTTAAATCGACTAGCTATGTTTTGGGTAGTGTGCACATTGAATAACTTAAGAGTTAATTAAATTAATTTATAACTTAATTATGATTAGGAATAAACAACACCTCTTCGCTATTATTAATCTGGGAAGTTTCAATATACACAATATTAATAGAGTTAAATGAGAGGTACTTGAGACGGTTTAATTTAAACATTTTATCAACTTCGACCTTATTATAAAATGTTCGTGTACAGACTTCTTTTTTATTTTCCGCTCGAGCATGGTTAATTATAATATTTATAGGATGTGGAGGTTACGTAAAAATCCTTGTTGATCCACACTGGTGAAAAGTTCGCCAAATTGCCTAATATTCCTAAGAGATTTAAAATGTCAGCATCAGCACACTGGTGAAAAACCATGTAAATGTCATCAGTGGATACCTAGGAAAGTCACCATAGCTGCCGATTTCAAGTTCAAGCGGAATTTTCTGGTCAACTCTTTATTTTTTTCTCTAAAAGTTATCCTAACCTAATTGTAACCTTACATAAATTTAGTTGAACAGTTTGCGCACCTCAATAACAACGGTGACGTTAAAATTTTCAACTAATAGTATTTTTAAAAGGTCGCGTTAAATAACAAGAGAAAAGGTAAAAGTGAAACAGGAAAAAAAAACAAATTGCAAAATTGTACAAAAAAAAGTGTTATTTCCTATTTACACCATCACAATTACTACTTGTTACAAAAACTGAAAACGCATAACGGTAAGCTATCTATCACCTCTCAGCTATCATTAGCACAACACCAATAACAACAATGAACTTGTTTTCTACTCCCTGGGCACTCACACACGAGTGAAGAAATCCATTTCAATGTTGCTGTGTCAATTAGTTCCAACACTTCGAGCGATTATCTTTGCATGCGGATAAAACCGTTAAAATCAAAAGAAAAAGAAGTCAGGTCCGTACGGGGTTACACTTCCGATAAGGTTTCTCTAATGGGTATTTATCTTCAGCGACCCAGAAAACCACTTTATCATCAAACAGCTGCTGTTATGTGGAACGAACATACGAATCGAGTCGAGCTGTCGAAATTAGAAAATTCTTTCACTTCTTCTACAAAATAATCTCGTAACATAAAATTGAAACATCGTATATAGTAGTTAAGCATGTAATTTCCGGCAAGATTCGTTCGGCCTCTGTATGTGTGAAACTTTTTTTTTTATGTTAGCTCAAGTGCAGAAAGCAAGGTTTCATAACAAGCACTGATTGGAAAACGGCGAGAACACGAATATAAAATAAGAAATAGGTTTATACATAAATTTAATTAATTTCTAAATTATGATGAAAGCACTTTTATTGTTCTACTTGTAACAACTTAAGGAAATACATTTTTGTGATAAGAGATTTTGGTTTTGTAAAAGTGTCAATCTGTCCTCAGTTCCATACTATTCAATTATTAATATTAGTTCACAATATGCTAGTATTGGGTTACCCCAGGGATCTATCCTCAGTCCCATATTATTTATTAAAATTTCGAATTCCCAGACAAAACTATGGAAAGGCAACTTTTCTGACAACAAAATTGTCATTGAAAGTAAATTTTTCCTACACCAGTGCGGAAAGAAAAATCCACGCTCATTTTAGACGCGGAAAAACTTCCAGGCGCTAATGAAAACATGCGATAAAGTTTTGACATAAAACGTTTTCCATTTTTCACACTTATATTACAATGTACTATTTTCATTCGATTGAACTGTAATTTTGTAGAAAATAGAACTCATCTTCGTAAACAATTATCAAATACGATACTTTCTTGTAGGATAAATACTTGGCTTGTAGAGCTAAAAAAAGCTTGCCTAAGGTAGATAAACCTTTATATTAAATGTTCTACTACTCCATAGCTTTGCAACGGTATGTGACTCATTCTGCGGAAATAGGGCGCGGATTTTGCCATTTACTGTGTTATTGAAGATTAAAGTTAGGCCATGTTACGTGCTGGTTTCGTAGCATCCTGTATAATTTGGTCAGTAATCTCTGCGTTTTCGTTGCTTTAGTGGCCGTTCAGACAGTTACTGTTTCTAGTCACATGTGCCCGAAGACTTTTGCTATGTATCGTAATATATCGTTTTGGATTTTTTTCTTTGAGGGATTTTCTACCAGTGGTCCTTTTTTGAGGTTATTGCACCATGTTTTCACACTCACGCAAGGTTTGTAAAATGATCGTATTTACCTCGCTTAAGTTGCTTAATGTGTTGTTTTATGTAGAACACTTTTATGAACAGCCTGACGGATCTCGCAACACATTTTTCATGTCCGCAAGGCCAACTTCCAACTAGGTAGTGGACTGAAGTTCTGCGAACGCTTGTCTATCGTAGGCTTTCTTTTTACTCTAAGGTTTAGTTACTCTCTCTAGTAGCCCTGAGGCAAATTATCGCGTTGGTGTTGGCGTTCCTGGGTATACCATTCGACTCGTGCTTCCGACACCCTCACAATAATTCAGCAATTTGTGATTTTATAATTACAATGTTTATTGTCGAATAAGTTATAACTACTTTGCTAAGTCAACGGATGATTGCTACCATTAAAGATTCTAATTGTTTTGATGTTTCTGCGCTCTGAAATTGCGCTGTGATATTACATTGGCATATCTTGCTCTACCAAAGTTATTCCTTTAATAGGGTTTAGTTCTTGGCACAAGAAGGGTTTAGTTCTTACCATATTGGCAAGCAGTCGCAAATGTATTTTGGAACTTTACATATTAGGCATCGAGAATCACGATCTCACACGAGTTAATCATAAAATTAACTACGGTTAATAGTATACCGATTTCCCAATTACCGACCCTTTTTCGTGGGTAACAGTTTCTCAATTAATAGTAGTGACTCGAAGGCACTACTCATGTTTAAAAATTCTAAATTTTGTACAAGCAGTCGTGGATTTTGAGTTTATGTTTACAGAAGCAAAATTACATGTTTCAATATTATTTCAGAACAAAGATATTATTAACTTTATGCGTTACTTTATAATATACACAATCTCTAGATTAATAATAATAAAACTGGTCCACCAATTCAGGCAGCAACAAATTTTATTGTAAGAATTTGCATTTTTAAACCTACGCGCTCTTTTGTATAAAATATAGTTTACATGTCCAACCAAATATAGGCATAATAATTATTTTATTGTTATATATGATTGAAGTTCTCTAATTTTTTGCCTTTACTTTTTTTTATTATTATACATCAGCGCACATAAATATATGAAGCCTACGGGCGGAACAGCTCCTTTATTTATTGTTCAGTTTAATAGATGAGTAAAATAGATTAGTTACTCATAAACCTGCCCGAGATCTAAATTACACTATGACTTTTTTTGCCAAAACAAGATACTTATATTAGTTATTATTATTGACTTCGCCAATCATAAATTTTGTTCTTACCAACTTTTTGTTTCTGTAATTTATTAAACATTTTCCCAGGAGAAAGTCGTACTTTACCCTTTTAATGTGTTTTGCACATGGAAAGGCATCATTAGAGATTCGTTCACTCTCTATTTAGTCTTATTAAAATAGAATTTGTTTACTCACAAACGAGTATGTAATTGTCGTTTATTTCGAAATTAATAACCTACAATCAAAGACACATTAATTAGTAATCAATCGGTCTTTTCTTTTTCTAAATAGATTTCTTGCTAGAAGGTGTTGCATGTGCAAATTTATTTATGGCTATTTTAATATTTCATTGCATTTAAATTGGAATTCATAAATTAATAGAATTTAACGTGTTTGAAATTCCATTTAATCCGAGAAAAAGCTAGACATATAGACAACACCAATAAGTCTCAAGCGTTGATATGAGTGCAAGTGAGAAGATAACTGTAAAATTACACGTGTTAAACAAAGACAAAAACTTCAATAAAAATTAAATGCAGGAATACTATCTTACCACCGAAGAAATACTTTGGTCATTGTGTAGAAACTCACCTGCAACAAAAAAATAAATCGATTAAACTTTCATAGCAAAAATACAGCTTTATAAAAATTAAAAAATATAAATTGACTGTAGAACCTTCTACCGAGAGCCAGATACAATATCTGTCCCGATCTACAATTTCAATTGTTCAAATTTTTCTCAAAGGCCATCATAGAAGGCGGAAATAGTTACAAAAAAACAACATCTTAGCTTTCTACTTCTTCTGACCATTCTCTGATATTGGCCAAAACATATAGAAAATAATACAGACAAACTGGAATAGAATAAAAAGGGCGCCGAAAACGAACTACATACTTCACCGCGGTCTAAAATGAAACTGATATCAGAAACATCCCAGAGATCACTGCTTCGACAATTAAGAGGCAAACTTCTACGTACGAAACAACACGGCCTACATCAGCTTCAATTACTGAGGTTCTCGTAGCGAAGGTCGCATATCAATATATCTATATCCCTTTTAGAGCCATTACATGTACTATGTGAAAATATACAGGGTCTTCCATTTACAAAATAAAGTTGGCAAGTTTTACCGAAAAACGGAAACTTGGCAACGCCGCTGATGTCACATTTGGATGTGCTATGTTTAGACATCCCGAATATCAAATTGTGAAGATAAAAATATGGCCAAAACTCTTTTTGAAGTAGTAAAGGTCGCATATTAATATATGTATACCCCTTTTAGAGCCATTAAATTGTACTAAGAGAAAATATACAGAGTCTTCCATTTACAGGATAAAGTTGGCAAGTTTTACCGAAAAACGCAAACTTGGCAATGCTGCTGATGTCAGATTTGGATGTGTTATGTTTAGACATCCTGAATATCAAATTGTAAAGATAAAAATATGGCCAAAACTCTTTTGGAATGTAGCGAAGGTCGTATATTAATATATGTATACCCCTTTTAGAGCCATTACATGTACTACGTGAAAATATACAGGGTCTTCCATTTACAAGATCAAGTTGGCAAGCCTTGCCGAAAAACGGAAACTTGGCAACGCTGCTGATGTCAGATTTGGATGTGCTATGTTTAGACATCCTAAATATCAAATTGGGAAGATACAAATATGGCCAAAAACTCTTTTGGAATACGAAATATTTCCTCCTCTCTTAAATTTCCTTACCTTCACAAATTGCTTATTACTTGTTTGTTCACAGAAATTTCTTCAAGCGCGCTATTTTTTCCACGATTGCTCACCATTATTTACATTTTGCATGTTTTCCCCTATTTCCACATTCCGGCATTATGTCAGCCGTAATAAAACGTTGTGCAAAAGAAAATAGTTGGCACAAAAAAAACATTCAATTAACCTTTTAAAATTCCACTGTCAAGAATGTGTCCGTGGTAATCACGGGAAAATATTTTCAAATGTAGCGTGTTTGTCAACTGTCGTATGTTAACAGCTGTAAAGAATCGCAAATGCAAGTAAAATTTTACTAAAAGTTTTTTAAAACACATAATCGCAGTCACTTGTGAACAGCAGGAATCCGGTCACCTAAACAACATAACCTATTGGACAAATGTTAAATTATCATTTGTTTTAACCGTCACTATTCAGATTTTTTCGGAGTTATTTCCTGTATTGCTGTTAGATTAAAAATCATTTAAATATTTTTTAAATTTGTGCATAATTAGAAAATGGAAATTAATCAGTCAATGAGTCCTAGGACTCTTTATTAAACAAAAAACAGTGTAATATTTTAAAGGTTAGTTAGTGTATTGCGAGTGTGGCATATTTATCAGTCAGAAAAAAACGTACGAAACAAGTCTCCATTTACCTTCAATTTCATGACATACTTCTTTTTATAAAATATTTTCTTATTTTTCTTGATATACCATACTTGCTATTGTCTCAATAAAGCCAACTGTGTAAACATGAACTTAATATTTTAAAACAAACTCATGGCCCATCATTACCCAAAAACGCTGCATAATAACAGATCCATCAGTATGCAGCATTTCTTCTAGAAAGTTATTCCAAGTAGCTGAAAGTCGCTTATTAATGTGCTATTTATTACCCACTATCTAATTTTACAGAATCTCTTTCATGTTATGATGCGATTTTTAATTGATTTGCACACAAGCAGTTTCTCATGTGTTGCTTAATGCGGTTTGGTATGATTTAATCAATTTGATGTTAATTACCGCTAGGACGTCATCAGAAATAACATCATCTTCTTACTAAATGGCTAGATGTAATCCATGTTTTGCGATAGTAGTAATGGCCAGAGAGTTATTTTGGTTGTTTTCATGAAATTAATTGAATTAAGCGAGTTTCTCCTTTTTTTGCATTTCCTCCATGACTCCTGTAATGATTCAGGCACTTCTCCGGTCACACTCAAAAGAAACGACCATTTATACTTTTAAACAATAATAATAAAGACATTCCGTTATCTTGCTCGTGTCTGCCTTTTTGTAAAAAAGAATCGAACAATTTCTTGCAACAAGAAAGACCGGAGAAGTGCGTGCAGCATGGCAAAGAGTAAAGCAGGCAGTTTCTTTCGTAAGCATAGCATCCCCGGTCTATAAATACGAAGTGGAGGCAGTTTTTTGCGGCTATTTGCGGTGAATTCCTCTGCAATTAGTCTGGCACTCGTCTTTTAAGCCCCGTCCTCTTTCCTCCCTGCAAGCTTTTATAGTCCGTTATCTCGTTCTCGTCTATCTTTAGGCGTTGTTAGTAGTTAAGTACACATACTTTTCTTTTTTTCCCTATTTTCCACTAGAAGTTCTTTCTTCGCGTCTATGTCGGTATGCGGGCCGCTAAACCTGGACGCGTTCTTCTATATGTGTGTGCACGCGGATTATTATTCAGGTTTAGGTTATGTAAAGTGCAATTATCCGCTTAAGTTTAGAGCGGGAATGACGACCCGATGCCAGGACTCTAGGATAATTATAGGATAAAGCTTGTTTGTTGGGATAATTGTGTTTTGGTCGATGTGTGGTATTTGATGAATCAGCCCTCAGTCATGAACTTCTCTGCTTGCTGAAAATAAAAGGCGAGGTCAGCCATTTTAGCTCTCACTGCATATATATGTGCGTGATTTGTTTATAGTCATTACCAAAAAACACGGCGACGGAAAATAGCTTTCGAAAAAGAGGAGGTTTAAGGCAATCTGAAATTAGATACAAAAATTCCAAAATAAATGAAACGCGAGCTTAAAAGGGGGTTGCTTGTTCGATTCGTTAAGAAAAAACACCGTTTGTCACTTGTTTAGAATGTCGTTCATTCATTTGAGATGTTTAAAATGCTAAATTTGGCTGGCAAGTCAGAAGTAGAAGCGACTTCAAAAACTTTCCAAAATTAAAATAACAAAAGAATAAAAAAAACTTTTAATCCCAGTAGCTCATAAATAAACATTCGCTTGTCTGTGATTGATACATACAAACATAACCTATTCTACAAATGTCAAATTAATCAAACCTTCTACTGTCATTATATTATAGATATGTCAGTATCGTTTTCTGTTTTATGAACTTTTCTTACATGCATAGCTAACTTGATTAAATTTCTTAACTTAGCGCAAGAGAGATGCTTCGAGATAGATTGTGCTATTTCGCTGTAACGGTTTAAAAGAGTTTATAATTCAATCTTCAGGCAAGTCACTTTTCAAGATCAATCGGCTTAAACGTGTACGTCTTGTTGGCTCAGTTAAGACTATCAAATTTTTCGAAACATATGGTTTTTTCAGGTCAGTAAATTTTTTCAGATAAGACAGAATTTGTCAGAAAAGCTGAATTAATTTTTCGAAACGGACGGGTTTTTCGAGTCAATATCCTTAGTATGGTCAGATTCCAGATCAGTTTTTTTGGGTTGAAATTTGAGTTTATCGGGTTAGTTCAATCGTTGGTTCAGTTAAGACTATCAAATTTTCCGAAAAGGACAGACTTTTCGGGTCAGTGAAATCTTTCGGGCAAGACAGCTCGGATAAGCGGAATTAGATTTACATGACATGTGAATAAAATATAGTAAAAGCATTTGGTAGATTTTATTCACACAATGTCGTTTTTATGATGAGATCTCAAATCCGACTTTTTGAGTTGAGATTATCAGGAAAGTCAAGTCCGTTGGCTTAGCTGGACTATCAGATCTTCCGAAACAGGTGGGAAGTTGTCTATAACAGTTGTCTGAATCAATATTTAGAGTCAGGTAGGTTTTTCGGGGCAATAGCTTTTTTATAGTCGGTATCAGATTAGATATTTTGAGTTGATCAAGTAAGTCAAGTCTGTTGGCTTAGCTGGACTATCAATCTTCCGAAACAGGTGGGAAGTTGTTTATAATAGTTGTCTGAATAAACTGAATCAATATTCAGAGTCAGGTAGGTTTTTCGGGGCAATAGCGATTTTATAGTCAGATATCAGATTAGATTTTTTGAGTTAAGATATGCGAGATTGGAGTTTATCATTATCAGGTAAGTCAAGTCTGTTGATTCAGTTAGACTATTAAATTTTCCAAACCGGGCGGACTTTTCGGGCCAGTCACATTTTCGATATGCCATGCCAAGCTTGTCGGAAAAGCTAAATATATATTCAGAGATGGCGGTTTTTTCGGGACACTAGCGTGTGAATTTTGAGTTTATCAGGTATGTCAAGGCTCAAGGCCGTACATAAAAGTTTCGGGTCAATCATATTTCAGGTAAGCCAAGCTTGTCGTATAAGCTGAAGCAATATTTTGAGACAGGCGGTGTAGTTTTCGGGCCAATAGCGTTTTTAAAGACTGATTTCAGATTAGATTTTTAGAGTTGAGATTTGAATTTATTAGGTCAAGCCAGTACATTCAGCTGGACTATTAAATTTTCGGGTAAGCCAAGTTCGTCGAATAAGCTGAATCAATATTCCAAGAAAGGCGGGTTTTTCGGGTCAATAGCGGTCAGATTTCAGATTAGGTTTTTCGAGTAGAAATTTGAGTTTATCACATACATAGAATATCAAGCCCGTTGATTCAGCTAGACTATCAATTTTTCCGAAACAGGCGAACTTTTCGAGTCAGTCATACTTCGGGTAATCCAAGCTTGTCGGTTAAGTTGAAGCAATAATCCGCACAGATGGGGTTTTCGGGTCAACAGTGTTTTTATTGTCAAATTTCTGATTAGATATTTTGAGTTGAGATTTGGGAGATTTGAATTTATCGTTCGGAAAAGCTGAATTATTCTCCATAGACAGGCGGTTTGTTCGGATCAATATCATATTTATAGTCAAATTTCAGATTAGATTTTTTTGAGTTAAGATTTGAGTTTATCGGGTAGCTTTATCGTCCAATGTTCCACGGTAGTTTCCCAGTACAATTCGTTTTTCTAGTTAGATTTTAGATTTGATTTTTTAGGATGAGATTTTGGACCAGTCAGACAAGGTTTTCAGGTTAATCAACCATAAGGGAACGTGTAGTGTTCGGGAAAGTCAAGTTTCCAGTTAGGTCGGTTTTTTGAGTTCGTCGGGTTTTTCGGGCAAGTTGGCCTTTTATTGAACCAACCCAGTTTTTTAATGCAGTCATTTTTCGGAATAAGTTTTCGATCAGTCGAATTATTGAACTTACATAGAATATTTTTGAGACAATCAGCCTTTCGAACCATTTAGCTACGGAGAGGTTAGATTTTCGAGTGTTTGGTGTATTTTTTGGCAAAAAGTTTTTGGCACTTATGTAAGTTATATATTACATTTATCTCATATCCCGGATCACGGATGATCCGACCAACATTAAAAATTTAGCATGTTCCTAGTCTCTAAGATTTTTGCTGCACTTTTAATTCTAGGTGTTTATATTATAGATGATTTGGAAAGTTTTGTAAAACCAACAATGGTTAGGTACCTGGATGGTCCGCAAAAAATACAGCATCTGCAGCGTTTCTCAGAATGATCGAACTGTCGACAAAGATAACATTGTCGAAATTGCATTGGAATTTTGATTTTGTTTTGTAGTCTAGTAGAACTAATGCACACACATTACGAATTTTGCAATGTTCGAAATATTCTTGAAAATGTCCGAAGTTTTGTCTGCGATGAGATTATATGTGACAATGATCTATGTCTACAAATAGTAGACGTAGTGACTAATTCCAAATTTTGCTGGAATACCGAACAGAATTTAAAATAATGTAGATTTGAACCGTTTTTGTTGGGAATATTACCATTATAAACCAAAAGGCATTCTATTTCCAAATACCGCCCCTGTAGAGTTTGGCATTTAGGAAAAAGATCTGTTTAATCTCAGAAACAGTATTTTAATTCAAAAGATATCCTAATTTAGATACCATAAAGAATAATCAGCTGTTGTCAGTATGTTTGCTGAAATTTCTCGAGGATCTTTTTGGCAAAAACAAAGGTATTTCACAATTGTGTCATCAGGTAAGTATTTTTCTCGTCTTTCCGCTTCACATAACCTTCTCCTACACGAATTCTTTATAACATGGACACATGCCAGTCAAATTTGTAAATTATCCGTGAAAATTTGCTTGTCTTAGAAAACAGAAGTGCGAAGAGAATTTTTGTTGAATGACAAACCAAAATTGGATCTCTATAGCATGAAACTGAGAAGACCTAGGTTTAAGCTAAAAAGATTTTTTTTTCTAGATTTGAATGCACGTTGGTTGTTCGAAGGAATTCTTTCAATACATTCCTATCGCATACTTCCAACCCAACAATCACACCGCAATAATTGCAACAACAATAATAATAGTACCGGCTTGCTCATGGTTATCACCGTCCAATTGAATAGGGAACAACAAACCCATAAACCTTGAAGTTCCAACATACCTCATATTGATAAACCAACAACATTGCACAACGGGGCAAATATAACTACCGTATTACACTAGGTACTTACGTACATGCACATACATAGATGGGTACGCCGCTGTAATGTTTATACCTACCTGCATATTATTGCAATAATATACCTTCGGGATTATCCATGCCAAGACATCAAGACTGAAATATTTATGCGCACGAGCGCATTAGGTTCGCAAGATTTACATTTATTGCAACCCCGTTGATTAAGAGCATTCCACTCATGATTTAAGTACGCTTAAGCATTAAAAATATAGCGGAGAGCCATCAGTTTAACCCGACCATTCTGAAATAGCTGGTTTTAAATCACACTTTAATGTCGGTATTAAACAGTCGTCGAGACGAAAAGGAGGATTGTCGAAGAATATGTTCTTTTTTAATAAAAATAAACACGGTAAAAAAGACATTACTGACCAAGACAACTCTCGCATCATTCAAAGACTAATTTTAACAGCGCAACTGTTTATTTGGATTAGTGCCGTAAAATTACATGGAACGCCCACTGATAGACATCATCTTTGAATGAACGAATTTTTTCGTTCATCTTTTTTCGCTTCAGTAAAAGGATTTGATTTATGTCGTAAAATGAGGTTAGGAAAACATCTTACTATAATGAACGCGTTTATTAGTACATTATACGCCACTAGGGGAGCGTGCATCGATTTAGGTCCATTTAGAGTTTCCAGAGAAAATTATACAAATAGTTTTCACTTGTGGGTTGTTTGGGAGGTGGGGGTTTGTTCACCTAGAGTTCCTAAATAAAAAGTAGGAGCATTAGATTCACGTCCGAATAGGTTCGTAGACACTTTTGATTTTTTTTGACACTTTGTTTCGCTCACATCCCGACAACCGTAGCTTCGTTTTTGATAGTTTTTTGTTGGATCATCAGACGTGAAGTCTCGAAGTTTCTAATCCTCCCTGATTCCACATGTTCTGATACCTGACAGGGGGGGGGGCTGTGAAAAATTCGTTGAGATCTTCCGACACAAAAAAAATCGAAAAATCGAGAGAAAGATTGTATTTGGAGACACCCACTCATCATTTTGCCCTACGTGAAATTTATTTTTCTACCATAGGTATCGAGTACGGGGCACGCTTAGGGTGGTCTTTGCGACATATCGAACGAAATTTTGTTTGTGATTAGGGATAGACCATCTTGCTTACAGATTCGCCAAAACCATATTTCTCCCTTTTAGTGGCGTAGTTAGAGAGAGGGGACAATTTGAACCTGACAATTTAAATTAATGTAGCTCCGAACTATAAGGTTTGTAGAAACAGCTTTGCGGCATACATTGTATTTGTATTTGGTAGCGGCATCTTGTCATGTTAAAAATCTTCAATAAGAAATAAAATACGATCGCTCCGATGATTTTTTTAAGCCGCGAGGGCGACTGACGCTCTTTTGCGAGCATCGGGAAATTTCTTTATTTTAATGAATACACTACAGCAAGTGCGACATTAAAACAACAAGTCCTTACTTGTTTATAAAAACTGCATCGGACGTCGGCAACATTTATTTTACCTTGTGACACGCTGTCGGTCGCCGAATTATGTTAATTATTTTTTATATTAGTTATTAAGTTACTTGTTTACTAGGTATTTATACTTTAATAACACACAAATAAAATATACATTTTTATCTTTTTATTTAAAATAGCTCGTTACAAACTAAGCCAATAGCGAATATAAGAAAATAAAGCATTTTGGATAAAATGCGATGTAAAAAGGTATATGTCGCGCATTCCGCGGTTACGTACCGTGACGTATTTTTATGATTAGTAAATCCCCCGAAATTATTTTTAAGCAACTAAACTTTTAATTTGATGCATTTTTGTGCTCTTAATAAAAATACATTTGGTTTGGTTTTTTTATATCTGGTGCCGTTTACGAGCATAACAAGGGGAAACGTGCGTTACGTACATGTGACAAAATGGAAACATGAAATACTAGGTAATTATAAGTTTTGCAATGGTTCTGCAAACTATTCATAAAAAACTTACGAGTTGATTAATTATACAATTTTAGAGAAAACACCAAAAATAGTGCCATACATACAGTTTTGATTTAAGATGTCCTTAACGGTTAATTTAGATCTTGAAGGCGTTACGTGTAATGTCACATGTAACATGTGTTACGTACTGTGACATGCCAAAAACTGTAGATTTTATTCAATATTGCATTGCATATTGCATAAAATATATTGGTTTAGGCCTCTTTAAGCATTATTGAACATTTAGTTTTATCTATGAAGGTTGACCTTTTCGCGGAATGCGCGATGTAGAACATAACATAGTACAGATAAATAACGAAGATAATCCTAAAACTGCAATTAATTAAAAAAGCATAAAAAAATCCGGTATAAAAGTTTAATCAGCTGTTATGGCATCTTATCACTTGAGGTAGCGAGTTGAGGAGTGTCGAAGATTCCAGAAGATGAGCACAGACTATGAATTTTCAGTTACCTGTACATCGAAATCTATATCTGTTTAACCTAGGCTAATCAATAACCTCACTTAGACTAAACTAATCTAAACCTAACCTAAACTGAAGATAAAGATCTAAAATTAGCTAACCCTATGCAGACTTAAATCTCAACGACGGATTCATGAAATTTCATGAAAAGTTCTGTAATGACGATTAATTATTTTAATTTTATTTGTTACACTCTGTGTATTCACACCATAGCTGCTGACGCCCTTAGAACCCATGGTTATTAAGAGATGGCCTATTTTGTAAAGTGGATCCTTTAGCGTTTTTTAGACGCTTAAGAAATTAATGAAAAAATATCAAAGGTAGCTACTCCAAAAACGCCCGTGTGTCGTTCCAATTAATTCTCTGGGTCTAAAATAGAAAAACATCCGTCTTGGGATTGTTACTACCAACTCTACTAATATAATTAAAGGATTAACACAATTTTCAACGTCTCCTAAATCCTTCAAAGGGGATTACCAGAACGACGGAATTCATTCCGTTTTACGGCGACACATTCTTCAGAACACCTATTTTCTCGCCTGTACGTATTTAATTGAAAACCGTGCGTCAACTGTTACCACTAATATTTCCTTCAACGACTTCCTGATATACTATAAACGTTAGGGATATAAATAGTGTCAAAAGTTGCATTAGGGGAAAGGGCTTAACTCGCTGTATAGTCTCGTGTTGGTAAATCCAATTTTTAAGAGTCTGGGCTTAGGCTCTTTCTTCCTGTGAGATAACTTTTTTTGGGCATAAATTCTATTACCATCATATCACAATAGCTTCCCGTTTTAATTTCTTAATGTTTATCAGACTAATAAAAGCTTCATAATAGCAGTAGGCAGCAGTACCAGACAGACGCACTATATGTACGAGGGCGTCAGAAGTGGCATCAACCCTTCTAGTTTCCTTTCCCACATGCATAAACTAAACTCATAAAGTGTGCAGTTGGGGATAATATAACAGAAAGTAATGTTTGTCAAGTCTAATAAAACTTGATGATAATGTCTGTGACTGTGGGAAATACACGTTGGCTGCCGCTTGGCGTTATTAAATATTTACTATTTATTTTAAAGCATACTCTTTGGAACTCATTCAATATTGGCGATTCAATTAACTAACCATTGGAATGTTAATGGGAAGGAACAAATGTGAAATTTTCTCCGACTCCTTAATTTTAGAACCTACTATTTTTAAATACTCGCGCATTCTTTCGAGTTCAGAATTCTCCAGGAGCAGAGCGGGAAGTGGGAGGATTTTCTGTGGATAAATGCATACAAGTTAAAAATAAAATTGGTAGAAAGAAGTGCAGCGAACATGTGAAATATGGCATCAACATGTGATATGTCTGTTAACACTAATAAGAACAAATTGTTTTTGGAGGTCTTCTTTGTTATTATTATTCGGCCAATAGCCAAACAGTCAAAAACCACAAGATTTATTCTCAGCATGATCTTGAAAATCAATTATGAAAGAAGCAGCGACATTCTCTTTTTTTAATTTTTATTTAAAGAGTCCCAACCGTCCGAATTTAATAAACGACGATATAAATAGCTCATTCGGTGATATTTATACCCGACAGTTAGCATGCGAGTGAATTAAGCGCACACATTTTAAACACCATCAGTGTAGCGTGTTGTCACCATTTTTGTTTTCTGTCATAAATTCAAATTGCACTTACATAATAATTTAATAATAATGGTATTGTCCCGAGTCCAGACTTCTACCTACCCACAATTTTTATTTGTTATTTACACAAACGGTGCGCGAGAAAAGAGAGCTCTGTTTGATCTGGCAGAAGAAGGTGAGAGAAGTTGGGTCACAAGTCAAAAAGTGTGGGTTTTTGGGTAGTGTCAACTTCTCGAGTTTATTGTTACAATGTAAATAATACATTTTTTAAAGTGGTAGTAGTAATAAAATTGCTTATATAAATAAGGTGCACGCCTTTGCATTTTAATAACATGGGTAATAATAATAATAATAATAATAAAAAAGAGGTAGGTATTTAGTAATAATAACAAAGCATTCTTGATATTAAATAAAGAATATTGCATCGCCACCACCTGCATATATGTTGTTAACGGCGTTTTCAGATAGATCGCATTTTACACATTCATTTCAGGCTGTGATTCAAAAGCGGAAACACGTACATTCTTTGTTCGAGAATCAGCTGCAACTTTATTAAATACTTCTAAGAACATTAGCTAAATGCGTCTGAAAGTGTTCATATAATTTCGAGAGGTCGTCGTAATTTTAATTCTTCCCATTATCGCCAAAAAATATCAGATCATACGCCGCATCTCCTAAACATTATTTCTCTCAATCGGTAACTAATTAGAAGCTAGTTGACAATTTCCAATTGGCCGTCTTTGGGGGGTAAACTGTAAATTTCGCTTTAGTCATTAACGGAGTTGAGAATTATTCAATATAGCCGTCGATTGCATATTCGTATATCGAGTTTCTGAATTCCAAGATAATTACTACTACATCTCTTTCTTTGGCGGCTAACAGGAGATTTCAGTGTTAGTCATTAACGGAGAATAGCTTATTCCCACATCGGGTTTCCAGATCCTAGGACAATCAGTATTACATTTTTTACTTTGGGGGGTTGTCAGTTAGTAATTGATGGAGTGATCGTCGCGGGCGGCGATTGCTTATTCCTATATCAAGTTTTTAGGTCCCAGGACATCCCTACTATATGCCCGCCTAGTCTATAGACTATTAGTCTAGAGACATCCAATATAGCCGTGGACGGCGGAGATTGCTTATTTCTGCTTCTGTATTTGTCGATTCCAGAAAAATCACTACTATATTTCCGTCTTTGATTGTTCCGAATTGAGAATTATCCAATATAACCGTCGAGGATGGTGATTGTTTATTTCCATATCGGGTTTCTAGACCCCAGAACAATCACTACTATATCTCTGTCTTTGGTGGCTAACAGCATAATTCGTATTAGCCATTAACGGAGAATTATAGAATGTAGCCATCGAGGGCTGTAATGGCTTATTCCCACATCGGGTTTCCAGATCCTAAGACAATCAGTATTATATTTTTGACTTTGGGGGCTATCAGTTAAGTCATTGATGGAGTTTAGAATAAATTATCCAATATAACCTTCGCGGGCGGCGATAGCTTATTCCTATATCGAGTTTTTAGGTCCCAGGACAATTCCTACTATACGCCCGCCTAGTCTATAGACTCTATTACTCTAGAGCTATCCAATATAGCCGCCGAGGGCGGCGATTGCTTATTTCTGCTTCTATATTTGTCGATTCCAAGAAAATCACTACTAAATTTCCGTCATTGATTGCTCCGAATTGAGAATTATCTAATATAACCGTCGCGGATGGTGATTGATTATTCCCATATCGGGTTTCTAGACCCCAGAGCAATGACTACTATATCTCCGTCTTCGGTGGCTAACATCATATTTCGTATTAGTCATTAACGGAGTTGAGAATTATTCAATATAGGTGTAGAGGGCGGCGAATGTCTATTCCTATATTGGTTTACATGATCTCAGTACAATGACGATTATATTTCCGGCTTCGGCGACTAACAGTGAATTACATATTAGCCATTAACGGAGTTGAGAATTATTCAATATAGCCGTCGAGAGCGCCGATTGCTTATTCGTATATCAGGTTTCTGAATTCCAAGATAATTTCTCCTGCATCTTTCTTTGGCGGCTAACAGGAGATTTCAATGTTGGTCATTAACGGAGAATTATGTAATTTAGCCATCGAGCGCTGCTATGGCTTATTCCCACATCTGGTTTCCAGATCCTAGGACAATCAGTATTATATTTTCGTCTTTGAGGAGCTATCAGTTAGTGGTTGATGGAGTTTAGAATTATCCAATATAACCGTCGCAGGCAGCGATTGCTTATTCCTATATCGAGGTTTTAGGTCCCGGGACAATCCCTACTATATGCCCGCCTAGTCTATAAATTATTAGTCTAGATTATTGTTTCCAGCCTTATTTTGTGGAACTCCATAATCATGAAATAAATAAAGATTATTAAAAGTTTCACAGTTTTATTAAAATATACCTGACAATATTGTTTCGACAGCTATGCTGTCATTATCAAAGGTAATATAATTATAAACAAACACGTCGCTAAGGTAGATACAAAATAGGTAACTAGATAAAATAATAATAATAATAATAAAAATTAATAATAAAAATCATAATTAAACATCTAATACTTCCAGTAACGGAGAATTACTGAGCTCAAGTTGTTCATTCATTAAAGGTACCCTGAGTTTGTGTTTGTATATCTCAAAGGCTTCTAAAATGTCTAATTTACGTTTGTTATTACAAAAATGTAGGAATTTAATATTAAATAATATTAAATTCCTACATTTTTGTAATAACAAACGTAAATTAGACATTTTAGAAGCCTTTGAGATATACAAACACAAACTCAGGGTACCTTTAATGAATGAACAACTTGAGCTCAGTAATTCTCCGTTACTGGAAGTATTAGATGTTTAATTATGATTTTTATTATTAATTTTTATTATTATTATTATTATTTTATCTAGTTACCTATTTTGTATCTACCTTAGCGACGTGTTTGTTTATAATTATATTACCTTTGATAATGACAGCATAGCTGTCGAAACAATATTGTCAGGTATATTTTAATAAAACTGTGAAACTTTTAATAATCTTTATTTATTTCAATATTAGTCTAGAGATATCCAATATAACCGTCGAGGGCGGCGATTGCTTATTTCTGCTTCTGTATTTGTCGATTCCAAGAAAATCACTACTAAATTTCCGTCTTTGATTGCTCCGAATTGAGAATTATCCAATATAACCGTCGCGGATGGTGATTGATTATTCCCATATCGGGTTTCTAGACCCCCAGAACAATCACTACTATATCTCCGTCTTCGCTGGCTAACATCATATTCCGTATTAGTCATTAACGGAGTTGAGAATTATTCAATACATATAGGTGTAGAAGGCGGCGACTGTTTATTCCCATATTGGTTTACTTGATTTCAGTACAATGGCGATTATATTTCCGGCTTCACCGACTAACAGTGAATTATATGTATATTAGCCATTAACGGAGTTTAGAATTATCCAATATAGTCGCCGAATGTGACAATTGTTTATTCTCATATATGGTGCTAGGATGCCAAAACAATCACTATGCCATCTACCTTGTTTGGAAAATTTCGAATTGGCCTTTAACGGAGTTGTGAATTTTCATTATTGTCATAAAGGACATTTAGAGCCCAATAACAATAATTTCAGTTTCACGGTTCTAACAAAAAATATATTGTGTTGAAAATATCGCGTAAAAAATAGTAATTCTAGAAAATAAGTAATGAAGTTTTTTCTTTTATACAATTTTTCTGCGATATTTTTACCGTTATAAACTACATTTTATCCCTAAAATATTTTTTCTCCGGAAACGATTATCCATTAATCGAATCGTGAATTTTCAAATGTCGACGTCTTTGCCAGCGATTGCTTATCCTAACTAATATCGTATTTCTACGGCTATGTATTTTGAAGCTAATACAGTACAATTTATGGTTTACGGTTTCCGTGTATTGCGTTCTTTCGTCAACGAATTGATCTCATCCGACCAGCCGAGAGATTGGACGGAATGCCGCTTGTTCTTTTATGTTTCAAGGTAGGGTCATTAAATAAACAGCTTTTATGGATACTTTCTGAAGCAGACTAACGATATCAAGATGTCTTGTGCTCCTGTCCCTCTGTTGGTTTCTTCTAGAAGAACCTTAACCTTCAATGTCCCCTTCCCCTACAAACTTTTATGAGAGGGGGGGCCTTTTTGTGCTTTAGACCTGAATTATTGAACTCGAAATGGCTTCTTTGGGGCCGATTGTTCTACTCGATCTACTATTTGTGCAACTAACACCTTCCGGAAGAGCACTGTCATTTGAGATATCAAATTCAATATCTATATCGAATGGATTGTTGCTTTAGTTCTGTTATGCTTGTGAGGGGCTTCAACAAGTCGAAACAATCGCCAATCTTGCCAGTAGAATTAGTTTGTATAGTCTTACTCGGTTTTTGATTAACGCCGCCTAGAGGCTGTGCTTCAAGTCATATCATCAATCTTGAATTAATGTGTTTCAGATTGATTGCTCTACTTTAGATTGGAAAAGATCTCATCCAAGGTATGTGACCGAGTGGTGGGGATAATGGACTGCCCTTAGTTTTTCTGACAACAAACAAAGTTAAAATTTCGCCGTCTTGTATCTCGAGTTATTTATAGGTCGGCTTGGATTAAAGGGAAAAATTAGCGGGTCGAATTTGCCCTGCGGTCACTTTATGATTTATCCATACAATAATGACAACTTTTAATTTAAACAAATCTTCTTCGAGTTCATAAAAACATCAGCTGTGTAATCCGTTAATAAATGTTTTGGACTTTATGTAGTATGTACAGCACACATTAATGGGATAGTAACCATAAACTATGAATTTTTCTATTAGTTATAAACAATAAATTTTCTCACTCAAGCAAAAATTTACGACTGGCATAAAATTCCACGTCAAGCTTTTGTGTAATACCATCTATAAGCATATCCAATTCTTCTTCTAGTATAGTTTCATGCCTAATTGCTGATGACCAAGAAAGAACAAGACGACGCCAATATCTTGAAAGTTCACATGTTCACAATTTCCACCCTTTGGGCAATATTTTAATAAAACATTTCGTTAGTTACACTGCATAAATAATTATAAAAGCCGGTTTTTAAACGATTATTATTATTATTGCTACGATGAAGAAGAGAGGATGGAGATGATAATGATGATGCCTCATTCTATTAGAATGTAGAGCTCACCTGTGTGTGTAGCCTTTAATAGCCGCGATGCGAATTCTTAGCTAAAATTATTACCCAGGAATGCAACTACTGCTTGTATTCCTATTAAAATTTTTGTTTTATTTCTGCTATGACTTAATAAAATCGTCGGTCCGTCGGCCGTTCCGAGTGTCATCATCAAAAGTGGAATGCTAGAAAGGAGGTTTTTAAATTTATTCGAGAAGAGAAACAAGAAAGGTAGGTGAAGAGGAATCGGCACGGCCTAGATATTATATAGGGAGAAGGAAAGAGAAGGACTGCTTCTTATATGTATCTTATAGTATATACTATTTCCGCTTGCATATTATAACATTCAATGTATGTATGTAACACATGATGGGAAATTTTTTTTTATTACGTGCTGAATTAATCTTACAGGTAATTTTAAAACTGGTATTTTACAAATGAGACAAGTCCTACAAAACCTTGTCCCGAGACAATTATTTAAATTTGTTTGGCAGTTTAAACGAGATTTATAATTTAAAGCGAACAGGATGTGTAGTTTATTGCTGGATTTATAAGAGTAAGATCTTATTAAAATTTTATCAAAGATATTTATTACAGCTTCTTTTTTGGCTAAATTGCATCAAAACCAAGAAGTAGCGCCTCTGGTATTATTAAACACTTGCTTGTAATCGAACTTAGACTTATCGAGACCGACTCTTTTAACTTAAAACTTATATCCTATCGTGTCAGTGTGAAATCCCGGAAAGTATCCATTCCATCGCCACATCCCTTAAAATATATTCCCCTGCAGTACCCGCACTCATAGGGGCACTTCCCCCCCTGGAAGTTTGGAACAATATGCCGTTTTTTTCTAGGCTTGCCCCTAGCATGTCGTTTATTCTAGGCTTGCCCCCTCTAGTATGCCGTTCATTCAAGGCTTGCCCCCCCCACTGGACAAATTTCTGCGGGCGCCTATGCCCGCACTCGATTGATTATCTGACCGAAATGAAATTGCTTTTATAACAAGTAGCATAGAAGTCTGTTTTTCGTCGCTATTTCCAAATTATATCAGCTTCTGACTGAAAAATCCAATAAAGAGCGTTTATATGGAATTGCGCTCCTACCGCTAAAGTTCAAACCACTCGCTCCCGGGGTAGTTGAAAATAGTCATAGTATATTGCTCCCTTAATAGTGTCTAATCTAGTCCGATCCTGGTTGTGAAGTTTTCTCTCCCATATACATCTTAAATTTTTCAGATAATATTTTCCACTAACGTAACAAGCCCGCCCAGTCGGTCTCCATGGGTCAGTGGGTAGAAATGATCTATAGAGATCTGTAGAGACGGTGGCGCTTTCTTATGTTGTAGCTCTCCGTCTCTAGCTTCGGTCGACCTACCTTTTTTCGGTTGGGTCAACCACACTCACTTCGGGCTCTATAGGTCATATCTACCCACTGACCAATGGAGACCGACTGGGCGGGCTTGTTACGCTAGTGATGACTAACTCGCGACGCCAAACTACGGTGGAAATCGTCGCCGATAAGGTCGGAATGATAACTAACTCGCGGCACCAAACTGTCCCTGAAAAACCAAAACCTTTAATGTCCTCTTCCGCCTCCTCCTCCCACTCATGAATTTGAAGGAATTCCCGACAAAAACCCGTGATTCGTGACGCCAGGCGGGTCTTAGCTTCAAAATGAGACCACCCACAGCGTTCAAAGTGGTCTGGGCGCCGAGAAAAAGGGACCGGTAGCTTTGTCTTCATGAATTACTATACTATAAGAAGAATCTTACTAATTATTTGCTCATTTTCAGTGTGCGCCCTCTAGTATCGGCGATTGAAGCTACCTCGTTGATTTGACAACGACAGTTGTATCTTGTTTGTATCTCGGATCATTAGCAGAAAACCATACACAAATCGAACAATAAATAAAAAATATATCGGTTATTTATGGGCCAATCTGGATAAGTTTTTTTTTGCTCAACTCCATGCTCCATTATGAACTTTGAATATCTAAAAGAACATCGTTTTCTATTTTTTTTACAGGTTACCTAATATTTTATTGGTTGATAATTATCACTGGGCACATTTGAATATTTTAATATTTCAATATCTCAAATTTTTATTCCTATGTATCTCCTGTAGTTACTTGTTGTGGCCGATTTGAGGTTTTATTTTACTCGCCTCTCAAAGGTCGATACGTGTCATTGCTTTACTTTGAGTACGAGGAAGCAAACAAAATATTGGTTTCAATAACATTGATTCAATTATTCAATTTTTGTGTTTACAATTCCTTCTTAATCACAAAATCGATATTCATCCGAGAATCAGGTACACCCATTAATGATTGCGATCCCATCCTCGTCGCCAAGGTGTATTATTCTTCTTCACTACGGTACTGCACTGTGATATAAAATAATCTAACAATAATATAAGAAGAGCCTTAGCCCTTCATGACCTCCTTTGGCTAATGATCTCGTGTCCACCGAACAGCTCAAGACTCTAATAGTTGCTACTAAAACAACAAATATATCGTAAAAAGCAATCGAGTTTCAGCCTGCTACTCTCGCAATCATATACTCATAAATCATATAGAATAAATAAATTGTTTCTTTATAAAATCCTCAAATAAATAGATCTTTATATTTTCAAATACGCATCTTTTGACATATTTTCCGAATTTATGACGTCATCTGTGTCTCAAAGTTGTGGCGTCGTTTTCTCAAAACGGATCCACGGGTCACGCGATACCTCTTTTGAAAGATCTTTTAAAGCTCTATACATCGATCCAATTTTCAATTAACTAAAATGTACAGGGTGGGCAAAAAATAAAATATTGACGGTGTCAGTTACGTACTTTTTTTGGCGAATTTTATATTTAACTTTCAGGCACTCTGTAAGTTTTAATTAATTGAAATAATTAATTATTTGGTACGGTTAGATAGGGAATTAGAAACCGTTCAAAATAGGTGTCCCATGCCTCATATTTCCATTAAAAAAGAAACATCGATGACAAAAAAAATCGAAAAATAGAAAATGCAAAATCTGCAAACACGCCTTTTGCAGATTTTGCTGAAAAACTGCCTATTTAAGTAATAATTATTTCATTCCATACTTTATTACCAAACTGTATAAAATTTTTGAAATCTTAGAAACTTAATGACGATAACTCTCGTAACTGGAAGCCATGAAACTTGAAACCTTTCTACTTCTTTAAACTTCTTTGAAATCTGCAACTTTTTAATCTCAAACTTAAGAATTTTGACAATGTCAAATATTTGAAATTTTAAAATCGTTGACACCAGGAACTTTTAAATCTTGAAATCGAAAATACACTAAATATATGAAAGATGTTGAAAAATCTTTGAAACTCATTTAACTCCATCGCATATCTCAAACAATTTTAAACTTGAAATTTTGAAATATTACACGTAGAATTTGTTGAAATCAGGTACTTTTTAAATACGTCAGAGCTCTTCAGCAAAGCTTGATGTTATTTTTGAAAGGCTAAGATCTACTTCAGCTTTGAAACTTTTTATACTCAACAATTCGAAATATGATACTACTTTTAAAGTTTGAATCTTGAAACTCTATACTAATAAGAAAACCTTTGAATCTTTTAAAAATTTGAAATTTCCAAACTTTAAATTTTGAAACTTTTGTAACAAGATGCCTACTTTTAACAGCTATGATGAACCCAGAAACAATAGAAAACTAGGGAACCTTTGGACTTTTGGTAAGTTTATATATATATATGAGACAAACGCGAAACTTGAAATATGACGCTGTTTAAACTTTGAAACACGAAATCTAATAATTGTGAAACGAGAGTCAAAAAGAGTCTTGTTTGAAGCAATCAACTTAAAGCAAAACGGAATTAGATCAGACTACAATTTAAAAAGTTGAAAAAGTGGAGGGATAATAGGCTACGCCATGTTGAAGCTTCAAACAGAATTCAAGCTTTTTACGTCACTAAAAGCGGGTGGATAAACCGTGCTACTTTTCCAAACCTTCCGAAGTATACTATCGTTTCAGAAATGTCTATCTAATCTCTCTAATCTTAAGGATGGTTATTTTTCCAGAAGTCTCAAGAAGTATTTCTCTCTATAGTGTAATTTATCCTCAGACAGGGCTGCTGCAAGCGTCTAAGCTAACTTTTCAAATTCCTTGGGAGTATCTCTCCTCCAAGTTATCCTCTCTTGCCAGAAACGTGGTTCCACAAATTATGCAACTTCCATTTACATTTGCACTTTGAGCTTCTTAACTTAAAAATTAATTTTTCCTCAGGACCGATGAAAGCGGATGAGCCAATGATGGCTGTTTGCATGTGATTTTCTTAACCTGCCTCCCTATTAATCTTTCAAAAGCCCGTTTTCTTGTAAACTACGGTCTTATAAGGGACGCTGCAAGAAGGTAGGCAAAATGAGTTCTTTTGTCTTCAAGAACATCTTCCATTTTATATTCATTCATCTTGTTAGATACCTATCCGTTATTGTAATTATTTTACAGAGCAATAAAAATGGAAATTAATTCAAGATTATATTTATTAAAGTACGTTAGTACGGAACTAAAAATATAACAATAACAACACTGAAACCGACTTAAATAAACAAAAGATCGCCAAATTAGGTTATAACATGAGAAAAACTGGTGTATTGTGTAAAATTTAATTATCTTAAATAATAATATAAATGGCATGTATATTGTGTACTATTAAAGAAATACGGTTACAATTCTCGCGGCCTTTGTAATAACAACTATAGTAATGAGGAAACGCTGCGTGCGAACAATACTTATCAAGAAAACAACGTTAAGCAATACAAATAATGATTTGAATTTGCTACATTAAATAGGTCGGCGGTAATATTTTTTAATCTGTTTCAATGTGTAATCGGATAAATACCGACCAAGACCGCCCAAGAGCAAAATTAACGTCAACTTAACTGGCATTTTTTATCGCAACATCTAACCATAAATGCACCCATAATAACTTGTATTGTAGTATAAAAGTCAACGTCAATGTCGATGTATAGAGTTTATGAAATATGTTATAAAATCCTTATAGCTTAGCTTGTGGCTACAATTTAACGACAATGTCTCGCGAATAATGCAAGAGATAGATTATAAGTACAATATTTAACTTGTCTGTTGTGTGGAGGTATTTGTGTGACGTACATACTCACAGATTTTTCTAAAATGACGGAACGGAATTTATGTTAGTGTCTACTACTACTGCCAATTCCTCTAGGTAATTACCTGAAACAAAGACATAATTGTTTGTTACCGCTATTGTGAGAAAAAGGTTATCGAGTTACAATACATACAAACAGGCTAATGAGTAATGTATTTAATAATGATAGTGTACAAGGAAAATCACACAGACGATGAAAAAATGCAGACTTAATTTGCAAGCCGTCGATTTCACTAAAAAAATGTTTAAATTTTTTATTTAATTTTTAGTTACTAATTTTTTATTTAACACTACCGGACATGTCCCTAATCTAATAACATGCAACACAATCTCACACACCCATAGTCGAGGTGGCCGAATTTTCCAATTTAGAAAATTCCTGCAGCCCTCCAAGTGGGATTTGAACCCACTACCGTTGGAATACGACTTAAATAAACAAAAGATCGCCAAATTAGGTTATAGGTAGTGCTATTACAGGGCTTTCATATTTTTTTGTAAAAATCCAAGCAAATTAATAAGAAAAGATGTTTTAGCAAATTTAGCCTTGAGATAAATCCTGAAGACCGACAGGTTTCATAATGTCACCGCTGTTATATTAAAACTACTCATCGGCTTCCGTTCAATTCTAACCTCAATCAGATAAAAAGTATACGCGGTTTTTCCATATAAGATAAAATACCTTGTGCTAAAAATATTCTAATTTGGATCTAATCCAGGATGCACTTTTGCAAAAACATTAATAAAAACACCTTATTTGGAAAATTCTAGTGGGACGCTTTTTGCGGCATCTGATTGTTGTAATTCTTTAAACTACAATTGTAATGAATAACGATAGGTCATAGACATGCCTCGGTTGCGACGACACGTCTAGCCTAGATAGGACCAGTGGAAAGTTTTGCAGATTATAATTAGACTGATTAATTGTAATAAAGAAATTACGGAGAAATCATGATTATGGAGTTTCACGAAGTAATGTTTGAAGATAAAACTTTATTATTCATCTTGGTTAGAAGAACAATCCAAATTGACACAGCATATTGAAAATTTGAGCATTTAAAGATAAGTTAGGTTATGATGCACTAAGAAAATTTAGGTTAGGTTGGCTTACGATCATTTCGGATAGGTTGACTGAACAGAAGTGGGACAGACGTCAAGTCAAACTCAATGTTACAGATGTATTCAGGCGCGTGCTGGCCCACCGAGAGAACCAGAGTTTCCCTGTGGGCCTTTATAAAGTTGCCTCGAAGGGCCCTACGGCATGGCTGAATTTAGGTTATCAACTCTATTTCTATCTTCAATTCTATCTTTATTAAGGTTTTAGATCTTTATTGAAACCCCATGGCCGACGTTTTTTCTACTTGTGTCACCCTATAGCACAAAAAATATCTTATCGGAAGATTTACGATCCTTGAAGATTTTGAACCCCAGTAGTTCTCTTTGCAAAAAGGTTGATGCAGCAGTTATGGATGGTGAAAATAGATTGGGAGTACCCTGTTCCTGAGGCAGTGATCAATAACTGGAATTTTTTCAAGTTGGAACTTCCTAAACTTTCAAATTTAAAATAGTCTAGATGTATTATAATACCAGTAAAATTAGGTCCAAAAAAAGACTGCTTTACAAAAACGGGTGGAGTTCTGGAAACTGTTTTAATCACTCAAGCAGGTCTCTGATATGAATAATCTGAGTTTCTCCCGATTTCCGAGTGGGGCTTCAATCGTAATGTTAAAAAACCTCGACATTTTCGGATTTTCTCAGCGTTTAATCGAAAAGTCCATTAGAACCAAAAACGTAGGGCATTAAATTCTGCGTCGATTAAGTACCAATACTAATTTGGCTGGCCTACTAATTTAGACTCGGCCGTCAAAAAAGAACTTCATGCAATCTCGGATGCGTCTGAAATTGGTTACAGTGCTGTAGCGTAACGTTCCGCAACTTTTTTTATCTAGCTACCCAAAAATATCAATAAAATGGTAAGGCGACCCATACGTGAGGGAGAGGGGGTTACTTAAATTTACAGGTCCTTATAGCATATATTCTTAACATGAAACTAAATGATATAATAAAAATAAACATTTAATGCGACCCATTTTTAAACTTTTGCGACCCTAAATTGGGTCCCGACCGTATGGTTGCGGTCCACTGCTGTAGCGTATGTAAGGGTTCAATATTCTGACGAATTGTGCGTTCTGTATTGGCAGCAAAATTGGTGAAAAGTCTCATTGATGCTTTGAAGAAACAGATCACATTTGACGATACGATCGCTTGGAAGACTCCCAGACTCCAACACATTTGTGGCCAACCGAGTATTTTTATTAGTATTACGTTCCATCAGCAGATAATCCGGCTGATAGTGCCTCACGCAGACTTTCACCCTCGCAATTGCTAAATCATAGTTTGCGGTGGATGGGACCTCCATCGCTATCTCGTCTCCCAGACTCGTGGCTACAACAACCTTCATTCTCTGCAAGTTTTTTCTGCAAGAGGAACGTAAATTTGTATTGACAGTAACTAATGAATCCCATATAATAGATGATCTAATAATTATTCTAAATAAATAAATTATCCCAAAAAAATTAACCGAAGTGGGGTGGTGGGGCTCTGTAAGCTAATATTTTCCCGGGCCCTAGTATTGGCCCAACACGCGCCTGGATGTATAATTATCCGGACTTGTATTGTATTGGTATACGCTGGTATCACACAAGTTTGATGATACTACTGCTGTTCTCCTGACATTACCGTGGTATTACTCTGTTGTCAATTTCGATGCTGTTAATGCGGTATTATCGGAGCTTGCTGTGTAATTATTGTGACAGTACTGGTATTATCGGCAATATTCTGTGTAACGGGTATTTCATTATACCGCCATTACTGTGGCATTACTTGTTATTAGAAATATTTTATAGTTTTACAGCGGCATTATCGAGCTTATGTTATTCTGATAACACTGCTATTGTTAGTAATACTCTGGAACATACATCACTGATATTTTATGGTACTACTACTGTTTTACTGGCATTACCATGGTGTTACTCTGGCAACGGTGCTACTGAACTACTGGTGTGGTTGATTATATTATTATTCTGATAGCACTGATATTATTGGCAAGTTACATACCTTATTGTGTAATGATTCTGACAGTACTGGTATTATCAGCAATATACTGGTGTAACCGGTATTTCATTATACTACAGCAGTTTTAACTGCCATTACCGTGGCAATACTATGTTATTAGAAATATTTTATAGTTTTACAGCCGCATTACCGACTTTGTAATATTATTCTGACTAACACTGCTATTGTTATTAATACGCTGAAACATATATCACTGATATTTTATGGTACTACTACTGTTTTACTGGCATTGCCATGGTGTTACTCTGGCAACGGTGCTACTGAGATACTGCCGTGGTTCATTATGTTATTATTCTGATAGCACTGATATTATTGGCAAGTTACATACCTTATTGTGTAATGATTCTGACAGTACTGGTATTATCAGCAATATACTGGTGTAACCGGTATTTCATTATACTACAGCAGTTTTAACTGCCATTACCGTGGCAATACTATGTTATTAGAAATATTTTATAGTTTTACAGCCGCATTACCGACTTTGTAATATTATTCTGACTAACACTGCTATTGTTATTAATACGCTGAAACATATATCACTGATATTTTATGGTACTACTACTGTTTTACTGGCATTGCCATGGTGTTACTCTGGCAACGGTGCTACTGAGATACTGCCGTGGTTCATTATGTTATTATTCTGATAGCACTGATGTTATTGGTAATACGCTTGTCTCATTAACATTATACTACAGCAGTTTAATTGCTATTGCCGTGGTATTTATTAGTCTGTTATTAGCAATAGTTGATAGGGTTACAGCGGTATTACCCACCTTGTGTTATGATTCTCATAACACTGTTATTGTAACATATCAATGATAAATCATGGTGCTACTGCGGTTTTCCTGGTATTACCGTGGTATTTCTTTGGTGTAAGTAATATATGAAAACTGTCATAGCGGTGTTACCGGACCTTTTATTGTTATTATTCTGACAGTACAGGTATTATAGGTAATAGTCTGGTGTAACTGGTATTTGATGATACTATAGGAGTTATACTGGCATTACTGTCGTATTACTCTATTATTAGTGATCTTTGATAATATTACAGTGGCATTACCGGCCTTATTGTTATTAATCTGATAACACTGGTATTTAATGTTACTTCTGCAGGCATTACCGATGTTTGATGTCACCTCGATGTAGTTTTTTTTTCTAGTAATCTCGGCAGAAATTTTCTACTTTCTGTTTGATAAAACCTACGCTTGTCATTACTTAACTTGCTGGTATAAGAAACCTAGTATTTGTAAGCAGCTTAGCAAATCACTTACCTTATTATAGGATTAGAACTTCATGTCTAAATAAAATAAGCAATATGGGACGTATTAAGGCTGATTCTCACTATACGGCAGGCTACCAACAGTCACCGGACCGACAAAACCTTGTGCTGTACATTTTATATGGTCACGACATTCCGTGTCTGTGATGGTTGATGTGAATACCTTAATATAAAATGTACAGTACAATGTTTTGTCGGTCCGGTGACTGTTGGTAGCCTGCCGAGTAGTGAGAAATAGCCTTTATTCGTCAAAGTGAAACTGCAAACTATGCACTTATCAGTTATTATGATTTCATATGCATTTCCTGCACATGAAAGCTGCATGTGTCTATTTTTTCTCATACTATCGATTATGTGTCAATCATTAATTTAAAAACTTTCCCTTCAAGGCAAGTAATAATAATTTCTACTCAATTAGTAAAAAACAAGACCTTCGTAAAAATTCCACTAATGTAAGCGCAATTAAATAATTCCATTTTTAAATTCCCCGAACGTTTTGTTTAGCAAGGTTTCATTTTCTTTTGCAGTGCATTTTATTCACGGCACGTGGACCTGTAGTTATACGCGTTTATGCGTCAGCGCCCACCAGAATGAACTTAAATAAAAAATACATACCCGTTTATATTCTAGTTTTACTATGGATAAAAACGCTTTTTTAGTGTGTGTGGATTAAAATAACCATTTAGATCCTGTTAACTGATTAATCCTCTCACGGCAGCTTTTCACCACACCTTCCTCCTTCCTCGCAATAGAAAGAAATATTCACTATAGGCATTAACAATAACGACCTTGCTGATGGACAAATGCATAAAAGAAATGCTTTATTATCGTAATAATAATAATAATAACAAGGCGTGTTGAATTGATACTACGTGGATATGGGCAGTATAGAAAGTCGAGCTTTGATAGGTTTCAGTACCTACTATAATAATAATTGATGCTCGATATGGCGTAGGCCCGAATAATTTATATGTATAAGAACCAGAATGTATTTAGTTACGGAAATAAATTAACCAGTAACATGACTGGACAGTTTTGAAATGTTTGATTTAGATATATTGGATGGTAGCTAGCTATAAATGGTTTTGTCGATATTAATTATTGTTTGTATTTTGTAGGTGTTTTCGTTATTATACCTGTTGTTGTAGCCTGCGCTTTCAGTTTTATTATTTATATGGTTTGTCTCTAAATGTGGCATAGTAGGTGGCTATGAGTGAGTCAACCTATAAGGTTCCTTGGAGTCTGCAAATGCTATATCGCCAATAGAAAAAGTCTATTTTTAGAATCCTCAAAAAAAAATCAGTGACTACTATCAAAAGTTTACTCTTACTACTACTATTACTATTATTACAACAAGAATTTCTTTTGTCATTCTTATTCAAGAATGTCTTTTTCAAGTCGAGGAAAGTGAAAGTGTATTGTTGTAAATTTGTACGAGAGGTATTTTATTATATTAAAATGTTTCGATTTTTATTACGCCACATTCTTTTGTAGCATTTTAACAGTCAACCATAATTTATATGTGCAATTACATAAATATAAAAGTCATTCTAATCAATTTTATTAGTGTTCGTTTTAAATGTTTAAAGTATCTATTCATTTGTAGTGTTTGTGAGATTATATGGTGAAACGAGCTGTTTACTGCAGAGACTGTTTTGATTTAAGTATGATAGATGGTTGTGTAGCTGAAGGACAAGAAAAATCCTCACGATTTTCTTAATTTGTTGTATAAAAGCTGTTTAAAAGTTAGTTTTCGAAGATTTCAGCAGTTCACAGCGAAGTGATTCAAACTACCACAATTTTAACATATCGTTTTTTTTGCATTTTTATCATTCCTCAAAAAAATCAAAAGATAAAACAAAATCAACATATTTATTTAATTTGTTTTATAAAAGCGTTTAAAAGCAAGTTTTCGATCATTTCAGCAGTTCCAAGCAAAGTAATTCGAACTACCACAACTTTAACACTATCAACATTTAACGCATTTGTATTATTTAGCAAATCAAATCGAAAGGGCAAGAAAAATCGACACAGTTTTCATAATTTCTTATATAAAAGATGTTTTCCAACACAAGCCAACAACCTTGGCAATTTCATGTCAAAGGTAATATCTCCACAAGCAGAAGTAACATTTCTCAAAATATCCGAATACTCCAAGTTTATAAATTTTTTTAGCATCAGGCTTTTTTAATAAGGTAAAACAAAGGTGAAGGAAAAAATAAGTTAAGGGTTGAGAACAATATAAAAAAATTAAAATTGTAATAATTGAGTACAGACTATAACAAATTTAACACAGAACAATCCCACACATCAGAAAAAGCTGAATAATGTTTTTATTCAAATCCAAACGACCCGAAAAACTAGACTAATCCAAAAAGCATAAATCGGCCGAAAAAGATCGTCAGAGGCGAATACTAAAGCCGATCGTAAAAACTATAGGTCCTCCAATCCAATAACTAACCCCCCCCCCAAAAAAAAGTGGACGTGCAAGAAATCTAAAATAAAAAAATGATAACTTTATGCCTTTTAGGTAATAATTTTATACCCTATCACAACTTCTTGTGATAGGGTTAATGATCTGCGTTATTTCCAGCTTTCTCATGTAAAATTAAGTATAAAGGTAAAATCTGCATTACCTCTAGTGCAATAAAAACACTTCGCCAGAGATAATTTTTTAAGATTCCAGCAAAAATCCCGTATAATAGTACGAGTCGTACGACCGGCCTTACTTTTGGTCCAATAGATTTTATATTCAATAATACTTTGATCAGCCGGCATTTCTTTTAAGTGAATAAACCTCAACTGTCATTCAATAGATAATCACCAGTGGAAGATATACTAGGTTAGGTTACGTTAACAGACGCTCAGTGGACAATAGGTGATGTTTTACGGTAGCAATAGGGACCGTCGTTTAATTTCATCCAGTTATTGCGTTTTAGGTAAACTATAAGTATTACTGGACGAAAATTACCATTAGAAAAAAAAATCTTATTGAACCAATGCCAACTATATAGGTTAAAGTCCCGTTGGACAAAAAGTGCTATTGGGACAAATGCCTCAATCTCGATGGACCAAAGTTCTGCTAGACCAAAAGTCCAAATATACAAAAATCAAAATATTCATCCATTTTGACCCAATGACTTTTTATCTAATGAACTGGTGTAATTGGTCCAACAGGACTCTTGACTTAACGGACGTTTGATTCAATAAGACTGTTGGTCCAACAGACCAACTGTTTATAGATAGATGCGATATTTTTGTTCGTTTCAGCTTTTCTCGCTTCATATTGAAGACTGAAAATTCACATTGACAAGGTCCAGCCAGTCGTTATTACAGCTATTTTCGTAATTTCGTTACTTATGGGCCAATTATCTGCGTTTTTTGTTCGATTCAACTCGCTCTTAATAAGCGATGGGGGAGTGATACGAACGTATGAGGAATTTTATCAACTTTGAGTTCGGGTAGCTGTAAGTAGCTACGGGATGAGTATTCTGGTAAATATTAAAAATATCGTTTCATTGCACTTCGGAATTTTCTAAAGAATTCGACTGCAAGTCAGTTAGAAAATGGCATTTATGATAAACAATTTTTTATAACTAACGCTTAAAAAGATGTTAATGTGACATATTTAAAAGGTAGAATAAAAATAATTCTAAGAAGGAAAATGCGAATTTGTTCCGTTTAAAGAACGTTAGTTATTATTGTTACATAAAATGGCATTAACCTAACTCGCAAACAATCCGCTAGTAAAAAATTGGAAGAAGAAAGTACTATACAACACTCAAATACAACCGTAGTATAGTAGCTGTAGAAGCAACATCGACAGCATTAAGTTCGTTCGTTAAAATAAAACAACAATACATAACCGGAACAAAGAGCAACGTGCGTCCTTGCGTGAGTCAGAAGACCTTGCCGCGCCACATCATCTTCACACCTGTGCACACTGCAGTGCACCTATCCTTTTCCAACGACTGTACGGCCGCGGCGGCTAAACGAGCATATTATACCAAAAAAGGCGTAGAGGAGCTTCTTGCGAACCACCGACGGCATTGCTAGAGGTCGAGAACCACCGTGCAGCGAACCGATACGATGGGAAGGGAAGCCATCCGTGTGTGAAGAACAACGAAAAAAAAATCTAAAAACAAGTTATCACAGAACAAGAATCTTCGCGGTCTGTAACTTTTCGGACGTTGGGTTGGTTGAACGTGGAAAGTGTTTGTGCTGCTATTAGTTGATTAGATGCGTCCTTTAAAAATCGGATAGCGGCGCCAATGGATACGTCTAGATTTGATTTGCGTCACAAACATCTTATTACTAATAAGTCCTCTGGAAATGGATTTATTCAAGCATTAGGCACGCACTTTTTTCAGTTATAAGTCTGCGAGCAAGGTCACTTTCCAAAATCAGAGAACGGTGTCGAGATCTAACAGTGTGTATAAAGCGAAAGGACATGGGGCTCTTTCAATGGCAGGATATGATAAATGTGATGATACAACGCCCGATTTGGTTAATAAATTATAATCTGGTAGAGAGAGCACGTGTTGATTTAAAGATAATAATGACATGAAATAAATTAATTGAACAATTAAATACTATCCTTTTTTATTCTGGAATATTTAAAATTATTTAATTTTAGGTCATAAAGTTCATTTGTTTATACACTTTTTACCTACGAAAATTGAATATCTGTATGCATTGTATTGAATACGCCCTCTATAGAAAATATCGCGTAGGAAGGGCAGCGACCGCTATTCAGCTTCATCAAATGGACTTTTTTGCAGACTGAGAGGCACACACGACACAACAAGGAAGTAACCGTTTCTATTTACAATTACTAGTTTTTAGTTACATTTAAGGTTTTATCTTGCTGGTACCTAATGTAACGATTTAACTCACAGAATAATTAGAATCTTTGGGTTATCTCTTAATTTCATTCAGAATATGTGACCTTCCTAGACTTTCTAAGATCCAGTAATTTTTTGTCTCAGTAACTCATATACTGAAGAACATGTTTTATTATTCTAGTACTTAATTTAAGTACTGAAATCTTTGTATTATCTCCGAGTTTCATGCCCAATATGTGACCTTCCTCGACTTTCTATAGATCGAGTGATTTTTTATCAGTAACTCATATACTGAAGAACATGTTTTATTTAATGTACTTAATTTAAGTCTAGTTGAAATATTTGCACTAGCTCTGAGTCTCATTGCTATAATGTGACCTTCCTCGACTTACGAAAGGTCAAATCAATTTTTGAATACATAAAAATTTGAGCATATTTTTAATTTCTCTATTTTTTATAAATTTGATATATCGAGCATACTTTTTATATCTTTAGGATTTACCTTGCTGGTACTTAATTTAACGCATGTTAGAATCTTTTGGTTATTCCTTAATTTCATGCCCAACATGTGACCTTCCTCGGCTTTCTACAGAACGAGTGGTTTTTATCAGTAACTCATACTGAAGAACATGTTTATTTTTCTAGCACTTAATTGTAGTCTAGTTGAAATCTTTGGACTATCTCTGAGTTTCCCGCCTATCATGTGACCTTCCTGGACTTACTAAAGGCCTTCAATTTTTAACAGTAACTTATTTACTGAAAAATTTGAGCACATTTTTAATTTCTTTAAGATTTATCTTGCTGGTACTTAATTTAATTCATGTTAGAATCTTTGGATTATCGCTTAATTTCATTCTGAATATGTGACGTACCTAAACTTTTTATAGATCAAGTGATTTTCAGTACCTGATTTAATGAAGATTATGGACATATTCTTTGTTTCTTTATTTTCATGGTACTTAATTTAACTCTTTTTAGAGTCTTGGGTTATACCTTAGTTACATGTCTAACATGTGACCTTCCTGAACATTCTAAAAGTCAAATTTGTCTTTTTGTCAGTAACTGATACACTGAACAGCGTATTTATTTTTCTGGTACTGAATGTAACTCTTATGTAACTACCCCTCAGTTTCCTGTACATTTTGCGACCTTTCTTGATTTTAACATGCCGAATAACTTTTTTAGTTAGACTGGTTGATTTAACAATTGTCCTATCAAGTTTTGCAATCGTTTGAGTTACTACCAATAAACTTGCTGTAGGTGATGTGACCTTTTTTTGACCTTTTATAGATTTATGGTATTTCTCTGAAAATGATAACCATTAAAACGAGCACGTGTCTTTCTCGTTAAATTTCACATCTAGACAAAACTCATTCGAATTGACCTTTCACGAAATCTAAAATTCAACTTGCTGGTAAGTAAAGGTCATGAAACAATTGTGTGAAAACTACAGCATTTGAGATATGAATCGAAATCTCTTGAAAGAAAGGGCATTTGTAATGCACGTTATGATAGATTCTAAAAATCACAAAAGGTCATAAAAGAGGAATTAGGAATATATTATAAGAGTATAAACAATCCAAAGTTCTTATTTCACTACATATGCTTGTGAGAAAGGAAGAAAGGTCACAAAGGTCATAATATAAGATAAACTAAAAATATGATAGGTGCGATTTAAACATCCTACTCCACCATATATTATGGTCGAAGAGAAAGACCGATCTAATCGGTTAAAGGTCATAAAAGGTCACAAATAATAATAATACAAAATATGGCTTGTGGGGTATCAAATGAAAGCTCTTTGCTGCTTCTTCAAGAAAAATTTGTTTTTCTACAGTTGTTTGTTTCATTAAGCGTTCAAGTTGTTAAGCGTCAAGAGACATCTTGAAAAAAGCATTTTTACAACTGTAACTAAATACTGTACCGGTTCCAAACAAGCACTCAAAGAATTCTTCCATAATGGTATGCAATTTGGCTACTAAAATCTAAATTGTTTTTAATAAATTACAAACGAAAATACCGCAACATTCGCTATAGTATAAGAGATTTTAATTAATGTGAATCTTTCATATTCTAAGAAGTGCAAGCCAATTAAAATCGTTTTGCCAACTTCCGTCATACCTATCACGTACATTATAAACGTTAAAGGCACATAAGATAAATCAGCACGAGTCAAATTAAACAGAAACGAAACTGTCAAGACAGGTATGCACATAGGTATGTGCAATGTGTAAAAGAACCAGGACAAGAAGCTAATAGAAGTGATCAACAAACCGACCAGTATGATTTCTTTACATATTTTTCTAACTCGATAGAAAAAGCGGTCTTTGATGGCGTTTTAGAAAAATACGAGCAACTTTTCCAAAGTATTTCCCTTTGCGCTTCCATTTGAAGAAATATATATTATACGAAATTAAAATAGGTAAATAATAGTAGGGAAAAATGAGAATAGAATGGCGCCGGGATGGGGTGAGCACAAGCCAACACGTTAAGTGAACGCAACAAACAACAAACTCTGAGGTGTATCAAGAGACAACAATAAAAATAACAATAAATCTGGTCTTGAGGCCAGAGAGCCTGCAATGGTGGAGGACGGACGAGTCACGAGAGAGTGAGCTTTACCGGAATGTAGCACTCTATAAATAGATTGCAACATTCCTGGACTTTTTACGCGACGATGCATTATTACTTGCACTACTCGTTATCCAGAATCGATTTATCGATGGTTTATAATAAAGTGACTGCCCTTACTTTGTTTTTATCGTTGAGGCAATGAACCTTCCTCTCTCTCTTCTTGCTGCTGAACGTAATAATAATAATATTGTAGTAAAAATAAATATCAAAACTTTATTAATCAAAATTTTATTGCCGGCATGAAATGGGTTTGTATATTTTAGATGTGGACAGGTTTATAATAAAACAAAGAAGAGCGAGCATAAAATTCAGCCTTACTTTTTAACAAATCCAAGTAACTTACCTCGAAATTTAAAAACCAATCAATTTCTGACTTTTCAGCAGTGGTGGCAAGTCAGTCAGATGACTAAAGATCAAACTAACTAACAAATTACATTGCACTAATTATCATGCACCATTGACGCATATAAAGATCAAGGACAAAGGTCTGCTAATCGAGGTCAGAGGTCATCATATGAATTCCAATAACTACTAAAACACAGATTAATTAACAAAATATGTACGTAATATAAAGACCACACATCACTGCTAGTGATCAAAGATAGTGATAATAGAATGCCAAAGGTCACTAATAAAGGTCAGAAGTCTGTATGTGCAGAGTTCACACACTTAAAGATTGCACGTCACTACCATTGGTCAAAGGTCACAAATCGAGATAAAGGTCACTGAGTCAGGTCGAATGACTTGGCATACTTATGTATACCCTTGACAGATACAAAAATTAATCAATCGAAACAAACTAATAAACAAGGAATGTCATGGTGGCAAATAAAAATGACTAAATGAGGTCAGATGTTACCAAATAATATCAGATGGCTACTAAGACACAAACTAATCGTAAATGTGCAATGTTTATACCTATAAAGTTTACTTGCCACTATCAGAAATCTTAGGTTAATCGAGATCAGATGTCATTGAGTGAAGTCAAATGGTTACTATAACACAAACCAATTAATAAGCTATAGCATTGACAAAAGTAACAAAGGTAACAAATAGCGGTCAGAGGACACCCTTCCAACCGGATGGCTACTAAAAGCTAAAGGTATGTGCGGCGTTAACACATTTAAAGATGTGCGATTGCAGATCACTACTAGTGGTATAAGGTCAGAGGTCATCGTGTGAACTCAGATGACTGATACTGAGTCACCAATAGAGGTCAGAATCACCAAGTGAAGTGCGACGTGGCAGACATAATGATCTAAGGTCACTAGCAAAAGCCAAAAATCACTCAATGAGGGCACATATTAGCGAGTGACATGCCGTCACGGATATATGTGCAACGTTGATGCATATAAAGATGTCACAGCAGATAACACGTCGCTTCCAGAAATCAAAGGTCAAGAGAGGTAAAGTCAAATCACTACTAAAAACAAACACGTCACTACCAGAAGTCAGAAATCGACCAATTAACATATAAATATGCATGGTGTTTACTCGGCGTTCTGAAATGCTAAAGGTCACTTGCTGATGTGCAACGTTGACAAGAATAAAGACAACAAGCCGCTGCTAGTTGCCAAAGGCCACGTTTAAAAGTCAAAGATCACTGTGTGAACTCAGATGACTGCTAAAACTGATAATGACTATGGAAAGTAAAAAAAGGTCACTCAATGAGGTCAGAGGTTACCGACTGAGGTCAAACTAGTGATTACTACGATCAAGCTAATCGTCACTCAAAGGTCACCAATCGAGGTTGGATTATTACAGAAAAATTACCAGAGGTCAAAGATCAGTAAGTGCGGTCAAACGAATATAACATAAACCAACTGACATGCATAATGGGTGCTTCGTATTTTGCAAGGTCAAAGGTCACTTGATGAGTGTAAAGTTAGAAGATTCGTCGAGAGATCTAAGGCATTGAGATCGGTTAAAAATGGTAATCTGAGGTAACATTCAATTGTTCTTGGGTTTAGGCACATGCAAGAGGGGTGGCAATTTTCACAGAGTAGTGTACCACTACGAAAGGACATTTCATAAAAAGTTCATCGCCGGCAAATTGTATAGTGCACACCATACGGACTCTCATGTACTTGAATGAATAGCTAATAATTTTTCTTACTTTCTGGATTTAATTTAGATGATTAGTCAAGTTTATTACCATGGCGTAATCAATATTCCTTATTTCATTATCACATATTTCACATCATTATATGCCGATTAATATTATCAAAACGATTCAGAAACACAATCAAAAGATTGTAACCATTTTGCATCCACTATTTGATCTTTCGAAACGTGTCTTCTCTTGCATGAAACTCCGATTGCAACAACAACAACAATCAGAAAAGCTTTTATCCTCTCTTTATAATTCAATTGCATATCAAAGAGGATTCCTTGCTAATTAGAGCCAGATTATTGCGATTCCTTCGACGCAGGTGGGCAGACACACACATGAGATAGTGCATATGTTTTAAAAGCACTGTAGGTGGATGAAGAAATACTCGGAGGGATAACAACGAGCATCGACCTAGATGATCACCGTCCGTGATGGACAAGGTATAAAATTACATAACTGACGCAACTGAAACCGCAACAACAAAAACTTTCAGGCCGATCGTTATCGTCAATTAAAAATCAGAAAAAAAAACGCAAACGCAACACGTTAAGATCTCCCTATTAAGCAGATTGAGAAAATCCTTCAAAAAAATAAATGTTACCAGTTGTACAAAAAGTATGCGCTAATCAATTCCAATTTAGATCCACTTAATAAGACCACACTTCACGTCTAATAGTCGACTTTAAAATTCTTTCAAACCATAGCTTTATAATTACTGATCTTAATTAATTACACACGGTCTTGCACTCGGACCAACCGCAGAGCAAGTTTAAAAACATCATTAACATTTCTGCCTGAAATATAATAATAATGTTGACGGAAATTAAAAATTATCATAATTTTTATTAATACTATTAGTATTTTATAAAGACTACCATTTTTCACTTTAATGCCAAAGTCTGAACAGTTACATAATATCATTAATATTTACACACTACGCAATAATCACACACCATGCGTATAATAAGGCTGCTACTGCGTCGTGCCAGATTATTAATTAATATTCATTAAGAGCTTATTGCAAGTTCAAAAGAGCAAATATTTTTTGATTTCAAGCCATTCATCATTGTCGAGCTTCAAAAGCGTCGCGTCGTCGAAAAAAAAAATAATTGCGACAAACAAGTGCGGCAAAGAACCGTTATTAAACTTTATTATGAGAATGTTTAAGATATTTTATTCGTTCAAGGTAAAATTACAATTAAATAATAATAATAACGAAAATAAAACTTGATAAAAGAGCAGCAGCAAATACTATATAGTTTAAAATAAATTTATACTTTTTTCTCTCTCCATACTTGTTATTTAAAACTGTTCATCTGTAGATAGATACCCTTGAATCTTCAGCACACCACATTTTAGAAGAATGTGAAAGGTGAGAGTAACTGACATTTTAGGTTTGAAATGTTAGAATCAAGATTTTTCTCAAGAATAGTAGGTATCCCATTAAAGCAAAGCTATACAGTGTGTTTCACTTCACAGCTTGTCAACCCCCAGTCTTTGTTATTTATAGCCCAATCAATTCCAAATTTGCATAGAACTCCTTAAAAGAGAGTTGTGTGTAATTAAAACCCCGTTTGTCTTTGTTATAATCCACCAGTCTACCATGATCAAGAATAAATGCAAATTATCGGAAAATTATAGCAGGCCTTGTTAACCGTAAAAGTCGTTGAAATTATCTTATTTTTCTTTAAGAGCGCCATGGAAATTCCACTTCAAATTCCATTGGAAAGAACAAATTTCCCTAATGACTTTTCCGATGAAACAAGGCCTGCTATATTTCTTTAATTAATTGCTTTTATTAACGATCCTAGTAGGCTGGTGGATTACGGGTTTCTAATTACACATAAACCTCTTTTTTAAAAGACGTTCTATACCTGACAAGAATTTGGAATTGATTCGGTTATAAATAACAAAGGCATAGAAGTGTCAAAGCTTGAAAGTGAAACAACACTGTAGTATATCTTAATACTTCTCCCATGGAAGATTAATAATTGATGAATCACAAGAATCGTTTTGACAAATCGGGAGAATTTCCATTGGAAAAATCCGCATTGCCGATTACAAATGATAATATTATTGCTCAAGCAAGCACCTTCGCAATGCAGGATGTGCGACAGGCTGGCTTGTGGCGCCTGGCGTTTATTTAATTGAGGATCGTTGTATTTGATTTACACATCCACGTCTTTATGATAATGGACTTCACAAATTAATATTAATATATAAATTAATGCGGTCATATTAATTTAAACGTACGTATAAATATTAACACATGGCACATACACACATCCTTCCCTCTAATGTACGTGGATTATTAATTCAATTAGTGGAAGAATGTATTAGTCGTGATTTCCTCAGTACTACTTCTAAAAACAGAAGGAATGTTTCTTTTAAGCTGTTCTCTCAAATTTTTAATAAGCACGTCGATTAATCAAGTATGCTTTGATACCTGACAACACATAATTGAAAGATTTTTATTATAAAACTAACATGTGGGTGCATTTAACTTAGGCGAGTTATACTATACATCTACCTGTAGATGCAATCAAAGAATCACTAAAAAAATGTAATAGTTTGTTTTGTTAAATGAAATTTTTATATAAAAGTTGTTTCTGTAAATTCTTTTAGTAATGCCATATTTTTGCTTGGTTATAATATATAGGGGAGGCGAAATAAAGCTACTTCTTTTTAAATAAGGCACCCTGTATATGAAGACACGTTTAGCTATATTGTACAGGGTGTCTCATAGCTCCTGCACCAGACTTTACCAGCGCATTTTTGATGCCATTTGGAACAAAAAATCTTAATAAAGTTTTTTGATTAGAGAAAGTTCAAATTTTCAATAATTTTGACCGACGAATAAAAAATAAAACTAACTGTATATGTAAGTGCAAGGTTTGAAATTTTAAAGCCAGATAAACATGATTAGATCACATATTACTGTATATTTTTCTAGTCCAAACCCACCATTTTCAAGCGCCTAATTGTGTCGCTCCGCTTTGTTGACATAGTGGTTTTGCTTTACTAAAATGTACGTTTCAAATGATCACTAATTGCAATACAAAACGTAAATATACAAAATTGTGCATCAAGCTTTTAATTTTTACAAGACGTTTGTCTACAACGGGATTTTAATTTTATTTAACGTGACCTCGCATATCTTTTTACTGTAAAATTGGTTAAATCTAGTCTCAAATTTCAATAGTAAAAAATTGGGTAAGAGTTTTTCACATCAAATTCCAATCACCTATGGAATTTACTAATTAGTATTAATTAATGATGCTAACATAAACAAGAAAATGAAGAATCTGTGTCACAAAAAATTACCAGGGTAAAAGGGCAAAATTTAAAAGTGTAATTTAATTACAATAACATTAATTTAGTTAATTTTAAGAGGAGAAGTAAAATGAAAATGAACATCTATTGCCCCTATCCATATTTAGTCATATCGTACGTCGCTGACATTTTTAACAGCTTAGATAATATCATTGTTGCTTGAAATCTGATCTCATTTTATCTGTTTACACAAATGTTGATAACGCGTTGACCCAGATTCGCCATTTACTTGTTTATTAGGTTAGGGTATTCCCCGATTTTGGGAATCATCATCGTTTACAATAACTAGACCTACACCAATATCCTTTTCTTAATTATCTGCGTTCGCGGAATTATCATTTAAGTGACTGTCCTGATAAAATTGTATTATAAAAAGATCATGCTGCAGAATCAGCAATGTAAACAAACCATAAAACATCTTGTTTGAAGAAAATAACAAACACTACTGTATGTGCTAAAAACATTATACCCGTCTTTATTTGCTTTTTTCAGAAAACTGCGCTTCTGAGAAAAAATGTTATATGGATTTTTTGTTTGTCTTATCGATGTCTATATACCTGCCGCGTTTGAAGTCCTTGTTATGAGCCAACCTGTATAGGAACATGGGTGGTGACCCACCGTTTCAAACTTCTCGACTATTATCTTCAGTTAACGGTAAAATTGAGCTAGCAAAGTTGCTAAACAACGTTTTGAGCTCTTATTCGCACCAAAACTCTAATTTTACCTGTTTTGTGATTTAGGTGCCCAAAATTTACAAAATTGTTACACATGTTGCCAAATCTCGAAAAATCATCCATATATATATCGAACATCCTGTGCATTACTTTATCCGTGAGAAGTACTATAACAACAAGATATAACGATATACTTAGGTTTGCAGTGAATTGTCTTGAAGTTAGTAACGTTTATCTTTATATCTTATACAGGGTGTGACAAAACTCGCTTCTCACTATGGTGACCTTGGAAACGAAAAAAAAAAATTTCGAGTTTTCAATTTTATCTTTTCTAGTCGTTATTTGAAGAGATATCAAAAAAATTGAAAGTGCATTTACATTACCACTTTTTATCATCTACAAGGTGGCATTAAAAATTTCATTTATAACTCAATTATATTTCACAAGTATAACCGTTTCAAGTGCTACATTGAGCCTGCTTTTATACTATTGCGATTGCATATCATGTGTCGTTTATTTTCGTTAAAAAACGCATATTTCAATGATATTTAAAAGAATCTGTCAAATTTATACTTTCAATTTTTTTACATATGGCTAGTTTACTTAAACTAAAAAATTAAATGATCACGACTTCAACAGCACCACCATCAAAATGGTAAATACGAATACTATAGAAAATGACTACATGAATTTTGAAAATAAAATCCGGGACCGCAATAAATAAAGAATTATTTAAAAAGTACAGATCCGTATTTAAAAAAATTAATTTGATGAAGACCCACAAAAAAAGAAAACTTGGTATCGAATTTCTTTCAATGACAATTGTAGAAGATAAAATTGGTAATGTCAATGGCCTTTCAGGTTTTGGGTATCGCTTCAAATAGCGACCAAAAAAAATAAAAACGAAATCTCGAAATTTAATTCTTTTCAAGAATCTCACAAATCGCTTAAAATAATTGGTCTTCAACGATACATATTGGACACCTAAATTTTCAAATAGATAAAATTAGATTTTTTGGCGCAAATAAAAGGTCAGACTTGCAACTAGGCTGGCCTAATTTGAATATCGGGCGTTTACTGAAGATAATAGTCAATAAGTCGGAAATGGTGGGTCTCACTGCACATACCCATGTTCATAAATCAGTATATGATCCCTAATAAACGGGCAATCCTGGATAAAGAACGGTTATTAATTCACGAGATTTCGGATCGCCAATGGTGTCTCGATCGCTCGAACGAGTCTTCGTTCGATTGTTTTACTCCATGTGGTGAATTAACTGCAACAAACCGCATCCAAGTTCGGATGCGCATTAAAATCAGTCACAGTTGATAAGACACCGTGTCTAATAAGAGGTGACAGCATTAATTATGAGGCGATTTATTTGTTTTTTATTGTGGTGTTAGTCACGAAAACATGTTCATATCGATTTTTCTAGTTATTTGTTCGTTTTCTTTTAATGCTGTCTAAAAACTGTGTGATATTTATTCATCGTGTATCTAGTAGCACCCTATTACACTACTCCCTACCTTAGATCAATAAATCGTTTTGAAATCGGTCATTAAATAAAATTTGCAAAAAAAACTGTAATCATGTATCATATGACGGATATTTTTTCATGAGGTTTGGAGGGCCCTTTTTGTGTGTTGAAGATTCATAGGCGTGCTGGAAGACTCATAGTATTTCAGTGTACATAGTTGATATCGATTGATATGAATCGATTAAGAAAAAAAAGTGTCTTAATCGTAAGCGTAATATGGAATTTGGATATTTTCGTTTTTTTTTCGTAATTTTTTATCGTCGACGCTGACTTGACTGGCCTCTAAAGGGGTAGAATTTAAAGTTTGAACCTCGATCTCAAACAATTAGATTGCTCTACTCTGTACCCCGAATCAATTTAATCATGGAATAAATAAAACAATTTCAAAAGCCGTGGCATGACGCCATTCGATTGTGCCCTGGCTATTTTCATTACCATTCTTCTAATCGGCTCTAGACTCGTTGTGTTCCAACTTCTGCATATCAAAATGGTCGATATTAATTTTTTTTAAAGAGCTTTTCGTCGTCGACGCCCTCTAGCGGATCGTGTTTGAAGATCCGTTATATAACCGGTATCTTCAGAATGCTTTACTCCGCATCCAGAGTCATTTGCAAAAACTCGTAATTTAATACACTTACAGTAAATAAAAAAAGTCGAAAAAAATTCGCGACAGAGTGGTAGAGGAGCTGATGTAGTACCTGCTTTATTAACGGGAGGATTTCGATGATTATTTTACCTATATTTCATTGGTATCGTAATTTTGCCAACTTATGCATTACGGAAGTCCGGCTCGGTTATTTCTATATTTTTTAAAAAAATTTTTTAGTTTTTTCTTTTTGTCGCGTTTAGCGACATAAAATTGATAATAATGAATAGGAGTATTAATTACTATAATTAAAATTATAGATTTTGAAACTCAAACAAATGACACTGCATTGTTATTGTATTGAATCAATTCTTGTCTGAGATTCTTTGCTTGTATTGTTAATAAACTATTATGATACCATCAAATCAAAAACGGCGCTACAAACCGCCTATGAATTTAGTTGCAGCAGCAACTGGATCAGCATTTTATTTTACATGTGCCGGTATTGCGCATTACAAAACTGCACTAGTAAAAAGCAATAGCATAATATACTTATTGAGAATTTAAGGCATCTCATTAATTCCATCAATGTCTTAACAGTACACTGCATACAAATCGAACATTATCAGACAATAACTATTTTGTTTTACGGTTTATAGAACCTGAAGGTTGTTGCATGAATGTTGTATCTATGCATGTATGTTATATCTATGCATGTATGTATACTATATATACATATTATTGTTCGTTTGATAAATGATCTTACAGTGGCGATATGTTATGGTTAACTAATTTTAACAATCACATTTCTTATTTTATCTATATGGATGGGTGTATGAACTATTGAACAAATCTTGTTTAAATTTAGCCAAGTAACCAGCAGTGTGTAATAACAAACCGAAGTACAGCAGAAGGCAACGTGTTTCCTCCCGTGAAGCGTAAAAAATACAAGTCTCCTCGTATCCTGTTTGAAATGATACCTACTGGAGGCGATAAATATGCAAAAAGTGGACAACCTTCTTAGGAATGCATTTCAGCGTTATAACGCAAGATTTCCGTGACCTTCCACAGACGTAGAGAACAAGCAGTAGGCACATTCTTTATTAATAAAATAGAATAAAAAAAAAGAAACAGTACTACATATTTTATAATAATTATGATAATGACAACATAAAAGCGAAGAACTAAAAAGAACGTTAACAATATTTGAATTCCATATTCGTTAAGTTAATAATAGCAAATATTGTTTAATATTTGGTTAACTGTGCTTTTCCTTGCTTAAAACAATGATTTTCAAGTTCAAGAATCACGACATGACAATTATTTGCACAATAATAATAATAATCATAGTTGGCGATGAGGGAATCCATAAAGACGGTCAAGTAAATACGGCAGATGTCGTAACAAAATGCAATCCGTTAACGATAATATTCAACTCATAAAAAGGTCGTAAATTCTTATCTATTTTAATTAAACAAAGAAGTGTTAAATATGTGTGGTTATATTGTAACTGTACCATCTATCACTAATAGTAATAGTAATAATAACATGTGTTCCATTAAAATGTATGTGTTTTTGTTGATGTCCACTTACCTCATTCGATTGTTTTCACTAATTATTCGTTAATTATTTTTACAGTTAGTGTATGCGTCGCTAGGATTGCCTGGAGAATAAATGATAAAGCAGTTTTTATCTCAATAATAGGAACCGAAATATTTAACTTGATCGCGGGAGTCATTGAAAACCACAAAAATTTATTTGAAGTTTGAAATAATGGTACAGTTATAAGCCGCAGTGCAAATGACTCTTATAATATACACGGTGATGCACTACCAAATGATCGGACTTTGAGGATAAGCTTTTCTGGTCCGCTGTGTTCTAATAGTAGGAAACGCGTGCAGAAATGACATAATTTTAAAACTGACCCATTTAATGATATCATTAAATTTGATTTGTTATTCGTTAATAAACAGATATTAGTTAATTATTTAGTAAAGACAGGTTTAGATAATTTAATCTATCCATCAATAGGTATTGTCACTTTTTATTGGAATTCTAAAAAAGTTAGTAAAACCTTTATTCTTTTTTATGTTTTGATAGAATGAAATTGATGGGTGGTAATTTGTTTACATAGTCTACATAGTATAAAAATAATGCGCAAAAAATAAGTACTGTTACTGATTTATTACTAAAAATTGCAGTGTAAGGGTTTTACAATTTGTTATTATTTAAGAAACCAAATAGTATTGTTTATCTTCTTGAACTTCAAAATATGTGTCACTATTACATGTACTATAGTTTTTTATTCACACAGCTGCAGACTTGTATTGCACATAGGGGTTAATGTGCCTATTAAAAGAATTTGAGATTGCCTTACAAATCAGAAATCACAAAACAAAAGTACCGTTTTTGAAACAATATCATTTACAATATATTTAATTCTGTTTATCTGTTGTTATTCTACGAAACAGTTGGCCAAAACAAAGACGGGTTTATTACTTTATTGCGCTACCTTGCACATTCTAGAAAACAACCAGTATTGTTCTGTCGTGCTAAGCGAAAACAACCTATCTGCAAAACTGCAAAACTGCATAGTACATTTCTACATTGCAGTTTTGCAGATAGATTGTTTTCGCTTAGCACGGCAGTGTTTATCTGCTTATACTTCAAAATATGTGTCATGTGCATTCTTACTATTCAATTTGAAAACATTGGGCTGAACTTCGATGCTGTTTTTCTTCAAAAGTATAGAAGTACGAGAAAAAATGATATATATGAATCTTTCTTTAATAAATATCTAACCACTGACAAAGTCTGACTTTTCGGTAATGGGATACCGTGTATATGTATAAAATGCAATATTGGCGTTCCATCTATTTTTCAAAGGCATGAAAAACTACTACTTTGACTATTAGAAACCAACCAACCCTTTCTCTATTTTATTTTTGCTTTTAATGCTTGAAATCTAATGTTACATTAATCTAGCTTGCACTTTTTTTTTGGGTTCGTGGGGAGAATATTGTACGTATCTCGCTGGAAATTGCGTTTCACACTCTCACGTGATATGTGCACTTAGCTGGCGCCTTGTGCGAAATGTGTCACTTTCCGTGGTCGTTCTATAATAGACTATTTCTCAAGATCCAAAAAGAAACCTAACGATATCGCGCAGTAAAATGTAGGCTTGAATATATAGACAATATAAATCACCCTCTAAGAACAATAAATTGTTAAATGATATTTACGTTGCGATATGAATAGTTCTCGCACACTAATTTCATTAGTTTCAGCACGCTAATGCCATTAGTTACATATAGCACCGTTTACAAACAATAATACAATTTAATAAAAAAAAACAATGTTTTAACTGTAACATGTTAATATAATATTATATTATAACTGTTAATATTGTAACTTCATCATTTATGGGTTGAGAAACAAATTGTGACTAACATTTTACGAAATTTATCAGTGGCGTTCGTGAAAATGTTAAGCAAAGCAATTATAAGAACAAAACAAAAAATTAGTTAAAGAAAGAATATATAAAGTATGTATTTTCTTTAATTTCCTTTGTATTAATTTTTTGATTACAAAAAACATTACATACGCCACTGAAAAATTCCGAGTTTAAAACGTCAAACTGACAAAATCCGTTTCTCACCCCGTATAACCGATCAAGTAATCCTAAATGTTATAGACCCTGTATAGCCACGGTGCCCGCCATTTTATATCACAATATTTTTGATATAATATTTCGATTTTGACACCCTAATTTTAATGTAATTTTACTGCTAAATAATGTTTTATATACACAACCCACTATTTCGTGATTTTTAATTGAGTCAAACACCGTTTACATGAGGCCGTGTAACTATTTCCATACTTTTCAAATTTGTCGCCACGTGTTGTGATATAAAATGGCTGCCTTGGCCAGACTCTAAGGGTCTCTACTAAATGTTAGAGTCACTGCATGTAGTCACCTAGGGCAGCTGGTCGATCAGAGTATCGTAAACCACCGCCATATTGGGGCAGAGAAGGGTGATTTTTAATAATGGACAAATTAAAAACCACATTTTATGTATTTGACATATTAGAAGTTTGATCTTTCAGAATAAGAAAAACCTTTTAAAGTAAACGTGGATTTGATTAAATTCAATACAGAACAAATAATGAACAATTTCGTGCTTCTTTTGCCCCAATATGGCGGCGTTTTGCGGTACTCTGATCAAACAGCGCGACCTAGGTGACTAGATGTAGTGACTCTACTAAATGTTAGAGATCCTTGATAAATAATTAAGATAAGAGATGAGACATGTTGGACGCCCGTTCTGATTGGTTGGAACCAGAATCCACGGACTTTCTGATTTAACTCGAAAACAAACTGAATTTTTTGTTTAAACTTCAATTTTGACAGTTGTCGCTAATTAGTCAATTTAACCTATGATTTTTAGTGCAGATCAAATTGATGGAATGCAACGTGATAGTAATCGCTTTGTACCCTGATCAAATAAAACAGTTTCTGCTGCATTACAACTTAGATTTACTTGTGGAGCAAGTGGTTATAACACTTTACTCCAGCTACATTTACCCTTTCCTTCAATTAGCAAGTTGGACAGAAGAATGCAAAATCTAAAATTCTAAAGTGGCATTCTGTATGAAATATTCGACTTTCTGGGGATTAAAGTGGATTCAATGAATGAATCGTCGATTGATTCCTCTGATTTAGAAGAACCTATCACACAGAAGAAAAGTAAGTTCGTCATTTCTGACGATTCTGATATGGAAGGTTTTTTGATAAAGACTAATGGAAAAAGTGGCCCCTTACAGGAGATACTAGATGATGAAAGCTTAGCCATAGGAAATTACATCCTTGTAAAATTTGCAACGAAGAAAACCTGTAAATACCTTGTGGGGGTAGTTCAAAAGGTGATTACTGAGGATATGGTACCAGCCTACTATGTCAGATTCATGAGGAAGAAAGGGCATGAAGGATTTGTCTTCCCTTAACAAACGATTTTGTACTTGTGAAACGGGAGGAAATCGTCACCAAGCTTCCTCAACCGTCTTGAGATTAAAGGGACTGCTAGGCAGTCAGGATTTCTGAAATTTGTGCCCCGTGTGTTGTCCGGAGGTGCCCCGCTATGGGGCAACTTCTGAAAAAATATGTTTTCCAAAAAACGTATGTAACTTTATCTTAATTTCTACATGCCATCTCGTACACAAATGAACGTATATAATTCATGTACGAAGATAAATGTCTGAACGTGGACCACTCTCCCCTATTTAGGTTAAATATTTCATATATTGATTTATGTTAAATGATTATATGCATAATGCTAATGTAGTGGAATAAAGTTTTGGGTATTCTTTTTCTTTCAAAATTTGAATAATTATTAAATTTTGAATTGAATAATAACAAAATTGTAACATGATACCAAGCTAGCACGCTGTCAAAATAATAATAAAGGTTTGACAAGTCAGGTGGGCCTTGGTTTCTGGTTCATCATGTCTCATCTCTTATCTTAATTATTATCAAGGATCTCTACTAAATATTAGTCACTCTATATTACTAATAAGAGTTGGGCCAACGCGGGAATTGACGCCGATTGGTTGGATCCATTTGCACTAATGCCAATTTAAAAACACCAAGTTTGACAAAATTATGTAATAATAGGACAGGTCTTTTCACTTCCTCGTAAATTTATGTGGAAGTTACTTACTATGGTTACAACTGTTTCTACAATTGTATCCATAGGATAAATTGTATCCACAACAATTAACTGCCAAATAAAGTTACAAGGTGATGAAAAGATCGCCCTTAATTTGACAAATAATATGATGTTTAGTAAATCGAAGAATTTTTATGTATTTCTCTTCAAGTTTTTAAGAAATATAAATTGCAATTGAAGGGTTGATGTCAAACACGGCATTTGTCAAGAAACTGTAACCTTTAGGAGAACCAAAAACTAATGTAAGGCCAGAATTTTTATTACTTGGTACTATGTGCAGTTTATGAAACATTCTTACACAATCCAAAAATCTGTGGTTTATGACGAAAATTTGGCAAAACAGATTTGTTATTTTTTTTACAACATAAGATACATTTTAATTACATCGGTCTGGCAGATTAAAAAAAATTAAAATAGGTAAGTACTATATACTTTTTTTAACAAAAGATTCATATCTCTAGCATGAAAGAAAAAATATGTGTAATCACTGCTGTTGTCGTCCTCAACAATGTCACCTGGGTCTTCATTAGTGCCTAGAATATTATAGAAACCACGGTGTTCTCGATTAGATAATACTTCACAAAGGGCTTGAAGATCTTTTAGTTTTGCATGATTGATCTCGATAGGTACAAGTTGTAATTCACTAGTAATATGGAGTCTTGCTTCTAATTATGCATTGTCTCCACTTCCAGAAGAGCTATCTCGTATTCTATAAATTTATTTATTTAACACAAAAATGTTATTGCCTGAATGTATGCCATACATTTGCGAAGACTTTAGTGGAATAGGTGGCCGAGGATTCTTTACAAAAAAACTTATCAGTCCACAATTTGAAGTTAAAAATATCTTTCTTAGTCGCCCCATTTGATAAAATATGCAAAATATGTTACTGAGTAATAACTCTGAAATAAAACGATTTAATAAAGCAAAATATTTTCACTGCTTTTCAAGTGTTTTTATTACGGAAATAATTCAAATGGAAATTGACTTACTAGAGCACAAGAGAAATTAACAGTTTTTTTTAATAGCTGAGAGTAGTTTCTTCTTTTCTCAATTTTGCAAATAATATGAATATATATTACTCTTGAAATAAATAAAGATTATTAAAAGTTTCACAGTTTTATTAAAATATACCTGACAATATTGTTTCGACAGCTATGCTGTCATTATCAAAGGTAATATAATTATAAACAAAAAAAAAATTTAATGAATGAACAACTTGAGCTCAGTAATTCTCCGTTACTGGAAGTATTAGATGTTTAATTATGATTTTTATTATTAATTTTTATTATTATTATTATTATTTTATCTAGTTACCTATTTTGTATCTACCTTAGCGACGTGTTTGTTTATAATTATATTACCTTTGATAATGACAGCATAGCTGTCGAAACAATATTGTCAGGTATATTTTAATAAAACTGTGAAACTTTTAATAATCTTTATTTATTTCATGATTATGGAGTTCCACAAAATAAGGCTGGAAACAATAAACAAAAATATATTACTCTATTTAGGAATTTTATTATATTAATCAATTCAAATAAACTATGGTAAATTATAATGAAATAAATGTCAGGTTATGAAACATTTGACAGGCAAACATAACCAATCATTTTAGCAATGTATATTTTTGGATCCAAAATGGCGGATTGACATTGACATTCGCGTCAACTCTTATAAGTAATATAGAGTGACTCTACTAAATGTTAACTAATACCGCCAACTGTGTTGTTTTAGTAAAACTTTTGCATAAAAATTTACTCTTTCTTAAATCAATCAATAGAAAGGTTATATCGTTTTGTTATTATTTAGACTTGGGTGTATTAAAATAAATTTCATAAATGGGCTGGCTGTTGGTGAATATGAAATTAAAATATAGTGCAGAAATAGTCATAGAATGTTGGAGGAACGCTAAAGAAACTTTTTAACAATTTGCGAATAAACTGAATGTTTACTTAAATTTTTTTGTTTCATTATATATTTGAATTCGAGTCCATGAGTAAAATTAATCTAGCTTGACTATACCTAAGTCATTAATACAAGAAATTAGTCACAGATTACCTGGGCGACAGCGGGTTACTTTCAACGCATTATTGCATTCCATCTCTCTCTATTGCGTAACGAATATAGGAAAATAAAAAAGTAAGGGGGGAGGGAAGGGGAGAGGGAGAGGGAGAGGGAGGGGGAGATGGAGGGGGAGGGAGGGAGGGGGAGAGAGAGATGGAATGCACTAAAGTGTTGGGAGTTCCCCGCTGTTGCCCAGGTGATTTGTGATGACTAATTTCTTGTATTTCTGGTTTAGGTATAGTAGGAATTTCCTGTTTTTCGGATTGTTATGTCACTTTTCGTGCTCGTTATGTAATATACTATTGCAAGACACTTTTGTCAAGATTGACATGAACTAATAGTGACCAATATAATATTATTCCAATATTGGCTACCTTTTTCCAAAATTCAGAGGAAAAGAGTAACTAAATTACGTTACAAGGTGAAAATAAAATTAATTTATTATTATTATTGGAAATAAAAAAAAGTTTCCTATAAAAGTGGTACTGTTGTACCTATATTTTTTAACTGTCATCAAAAAACAATTATATATATATTGGTCACGTGATACAGAATACAGGGTGGTTAACATTTCGTTGCACACTATTGGGATTTCGAAAACCATAAGAGATACGAAAGTCGGTTACATTAGGCAAATGTTGCACAATTGCAAGGCCATCTCAAAATCACTTCCAATATCATTATCTGTTTTTGTAATATCTCGGATATTACTTACAAACTTTTGCACACAGCCATAACTTGACATCCTGTTCATAACTGACAACAATAGTTCCAAGGTTAAAAGCAATCATCTCGAAATCTTCATTATTCAGTATCATACTTTTTAGCATATTTGGTCTTAAAATTTCATTATCTTCCAAATTAACCCATAAAAATTAGGGTATGCATTTAAAAAAAATTACTATCGCCATAACTTAGAAACGGTAGACAAATCTACAAATACCAATTAACTAAAATAAATGTCTCAATTAAGATAAGAATTCCAGACTTTATACCCGCACTGTATATTTAGAATAAGGGGGGAAAGAAATATTCGATAACGCATTAATACTATACAGGGTAATTTAAGAATATATGTATTTATGTATATTCCGTATTACGTGACCTATGCATACATGAATTTTTTTGATTGGCGGTTGATTGATTTATCTTCAATAATAACAAAAATAAAAGGGGGTGGTCAAACTATATAGAACAACCCTGTACAATTACTTAGATCATTTGTAAGATTATACAAAGTTTGTCATTTGTTCAATAGGTCATGTTTATTGTTTATGTATGTGCATCAATCATAGACAAGTCGAATTATATCTATAATAGCACCAATTCGGCATATTAGTACTTTCGTCACAGCCACCTTATACTGGTGTTAGAGTTATATAAGTTAGACTCACAAACACTATTCAGTCATTGAAAAAGCATTAGTGATTTTTACATTGCTTGAATCTCAAGCCCATTTATATAACTAAATTGGCCGCTGTAACGTTACAGCAATATGTCGAATTTCGACAAACTTTTAATATTTCCTTACCTTTCATTAAGTTCAACTTTTCAATTTAAGTTATAGTTAAGAATAAGTACGGATTAGAAGTTTGGTGCGACTGACCATAAGCGACTCTGATGTAAGTTTTTATTGAATCTTGCTATACAATACCTACATGCCTAATCTTCATTAATTTATGAAGGATTATTTTTATTTGAAGGCATCCAAATAACAATCAGGCTTGGAACGATGGCTTACCTGCAAATAAAGAAAAATAATTAGTCATTATGTATAGGCAGATTTAACACGAAAAATTATTAAAACACAAAATAAGCATTAATAATCATTAAGAGCGCATTATCGCCACCAGTGTGAATAATAGGAAGCTTCAGAGACTATAAACACCTAAAGATGGCACTACGGTCCGCAAAACGAAATTAATTCCTTTAAAACTAAAATTTAAAAATGTAAATAGAAACATTATTTGATCGCATCGCAGTTCTCTGCTCACAGTGTTGCCAGACATGCGTGAACTTTCAAAATATTTTAAGTTTAACTGAAATTTTTAATTTTTAAATTCCAAGGAATAATTTAAGGTAGTTGAAATCAAAAAGGGGAATATAAAACTGCTAAATATCTTTAAAAATATTCGTTGTTCTTGCTGGTTTTAAGAAAAAGAAAATTATTACTATATTAAAATAATGAAAATATATATTCGTTTTAAGAATTAATCAGGACTAATTAGAGTGAAATATAGTTTATTCAAAAATTAACCGTCACATGATCTTAAGTAAAGAAAAACAACATTTACTTCGGGAATTTATTAAATAATAGTTAAAGATTAGGAAAGTTAAATTACTTTTAAATGTCCCGCGAATATTGCCACCCAACGCTTCCTGGTGGAGAAAGCGTTCTACTAAAAATGACTGATTTGTGTGCTGCCATATTTAAATTTCCGCGCCGTGTACATCTATTTTATTTCAATCAATACTAAATAAGTAAGCAAAAACATTTATCCGTTGTCATAGATTTTGCTATTAAACAGTGTTATAATGACTGTATTATGTTTAGTTTGCTTATTTTTTAGAAAACGTTAAGTCTACAAGATTGGCGATGTTCGACTACGATTATAAAATTTGTTTTAGATATCTACTTCTTACAAACTATGATCCACACTACCTTAACAGTTTAGCAATCGACGCCAAACGTTATCTTGCTAAAAACACGATTATTAGAAGAAAACTGAATGAAAAACGTGAGCTATATTATGACGCTAATATTTTGCGCCAATAACGCACCCTTAAAGAAAAATTGAAGTAGGTCTAGAAAAAATGTATTCCATATAAAGCCTGCTTCACAAGAAGAAACTTCTTCCCATTAAACAGGCTATATCGGTTACAATATAACCTAACTCAATCATTAATCTAAACTGATCTGATCACTACTTAATTTTATATTTAACCTAACCTAATTCAGTCAAAATGATCCTAACCTAACCCAACTTACTTCAACCAAAACTGTTGGTTACAATGCAATTTCCTTTAACCAGAAACTAATACAATTCGCATAAACAAAATCCAATTTACGCAGATATTTAGGTCGTTACGGTATTTCGAGTCAAACACATTTGTGCCAATCGTTTTTCAGATTCTGTCCAGTTTTCTAGGTTTGATGTCTGGAGAACGATCCGAAAAACCCGTTTATGTATGCGTATTAATACAAAGAATATAGTATATAGAATTTACTTTTTAATAAAGACATTTTTGATTATTTTTTAAATTTAAGGTTATAATGATTAATCGACTGGATGAACAGAACACAAATTATACTTAAACGATTCCAACACTAAAAAAGATAGACAGATATACAACCATTTTCAAACAGGTACTAATTAAAATAATTACACGTGCACACTAAAAGATAATAAAATGGAAAACCATCGCCCAATAATTGTCGTTATCAAACACATTTATGTCACGAACATATTTTTCCCTGACATTATTAATGATTTAATGTCTTAATCACCCACTAACGAGCAAGTTCCAGCCACACCTACACCTTATAAGTAGTAGCAGCTCTAGCTATAAGAGATGAAGAATGTATGTACTGTTTGTTTACCTTCCAACCTTCAAGACTCAGAAATTTCTTTAGTCTCTTGTCTATGCAAATTCATCTCGAATGCGTTGGTAAATAAAGCACCCCAATGCTGAGAAAGATTCCTACATAAATTTTATAGGAAAGTTGATTTATTAACCTTTATTAACCTTAAATAAATTATCAAGAGATTAAAAAAAAGGTAAATTTGAAATTTAATGATTCGATATAAATCAATTTGGATTTAATAAATAAGTAAAGTTGATATAAATAAAAAGAGTATTTTATGTTATTAATTTAAATGTATTTTTTGCTATCAGTAGTCGTTCTAATCTACTGTAAACGTAATAAATAAGGACATTAACATAAACATAACCTTACTCTTTGAGCTATCGCCGTTTTAAAGAGAGAAAATTAATTGTAATAGGTTGTGAACTGATTAAAAGTTTGAGCGGTGTCTTTTATGTATGAATTTTTGAATACGTTATCACTGTTATCAGTTTATTTACTTTTAAAGCAAAAATACTGCTGACATTGTAAATTATCTCAGAATATAACAAAGATAGAGAATGAATATAAAATATCGAAGCAATCTACGAAATTTTGACAGATAACATTGGCTATCAAAATATCTTTTTAATGCAATACTGCCAACTTAAACATGCGAATCATGGATGACTTTTATATTTTTATCGGGCTAAAGACAAGATAATTTAGATTTAACAACTTATTAGACCTGCCAAAGTCTTTTTACACTAAAAATTATATTATTTTTACAAACTTAACCGTCGTCCTATGAATAATATACAGCTAAATACATTATAAATCCTACAGAGACACACAAAACACACATTATACACTACATCCTACTCGTACAATTTCTTAACATGGCAATGGCACTAACCAGTTTTCTATTCTTATCTGTTCAATCAAAACCAATAAAACGCAAATTCTTCACGGGTGTCTCATGTTTTTGAAATTTGCTCTCCTCTGCTAGCAGAAGAAACGAAAGCAAAGATGGTATAACTAACCTAACAAACAGATAGACAGAGTAAGTGAAGTTGGTAGTAAGTACATAACGTCCAGCAGTGTTTTCAACATTTTAAAGGCTACACGCATTTCGCCAGTGTATAAATCCATTAGTGTTTGTGCATTCATTCTTTTTTTTTGTTAAAACTTATTCGAAATGCGTTTACATGGGAACAAAAGTCCTTGGCGTTGAATTAAATGAATTAAACATAGTCCCCATGTCACAATGGAATTAATCTCGGGTGTCGACCACAGGCTACAAACAGAGAGAATGAAATGCTGGCTGCTTTTGCAGCGGGACGTGACGAGTTTAATTGCTTCAAAGGCGCTTTTAATTGGTTTCAATACCGCATGCTCTCTCTATGTAATAATAAAGCACGCACACACCATCATTTAATCATTTATTGGCATTGTACTACAATCTTCAAATGTTTTCGTATGTGTTGTTAATAGTAATAATTATTTCATTTAATACGAAAAAGTCGTAAGATTTTCCATTGCGATGCGATAACCAGAGAATTCATTTTAATTAAACTGCTGAAAAAGTACGGTTCTAATTGAAGACAATCTTTTTAAAAGTCGTTTCAGTTGCCCAAGGTTAACATAGTTCACAAGATTTTAGTTCATATAGGAGGTGTCAAAAAATATCTCCAACTAACAAGTTATTAATTATATTCAAGATTTTGTTTATTAGTTTAAACAGTACTAATGTCCTGAAAATGACGACAGAAATCCTACATTTATCTCTTTTCCTTTTTAAAGAAAAATAATTTAAAATAAATTTGGTGCGCTCAAGCGTCGACTTGATTCCATAGCTCAGTTAGCAGGAAAGGGGCGATAACAACCTCAAACCACTGGCGACACTGGTTTGATACCAGCTGGCAGTGAACAGTGCTTTATAATTTTTTTTTCTCTTCGAAAGTGTCCATTTTTATTCTAATGATAATTAAGAAATTTCATTTCAAAATTGTAATTCTGAGCCACAACTTTGCACACGCTTAAAAAAAACAAGTTAAGTAAAAACGATGATCTTTTTGTACTGACAACCTAAATAGGTACTTAATTAACGAAAATTATTGAATTTATGGAATCTTGTTTCCAGGAAAACAGTATGCATCCCACTCCTGATTTTACTACAATTAATACGTAACTTGAGCATTTATTTTATCAAATTAACCAGGCCATTAAAATGTAACAGATAATGCGAGAAATGTTAAGAAGCAGAAAAGCAAAACAATGTACCATATCCCTTGTATAATATGATTTTTACTTAACCTGTTTGCTAATCGTGTGTAAGATTGTAGATCAGAATTTAAAAAAAATACGCGAAAATTAAACAATTCGAAAAGAAAAACTACGATTTAAGTATTGCGTAAAAAAATCTGCCAGCTGGAATCGAACCTGGGACAGCAGCAATTTGGGGTTATCACCCCGCTTTGGCTAACTGAGCTGTGGAATCATGTCGACGCTCAAATGCGGCGTAGTTATTTTAAAAGTAAATTGTATTAATTTAATTTTTTTAAAGACAGGGATTTTTTATTTTTCTCGCCATTTTCAGGATAAGTGTACTGTTTAAGCTAATAAACAAAATGAGATTTTATTTGAGGAAATTTTACAACGATTTTCTAAAAGTATGTAAAAGTAAAAGTAGAATAATCCCTATATTCAATTTTCGAATCAGACATACGATATGGGACACTTGATGTTTTGGCACTTGTCGGTCCAATGCAGTTTTGATCCAATGCGACTTTTTTCCAGTGACACTTTTCGTTTAACTCAACTTTTCGTCCATTGACTTGCATATTTGACTTGATATTCATTTAAAAAGTTTCTTGTAGATAAAAAGCCCTCTTGCACCAAAAGTATCATTGGACATAAAGTCTATTGAGCGAAATAGCGAAACGCATTCCATTAGACAAAAAGTCATTGAATCAAACGACCGTAATTTATTGGCATATTTCATTTATTACACTGCTGTGGCTATATTGGTATATAGTAAAGTTTACTATTTATTAAATTCATGAGATGGTGCAGATGAAGAGGTGACGCCCAATTTAAAGATCGGATACTGAATGTACATAAATTCCTTAAGAACAGCTCTAAATAAAGGTCATGAAGATTGTATGCATGTAAAGTGTAAATTCAGAATGCTCTCTAAGATATAAAAACGTCTGCTACAAAGGTAACTAAGCAGTGCCTGAATGGTCACTAGTTCTTAGGCCACTAGAAATCCGTCTGTCCTAATTATGTAGTAAAACTCTCAGGAACATGTAAATGGAAATCTTTGATCAGCACAATCTATCGGAGATGTATTGCCAATGCAATCTCTTAAGATACCACAACAAACCACATTTTGTCCAAGCCCAAGAGTATCCAATCAAAAACAGTTAGTGTAAAAAACAACATCTTCATCCCAAAATGAATTTGAAACTAAATAAACAAAAAGTTGAAAAAAGGATGGTTCGACGAGTCTCGACCAAAAGTATCCAAAACAGTCAAAGACCTCGATTGATCTAAATCTCCAAAACCTTACAAAAAAGCTTATTAAAACAGTATTTTAAAAGTCCACGGAATATAAACTAAGCTTCATTTAAGTTTATGAACTTATAACTAAATATTGGTTAAAACTACTTTCTCCTATAGAAAGATTTATTTCACAGATTACAACAAAATGACGACCATTTCCATTGTTTTTTGAAATAATTTTTCATTAAATCCCCACCAGTTTTTACAAGGTTCTTCTGGACCTCGTCAGAATTGTTAAAACTTATGAAGAAATCGGTCATTTGGGGTATGTAAAGGGTCCCCGTGCAGTTTGCACATTCCTTGCAGCGGCATCCAGAAAGGTTGAGATTAACATCTCCTTATAACTTTATTTGACTGTTAATTGTCATAGATACGATTGTAGAAACGATTGTATCCATGACAATTATTCACTAGATAAATTTATGAGAAGACGGATATCCTGGTCCTAAACTTAGAAAAACTAGTACCAATGATTGGTCTAAGTTGAAGAGCATCGACGATCAGTGAAAAATATCCTTATCTGCCTAGAAAATGACATGGAGCAAAAAATATCCATTTTCATGCTAATATTGATCATTGTCAATTACTTTTTCTCCATTCCAAGAGAAGATTAAAAAATCTTGAACAACACTGTTTTATATGTAGATATAAAAGTACAATAAATCTAAAGCAAACAATCCTTTTTTAGGAGGCGCCACCAATCCTCAATACCAAAGAGAGCAAAGCACTCCAAAAGAATTTGTAAATATGTAAATATTTCTTTTCTTATTTTTAATTTTACAAAAATAACTTAGCAACGTCTTGTTATTAAGAAAAAAATAGCAACAAACGCCACTCAGTTATTATAGTTCTAAAATGGGCAACAACACAAAACAAATCTGGAAAATATCTTTTAGACACATCACACACATAGCAGATGTTTTCTAAATATAGTTAAAAGTTAGAAGAAATCAAGCTATAAATTGGCATAAGACAACATAAAAAGATAATTTACCATAAAGGCTGTCAACAGTTTAACGATTATCCTACACGCTAATTTCGTTTTTTTAATCTTCAAGTGGGTCAAATCAATCAATATGTTTATAGTTTGATTATGCTAGAACTATAATAAAGAATGATCATACCATTGATGGAAAAACGAAAAATAAATACTTTACCTTTTTGTTAATAATGATTCCGGATCGATTAGAAATCGTTAATTTAAGAAAAAATACGATCAGAGTTGCCTAGGACCTCGTTAGCTATTCGATAGATTGAACATAACCTAAAAGTGTCATTAAATGACATTATGATAAAGCAAGGATAACACTCGCCTACTTGTGCATGCTCGTTTTGTTTTTAAATTTAACCAAGCATTGTTTCACTGGTGTCGAATTTAAATTAATTGATTTTTATTGTTATATTTTTAAACACTTTATTAAAAGACAAGACAAATTCTTTATAATTTATATTTCTTGTAAATATTAACGCTTTACAGAATGCAACAGCCAAGATACTAAAAAATAAGTGTTAATTAAGCTTTTTGTTTTGATTAAGTAATAATCTTCATCATCATTAACTTCATATACCTATTGCAATGGTCACTTTTGAGCTAAAGAGCAAATAATATGAGAAAGTGCATTCGATTATAAAGTTTGGAGATTCATTGTTCATTTGAACAATGATTCCAAACAAGTCTGTGGTTCTTGGATATCATTAAATAAAACATAAGTAATGTCTTAACGTTATACTAAAATTAGAAAACTCAAAATAAAATTGAAATACGATAAATCAAGTTGGAATAGCATAATCCTTATTAAAGTACGAGGGTGGTCCCAGAAGTACCCGACCTGACCAAGAGGTGGCGGTAGTTGTTTGAAAATATCACTGTATTGGAAAGTACGCAGTCTATAAAGCATATGTTTCAAGTTTGAAAGCGCCACGTTGTTCAGTATTTGTTTGGCAGCCATCAATAGTGAACGTTGTCAGTGAATTTGTGAAAATGGAGAAAATTGGTCATCGTTATGTGATACAATACTATTATTTGAAAGGCCTCAGCCCAACCAATATAAAAGCTGAACTGGATTCTACTCTGGGTGAGTCTGCTCTTTCGTTTACAACAGTTAAATTTTGGGTAGCTGAGTTTAAACGAGGCCGTACGAGCTGCCAAGACGAGCATCGCAGTTGTCGACCAAATGAGGTGACGACTCCAGAAATGGTGAAGAAAATCCACAAAGCGGTACTATATACAGTGTGTTTTTTGTAAACGATAATATAGGAAATCCAATGGAATTTTATCATTTTCCTCCTAAGTTTGTACCCTTGCAAATGTAAGTAGAAATTCTGGTATCAATCGAAAGAAGAATTCATTTTACGTCAAAAAAATATTAAACTTTAGGAAGAAAACCAAAATGGATTTATTGCTTTTTGTAATAAGCTATTAAAAAAAGCTGGAAGCTGAACGCCGATTGGTGTAGCGGTTAACGCTTCAGATTTCTAATCAAAAATCGCGAGTTCAAACCCCATCATCGTATACTTTTTTTTAAATTGTATTGCTTACTAATTATTATTTTTAGTACTTTATTACAACGATTATTAGTTTTATGCCCTTTTTCATTTGCCTTTTTGGTGGGTAGTTAAAATTGTACAAAAAATAACGGTAAACCCCCGTAACAAAAATATCTAACAATAAAAAAAATAATAATCGTTGTAATAAAGTTCTCAAAATAATAATTAGTGAGCAATACAATTAAAAAAAAAAGTATACGGTGAGGGGATTTGAACTCGCGATTTTTGATTAGGAATCTGAAGCGTTAACCGCTACACCAATCGGCGTTCAGCTTCCAGCATTTTTTAATAACTTATTATCAAAAGCAGTAAATCAATAAGCTTTTTAAATCTTTTTCTAAATCGATTTTGGTTTTCTTCATAAAGTTTAATATTTTTTTACGTAAAATGAATTCTTCTTTCGATTGATACCAAAATTTCTACTTACATTTGCAAGGGTACAAACTTACGAGGAAAATGATAAAATTCCATTGGATTTCCTATATTATCGTTTACAAAAAACACACTGTATATAAAGGGTGTCCAGTTTAACCTCCTACACTTAATCAATTGAACAAGCTTCTGGATATTGCAATTATGTAAATTAAAAGTATTTAGTACATTTCGACACTATTAGTGCAGCTCCTGTCGAGGTCTATTAACTGTCGCTGCCTGTTTTATCGTGATATTCACACATTCGACTAGTTTTCCTTATTTATTAAAAATAATTTTAAAAAATAGTAGGGATATTTAAGTGTAATTTTTTTAGGGTGTTTAATTTTTAAAATATTTATTGTATTGTTGTTGTTGTGTGTTGTTTAAGAATTTTATTAATTATAAATACATATCATCAGTTAACTTTGTAAGTTTTTACTATTGCAACGAATGGGGAACCCCTATTCATGTGCGACAGAACATTCCAGAGCGACAGCGTCATACACCCGCGAGAACATTCTAGTATGTTCTCTACACTTTCGTATCCATATATAAGGGCCGCCGCGCGAGGAAGAGGATCAATTAGTGTTCGACCGGCGTATTGAAATCTGCTCTGTGTAATTAGTAATCAAATATATTAGTGAATAAAAAAATGTTTAATAATTGTTGTAATAATAAATAAATAGTCCTTATATAATCTAATTATAGTGTTAAATAATTAGTTAAGATTAAATTGGTGTATGTAAACAATATTTCTCTTGTTAATAGACAGCATTAAACAGCATTTTTATTATTTTAAAAAGAACACTTACACGTTACACTATTTTGTCGGCCATTTTTGAATGAAACGTCGCTATGCGGCATATATCGATGTTTTGGAAATTCTACAGCGGATAAGAATATTAAAAAGCGACAGATACAGCTGTAAGTATTTAAAAGTAATGAGTCGATATCACTTCTGGCCAAGCCGGAAAGTAAGGTTACAAGGTGGAAGTAAGAACAAAAAAGTTACAGTCTGTTACCTCATTCCGTGTTTACTCGGTATACCTGTCGCATAACTGATCAATAGGTTAGAAATTGCAATATATACTGTACTCTTATTCCATTCGTCTTTACTCCGAACCGTTTCACCTCTGGCATGGTTGAGTTACTGGGCCCTTCTACTCTCCTTGTGTTTCTTTATTTTGTATCTCATTTATTTCAATCTTTGTGTCATTTCTTTTAACACCAACTCACTTTCATTTAGGAGCCTCACTCTTTCCGAATCTCACTAATTTAAACTTGAACTAAATGTTTTGCAAATTGCTACTCTATTTACATAAATAAATACATATTAAAAAAAAAGAAGGCAATCATCAATGGTGACAAATTTTTTTGCTTGCAAGCGCCGACCTGTAAATGTCAAGGAGTTTATGAATATCACATAAAATTGCCAGAAAATTTCCTACGCATAACCGAAAACTATCTGGTGTAGTGTTATCGAATTAACCAAACTATCAATCTGGGTCAATGTTAAGAGAATTTATTTACTATTTAGTCATTTTTAACAAAAAAAAGGAGACGGTAATTAAAATCTTGTTTAACTATGTGTGTATAAAGAAGACCTTTGTTGAAACATCAGAAAAGCGCCCTTAGGGCATATTAATTGGGGTTAATAGAGAAACACGCCAAGAAGCGAAAGTGTATCAATCGGTACAAATACATACACTCCCCGAGACAATTTCTACGCCACCGTTCCGTAATTGTCACTTTTCACCAGATTACAAGGTCGTAATGAGTATCGATTATAGTTAATTAAATGATAAACTTACTACTTACTAATAATAGTAACTAGTACAACTTGTCTCGTTGGGAAATTATAGTATTTCGCTTTCCTTCCCGCAGCTATAACTAATAATGTCGTTAAAACAGATAAATAACAGCATGCTGTTGGAATTGTAAGAAAAGGGACTGCTCGTCTACTGAAGAAAAGACAATGATCTGTCAGGTATTTATTGAAATGCAACAAAAAAACAACTCCGGTGTTCCAGTTTTCTGCCTTTCTATCAACGAGGAAACAATGAAACGAATTCAATCAATCAAAGTCAAAAAGTAACGAAACAAACGACATGCATTACGGGTAGAAAGCAGCAAAACGATAGGCGAACACTGATTACTTGCATCACGATGCAATTTGCATTTTATACTTGAATATTTGTTCGAATGGAAAGTTTATATTATACGCAATGTTTTCACAATTAAATTTATATTTATTTATTCATTTTTCCTTGAATTAATAATAATAAATAAATGAGCAGTCATAAACAAATTTAAATGATTTTCTCCTAAAATGAAGAAAATGAATGGATGCTTTTCTATACAGACAATTTGTACATTAAGCAAGTAATCTGTCAGTGTTGGTAACTTCTTTATCGGCCCATCAATAAGTACTTATTTTAGGAAACGCGTTTTTCCGATAGTTTGGTCGGATACATGAAATGCCAACTGGTGAAAAGCTTGCCAATATGAATAAGTATGGATTCTAAGTCAGGCGCGTGCTGGGTCAATCCTAGGGCCCAAGAAAATATACTTAGAGGGACCCACCACCCCACTTCAGTTAAGTTTTTTGGGATAATTTATTTATTTCGAATAATTATTAGATCATCTATTATATGAGATTCATTAGTTACTCTCAATACAAATTTACGTTCCTCTTGTGGAAAAAATTTGCAGAGAATGAAGGTTCTAGGAGACGAGAAAGCCTTGGAGCTCCCATCCACCGCAAACTATGATTTAGCAATTGCGAGGGTAAAAGTCTGCGTGAGACACCATCAACCGGATTATCTGCTGATGGAAATGGAACGTAATACCATTACGAATGAAAAATACTCGGTTAGCCACAAATGTGTTGGAGTCTGGGAGTCTTCCAAGCGATCGTATCCTCAAACGTGATCTGCTTCTTCAAAGCATCAATGAGACTTTTCACCAATTCTGCTGCCAATACAGAATGCACAATTCGTCAGAATATTAAACCCTTAAATACGCTACAGCAGCGGACCGCAACCATAGGGTCGCGACCCAATTTCGAGTCGCAAAACTTTAAAAATGAGTCGTATAAATATTTATTTTTATTATATTATTTAGGTTCATGTTAAGAATATATGCTATAAGGACCTGTAAGTTTAAGTAACACCCCTCTCCTTACCATTTTATTGATATTTTTGGGTAGCTACATAAAAAAGGTTGCGGAACGCTGCGCTACACTGTAACCAATTTCAGAAGCATCTGAGATTGCATGAAGTTCTTTTTTGACGGCCGAGTCTAGATTTGTAGGCCAGGCAAATTAGTATTGGTACTCAATCGACGCAGAATTGAATGCCCTACATTTTTGGTTATAATGGACTTTTGACTTTTAGTTTAAACGCTCAGAAAATCCGAAAATCTCGAGGTTTTTTAACATTACGGTTGAAGCCCCACTCGAGAATCGGGGGAAACTCAGATTATTCATATCAGACACCTGCTTGAGTGATTAAGATAGTTTCCAGAACTCCACCCGTTTTTGTAAAGCAGTCCTTTTTTGGGCCTAATTTTAGTGGGATATAATACATCTAGACAATTTTAAATTTGAAAGTTTAGGAAGTTCACAGTTATTGATCACTGCATCAGGAACAGGTTCATCCCAATCTATTTTCACCATCCATAACTGCTGCATCAACCTTTTTGCAAAGAGAACCACTGGGGTTCAAAAGCTTAATGGATCGTAAATTCGCGCTACTTCCGATAACATTTTTTTTGTGCAAGGGCGGTGTATAGGTTGACACAAGTAGAAAAAACGTCGGCCATAGGGTCCCAATAAAGACCTAAAACCTTAATAAAGATAGAATTGACGTTTCTGGGCAGAACCTACAAAATCATATCCCCAAATTACGTTATCAATATAAATATGATTGCGCAACGTATCCACAACATCAGCATACATCGATTCTTCTAAATTAGCAAGTTCTTAAATGCAAGGCTAAAAAACGAGGAAGAAGATTATATTAAATCGTCGCTATTCGTCAAGTATGGTCGAGTTGAACAGCGGCGAGGTATATTGTTTCTACTTAAATATAATTTAATTGTTGATAACCTAAATTCAGCCGTGCCGTAGGTCCATTCAAGGCAACTTTATAAAGGCCCACTGGGAAACTCCCGGTATCCCGGTGGGCCAGCACGCGCCTGTTCTAAGTACTTCTTAATATGGCAATCCTAGTTTCTTTACTGACTGATCACGATTAATTTCTGTCCTGCGAAGCAGGTCACTGTTCAGGTCAGGTCTGTTCACTGGTCAGGTGGCTTCAGCCTTTTAGCGTAAACTTGGAAACAGAGAGATTTTTTCACACACATCTGCTCTATCCCGCCAACATTTACACTAATCGGAAAAACTACTAGAACTCTATTCGAGGTATATTACTGCCGGTAAAAATTAGTCCCTTTAAGCTAGCAGAGCATACTATTTTATTATATTGTAAATTAATGTAAAAAAATTATAAACTCGAAAATAATTTAATGCTACTAAATTCGCTTAATAAAACAATTTTTTTTATTTATTTGTTTAACTTTTCTTCAATAATAAAGTACTTAACTTGGTGCTCAAACAAAAAAATTGGGAGCTTAATGTTAAAAAAACCATTTTGCTATAGCTTCAAGTCAAATTAGCAGAGCATATAATAATTAATATGTAAATTAATACAAAAAAATTACAAACTTGAAAATAATTTAGTACTAATTTAGTGCTGCATGAATCACGTAATAAAACCATTTTTTATTTAACAATATACTATTTGTTTAAAAAACAAATTAAACCAAAAAAATTGATTAACGTTTTTAAAAAAATACATTTTACGAACTTAAATTAATGTTAGCACATATATGGATCATTCTTAAATCTTGAAGCCTCTACTTTCGAATGTCACAGGCTCCTATATATAAAAGTTTATATTTCACCCCTGAAACAGGATTTAAAAAGTTGAGAAATTTATAGAAAGAAATCTTTTTTAATTTTTTTAACGACATCGCATTTTTCGTCAAGAAATATATGAATTTTGTCCACTACGTTTTTTCTCCCTAGAGTGCTTCAATTTCGAGAAAAATTGAGAACAATTTGTCATTTTTTAAAGTTTATCATATTTTTCATCGTAAATGGTGACAGAAAGAAAAATAATAAGAGTAATAAATGCTTATTTTTACTCAATGAATACAAAATAGTATATTGTGTTACAAGTGCAGAAAAGTGCCAACTTCTCGCGAGTGTGAAATTGGCGTCAACATAATAATATGGTAACATAATATTGTAAAAAATTAACCAATTTTACGTTAATTGAAATAACAATTTTTGATAACTTCATATACTCAAAATAACCAATACGTGTCAAGACGCCTACATAGCTGAACCACCACAGGCTGAACGAACGGTAGAGACCTGGCTTAGTAAACAGGCGGTCCATTGTTCGATTCCCCGTGGAAGCGATAATTTTTCTAGATGGATTTGCATTCAAAATATAATTTAATGTAAAACAATAATTAAACAAAATAAATTAACCTTCATCTAAAATTTATAACATTTTATATTTCAAATAATTAATAATATTATAATATTGCAAGTGCTGACATCTATGGCGTTTTAATAAAACTAGTGATCGTGAGAAATCATTTCTCACGGTCATTACTGTTCAGTTTCGAGATTGTGTGCAATTAGTCATTTTCACGGTTACTAGATTGTGCGGAATGTGTAACTTTCTATGGTGGTCGTAGATAAAGAAAAATTACAGACCGATTTAAAAAGCGATTTTGAAAATTACGGTTATAGGTGTCACCTATCTATGGGTATGAATAATATAATTAAAACCTTCTAAAATGATGTCCGTGATATGTTTGATTTCGCAGCTCTAATTCGTCGCTTCATTCGCGGGAATGTAATCTTATGGAATTGTTTTAAATCGTTTTTCGTTATGTAATAATTAATAGTCATATAATTTAATAATTACATAAAATTTAAAATATGAAGATGACTATGTTGGATGAGTGAATTGACTATGAGCGATGAGTCAATTGAATATAAATGATGTTAATAATTTAATAAAAAGTTATTACCCTAATAGCATCAAATATATCTAAATTTGTCAAACCTAAGAAATATTTTTAAAATATTTTTCAAACCATTTAGAAATATTCTGAAAAACCACGAAGCACCCAATTTTTGTAATTGGGGACTAGTAGCACTAAATTGTTTTCAAGTTTATAAATTTTTTGCATTCATTTACATTAAAAAATATATACATATACATATACAGTGTGTCGCATTTAAGATTAATACACTCCCGTACTTTCGTTATTTTAAGCAGTAAAAATTTGAATGTTGACACAGTGATACATATTCACGAATTGCATTTTTTGAGATACTTAACTTAAATGTGAACTGTAAACACAGCGTACCACGACCCTTCGAGTTCGCAAAAAAGTTTTGAGAAAAAGTTGTTTAGAATTTAATTTTGATCCTTAGTAGCAAGTTTCATGACAAAATGTTAGAGTTAGGTCTGTACACTACACAGTTACAAGTTTACTTTTTAATTCAATCGAGTATCATGGAAAATAAAATTTGATTGAACAAAATGACAATCTGACAAAAAATACATTTAATTTTGGTAGGTTAAAGGTATAAACTTGTAACTGTGCAGACAACGTTAACATACTGAAAAATTAAAAATACGAATTTTGTCATGAAACTTGCTACTGGGAAGGATCAAAATTGAATACGCGAAGTGAAATATCGAGAATTGTCCCTGTTTGGAGGGTCGCGGTAGGCTGGGTTTACAGTTCACATTTAAGTTAAGTATCTCAAAAAATGCAATTCGTGAATATGTATCACTGTGCCAACATTCATATTTTTACTCCTTAAAATAACGAAACTACGGGAGTGTATTCATCTTAAATGCGACACATTGTAGATTAGGGTGGCCGTTATTTTGCAAAAGTGAAATTTTTGTAGGTCCCCCTCACTAGATCTTTTTAAAATGTCAAAAAAATGAGGTGTGCAATATTTCAGCGTATTCGGTCAATTTAACCCATTCACCAAGAGGTTAACGTTTAAATGGGATTTAACATGGGTTTGGTACACTTCTAGAGACTTTGTGTCATAACTTTTTTTATCTTTCTATGTTTTAACGTGAAATATTGTGTACTTATGTGGTTGAAGTTGCTTAACACGAATCTGATGCCAAAAATACTTTGGTAGTTCCTCGAAAATGCGATGTGATGTTGAGCGACGGCTGTTGGCTTAGGAATATTTCTTCATTTTATCTCGAGCAGTTAGAGAAGTGTGTAATATACTTTCTTACTAAAAGGTGCAAAATATTGAAAATCCTAAGTAATAACTAATCAGTAAACTTTGAGTTTGTTGTAAAAACATTGTCATGTTTTTGTCAAAAACATGTCAAAATGTATTGTCAAATAATTGCCGCCTCAAAAAATTTAACCTAATTGCACGCCAACTAACCTAACCTAACTAAAAGGAATCTGATCCGAGCTTCTAATGCTCTGCTTCTAAGTTCGTCGTTAAAAAACAAATACAATTTGTTTTAAAACCATCAAAAACTCGTTTGAAAGAGTTCATTTTGAGCATGTTCATAATTGCAACACTTAGCAGGAAGTATTATGGGATTTAGCTCATCTTTCGAAAATGTATGTACTATGTAGTTTATAAGGCAATTTTTAAAAAGCTCGTTGAAAAAGATTGTTGTACAAAAACTCATGTTTAATAAAATTCTGAAGAGATCTGTATTTAACAATAGTTTTTTAAAGTTTTTAAAAAACTCGTTTTAAAATGATTGTTTTTAAAAAAATTTTTTTTGAAAAAAAAGTCAGTTTTAAAAAAGATCTCCTTTTAATAAGCTTTTCATAGACATGTTTTCTCAGACAGTTCATACTTTTAAGAGCTCTGAAAAAGAAAGCTGGTTGTTTTTGAAAGCTCTGTTTAGAAAACTCGCTTTAAAAATAGGATCGATGGGAAATACCTGTTTTACTAAAGTGTATTGACTTCTGTAAAAGCTGTATTACGAAATCATTTTTAATCGCATTAGCTTTGAAAAACTTTTAAAACAAAAAAATTACCATTTAAATTTGTTTCTGAGAAAAAGTTCGTTTTAGGAAAAAAATTGTAAACTAAAGCGTTTTTGAAAAACCACTTTAAAAAACTCTTCGCAAACTTGTTTTCCCAAAAGTCCGTTTATTAAAAGCTGGTTTTTGCTGATGGCTATCATTTTGTTTCGCATGTTATCACTTCGTGATTTTTAGAGCTAGAGATGCGTTCTACTTTTGTAGAACGAGATCTTTCTTTATTTGCTGCTGCTCTTTAATCATCCTCGTTATCATGGACATTCCTTCAAATACAATCATCACGAATAATTTATGTCTAAAAATACACCCCCTTTAGGGTTGTAATTGTAGAACCATTAAATTCGACCTGTAGTAACTAGAAATTCTATCAAACTTACTTATACCTTTTTATCGTAACATGCACATTGCGAATTCACAATACGTACAATAGTACTTAATACGTTAGTTATGTCGTTAACCCTGGTGAAAAATCACATTAGCGCTGTCCAAACTGATAAGTATTAATAAAGCTACTAAAATATTCAGATTTGCAAAAAGATAAACAAACATAAGGTCATGATGTTGACCTATTTTGCAAGACATTAGCTAGATATAGCAATTAACATATGATTTTTCACATACATAATTAGCAAACAAGTTGCAAATGAAGTCAAAAAAAGATACAATCAAAATGTTCTATCAACATGTCAATTGCTCCGATATGCAAATAATACTGATTAAATAATGTAATAAAAAGAAGTGCGTCTTCGTCCTACTCTTTTTAGCAACTCCGAGAGTGAGTCACACACACACCGATCAAGAAAGAAGTGCGAGTGTATGAGGTAAAGGTACCCACGCAGTGGCCCTCACGAGGCCTTTAACGGGAAACTCCAGAAAAAAGGACATCATTCACTGTCAACTAATCCAGAAACAATAACGTAATAATTTTTGCCAAAAAAAAAACATAATAATTATTGTCTTGATGAAATAAGTACTCCTTATGTAGTGTTCGACCTTTTTTCAAGTGAGAAGCTCTACGATTTATTATCTAATGGTAAATTAATTAGATACGGAACAGAAATAAATTTTTGAAATTTATTAGAAAATATCATCTTACCCACACTACATAACCTTATTTAACTTATCTCAGATTTCTAAAAATTTCAACTATTGAAAAAACTTGTAATTCCCAAGTATTAGGTAACAAGTAGCAATAATCAGGAAGGTTTTGGACGTTTTGGCAAATTAGAATATGTTGAATATTAATAGTTATACAATTTATTACTTTTAGATTATTTATTTATCTAAAAAATATTTAGATGCTAATTGGCAAGCCTAAAAACATGCAAATAAAAAATTCAGATATTTCTCTCCTCTTTCCCCTTTTTAGGCATTTCCAACGGTAAAATCCACCACACAGCCTGTACATAAGAAAAAAAATAATAATAATGAAGATAGTAGCTGTACATTTCCAGAAAACGCTTAAAATGCCAAACACCATGCCCCATCGTCTCGTCTGGACAAATATAGTCAAGAAGCATAAAAAACAATTTGCGAAATGTACCCGTTGTGCGACCGACCTCGAGGGAATTCGCAATTCACGATGAGCCTGATTAATTTACAATGAATGCAGCCGCGTGTTGTTATGTTATTAGCTGTTTGGCACCTCGTCGCCTTAAACAATGCGGGGGGTTATAAATATAATATACATATAAATATTATAATAGTTACTAGACTCTCCTCTTGTTGTTTATTAACGCAATTGCACACTTTGTACACACCACGCCCAATTAAACACAATTAAAATGGGCTTTTTTATGCAAAAAAGTCTGGTCGTAGCGAAATTACTTTATTATTAAAGGCAGAACTAATTAGGATATTGCAAATCTAAAGTTATTGCGTGAGGTTGCTAAACGCGTTTTGTTTATGTAATTCTTAAGTAACAAATGAATCAATTCAGTTAGATAAGTGGAAAAAAACAGAAAAATCTTTTTTTTTTCTAAAACTGCTAAAGAAAGTTGAATTTGGCTCACTAAATTCGTTGATGAAACTAGTAAATAAAGCTTTTCGTCACTAGTGAAGAAATGTTTATTTATGCTTTCTCAACTGTTAAAAAAAGTGTGAAAAACACGTTAATGTCCCTATATTCACGAAACTTGTAAATATGGTATTAACTTTTAACAAAACTTAGAAATAAATTTGCGAGTGAATTTGATTGACAAAAAATTGTATTTGTTACTCAAGCAAAATTCATATAATCCACTTTACAGTTCTACTTTACTTTCGTCACTACCACAAATGAGCGCAAAAATCTTTTAATCGCTAGAGAGGAAAAAGCTAAGTTTCATTGCTTGCATAAAAGTTCTAATATGTAACCTAACCTAACCTAATTTAATCCCTACCCTAACTTAACCAAACTACGTATTAAGCAAATCTAAAACCTATGTATGGGAATTTTTATGCAAACTGGCATTATGCAAAACGCCACGATATGTGGTTGAAATATCTAAATATAAATCAATTAATTTAAATTCGACTTTAGTGGCGGTAATTTAACAATTAAAGCGAAACGATATTACGCCATCTATCAAAAAAAAGTATAAAACAGTCAGTGCTAATTTTAATTTAAAAAAAGAGCACGCACAAGTAGGCGAGTAGTCCCTATCGTATAGTATGTCTCCCATTTTATTAGCATTTTTGCATTGTAAATTGCTGGATTAAGAGTTTAAAACAAAAAACAGTCACAAAATGGTGTTTTCACTTTTAATGTGTTTTGCATTCCATTTTTAGCTAAACCAAAACAAAAGAATATGCAAAATGTTCCAGTATGTTGATCTATCCAAAGAAAAATACACTTCGTTTATACCATAATATTTTTTTCATATGACACGTCTGCATAATATCTCCAAAATGTTTGAAACAAAACTTTAATAATAAATTCTTATGAAGCTAACGCACATAATATTTTTGTTTGGTTAACTTTTTCTGAAAAAAACAATATTTACGGTAGAAGTGGATAAAGAAGGCTTTTATAAATAAAAGTTTTTTTCTTTGAGGTGTCGAATAATATCTTGTGTTATTACGATTAAAAGTGGCACTTTGTTTGAAGACCAATTATGTTTGTAGATGAGAGGCACAGCGTAGCGTAGCCGAGTCTCTTTTTTTCCGTTTCCGTTTCTTTTCCAATCAAGAAAAGTACAAAACACTTAAAGCTTTAAACTTATTGAAACATACCGTTGAAATAACCTGCAAATGACAGTTATAGATATAAATAGAATTTACTTTTTTTACTCCTAGGATAAAAATGTAACCTAGCAACACGTACATTTTTATATTAGTAACAAGAATGTCAACTTTAACGACAATTAATATTAGAATTAAAACAAACTTTTTTTAAGACGGTTGAACGAAAAAGAACTAAAAACTGACAAAATTGGCAGACATATTTCGGTTGATAAAACATTCAAATGATAATTGAAATGAAATGTAGTTTCTACATACCTTTAAGGTTTGTTTGAATCACTTCTTGTGATGATATTATTATTATTATTCCATACCCATTCAAACAATATGCAGATTTCAATTTTCATTATTAACTAACCTAACTTAGGTTAATGGAACCTCACCTCAAACTTGATCTAATTTTTTTAATCAAGTCTGCAAAAACCGAGCTTTCTTCCTAAAAGCTTTCTTTCTATATATACAAACCAACTTTTTCAAACGAACCTTTTTCATCAAAAGCTTTTTTAAACAAGAAGAGTTCTAGAATGAAAGTTTTTAAAGGGGCTTTATAAAATAGGTTTTTTTTTCAAAGACTCTTAAAAACGAGCTTTTTCTTCTAAAAACAGATTCTTTAATGCTTGACATAAAAAACATGCGTTTGCAAAATTCGACTTTTCAAAAATAACTTTCCAGCGACATATGAAATCAGGCTGCCTGGGGAAGAGCTCTTTTTCTAATCGGTCTTACCAGAAGTGACCTACCGAAAAATAACAGTTTAGAAAACCGGCTACTTGAGACAGGAGCTATTCTACAATACAATTTTTAGTATTATTACTGTATATTTTTCAAAAACGAGCTTTTTCAGAAAGAGTTTTTTTAAAATTGGACATTTCCAAAAACGAGTTTTCTCCAATACACCCGACTTTAATAACACGCGATTTTTTTTTAGAATAAACCTTTTTAAAATCGGACGCTTTTCACCAGCTCCGTGAGCTTTATTTAGAATGCTGCTCAAAATGAACTTTTTTTAAAAGCAGCTGTTTTAAAGATGTTTTCCCGGACGATCTTTTAAAAGCAAGCTTAACAATAAAATGAGCCTTTTAAACTTTGTTTTCAAAAACAAGTTCTTTCAGAAATAAGTAATCCTAAGCTGTGCTCTTTTAGAATTTTCATTAAATGAACCCTTTCTTTTTATAAAAGTACCATCTGGAAGAACTTCCGAACTTTCCGAAAAACAGAAAAACATTTTCTTGATAATGTGCTTTCCAGAAAATAGTCTTTTAGGTTTCTACTTTTATAGAAAAAACATGGAGAAGTCGGAAAAAGGAAGATTTTTCTACAGGCCCTATGAAAAATAGTGAGACTGTTTCGAGAGTGGGCGTAACAGTTCAACTGTTCTACTCTTGAGGGAGGTTAGTTTCAAATATGAATTACAGGGAACTTAGAAAATGGTCGTTTTATTACTACAGTTGGTTGAATGGTCGCCCATTGGATCATCGACTAGACCAACCTGCAATTTGTGTTTTTTTTTGTAAGCCTCTGGGTGCCATTTTCGAGGATATGTTCGCGAACCTTTCAGCTTTCTTACATAATGAGGATTTTATCAGTAAATCACATTATTGCCTTAACGGAAGAAGATCTTTTCGATTTTATCTTTATTCTTGTCCAAACTGAAAGACAGTTGGATGAGGATACTCAAGCTTGCGTTTAGTTCAATTAGGTTAGGTATCAAGCGAAGAGAGAAGAGAATTACACCTTGTGATGATAGATCTGGCAAAAGCATATGAGAACGTACCAGTACAGAAAATGTAGGAAGCACTAGAGGAAAATGTAATAGGAACGCTGTTTAAAGCTGTGAAAAGCTTGTATGGAGGTCAAGTAGCCAAAGTCAAGAAAGGAGCGGAGTTAACTCAGCCATTTAGAGTAACGAAAGGACTAAGACAGAGATGCCCACTATCGCCAACACTATTTAAAGTTTACGTGCATGTAGCCCTACGAGAGTGGAAAAGAAAATGCATCGGAATGGGAATACCTATAGGTGATAGAGCAATATATACATTGCAGTTCGCGGATGACCAAATGGTCATAACACAAGACAAAGAGGACGCTGAGTATATGACCAGGAAGTTAAGGGAAGAATACGAAAAACGGGGATTAACACTAAACATTGACAAGACAAAATATTTCCCGCTAGGGACACAGACGGAAGGATTGGAATTGAACAGGAGAGATAATAGAAAAGTGTGAAGAATACACATATTTAGGAACGAGAATAGGAGAAGAAAGGAAAAACGAAAATGAAATAAACGAAAGAATTAAAAGGACCAAAAAATAGATACTATGGGATAAGGATATAAGTAGGAAAACAAAAATAAAGATATGACACAATTATAAAAAGCGTGGCACTATATGGAGCAGAGGTATGATGACTGAAGAAAAGAAGAACAAACGGAGAGGGTTAGAAATGGACTTCCTGAGAAGAGCACCAGGGGTATCAAGAATCGAAAGAATAAGAAACGATAGAATAAAGGCAATGATGGGAATAGAAAAGGATTTAGTCAAAGAAATTGAACAATGGGAATTAATATGATTCGGACATGTCCAAAGAATGGAAGAAGGACGAATACCAAGAATGGCAATGGAATGGGGCCAAGAAGAAGTTGGTATGAAGGAGTCCAAACCGCAATGGAGAAAAGAAACATACAACAAGGAGAATGGATGGACCGAAATAATTGGAGGAATCTTCTGGGTACCGGAAGGGATCATCAGGCATCAGCTATCAAGTAAAGTTAAGGATGAAGAATAGGAAATGGATCAGAATAAAACGAATTTCTTAAATGCTTCATTTAGTCAGTTGCATTACAAATCTTTAGAGCAATTAAGGTCTCGATGTAAGTAAGTCCATGGCCTGGATATTCTGGATAAATGCCATCCGATATTGTGACATCCTGTTTCATGACCAACTTTAATTTTTTTCAAAAATATTCTTAGTATGCACTGCAGTAGAAAAATTGAGCTGAATCAAAGGTGACTATTGTTCAACTCCAAGCTTTCTGCAATCTTTTATTAGAGATTGGTAAGATATAGATGTCTGCTATTCACATAAATTACTTCACTGTCCCTTAGATAAAGCATTCTAAGCACTTCAAAACAATATTTGGTCTAAACCAAAACGGTAGTTTATACTGAGAACTAAATTTCAGATATATTTAAATTACAACCAACTGCGATCATTAATTCGAAGGTCTCGTTACGGTTAACTTCTGACGACTGTATAATTTCCCACTAATTTACAGACAAATCCGAAAGAGATTTTTTCAAAACAATAACGCCTCAGTACTTTATATACAAATTAGTGTTACTTACACACAAACAGACAAGCGGCAGAAACATTTAATTGGCTATTTAAATTATCAGAATCATTTTCCTGCTGCTCTTTATATGGCCTTAAAGTATATCGTATAACTTGTTGTGTGCATCCTCTTTAAGGAGTCATTAGTGTAATAAATACGAGTTAAACTATTTATAAAATTTACCTGCTCACAAAGGCATAAAAAAGATTTCGTCCGTATAATTATAAGACTATTAAAAGAAGCTTTTTAACAATTAAGTTCACCAATCTCTTTGTGGCAATAATTAATAATAATAGGCTCCACCGATGCGATGGTAGATGCGTATAGATATTCAAGATATTAAAAAAAGAAAATATAATAATGCTACAGGAACTCTTTAAAGCAAATTATGAAATACTTCCAAGTAATAAAATGTCAAAGTATTCTTGAAGTTGTTTTAATTTATGGTTATTGAATTGCCTCCAAGTACGAGATAATGTAATCGTGCTCTTTCTTGGTACCTACAACACTATAGAAATGTATAATAATGCATAAATTTTATAAGTTCTGCATGATAACGTTTTAGACGAGTAATAAGAAAAATATACTATTATAGTTGAAAGGTTTCCGCTTGAATGCTTTGTGTTGAATAATATATTTAAGGAACTTCTTCTTACCTTTTTATTTGGAATATCCAATTCTAGTTTATTTCACACTTGAAATTATATTCGCAAACGGAAATGTCTTCTCACAGAATGAAAAGATTGCTGGAAAACTAATAACGATCTCACTCTTTCTCACGCAGCTGTACTTAACAACCCGTTCTAGTTATTAATTAACAAGTTACGTCTATAATGAGCGCTTTGTGAGACTAGTATAAATATGTAATAGAAAAAAGGAAGGTTTTATCCCGTCTAGGGATCTTTGCTTCGGGCAATGATTATGTATGTGGAAATATTTCTTCCATAGGAAAAGTAAGTACATATATTGCATTCCTTAGCTTTATTTATAGTACATAGGATACAGTTAATACTTCCTTAATCGATAGTTTCTATTTAGTTTGTTTCAAAAAAGGCACTCATTACGAAGCTAAATATGATCTGGACTGTTCATCATAGTTAATTAAAACGCAATTAAATAAATAATTTCAACGTGGCTGTAGAAGTTAAAAAAAAATCGGTTTTAACATATCGCCATATGCAACGCCTATAATGAGAATGAATGTAGCGGTGTAAAGGGAGGGGTCAAATATTAGTGAGCGTGAAATTTTTTTTGTAAGTTTGTCTCTTTATAGACACGGCACTTGTAAATCCAACGCCCAAAAAACAACTATATGATTGGGCGAGGAGGGTGCAATCGATGGGTCTGATGTGCGCGGCTTCATGTTAGTAGACGTGTTAGGTTTCGTAGTCAGCATATTCGTCCTTTTATAGACTCAGCCCCTGTAAGTCCCACCCTCAAATCGCATATATGGTTAGTCTCAGCACCGAACGGATGCAATGGGTGAGTCTAGTCGGCGTGATAGCATGTCGATATGTTTGCACTTATAATCCCATTCTACAAAGTATATGGTTGGACGAAGTATGCACCAGTTGGACGTGACGGGAGAGGAAGGACGAGCTTAAACCCAGTGTGGTTATAAATGTTTATGATTTTTGGTTAACTCAATTTATTCTTAGGAGGCATTAATTCAACCGCCAAGGCCAACATTCTGTTAGGTTAGGTTTACCATCGATTCTCCATTTTGATGTCACAGTCATGGCCTACCAAAAAATCAATGATCTCGTCATCTTGTTAGTGCGATCATTCATTGTATGTTCTCACTTCTCAAGATATGTAATTTACCGACATCTTTAGATTTTTCGCGAATCTTGGCTTTTAATGGCCAAAGTCCTGGAGGCCTCACTGCAGACCATCAATTTGAGATAGCTCATAGGAAGAAATCCATGGGTGTTATGGCATGACTTCTAGAGGAGCAGTTAATGCCCATCCTCACTTTTCTATAACTTGCCGACATAATGCTGGTCCAGTTCTCTATATGTTTTGGCGAATTGCGTATCTTTTAATTAAAGCAAATGTAAGGAGCTTCACTGTAGATCTTCGATTTGATATAATTCCATAAGAAGAAATCTATAAGTAGTATATTGTGACTTCTGGGAAGGTGAAATGAATGTCCCCTCGCTTGGAGATCACTTCTCCACGAAACATGTCTAATACGTTTCGTGTTGGATACAGGTGCGCTGTGACCCCATCTTGCTGGAACCATCAATAGAATTAAATTTCGCGAAATTGTCAAGTTCTTCTTATTTTCCAGTTGTATAACTTGCCGACACAGTGCTGACTAAATTCCCTGCAGTTTTTGCGAATTTTGATTATTAATTGAAGCAAAGCCCGAGGTGATTAATGCGAATCTTCGATTTAAGATGACCCCATAGAAACAAATCTAGAAAGAAAAGGTATCAAACGGTCTGGAGAGATCTTCGAAATCCATCTTTCGCTGTTACACGAAAAGAACGTAAAACCTGCATCAAAATATTTAAATGTCATTCTAACAAGGTACATTGAGATTTCTTGGTAAGAAATTTTTGTTAAACATAAATACACACTTCAAAATGGTCTAACGGACAAACGTAAAAAGTATGTTTGCAAACAATTAATCAAAATGTTTTGTGATTATAGCATACAGAGCTTTATTCTGATAATTTCTAGATCCAGTTGGCGATGTTGCTTTTTGTTTTTGTAAAACAGTTATGAAACGGTGGTTTTGCTCTTTAGATTACTCAGTTTATGTGTATTGAATTAAGAAAAAAGTTGGGTTTTATAGTGTCTTAGAATCAATAAAGATGGAAAGAGTGCATCTTAGTCGTGATATTCAGTTAAGAGCTGTGGGCATGATACAGGGAGGTATGACTATTCGAGAAGTGGGGGCTGCTGTAAATTCTTGTAAAAGTATCATTTCTCCAAATCCAATGTCTTCGTAACCGAAATCTTACGGCCAATCAGCTAAAAACTGAGCTCCAAAATGTCCATCAAGTGGTAGACAGTGGTCAAACTGTAAGAAATAGGTTGCATTGGGTTGATCTCCACGCGCGACGTCCTGTCAAAGTACTTTCACGTGGCAATCGCGCACGGAGATTAGAATGGGCCGAGGAACACATCAACTGGCAAGAACAAGACTGGGCTCACGTGTTCTTCACAGATAAATCCAGATTCGGTTTGAGGCCAGATTTTAGAAGACTACGGGTTTGGAGGAGACCTGGAAATGAAAATCGTTTGGCAGCTATTTAGGAAGCTGATCGGTACCAAGGGGGAACAGTTACGGTTTGGGCTGGAATTGGCCGTAGAACTGAGCTCGTTTTTGTTAAAGGCTTTTTAACGGCAAACGAGTATCGGGGCACAATTCTACAACCTGTTATCCTACCACAGGCGGAACAAATCGGGGACAATTTTTACTGATGCAGGACAACGCTCGACCACACGTTGCGAGACCAGTTAGAAATTTTTACATGAGCACAATATCGCAGTATTGCCGTGGCCGGCGCAATCCCCCGACTTGAATCTCATAGAGCATGTGTGGGATATGCAGGGAAAACCTGTCCTGAATCAAGGCATGGTGTTGCAAACAAGGGAAGAGCTTCAAATTGTTTACAAGACCAGTGGCAACAAATTCATCAAAATGAAATAAGACAATTTGATTAGACGTTTACCCAAAAGGTGCCGAGCTGTGATTAACAGTCGAGGTGGCCATACACTATATTAAATGTGCAAATCTTTCATTATTTCATTCATATTCTACTGTTATTTGTAAGTTAAAAATTTGCTCTATTTTTTACACACCCTGTATACGCAAACTGCAGTAAATTCTGTTTGTTTTTTTATAACAATTAAAGATTATTGTTCAACTCTATGTTTTGCTTCATCGTTGTGTCATAATACTTCCACTAGTTGCATTTTTTTTTTGATAAACCAAACTCTACTGGTGAAAAGTGCTGTTCATGGCAAAGAGCGCTATGGAGGTACGGATAGGATCCGAAATATGTACAGGTTAGAACTAAACCGTTTTGAACATATAATTAAAGCAGATTATAAAATAAAAAATTCTAAAAATTGTTCGAGGTATTCCGCTTTCATTCAGAAACAAAATTCCAGCACAATACTATAAATACAATTACACTTTTATCAAATACGAATAAAATGTCATACAGGATAATAGTTATAATGTGCAACGGGATAAACGGTTACATTAGCAATTTCAGTTAGGCATTTCAAAATTTAACAAATAAATCAACAACCGTTAAGTAAATCATTATATAAGTCCTAATCCAACTCTTCATCAGGTGTAACAATGAAGAACATTATGTGAAATTGTCATGTATTAACAAAATCACTCCCAGAATTATTTAAATAAAAACCCGTTAAATAACAATAACTAAACGAAGGCCGTAACTGATTAATATTAATATTTATATTAAAACACTATTGTGTAGTAGTATATATCGCTTGAATAGAAAAAATATGTTTATTACATAACAGCATACAGCTGTAGGTAAAAAAACATACACACAAGACAACATAACAGAACTTCATTCTAAAGTATTTATGAAAAAAAGAAAAGTCAGCTTTTGTGTAAATGCAGTAGCAACGTCAACTAATTGCAATCTATTCATTAAAACCAAAAGAGAAGAGAAATAATATAAAACAAAGAGGGAAAAAAAAGTTGTATACCATACCAATCAGTAAAAACGCGTCGTGTTGCAAGAAAAATACAATTCAGAGTTGGAGAGCAGAATAGTTAATTTCCTTGCAAAGGCCGCTCGCGCGATCCCAGGAAGGACGACTACTTTGTTGTTATTATAGATTCGCAGCAGCCAGCAGCAATTATTTCTGCGGGAACAGTTATATTAAGAGAAGAATCATTTCTTTAACAAAGTTTTATAACTTTATTCTACAGTTACAAGTCTTGTGTTTTGCTGTTATTTAAGTCGCTGTCGCTGCTGCTTTGTTTGAAGACATGCAAATTTTATTTATAATTATGTTAAATTGTTAATGTTGTAGCGGTTAAAACACTCGGTCGTTAATTTATTTTTTGCATAAACTACGATTTAAGAAGTCAAAACTTCTCCTAAATATGTTAGTGTTTGGATACTGTTGTAATCGGCTTCTTGAATTATTATAGTATATTAAGGCATTATAAAAAAAAATATAAAAACATGGATAGTTTGGACATACTTCATTAATTTAAACACACGTGGAATTAATATTAATGATTTATAATTTTTATCTAAAATGGTACAAGTTTCCAAAAGCTCATTTATCTAAAATGGTATAATGGATGATGATGGTTACAGCAGTTGATGGTCTAGTTAACCAACCTGTCTTTTATGAGTTTAACTTGAGACAGTTATCTAGCGACTTCCGTACAGAAGATTTAGATACCATATTAGACAAACTAGATCTAAATATATCTAACATAAGCCCGATTTATATTTACTAACATGATGGCGCACCGGTACATTACCAGCATCGTATTAGAAATTACGTAGATATTCCTGGTTATGTTAAAACTTTATAATAAAATTATTTCATAAAGTCGTCTTGAAATGAATTTCACTTAGTAAACAATCGAGCCTTAAATGCAGGCACCGAATTAACATTAATCGCTAGATGCAGCAGTTGCATTTGATACGTTGACATTTATACAATCTCAAACTGCACTTAGCAGTGGTAAACTGGTATAATAATTATTGTTCTTTCGCTAACCCTTATAATGAAAAATCATTTCAAACCTATTTTTATTTACTCTAACAAAGATGAGCGTTACTTGTTACATGGTTTGAGTATGTATATCAGAGTAGAAATTTTAACATGCTTTACAAAAATTACACTTGACTATTTTTATAAAATAATATATCTTTTTTAATTTTTACATTGGAAGATACAGCCTCTACTACTGAATATGAGCCCAAAAACAGTAGCAACAAAATTTATCTCCAGTTTAAGAGGGTATTTTAAGAGTGAATTATCAAAAAAATTGTTTGTTGTAATAAGTTTAAAAGAAGAATATTTAATCTCGATATGCACAGTCGTATTATAAGTATAGTACCAATATGAAATCCACGTGCGCCAAAGCTTGGCTCCAAGCAACATTGTGGTTTTCAACTTTCATACAAACTTCAGCAGTAGTAGATGAAATAAACTCGGAACCGCTATCAATAACAATTTCTTGCGGAAAACCGTATTTTAAGATGAGATTTTATTCAATTAACATTTTGCCAGTGATATCGCCTCTCCTTGTACTTAAGAGGATAGTCCTCTACAAATTTGGTCAACAAAGATAATTTAAATACCTTTTAAAAATCCTGCCCTGCTAAGCGAAAAAGTCCTATCTGCAAAACATCAACTCAGAAATATACCATATCTTTTCTTAGCTTACATTAACATTCTATATAGTACATTTCTACATTGCAGTTTTGCAGATAGGACTTTTTTGCTTAGCAGGGCAGAATTGTCTAAACTAACTTTGATCTATATAACAAAAATTTAATAACATTTACAAAACAATAGCTTGTTAACTTGACAAAATTTCCTAAAAAATATTTTAAAATTTAACAATTTTATTCATATACAAAGCAAAGCTATAAATTTTTATTCAACTTTCTTAAATGTAATATGAAATTTACTTCTATATAAGAATTCATTTTTCTGTTAGACAAAAAAAATACTTATTGAAAGTTTAATTTAAATTTAATTTTTAAGTTTAAGTTAAAGAGAATTAGGGTTTGCTGTACGGTCTAGGACATTTGGGCGCGGCCGTTTAGGTGCGCCCATCTCGGCTCGACCGTTTCGGCGCGAGGACAGTTTGGCGCCGGACAGTTCGGCGCAAGGACACTTCGGCGCAGGTACACCTCGGTGCATGCAAGTTTTTCCGCGGCAAATTAGGACCATTAGTCTAATTTTTTGGGACAAGCTACCCTGTTATCAGAGTTACCTTTTTTTATTTTTATGTACACACCTACACCTTCTTAATTCCAGAGTTTCGCTTGGATTAGTTAAATTGCGTTATTCCAGTGCTTTTTGTCTTTAAGCTCTGGACTATAAGCACCAAGCAGTATCCATTTATGTGTTACCTACTGAGACAAAATTCGAATTAAATTTTATTTCAAAATTTAGAGCCCAATTAAGAAATTTAGTGCTCGGTGTTATAAAAAATACATTTCAGCAGAGTATTTCCTTTTTAATGTGTAAATAATTTATAAAACTTATAAGAAATTGTTTGTATTACGTGAATCATACTGGACTAAATTATTTTCAAATTTTTAAACTTTTTGCATTAATTTATATTAAAAAATATATAGGGTCTGCTAACTTTAGCTCAAGCTAGCAAACTGTTATTTAAGAAAAAAAGTTGAACACCCAATTTTTTTATTTGGCAACTAAGGTAGAACCTAAAAAGTACTTATATCATTGAAGAAAAAAAAAGTTAAATACATAAATATATAAAAAAATTATTTTCGAGTTTATAATTTTTTTTACAATAATACAGTATTTCAATTTTTTTTATTGGGCCACTAATTTAGCACTAAATTTTGAAATATGTTAGAAGTCATTCTGGTCACATTGCTATGCTAGCTTAAAAGAGTTATTGCTGAGACCTCCTGTCATTTTTATCTTTGGCTGTGCTCTCATGCGAAAACTTATTCCACCACGTCCAGATTAGGCATTTTTTCAAAAACATTTTTTACGGAATCGGCTTTGTCGCAGCAGGTATAGTTAATCAGCAATGTTTTCCATCGTGTGACATCGTGTTTCAAAATTATGCAATCGTTTCATTTTTTTATTTTTCAACCCTAAAGAGGCATATATGCTTTTTTTATAGGGGATACGCTCCCCATTATATGTGCTTTTAGATAAAGACGCCATAATCTTTCAAATATCCGAAAACTTGTTTTTTTTATTACTCTAGCTGTACCTTAAAACAGCCGACAATCGATGGTTCACCAACATGCTAGTACCCGTCCTAGAAGCTATCAGACAGTAAAAGTGCGACATTCCGATTGTGAGCCATGGCAATTTGAAATTTGAAGTTTGTCAAACCCTCTACCAACCCCAGTATAAATCGGAAAAAATATTTTCGGTGCATGCTTACACACGCCCGGAAGATGCGGGACTAATACTAATACCATTAAAATCGGTTGCCGAGATATTAGCGAAACAAAATTGCAAAAAAGTTCAAAATTTCAACTTTAAGCCTCTCGTTCTCCGAACCTATCTAACACTAAATGAAACGGCACGTTTGATAATCCCTGTGGTCAGCCCTACAAGCTCCGAAGAGGACTCCGAATTCGGCGATCTAATTACTTTAATATTAGGGCGCTGGCTGTGCTCTTCTGCCATTTTAAACTTTGGCTGTGCTGTCCTGCGAAAAACTATTTTTCGACCTCTAGACCAGAAATGTTTCTGTTAAGTTGGGATTTTTTCATTATAACGGGCTGGCCAACGCTCGTCCGAAAGGGACTCCGAATTCGGCAATTCTGTATTTTAAGTTGGTTTGTGGGAAAAATCTAATTCATACATACTGAAAAAACTTCTTTGTTGATTCAACAAACCTGTCTAATAGAAATTTTGAGTATTTTTATAAAACTAAGAAAAACATTTTTTAAGGGTTGTTCAAACATATTTTGTTAATACTATTAACAAAATTCCATTCAGTATACATTCATCGACATTTAGTTTACATTTCAACGCCTACTGTAAGTAAAATTTAAATGATCATATTATACATATAGTACGCCTTAATTTTATTTCTTAGTTTCTATCTTATACAAACAAGTCCAGCACTTTAACGTCATGTGCAACAAATTCGAACTCGACCGGTTAATTTCATAACGCTAGACTGCTGGACCTGTCTGTATATAGGCCCTCCAACCAGAAAAAAATTTAAACTTACTTATTTTTGGGAATAAATAGGACTTTCTTATTTTATACAAGAAAAAAATAGTTTACTCTAGTTAACTCATAGCTTACTACGGTTCCTTTTAACAACAATTCTTGAATGTCAATCAATGAAATAAAAAAAATCTGGAAAAAAAGGTGATTCTATTTTTTACTTTAACCAAGATAAAAAGTTAATTGAGAAGCAGTTGAATTATATTTTTTGAACTCACTATCTAGAAAGCAGTGTTCGACGCACTGTCTAGTCAACCGGGAACACTTGTTTCCCGGTTAAGTAAACCGGGAAACACTCAGTGGTGCCAACTGCCAACCCTTGCAAAATTTAAATACCTTTTTTACTGCAAAATTTCTGCCGAAAAACAATCTGTCACATTTGTCAATTGCAGTCATGACTTGCTTTGGTTTATTTTTTTAAATAAAAGTTGTGAAATCAGATAAAAATTTTATTTGACATTTATAACAATGACTACGTTCGTTTCAAAAAGTATTGTACAATTCTCTTGCGTGAACAATGTTCCCGCGTTCACGCATATGAAGGCCCTCGCTCCCTTCGGTCGCTCGTGCTTCAAAACTGCGTTCACGCGGGAACATTGTGTTCCCGCACTCGTATCGTAAATAACTATTGGAATATTATTACGAAAAGGTTGAAATTTGAATAAATTTCGATTATAGAATTAATTATTTACGGCTGTGCAATCGGACCAATAATATTTAATATTTAATTTTGACCTACACAAGAAACTCACTTTCACTTATTACTATTCTTTCTTTCTAAAAATTTTTAGTTTTCCTTAAAATACAAAGTGAAAGCCACGAGCGCGCGGACGGGCATTCTGGCAGGTATTAATTAAATAATTAATCACAAGCTGCTTATTAGCAAAGAAAAAAGAATGGTAGAAATAGAGATGTCAGTAAATAATTTTTTTTAAATAATAATAAACAAAAATATCCTAGTTAACTGTATTGATAGTAAGATAAACATCCTCATTCGTTGATGCATTGTTTTGAAGGGAGAAAAAGCAAAAAAAGGAGAAGAAATAAATATAATGAATGCAGCAGCAGATTTCTAGTATGTAAAGTTAAGCTGCAATTTTATGGTTAATCTAGCCACAAGATGGATTTTCTCATTGTACAATTTATAACGGATATATGTAGTATACACTATTATTAATTTTCTACCATCAGTAATGTTAGTTGGGTTTACTGTTATTTATTATAATACAAGAAGTGGGACAAGCGTGTGACAGTTAAAAAGACAACGAACTTAAGGATTGTGAATCGTTATTTATTATAATTAAACAGTGTTCACCAATAAATATTAAATTTTTGTTTATCAGAGTTAACTATAATAGTTTATAATAATCTTTAGTAGATATATAATAGTTAATTAAAGTGTAAGTATAAAGTTAGAGTATTATTGAATAGATATAGTAGTGAACATAGAAAAACATATTAACAATTTAGTAATAGCTAGGGTAGCATTCAAATACCAACTGCTCTGCCACTTAACCCTATCAAAAAGTCACAAAATTTAAGTATCAAGTTAACTATAGATTTACAAAATAATGAAAGCGTTAACGAGTTAACACTGCTAATCGAAATCAATATCTCAAAATAGTTTTTATTTTTTTAATTTTAATTGGTTAAATGACAAAAGTTACTTTTATAGGTTATGTCAGTTATCGCAAAAACCAGAGGCGTAGATAAATTAGGTTTAGATTCAAGGTAATATAATAAAGCAAAATTAAACTTATCCCGTATAAATAATAGTCTATTTAAATAAATAAATAAATGTAATTTTACCCAAGAAGTAAAACAAAATTTAAAAAAAACATGTAACACTTGAAATAAATAACATAAAAACCAAATGCACCTGTATATATAAAACACCATCGAGATAATAGCCAACAAACCTTCCAAAAATATAAGTTCTGTCAAAACAACAGACAGAAACGTTCCGTTCCGCTTTGTATCGTCGAACAATGCAGATAAAAGACTTGAAAAATTAATGGATACCTTTGCGCGTTATCCGGCTAACGTCCAGACAAAAAGGGAAATTCAAAATTTGTCTTACAAATTTGGAAAGACAAGTGAAACGCGATTATTTAAATACCATAAATATAAATTTGTTGACGCAGTTTTTCCTTTTTAAATCCGTGGTGATTAATCTGAATTTATTAATTTTGCAATTTCTTGAATTAAAACAAGTTAATGAAATTCGGTAAACAATAAAGTTTTAATTTTAATATCGATAATATACAACATTCATAGCTGCAACATCACAACAATGTAAAAAAAAGACAATGGGTAGTTAGTAACAAAAAGTCAATTATTAATTTATAATTTCAAGGTTAAAACTGCATTATTCTAATAAAAAGAAAAGGTAATAAAACAATAAAGATTAAGTATCTACTTTCAAAAGTGCAATTTTAATACTACTTGTAATATGTCCACGATCTGAAGGTATATCAGAGTAGGCCATAATTATTCTAATAAGAAAATACCACGTGAGTCAATAGGATGGATTGTTAATTGGTGGATTGTTTAATCATGATCGGTTGATAATTATTGAAAAACGTCATTTGGGGTTATATTGGTATTGCGGTACGTATTTTATTTTTTATCTGAATAATAATAAAGTAGATTTTTCCTAAAAACGCAAACTGGAGGTTAAAAATGATACACAATGCTTTAAAAGAGTGATAACAATTGGTTTAAATATCGAATGTTGCACCTGTAAGCTGTGACCGAATATTGTTGGAAATAACATTTTGTTCGTAATTCTCTATTCTACATGGTGACCATTGAGGAAAAGTCACACTTTGACAGTGGTTAGATAATCATTAAAGAAAGAATGTGTTTCTCAAATGTGGTAATAAAAGATAAATCAGCAATAACTATTCTACGTACCGTTTTGTTATTAGTATTTCAATGAACCCAAACACAGTTGCGCACCTAAAGAAGTATAATACCACAAAGAAGGTGCGCATTCTTTGTGGTATTATATTTCTGTCAATCTTTTTTAATTTTAAATTTAGTCTACTCCTTTATTATCTACAATCCATACGAATTTGTTAAACCATAAAAAAGGAAAAAACCTTTTTCCGATTGTTCTTTTCGCTTTCGTAGTTATTAGTTAGAATTATTATTAATTAATAATTAAATATTTATTTCCATAAAGCGTTCATAAGAATTGTGGCTAATAATTGCAATAATAACAAATTGCAAACCCTTTACACTGTAGTTCTTAGCAATAAGACAGTAACATTTATTACGCATAATTTTTATACTGTGTACACTCTAAAAAATTACCGGTGAATTATACCCTAAAAAATGGAGGCAACTATGTTACCTCCATTTTTTGGGGTAAATTTACTTCAAAGTGTAATTTTCATAGGAAGTGGGAAATTTCAATATTAGGTTAAGTTTGCATTGTAATGTTTCCTTTTTAAGTAGATTTACAGATTAAAATTACAATCTCAATGTAATTTTACATTTTAACATTAAAACACCTGTGTAAAGTTACATGACAAAGTTAATATTTCATGGCAATAGTACTTTTCAGGGTTAAAATACAAATGTGAAAATACTTCTTGAATGTAACGATGACTTGCGAAAGTACTTGCAAATTCAATCGTTCCTCTGGGAATTGTATGAAACAAAATAAAATCAAAGTAATTTTTATTGAACGTATGTACTTATATAAAATATAAGACATTAACAGAACTTCTTTTCAGGGGCTTTCGGAAATATTTGGTCTCTCAAAGACATTCAGATAAAGTTTCGATTCCACCTAGAAAATTAAAAAATTATAAATTATATAAACAATTATACACGAGTACCTTTCTCAATTACAGTTATGCTAGTTTATTTCGAATTCTTCAATTTTTGATTCATCCTAGAAAAACATTAAATTAAATATTTTTATTTTATTGGTTTAAATTTGTAATTTTAACATATAGGTACTTACCGATTATTTTTTAACTTCTACTATAAAATAAAATTCTTCCCATCTTCGGTCATACGTGTAAATATTTGCCTTTAATAAATCCGCACTACACTACAACGAAAAACAAAATATTAATGAGCAATGAACACTTCGTTCGGTATCGATAGAGTACGCCTCGCCGAAATCATAAAAAAATGGTACACACCATTCCGACCATTCCCCAAAAAGCCTATTTGGACTGTTCATAATGGATTCCTGAATTCTTTCACGAAACGAAGGTCACAAACAAGTGCGATCAGCGAAATAGCATCTCAACGGTTAAAAACATATTAAGGGTAAAATTACACTATTCTTGTTCAAGTTCATCTTATCTTTAATATTACACTAAAAATGAATTAAGTTATTGAGCAATTATACATTTGTAAGGAAAAAATTGTCTGAGTTATGTAAATTTATATTATGGATAGTGATTTTAACCAGTTCAATGTAGTAGAATTACTTATATTTGTATAATTTTACATAATTACAGGGCATTTTACCACAAATAGTAAAACTACTAAATGTATAGGTAAAATTAATTTTAGGGTAAAAATACCGCAAATAATAGCGAAAAGTTACCTCTTTCCCAAGGTAATTTTACCTCATTTTTTACAGTGTAGTTATTTTCTATATAACAAATCACCATCCACCAGCGACATTCTATCAAAACATACAAAAGAATAAAGATTTTACTACAGGAACTTTTTAGAATTCCAATAAAAGACAATACCTATTGATGGATAGATTAAGTTATCTAAACATGTCTTTACTTAATTAACTAATATCGGTTTATTAACTATTAACAAATCAAACTTAATGATATCTTTAAATCCATCAGTATTAGAATGATGTCAATTCCGCCTGCGTTTTCTACTAGAACACAGGGGATCTCCCCGGATCTGTTTTGACTACACTATTCCTAATAGAACGTTTTAAGTTGTTTCAACAACATCCAAAATGGAATGTGCGCTGCCTGCATCCTTGTTGCGCTCATTTAACAGATGTCACGTTTTGTACTAATGGTGTCAACTTCTAAAGAGTTTGCATTTAATCCTATTAGACTTAACACTGACCTGCATCTATTATACGAAGTTTTTTGAAAACATTTGGCAAAATCTCCGAAATTTTCAAGTTCATTTAATAAAAAAATATTAAAAGTCCGATCATTGGGTAGTGAATCATCATGTATAGAGTTGCTTAATGAACGTTTCCAAAATTTAGGTTCAGTATCTTAAAGTAAGGTTCAGTAAAGTGTTGGCGCTAAGCCTATTCTTTTTAATCATGCGAAAACAGAATGTCTCTTCAACATAATGACCGTTTTATTATTCAAGACAATGTTATAATAAAACAATGGTTACATTTTTAAACATACACAAACATAACCAAGCAAAATAATACCTATGTATGTATAATGTACGTGATGATATCAATCATTTCCAGTAACCTGCCTCTTTTCTTCTAATTATATTATAAGAATGCAAGCGCGACGTGGCGCCGTATTTTTATCAAAATGCAGAACTCGCGGAATTCTTATCTAGGCATTCTTTTAGGAAATTTATTTATTTTATTGTTTAATTTTTAAATGAAATTAATTCCAAGAAGATGAGACACCCGCTTTTGTCTGTTTAAAAATCTAATATCATTCACATGCTAAAATATATACTTGAATATATACCTCGAAGATTAATTCATTTTATTGGTCTGTTAAATTAACTTCTTCACATGATGGTTGCAAACTTAACAAATATAAATAATCAACCTCAATTTAAGTGTTGAAATATACAAATTTATGAAACATCAGGTATTTTTGTATATACACGCACGATAAATATTCAAATGAGGTATAACAAAACAACAACAAAGCCATTGTCAATAAATATAAAAGATATGCATTAACAGAAAAATAATATGAACGTCATTCCGATAAAAGGGTATTGTAATTTTAGAAGCATGAGTAATGAACAAACTATGCATGTATAGAGTATATTTTATTTCATTCCACGTGATGCTGCATTTCTCATTATTACTTTTGTATTTTCTATTTGAATTCTACCTTGTCCTTAACCTATGTTAAGCTTGACAACAAGAAGAAAACAATGAAGACTTACCCGTAACTGGACACTAATTATAGTGAATTCCAAACGATCCAGTATTAGTTTTTACAATCAATAGTTATTTATTATAGTATAAGGGGGAAAAATCACAGATTTTAGCGTAAGGTGTTTGTCTCCTAACGCGCAGCGGAGGAAGACGATCACACAGGAAAAGAATCTGAAATTTTTCCCCGTGTCCGCTATAAAATATTAATAAGAACTTAATAAAAGCAAAATTAATTTTAGAATATCAAGCTAAAATGTTTAAATCTCCGCGGGGAAAGTATTTTAGAGTGGAAAAATGTGACGTTTACTAGCAACTGACAGGAGGTAGAAAATACGTTAATAGGAAAATCAATTTATGAATACCGACTTCAAACTATAGCACTCTTTTTTGATTTTATCTCTACAAGAAGTGTCTATAAACTGCTTTGGATAATTTGGAATTCACTAGACCGGGTGACAAACTTATATCTCCTTTATGTATGAAGTAGGGTGAAGATTGGACAGCTTACCTGCAAAAGAAGAAAACATAAACGTTAAATAATTAAAAAGATTGAAGTTTGATGCTTAAATGAAAAAAAAATTATAAACCCCCACCACACATCCCCAAACTCGATATCCGAGTCTCCACACTGACATTCGTTGTCCCACAAAAGAAGCTATCTAAAGTCACTGTGAATGAAGTATACTAAAGCGAATTCGTTTGGTGATTTCAATCTGCAATCCTACCTTTATCAATTCTGTAAATATGTCTTCTAAATATTAGATGTAGAAACTTAAAGAAGTCTAATAACAAGTAAAACCATTATCCAATGACCTTTGAGGTGTATTTTGGGGGATTCAAGTATTATGTGCAATGGCCCCATCTTGATAAATATACTAGCAACATAATATAATTTATTGTCCGTGAACTTAGCTGCTTCTTTTGCTTCAATGGTTTTTCTGCTTATTCACCAGTCCTATAATTTACAAGTTACACAAATCTGATAAGCAATGAATTTACAATGGTGGGTAATAATTTGTCGCTTTTTAGTTCTTACTTATCAGATTTATGCATATTGTAATTGCTGAAACTGCACTTTCAAACTGATGCGGTTTGTGATGAGTCAGTTGTGATGCGTTTTCGTGTGTTATTTATTTTGAATGTTGTAAACACAGCTATATAGAAGTTAACCTTGTCTCGTTATCACTTATTAACAGGTACTTTACTTTTTAAGCACGTTCAGCCTTTAAACAATGCAGACCCGTATTTACTCTGATTATTATTTAATACAAATTTCAACCAAAATTGTTAAAAGCTGATAAACATGATATTGATTAATGATCTTTCATCGCTTAATGGCTTTAGAGTTGTATTAGTAACACCCTGTATTAACTAATCAAAATTTATTAACACTAGAGAAGTAAATTCTGAATATTATATCAATTAATTGATCTTTTTTCGTAAGTATGTACTACATAATAAGCTCAATTTAAATACAAGAACAAATATTTTTTAGTAGAAAGGCAAGTTTTGATATATTCGGGTTCATTGATCGATGCCGTTAAAACGAAAACGAAATCGTTTTTGCTATAAATATATCTATAAAAATTACATACATTATGAATTTCTTATCGACTTTCGCTTTTACTAAAAATTCATAATTATTCATATAGTTAGTAGTTACCTCAAGAGATATGTATCTCTCAATATTAACACCTCTTTCTATCGATAATAACAAGACTTGGGTAAATTAATATAATAAATCAATAAACAACTGACAACTGAGATAATCATATAACAAATTATTCCACATGGATTGATTTCGTAAGTGCTCTAGTTGTTGCGATGAGTACGATTAGCAATAAATTAAAAGGCTACTTCCCACTTTCTACATAAAGACAATCTCACACACGCATGCACAAGTTTAAATATGGTAATATCTCCTATAATAGTGGTAACTATGCACGTCCATGGGTAAATTTGTGGCGTGTGTGGGCATGTGTGTAAAAAGGTACCCTGAACTGAATCAATAATGCGACAGCGAAAGTCTCAGTCCCAATGCTGCTTTTGTTTTATTTATGCGTTTGGCATTAGATCATAATAATGGAAAAAAAGCCTTAACTTTTGCAATCATTACATGATGAAATGGTTTGCCGTTGTGAATCGTAAATCGAACGATGACTTTTACACGTCGTTGACTTTACACTGATAAGACCGCACAACGAAGACGAGCTGAATATTAAAGAGAGTTTAAAGTAAAGAAGTAAGTGGTTGACCGGTTGGTTGCTTGGTGTTGTATTTTTTTCGGGTAACGCTACATGAATTTTAGATTAATTTTTCGAGTCGTTAACAGTGAAAAAATTCGTGGTGGGACTTTCCATTGCTTCTAAGAAAGGTTCTCATAGGAAAAAAATGTTCTACATGGATAGACTTTCAATGGGATGCTCTTGCAACCATTTATTTAGATAATTACTGTACAAACACACTTATTAGTCTCTTGAAATATCTAAGATCGCGTTTCCTAGTTATAGTACGGCGATGAAATAAATGAAGTTAATAAAAGGTAAATAAATAGTTGAAAGGCACGAGTTTCAAATTCTAAGCCGTCTTCAAAACTCCTGTCATACTTTACATACTTATAGTGACCTCCTGAATAATGTTGAATGGGATGTTACAAGAATCTAGCGAGTCGTTGTATCTGTAGAGGTCATAAAAGGTGCAGTATGATATATGGGTTCAGTAGAAACGTCATAAAAAACTTTGCATACTTATACAGATGTATGTGTGACCTCCTGAACAATATTGAATAGAGGTACTAAAAACCTATCGAGTCGTTTGATTTCTAGAAGTCATCAAATGTCAAGTATATTAATATGAGTTCCTAGAAACAGTCTGAAAATTTGTATACTTATAGATTGTAACCTCCCTAGAAAATTTAAATAGAATATAAAAAAAATCTATCAATCCGTATGAACTGTAGATGACATCAATTAATGTGTAGATTTTGTAAAAAGCCTGAAACTTTGTATACTTATGACCAGTAACCTCCTGAATATAGTTGAATAGAATCTCAAACGGCCTATCCAACCGTTTGATATGAAGTTGAGAGAACAAAGGTCAAACATATTAATTAAATTAGATTATAGGAACAGCCTGAAACTTTCCTTGCTTATATATGGTAACCTCCTGAACAAAGTTCAACTGAATAATATCGAGCTGTGGAGCTCTAGATGACATCAAAGGTCAAGTATATATTATGAGTTTCTAGAAACAGACTGGAATTTTGTATACTTGTAAATTGCGACCTGTAAAAAGTAAAATAAAACATCTAAAAATCTATCGACCTGTTTGACCTCTAGAAGACACATCAAAGATCAGGTATGTTAACATATGGATTTTGTAAGAAAGCTTGAAACCTTGTACACTTATGAACCGTAACCTCCTGAACAAAGTTGAATATGATCTCAAAAGATCTGTTCAACCTTTTGATCTGAATATGAGAGGTCAAAGGTCAAAATATTATTAAATGAGTTTTTAGAAACAACCTGAAACTGAATGTCAGAAAAACCTATCGAGGTGTTTGACTAGACTAAAACTTGGTATACTTATAGATTCTAACTTGAAGAAAGTTAAATAGAATATCAAAAATCTATCGAGCCAATTGACCTCTATATGACCTCAAAGGTCAGATTTACATATGGATTTTGTAGAAAACCTGAAACTTTGTAGAAGAAGCTTTGTCCTGAAGATGAGAGGTCAAAGGTCAAACATATTAATAAATGTGTTTCTAGAAAGTCTGAAACTTTCTATGCTTATATGTATATATGGTGACCTCCTGAATAAAGTTCAGCGGAATGTCCAAAGTCTGATGAACGCTATGATCTCTAGATGACATCAACGGCCAAGTATATTAACATGAGTTACTAGAAGGTCTCAAACTTTGTATACTTATAGATTGTGACCTAAAAAAAAAGCTAAATAGAATAATATAAAATCTATTGAGCTATTTAATCTGTAGATGATATCAAAGGTCAGGTATATTCATATGAGTGTCTAGAAACAGGCCTGACACTTCATATAGAACTTATAGATCGTGACCTCCTGAACAATGTTGAATAGATCTAGAAGAATCTATCCAGCGATTTGACTTCCAAAAAGTCATCAAAGGTCAAACAAATTAAGATGAATGCCTAGAAACAGCCTAAAGTATTGTATATTTATAGATCCTGAACAATGTTGGGCTAAAAGAACCTATCGAGCCGTTTTACTTCTAGAGGTCATCAAACAACGAGTATATTAATAGGAGTGCCTAGAATCAGTCTGGAACTTTGTACACTTATATATCGTCACCTCTTCAACAATGCTGAATAGGACCTCGAAAGACCTATCGAGCTATTTGACTTCTAGAGGTCATCAAAGGTCAATTTTATTAAGATGAGTGCCTAGAAATGTTCATGTTCGGGTTCCGTAGAAACAACGTAAAACTTTACATATTTACTTTGGGCTCCTGAACAATCTTGAATAAAATCTAGAGAATATCGTGCCGTTTTGACCTCTAGAGGCCATCAAAGGTCAATATGTGGGTTACGTATATAAAAAATAGCTTGAAATTTAGCATTTTGACATATAAATTGTTACGGATTCGACCTGATATGCCTAGGATAACATGTTAGGTTTGATTTTCTACTCTACATTTGACTCTCCTGTTCCATCCTGTTTACAAAATAACTTTTGGCCATTCAATATTTGTAGATTTATACGATTCATACGATTGAAATTCTTTTCTTAACACAAGTACCATAAGAAAGGTTACCACCAAAGACTTTAGTGCGTGCCAACTCTAACTATAAAAATTATTAAACAAATACCAATATAACCATAAAGAGCGTATTACCACTTTCATAGTAATCGTAGAATACAATAATAAGTAATTTACATACATTTATAGTGTGGTGTAATAGTAACAGGGAAAATCTTCTAAATTATAAAATCATCACGAATTACAGATAATTCCAACCATATAAACTCGGTTTATGTACACATACAACAGCAAACTTCCTTTCTATCTCGTGCTTGAAAGCCGCAAGACCTTAGGAAACAAGCCTGTCTCTAAATCATATTGCAACACAAACGTCTATTGTTCGTTACTTTTTCCTCTCTTTCATGATCTCTGTGGTACATTGCTTGCATGGACTTTGAATCCAGCAATTGGTATTACTAGTATTACATGTTAGGACGTGTTTATTACACAAGATAATTGATTTATATGCGCAGGTGTTAACGCAACCAGCACCTTGTCGTTATTAGGAGTCTCTTTTAGCTAATAATAATAATAATGGCGCTAATCTAATTTATTATACAATACATATGTATTATTAAAGAAGATGGCTGAATTTATTGTAAAAGTAGTTCTAAAGAAAAAACAAAAGAAACATCAGGTCGGTTAAAATTTTAAAATTCCGTTTAACGGTCTCAACTCTGAAATACCCCCGGAATTAGTCACCGTTTTCGCATGCGGAATTATAATATAAATGCGAAGCGGCTAGACCTCACTCAAAACAATGATTCACCTTGCGCTGGGATGGATGCCAAAAAATTATGACAAAAAAACGTAGGAATTTAAAAAACTATAAAGACTTGGCATTAACAAGATTTAAATTATTACGCGTATGCATGATACAGGTTGTCCATGGATTATAAAAATGAATTGCAATAGGTCATCACTAATTATATGAAGCTAGGCTACATTTGTCAGATTCTTTATCGCCAAAATGTGCAATATCAAGGGCTGCTCATGTTTATTTTTCTTTCTGAATTTCTTGACGAAGTGTAATCGCTAGACTCATATTTGCAATACCAACACATTAGGCCAGACTGTATACTTAGCTGAAATGTTACATTAAATTAATTTTTATAATGTCTCGCGTTGGTGTTTGAGGAATTTCCACACAGTGAATAATTCTTCTAATTGTTCGATTATTTTAATGTCATTTTCACCAATCATGACCAATCAATATTCGAGCAACTTATTTTTGCCATTATTTTTCGATTTTATTCACGATCATAAATTGCATGAATGAGAAGAGAAGCCTTTTCCCTTTTTCTGCACGACCTACTAATTATGTTGGTAGGCTGCAAATTTAATTTAGATGTTATGAAACAGCACTTGCTTTAGCTGTTTATGCACTTGCTGCTGCCGTTCTGCATGCATGCTTATTTCACATCGGCCTTGCTAATAATGCGTTCCGCCTTTCGTAGGATTCAAATAAATGTATTATTCTTACTCCTGCAAGCACTTCAGAGCTAATAGTACTAGTATCATCTTAATTTGAAATATTCTCCTTTTCAGAAATACCAACCGCCATACATATAATAAATTATTATAACGCAATATAGTATTTAAGCGCGACCCATTAATCTATATACCGGAACTTTTAAAAACATTACGGCATGAGACGACAAAAAAGGTATTATTTCATTCCATATCGGTTGCCAATTAGATGTAGAAAATTAAAATTAAAACTAGAGAAAAACAAATAAAACAAGGTTATAACGGAAAAAAATAAATAAAATATACAAAACAATAGTTGTTACACAAACAAGGAAATGCCTTAAATAAAATGTTCGTTTTTATTCAATGCAATATGTCTAAATTAGAAGTCCGAGAACGAGCTGGACTGATTTGAAAGTCAAATTCTTGTATTACCAAAACAAATATAAATGTATTAAAAGTGCCCGAGTATTTTCTGTTCTGTTTAAAAATATTTAATAGGTGTAACTTTTTTAGATTATATTAATATTGTTAAAATAAAACTAATAATAATAAAATTAAAACCACTAAAGTGCTTCAGTGTGTGCGCCAGCTCTAACTATACAGCTCAGCTATTAGTATTAGACATATGTACGAATGATTATGCTACGCAATAATAAAAGGAGGGTAACAGTCAGAGTTACAAAAAAATCATTTTTATTATGCAAATTACTTTTCTTTACTAAAACAGATAAGAACAGGCGTAACGAGATAAACAATATGAGCAAGCATGTCTGAGCGTCGCATACATTCTCTAGCCGGCGTAGTGAAAAATAGTTGACCGGAGGGAAGTCCAGTTGCTCGCCCCATTCTCGCATAACTGCTGTGATATCATTCTCTGTCCGCGCAGAATAACCACTCCTACATAACATACGTCTAATACTAATAGTTAAACGATATAAAAAACAAAGCCAATGTCAAAAAAGGCTCTTCTATCAATTAATCCCTGATACTTGATCTAAATACTACAGTAAGCTTCATGACGTAACAATGAACATTAATGTGCGTGGATTGTTCTTGAATTCGCTTTCCTTGGTATGACGAAAGAGGTTGAACTTCGGCAGCACTTTAGACCAACTCTATCAAGGGTAAACATAAACATCCACTAACTAGGCACAATAATTGTATTCGAAGGCCTTTCGGATGTTTCCTGGATGTTGGCAGCGCTATTAAGTTTGGTTTTCGAGCAAGCCTGGACGATTAATTCATTTTTCTGTCCGGTATAGTGCAAATATTATTACGTGAGATGGCTCATAGCCAGAATTGTCTTAAGGGGGGGGGGCTTAACATATTCAATCAAATATGATTATTACAAAAAAATCTTTTATACAATAAAATAAACTTTAAAGTGAAAAAACTCAAAGTCGCATATATGCTTCGGGGGGGGGGTTCCAGCCTCTCCAGCCCCCCCCCCCGGCTACGTGCCTAATAAGTACTGTTATGGAATTGGTAGTATATTTTTGTGCTATAACTTCGGTATTAATGGTATTTGTAAAAATTTCATGGTTCTGCTGCAATTGGTTGGACATGTCTACTATTACGATGGTATTGCATTAGTACTTTGATACGAAGTACTTCTACGCTGTAACTCCGGTTAATGGTAATTCTCCGGAATTACAGTACTACTAGTGGGAATATATGTATTGCTGTGGTATTGCTGATATTACCCACTTATTTTCTTCGTATAAGGGTAAACACAACGCATTTCAGTACGTATTATAGTATTTTTCTGATACATAATTCTATGCTATCACTCGAGTATTACTGATAATACTCCGAGATTTCCATGGTTCCGTTGTATTCGGCTTGACAGGTCTGTAATATTGCAGGAATTAGTCGTGCAATATTGTCGTATTCGTGGGAGAATGTGTATTGCTGTGGTATCGCTGATATTGCATGCGTATTTTATTGGTATTGGGGTAATCACTAGTTTAATGGTATTATAGTACTTTTTGATATTTCTATGCTATAACTGTGATAATAAAGATAAGGTATCTGGTATTGCAGTAGTATTAGTGCAATTGTTGTGGAATTTTCAAGGTTCGCTGGATTTCGCGCCGGATGGTGATTCAGTATTTGAATCGTTGATAAATAAATTCGAAAGACCAGTTATTATATAATACATTTATTATAATTAATAACACAAACTAACATTAAATAACACAAAATAAAAAATAAGCAAAAATTTGCTTGTTAAACGACAACTGCCGCTGGCGAGTTCAAATGAATGTTTTTAACTCGTATCTTAAAACTGAACTGGTGAACTACTAATGAGTGCTACTAGTCTTGCACCCTAAGGTACGCCCCACTACCCTAATCTTAAGGAAGGCCTTAACAGATATTACCCTGGTATTTTCGTAGTGTTGGGATAATCACTACGTATTTCAGTTGAATTATTAGTATTATGACGGATTGCAGTAGCTTTCTGACATTTCTATGCTATAACTGCGTTCAAAGGTAATACTCCGTTATCATAGTAGTATTAATGCAATTTCTGAAAAATTCTCGACGTTCTGTTGGAATGAGTTGAACAGGTCTGATATTGAGGGAATTGATCGTACATTAGTGTGGTTTGCCTGAGAGTATGTGTATTGCTGTGGTATTGCAGGTATTACACTCCTATTTTCTAGGTGTTGGAGCAATCACTACGTTCTAGTAGTACTACCCGGGTGTATAATTTTCGGATTAGGGATATCACTGAGGATTGTAGTAGAATAATGGTATTATTAGTATTATGATGGTATGGCAGTAGTATAATGATATTTCTATGCTATAACTTCGATATTAATCGTAATACCCTGATATTGCAGTGATGTTATCCGCGTATCTTCTGGTATTGGGAGAATCACTGCGTATTTCTGTGGAAATTGTGGCCGTATTAGTATTATTAGTATTACTTTTAAGCTGTTGTAACTTCAGTATTAACGGTAATACTCCGGTATTAGCATAGTATTAATGCAATTGCAGATAAGTTCTCACGATTCTGCTGGAATAAGTTGGACAGGTCTATCAGATTACCGGAATGGCTCCTGAATTATTGTGACTTTTGTGAATTATTGCTGTAGTATTAGGTAAATTACCCGTGTATTATTTCGGTATTTGAACGATCACTGTGAATTGCTGTGGGATAGTATTATTATGTAATTCCGGTATCAATGGTAATACGCTGGTCATAACATGGTGTTAGTGCTGCATAACTGTGCATTATGTGCATAACTGCTGCGAAATTCTAATGGGTCTGCTGGAATTAGTTCGATAGATGTCTGATACGTTGGGAATTGATACTATTCGTATATTCCAGTAATTTTCTATTTCTATGCTATAACTCCAGTATTACTGTCAGTACTATGGTATTGCAGAAGAATTCTCATGATTCTGCAGGAATTCGTCGCACAAGACTCAGCGTTTACATTTTCCACAAAAAGAATAACTTTCCATTGGTCTCTGCAGGGTCAACAAAAAGTATTATTATCAGAAAGCTCATTTTCTCCATCTTCTCAGGCTTACTTGCTATTTTTATTTTATAATACAATTAACTTACTTATTTGTGTTAAACTCATGACAATACTTTTTCACTTTTCAACATGCCCATAAAATCTTATTACATACTTAAAAAACAATCATTTATTACTTTTGACTCAAACCATAATTAATTAAGCTGTTGCATTTTTTTTGCAACAGCGAGCAATAACCAGAAAGCGTGTGTGCAAATTAGTTTACCATTATTACGTTTTTGCTTACGCTATTATTACAAAATAAACTACACGCGAGATAACAATGAGAATATTTTTTTATACCAATTTCAAGTAACCAACATGGACATTTTAGCCAATTATATACTGCAAGTCTTTATCTGTAATAATTCCAATAATAAAACGTCCTTGTTTGCAATAAAACATGAATTGCTACAGATTTCTCCGCGTGTAAAGTTTATTAAAGTACCTCGCTCTATTTCGCATTGTTGCACAATAGTGCAATAATCAAAACAACAACAGGTATGGTATAGTTTCAGTTTCAGCACTCTGTTATCGGTTGCATGTGTTTTTTGGCGATTTTAATTAAATCTCCCCATAGAACACACAATCGAGAAAAATATATAACTACAAACACCAAACTCCCAACTATTTCAATTTAGAAACCCAATCAAAACAGCGGGAAAGCATAAAATGTAACAATTTTGTTAACAATCACTTTTATTAACATGTTCTGTGTCGCAAAACTAACAACCATTTTATTATTGCACGAAAGTTATTTTTAATTAAACATAATTTCCGATATAATTGTTTTTTATGAAAATAACGTGCTGCACGTTTTAGCCTTTAGGGTTCATGATATTGATCAATTGCCACACTTCGTTCATTATTATTATTATTATTGTTGTTGCTATTATTATTACTTATCCTTTTAGGATGCTTTGTCTAGTGAGCTGGGGGAGAACAAAGCCAGTCTCTTTAAATTAGATTTAATCTTTTATTATGTGTATCATTTAATAATAACAAGCAACCCCACATTGGGCGCCTTTAATGTAATTTAATTACATTTGATTAACTTTAATGGACAATCTTAATATAAATGATAAGTAGTATATAAAATAATAGAATAAATAATGTTGCTCGCAAGCTCGATTGAATGCAAGATAATAATAATGATGATGTGGTAGTAGTAATTATAATTCTACAGATCCTTGCGCTTGTAAGCACTAGGGTTTTAAGGCATGGGAAATTGACGCTTCCGGCCGGGCACCGGAAACAGGCAAACAGCTAGAATATCAGTTACCGTTTCGATTTTAATACCTTTATACATATATACATACTCACTTGACCTGGTTTGGTTTAATTTTACGCTTAATGGTGGATTTCGTGGAGTTAGACGACTTTCTAAGTATGCATATCAAATGTTAACACTCAATAAAAGATGAAATTCAGAAAAATAAATAAAATGACTTTCTTTAGTCTTTCATTGTGAAAAAAAGAAGGAATGCAGCAGCAGGCTTGGCATACTATTTAAAAGTTTATGGAAATACAGGAAAACAATCATAAAATGGAATTAATTCGGATTAATAGCTGGCGATAGAAACCATAAAAGTGAATTCGAGTTTGCTGGGATAATTGAAATAGCATTCTAGAAATATCAACTGTGCATTATGCAGAGACGTTTTTTGTTTCAAAATTTGATTTTTAACGATATATTTCCTTAAAATAAATAATGGTGGACCTATTACACTTGCCTTGTGGAAAGCCGTAAAAGCGAGTTAATGAAAACAGTGTTGTCAAATGTAATGATACGCAGTAATTATATATTTTAAATTTGTTTGGCTATACAGAAAAAAATGATGCTAGATTTTTGTTATAAGCACTAAGGCTAATATCGATCGTATCAGGTCAAATCATTACAGTTTACAAGTGGGCTGGTCTATGCAATTTTGAAAAAATGTTTGATTAGTCCCGTGCGGTTTAGCCAGCCGAACGTTAACCATTGAACCACGGAGACAAGTCGTGTCGACTTTTCAGTTTTCGGCTTTTAAATTAAGGTTTTGCAAATAATTCATGAATTTATAATTTCTGAAGAACTGGGATTGTAATTAAGGATAATATTTTTGGACAGTACGTTAGAATATCTTTTCTATCGATTGCAACTATGTATTAATTTCACCGACTTTTATTCAAGAACGAACTATTTGGCATATTTCAGATTTCCCATACTAATTCCCTATAGCAAATGTTACAACGAACACGGTGTATATTAATATATATTAAGGTGAAAAAAAAAGCTACGTTGTGACATCAAGTGAAAACATAGCTAAATGAATTAAATTAAATACATCTGGCACCGCTGTTAACCAATGTAATCCAGGTAAATACAATAAATTACACAAAAACAACCTAGACGCCAGGTGAAAGAATGTTATTAGTAAATATTCACTTATTTATGTACATATGTAAATAATTATTTGAAAACACAATTAAGAGATCCCATTGTGTTCTTAAAAATTATTTACTTATTCTATAAAACCATGTTAGTCTGTAACGAATGCTGTTATATAAAAAACAATTGCGATAATAAATAATGAATAATAATAAAAAACAGTAAAGAACAGTTGGCTTTTTTTTCAATTACTTTTAATTTAAATTTTATTGTTAATAAGTATTTAATGAATAAATTATTATTATTATGTTGTGTAAGAACATATACAGAAATTCTCAGGAGACTTTTTTTCTGACCAACAAGAATTTTTAGCAACTAATAACATTATGTTGAGACAAAAGACAGAGCAATTTTCTTATCACAGAAACTATGATAACAGTACCATTATATTTATATATACGTAAATTGTATTAGTACATATGTAAATAATACGGAAGTGGAAAGAGGCATCATTTTAACAAAAATAGTAAATTAAAATCAGAGTTAACTAGTATCGACAAAAATGCCGATAAAGCAGCGAGCGACACTGGCAGATCTATACAGGGTGCCCATTATGTATGGAATATAGTATACAGTGTGTTTTTTGTAAACGATAATATAGGAAATCCAATGGAATTTTATCATTTTCCTGGTAAGTTTGTACCCTTGCAAATGTAAGTAGAAATTTTGGTATCAATCGAAAGAAGAATTCATTTTACGTCAAAAAAATATTAAACTTTATGAAGAAAAACAAAATCGATTTAGAAAAAGACTTAAAAAGCTTATGGATTTATTGCATTTTGTAATAAGCTATTTAAAAAAAGCTGGAAGCTGAACGCCGATTGGTGTAGCGGTTAACGCTTCAGATTTCTAATCAAAAATCGTGAGTTCAAACCCCATCATCGTATACTTTTTTTTAAATTGTATTGCTTACTAATTATTATTTTTAGTACTTTATTACAACGATTATTAGTTTTATGCCCTTTTTTCATTTGCCTTTTTGATGGGTAGTTAAAATTGTACAAAAAATAACGGTAAACCCCCGTAGCAAAAATATCTAAGAATAAAAAAAATTAATAATCGTTGTAATAAAGTTCTAAAAATAATAATTAGTAAGCAATACAATTAAAAAAAAAAGTATACGATGATGGGGTTTGAACTCGCGATTCTTGATTAGGAATCTGAAGCGTTAAACGCTACACCAATCGGCATTCAGCTTCCAGCTTTTTTTTATAACTTATGACCAAAAGCAGTAAATCAATAAGCATTTTAAGTCTTTTTCTAAATCGATTTTGGTTTTCTTCATAAAGTTTAATATTTTTTGACGTAAAATGAATACTTCTTTCGATTGATAACAAAATTTCTACTTACATTTGCAAGGGTACAAACTTACGAGGAAAATGATAAAATTCCATTGGATTTCCTATATTATCGTTTACAAAAAACACACTGTATATCTCGGTAAATATCGACTTTATAAAAAAATTTGTTATATAAAAGTTGTTTAACATTTTATTTTCCATAATAAAATAGCATTCAATTGTTTTTATTTCAGAAAACAAATGAGTAATGAATAACACTTTAATTTTTTTAAATAGCAATGTACCCTTTCATTAGGCTCATTTGATAGAGATTTTTTTTCTGTTTTTGATGACCTAAAATTTTAGTACCCTTACATCAGAAAATTTTCGAAAAAAATGTAAAAAATGTTTATTAAGTTAATTTCACCAATAACATGAATCTAGATATCCGAGATCGTAAAGTATCTCGAATTATTACCCTAAAATAAACAGATGTGCATCTACATAATGTACAAAACAAAACAAATGAACAAAAAACAAAATAAAACAAATGAACAGAAAATTATTTACGTCTCTTATAAAGCTTGAAGACAAAACGAAATTAGCAATAAACTGGTTTTCATGGCAATAAGTGTTCAAAATGGTCACCATTAACTGCAAGGCAGTGGCCCAACCTATCACGAAAAGCTTGAAAAGAATTTCTGAGCGATCTGAGAGAAATTGCTGCAGCTTCAATTTGTATTCGTTGCTCTAATTCGGCCAGATTCTGGGGTCGGTTTGTATACACTTTCGATTTTAAATATCCCCAGAAGAAGAAATCGCAAGGTGTAAGATCCGGAGATCGAGGAGGCCACTCCACAGACCCTCTTCTGCCTATCCAACGGGCCGGAAATACCACATTTAAATATCGGCGTACATCTAAATGATAGTGGGGCGGTGCTCCATCTTGTTGAAACCAAAGATCATCAAGATTTGCTTGGCAAGCTGGAATAATTTGCTGTTGCAATAATTGCAAATAACGGTCACCAGTTAGAGTACCACGAATAAAGGTCCAATTATGTGATCTGCACAAATTCCCACCCATACGTTTAATTTTTGTGGTGTTTGGGTATGATTTTGGATCATCCAATGGGGATTTTCAGTGGCCCAATATCGGCAATTATGCCTATTTACATTTCCATTTCAACAAAACGTAGCCTCGTCAGAAAAAACAATATTATTAAGAAAATCTGGATTGTTGTTGATTCGTTCCATCATAAATTCACAAAATTCATCACGTCGATCTTAGTCATCTTCGGATAATTCTTGCAATAAAGTCGGTTTGTATCGATGTAATTTTTCTGAATGTAATATTTTCTGTATTGAACCTTTACTTACGGCATGGTTTAAACTTAACTGACGAGTTGAAATGTTTGGATTTTCTTCGATTTATCTTAAAACATCGAGCTCTTCATTTGTCGCAGACCTCTGCGGACCAGTCTTCACCAGATCTTTAACATTGCCAGTTTCCCTAAACCGTTTCAAGGTTTTGCTAACTACTGACTGGGTGATTGGTTCTCGATGTGGATAACGCTCATTAAAAATTTCACATACTTCGAATTGTGTTCGCTTGCGATCCCCATAACCGACCATAATTAAAATTTCTATACGTTCAGTTTCTGTTAAATGAACCATTTTTATTTTTCCATGTACCAACAACTTAATTAAATAAACAAACTTGTCACAATAAAAGCCTACAATCAATTGTTAAGACAAATGAAAGAGATCTCGGATATCTAGATATAAGTGAACTTAACTTAATAAACATTTTTTACGTTTTTTTCAAAAACTTTTTGATATGAGGGTACTAAGATTTTAGGTCATCGAAAACAGAAAAAAATCTCTATCAAATGAGCCTAATGAAAGGGTACATTGCTATTAAAAAAAAAATAAAGTGTTATTCATTGCTCATTTGTTTTCTGAAATAAAAACAATTGAATGCTATCTTATTATGGAAAATAAAATGTTAAACAACTTTTATATAACAACTTTTATTATAAAGTCGATATTTACCGAGATATATACTATATTCCATACATAATGGGCACCCTGTATAATGACAGTTGAGAAATATTATATGAACACTTGGATGATTTATGACACTCGCCAGCGGCTCGTATCATTACATGCTCGTTGGAGAATATACTGTTAGATAAAATGACGAAGAAGATATAATTTAAAATTATAAATAACATGTGAAAGCAATAGCAACAGCAAAAGAGACAGTTCTACCGTAATCAGAAAAAGTCAAGCCTATTGATTTCGTCGAAAATCAGGAACATGACTAATTTTTTGTATAATCATAGAAGATAACAATACGGCAAGGCATGTCTCCAAGACTTTTAAAATAGTCGATGGTTTGCACGCTATAGACGTTTGAAGTCACTATTTTGGACAATTTTGGTCTCCACGGTCTCTATTTTATAGATGTAGACATTTTTGTAATTTTTCTGAAAATTCGACCTTCACTCCAGAAAAGATCAAATCAACGTTCCAAGGTTCAGTTCCAAAAAATTGGGGACAAATGGGAAACTCTTGGCTGTTATACTAAGGCGAAACTTTTCTTAGTAGAAAAAATCTGTATGGTCTGAAACTAAAATAACCCTCGTAAAATTTAAAAAAAAATCTTAAAATGTACAGGGGAAACACAATACATAAAAATTCGTTCAAGAGTAAAGTATCCCTATTTTGTAAAATACAAAGAAATTGGATTAAAAGAGTTCAGAATTAAAAGTTCAAATCACCAAATATGAAATCACAGCTACATACAAAAATTATTTGTTGTTTTTTTTTACATTTTACAATTTCTTTGTATCTTGCAAAATAAAGGTACAGGGTTATTCATTATATTTTGACCACCCCATTATCTTTGTTATTATTATTGGAGTTAAAAAAAAAGTTTAACATAAACGTTGTATTGTATACCTATTATTTTTTTAAATGTCGCCAAAAACAATTGCATATTTTAGGTCACATGATACAGAATATAGATATATTTTTTTAAATGGAACCCCCGGTGTATTTTTGACTAGAAAAATGCAAAAAAAACCTCTTTTGAAAGAGCAGTAAGCCATGCTTTCACAAAATGTGAGTGAACTGCAACGACTTGTTTAGCATCGCTAGAAGTCATTTTGATTAAAGGAATGTCAATTAACTCCAACTATAACAAAGATAGTGGGTTGGTCAAAATATAATGAATATCCCTGTATATTCCTCTTTGGAGAAATTCAAGTATTTGTGTCTCCTCTGCACGTTTTAGCATTTTTTCAAAATTTCATAAAAGGTATTTTAGTTTTCAAAAATACACCTATAGATAACCCTCGTCGGGGCCGAATTCCGAATGCCATTGGGACCAAAATCCTCAAAAATGAAATTTTTTCAAAAATCTGCAAAACATCCATCCGCATTTATCGTATTTTACTGTTATAAAAAAAATTAATCAGATTCTAAATTTTGGGTAATCTTTTAAATTTTAAAAAACATCTTTGATTTTTCAAAAATTTTAACGCAACAAAAAAAGAAGCTTTTACAAAGCCGTCGAACTAGAATCTTTTGTGTAACTTGTATATGGATATGTATATAAAACTTTATTGACCCGCCCTCTTAATTAGCCTCGCTCTGCCACAAACTGGGCTCATCCAATAAAGTCCCACATTATGTAGTACTAGTTAAATAAACAGCTATTGAGCAGTGACAATTTTTTTCTTTCATCCCGCCATCCTTGAAATTATATTATGTCATACAAAAAGCATGTTGTATAGTATCCTCAAGTAATCACTGTTAAATAATTCAAACGGATAACTGATGCAGAACCAACTATTTGGATAATATTATTTCAGTACGTAGGTATACCTAGATGTAACAACCTTGAACTCTCTCGCTCTTTCTTTTTTCTCTTTTAGAATCCCTGTGAGAAAATCTAGAATAGTTTTATGTATTATTATCTGAAACAAAAGCAACTAATAACGATAATATCATAATTAAATAATAAACACACTTGAGTAAATCTTGCAGTAATAAATGCAGACAATAAAATAAAGGCTTCAGAAATAATTATAAAGCAACATCACTGATGATTCACTGATTCTCATTAGTTTCCAAATTTTTATTAATATGTCTAGGATTAAATCGAGTTGGAATTTTTAGTTTATGTCACCTGCCACAAAAACCTTTAGATATGTTAAGGTAATGTACACATCGTCAGTAATCGTACGGCGTTGCCAAATTTAATTTCTCTCCCCAATTTAATACCAGCAATACACTTTGCGACCCAGTATCCAATCGCTAATAACCAGGAAACATTACACAACCCAACTATTACCTAGAAAGAAAATAAATGCTCGTGTCGTTTGTTTACTCTAACCTAGTTCTCTGAATTACACAGCATAAATTCTATATTTTGCAATGATTATAATTTATACGATCCATTAGTCAAGCAAAAATATTCCACTATTGACTGACATCAGTCTAATTACTTTCTGTAATAACGAACACAAATCTTCGAAAACGTATAATTTCCTTGCGTTCTAAAAATGTCTTAAATTTCAAACTTTATAACAAAATTATCCCATCTAATCAAATTATGCAAAGCCATTAACCTAAAACTCTTATGACTATAACCTTTTTTGTATCATTATAATTTCTCGAAACTAGAAGTAGGTAGTAAGTTCAGAACACGGTAGGAACGCGAATGGTTGTTAGCTTCTCAGCAATTAATCACGATTTCTGCAAAACCACACGACAATAGGATTCCAAGACGGTTAAGAATTTTAATAACACAGAGAAGAGGTGATCAGCGAGAAGAGGAGATGTGAGACGACCTCGTTGTCTAGTTTTTCTTTTGCGGTTTAGTATATATCATCCATTGGACAATAAATGCGTTTAAGTCCGAGCCCAACGAGGTACTGCATAAGGATCAAAATCTATAATTCGCTAACTTTGACACCTAGAACCCTTAAATAGGCTTCACAATTTTCTCCAAAATTGCAGAAAATGCGAAAACAAACGCATCTTCTTTTTGCGTGTTTCGTTCAAATAACGAGGTAAAGATTTATTAGACTTGCACTTTCTGGCTACCAAATAAAACAGTGGATAGCGTGCAAAAATAACGGCGTTTTAAATGGAGGCTTCGCCTGACCAATTTGAGCACTAATTTTAAACGCTGCTGCTGCTACTAGAAGTGCTACATTATAAAAATTATCTCAATAGCTTGTAATTAACATAAATACGAAACACGCTTAGAAATTTTAGCAGTTTTTTTGTATTTGTTTAATTCTGTTCGCAAGCAGTAGCAGTGAGTAATGGGAACATAGGTAGTACAAATGTTAATGAAAGTAGTCCATCAAACAAGTATAAAACATTAAATTTCCTAAACGGAGACAAATTAATAGCTTACATAAGGTTTCCTTTAGTGCGAATTTCTAAAAACAAAAAAGGAGAAGCAACATTTAATTAATTTAAGAAGGGAAACCAAGTGAAACGGATCAATTAATTTACAAAAAAAGGAACATTGTGTGTGCGTATTTACTCTTTCCAATTATGTAACCTTAAAAAAAAAGAAATGTCATTTATTGAAATACAAATGCTTTCTTTTACCTGAGGAACCGTGCTAATTGATAACACTCCTATTTAAAAAGTCAATATTGCAAAAAAATCATTAAACATATTCCCGATAAGTTTCCTTCAAGGAAATAACAATAAGAACCCGGTATATAGTCTAATAAAAGCCAACGACAAAAATTCAGCAAACCAATCAATTATAAGCGATGTTAAGAGAGTATAATAACATTAAATATTTTCTTACTGAAATGACATATCTATTTCTGTAGCTGGCTTTCCATCTAATATTTCAATTAAAATTATTGTTTCTGAGATTGATTGCAAGAAAATGACAAATGAACAAAATATAGCAACTTTAGTATGTATTTCGAGTGGAACACACTATTTATATGTATGTAACAAATTAAAAATAACATAAAATTTAATTATGTATCAAATCTCCTCAGCTGTCCAAAACCTCATTGCCAGTCCACTCAAGTACAAGCTTTTATTATTACCTTTTGTCCCGGTACATATTTCAAGTTAATTAATAATAAAACCAACAATAATAACTCGCTATACAACTGTTATAAGAATACGAAACAATTCCGAGTTGAAATTATTATCCTCTTGCAAATTTTCATGGTCGTGTCGTTCTGAATAAGTTCAAACACAGTATACTGCAGCAATTCATCATTATTATAACGTAGTTAGGCTGTTGGTTACGAACATTCTCATCAAAGACCGACTCCCTTTTCATTATTATTATTAGTACAAAGAAAACTGTTTACACAAATTTACGATCCACAAACGTCTGGAACAATTAAAGCTCGTTCGCTGAATGAGAAACGGACGTATCGTATAATAACAATGCCACTGTAACATATACACACACGTATACAACTAAAGCTATTCTTAGAACACCATAAAACCAAAACCTGAATGAACGAACGAATCATCTCGAGGTAGAGGTATGTAGTACGTTATTATGTGTGCGTATGTGCAAATATTTTTGCAGACATCTAAAAGATGTGTTATGTTTTCCATTTTAACAAAGAACTTTGATGCTTTGTAATGATCAGAATTGCCGCGACGAATTAAAAAGGTTTGCATATGGCAGCAATAGGTCTGCTTGTATGGAAAAAATATCAAAATTAGGGAAGTTGCCTTCCTAAGTAGTAGGCGCTGTTTCAAGACCGAAGGACGCCCAAAGTTGATTCTAATTAACCAATCGCAATGTGATCGTGGTTCATATCTAGTTGGTTACTTATCTTACCTGTCTTACCAGCAAAGAATTATTTGGCCATTTTTTGTAGAAGCTTACCTGAAACAAAAAAAACAACAATTAATTTGACTAGAAAATAAAATTTCATAGAAGTTAAGATCTATCATCGATCATAAGCTAAAGCTTGTGCGGGAGGGAGGGGGCTATGGACCATAGTTTATGAATTATGATTGACTGTAAAGTTTTGGTCGTGGACCATAAACTGTATGTATTATAAGTCATAAACACTATGATCACATACTGTAGATACAGGGTGTTTTGGAAAATGTGTCCTTCCCGTTAAAGGGCAATAGGTAAACATGTGTAGAGTAACATCTTACTAACAATTTACTGAAATTCCCCTTTGAAATGACAACGCCCCTTATAAAAATAATAGACACGCCACTGTAAAGTAGCAGATAAAAGTGTATGAAAATTATGCCTATTAAATAGTACATACTTTTAAAGGTCATCAACACAATAACCATAATAAGCCCAAGCAGGTAGCCGGGTAAATAAATTCTTCGAAAATTGTAACCAAAAAAATAGTAAGTACGTGCTTTTAAAACGTTTTAGCTAAACGATAACAAACATTCTCATTCTGGCAATGTGTAAATAACTGTTAATGACTTAAATAGCACATACACGGTGACTCCCCGACGACGTCGGCGAAAACGTCGTCGACGACGTCGGGGACAAGGTCGAAATAATGAGGTAATGTTTACATTTACTGTAATTTAATGCATGACTGTGTATAATAAAATTATGGATATCGTATTTCTTTTAAGACATCAAAATGAAAGAAAGTAGTTTTGAGCATAATAAAATGCGTACTGAATTTCTTTAAAGTATTTCGAAATAGCTTATGCAATTAACAAAACTTTTCATAAGCGGAATAATATTGATATCCATCGATAGAATTACAAGTAACCCTTTATTATAAAACGAAAACTCTTTGTTTTTTTTATTAATCTCATTCTTAATTTAGTTTAAAAATGGATATAATTAACGCAGGATTTAGGATTCTGAGTTCTGGCGCGCAAATAAGGATTTCCTATAAAGGACTTTTGATAAAATTTGGTAGTGATAATCGTCGGAAAAATATCATGTTTAAAAATGTAATGGTTTCACCGTCGCTTCCTTTTCCGTGTAGTTTTAAAATTTTATGCTGATGGTACATAACCTTATAATAAAAATCCTTCGGCTCATTTTGTCGCAATTCTTTTAACAAGGACATGTGTGAATATTGTTTGCGATCTAAAAACCAATTCTTTGCCTATTTTCTTTTTTTTCGTGGTGTTTCAGTTTCTTCTTCTTCGAAGCACAAGGCAACTGCCACACCAACTGCAATTTTTTTTCTCAAAGATAATTTATAAAAATCCATCTTATCACTTGAAAGTGTCACAGCATATTGAATTCATAATGTTTTCTTAAAAAGTATAATAAAGAAAGCATATATTTTTTAGTAATCCCAGATGTATATGTTTATTTTGCCTAATAATAATTTACAGTTGACAAGGGTTTTATTTTCACAGTTGTAAACAGTTGTTTGTAAACAAATGTAATAAAATTGAAATAATTCAAGTAAACCCGAAAAAGATAGATATAGTATAAGGTTATGTACCATCAGCATAAAATTTTAAAACTACACGGAAAAGGAAGCGACGGTGAAACCATTACATTTTTAAACATGATATTTTTCCGACGATTATCACTACCAAATTTTATCAAAAGTCCTTTATAGGAAATCCTTATTTGCGCGCCAGAACTCAGAATCCTAAATCCTGCGTTAATTATATCCATTTTTAAACTAAATTAAGAATGAGATTAATAAAAAAAACAAAGAGTTTTCGTTTTATAATAAAGGGTTACTTGTAATTCTATCGATGGATATCAATATTATTCCGCTTATGAAAAGTTTTGTTAATTGCATAAGCTATTTCGAAATACTTTAAAGAAATTCAGTACGCATTTTATTATGCTCAAAACTACTTTCTTTCATTTTGATGTCTTAAAAGAAATACGATATCCATAATTTTATTATACACAGTCATGCATTAAATTACAGTAAATGTAAACATTACCTCATTATTTCGACCTTGTCCCCGACGTCGTCGACGACGTTTTCGCCGACGTCGTCGGGGAGACACCGTGAGTGGTGCCCATTAGATCTTTGAAATTTGTAATCTGCAGTTTGTCGTCAACTTTCTTTGTGTTAAGGTGGCGGTAAACTTGAGTTTCGATTACGTATTAATACACGTTTTAGAATAAATTAATAACTTGAGTGAGGTAGTGTTAAGTGTTTGTTAGTGCTAAGTAATTGAATTAATTGTAGTTTGTTACTGTTTAAATTATGGCAGAACCAAACACGCCTGCTGAATGGACGGAACTTATTATTTTATACGGCGAATGTCATCGCAATGCTGCTGCCACCGCCAAAGCTTCCCCAATTGCCGACATCCAAATTCACGCTATTGTAACGCAAACAGGAAAATCCCCAGTTTGCACAAAATGTACTGTGTTGGAGGTTTTTAATTCACACAACATCTACATTTGGGCTGACGAGAATCCTCATGCTGTTCAAAGACATTATTTCCAGGCGTTTCGCGGTAAATGCGTGGGTGGGAATTTATCAGAACCGTTTAATAGGACCTTTTATTCTGCTCCAACGATTAACTAGTGACTGGTACCTACACTTTCTGGACAATGAAGTGTTCGACGGACTCCACTCCAATATTCACCACCACCACACTTTGCTCGCCAGGTACGGGAGTTTTTGTGTAACGAATACCCTAACCGGTGGATAGGACGCAAAGGACCCATCGCCTGTCATGCGAGATCACCGGACTGGACTCCCCTCGATTTTTGTATTTGGGGATATTTTAAAACGGTAGTGTACAAGACAGAAGTAAATACCGAGGAAGAACTACGCGCACGCATTGAAATCGCCGCAGAATAAATTCCGCAAATGCCGATATGTTTGCTAGCATAAACTTGCGTGTACAGACGGCGATTTATTTGAATACATGTTATAAAGATTGTTTGCATCTAAACGGTCAGTCTTACTCATTTTGTTAAAATGGTATTCGTAAAACAAAAAACAGGCAATGAAATTTGCATCACAATTAGGTCACTGAATGTATGTTATATTTTATTTACCGACCTTAATAAATGATCAAGTCATCAAGGTAGTGAGTCACCCGACAACCGCTTCTGAAAGCCAATTCTGTTGTTTCTGTAAATTGATACGTACGTAGCGGAGGTCAGTAATTAATTTAGTAGTGCAGATGTGAGATCATTGTTTGCTTTATCAGTAATTCATGGTTAAAATCTTAAAAACAATACATAGTCGACTCGTGTCTTGCAAAAAATAGGGAAAAATCCGAAAAAAAATTTTAAATTTTTATTTTATGAGTTTTGGGGTCTCTATATGGTCACCTTTCACCCTCTTAAAGCATTGCATATTTATCCGGAACACCCTGTATACTATACATACATTGAATGAAGACCACATTCTATAGACTGCACGTCATAACCCATGAATTGTAGACTGTAGTCCATAAATTATAAATATTAGTCTTATAAACTGTAACTATACATAATATACCAATATAACAAATCGTACTACGTTTTTTAGATTATTGGCATTTAATTTTGATCGTAGTAGGTTGGTACAATAAATTACAATAAATAAGGTTTCTGGTTACACTCAAATCTACTTTTTGAGGTTCTAGGCCATAGAAGAGTTTTAAATGAAATAATTACAAATAACAAACATACAGGGTTGTCAAACTGTAAAGTAAAACACACTGTATATGAACTCTAGACTGTAACCAATGTCATAAGTCATATGAATCGAAGACTGCGGACGAAGACATGTAGCGGGAGCCGTGAACTATGGGATAGCGATTATACCTTGTGTATCGTTTTCATAGACTTTTGATTATGACATATAGATTGGAGACTCTAACCTGTAGAGTATGTAGCATAAACTGAAGGATGTAGACTAAGCTGGATAATATAAACTGTAGACCATATTGCGTATGGATTATAATCTTGAACTACATTTTGTGGTCTATTGACTACTGAACATGCACAGCAGGCTATGAACTATAGATTATGGTGTATCCCTCTTCTTCAATTGTAGAAGTGCCTTCTGAACTAGAAAGAAGCCTCATGTCGTTTTTGGGTTGATCGATCAAATCAAATCTTTCTTAGCAAACATAGCTTTATTCTATAGAACAACCATTTTACACTTCTTGGTCGTATAATAAGAAAAAAATATTAGGTATCGAAATAAATGAACGATCGCCATTCACCAAATAAAAAGTATACATCTACGGTTTCCTTTTCATCCAAAAACCTTAATAAGCGTTCGTCCTTTGAAACTATCCAAGAAACCTAAAAAACCAAAACACACACACATTTCTCTAATTAAACCATTTCAACTTTCGCTCTACAATCAGTCTACAGCTCTTTTATAATAAAGATGGATCGCATTAAAAACGAGAGCTTCGGGCAAGAACGATTTTCAATATTCCTCACAAAAAAGGGTTAAATGAAGAAGATGAAAATAAGTTCTCATGGTTTGCCTTTTTAAATTAAAACCAATAGAGTTAGAGCCTCGGGGTTTGACCGTCTGACCGAGCTGTGGTCATCAAGCATAACTGTACCAATAAGAACATCCAACCTCAGACGACGATGCGTCGGATTGTTGCATTTTGATGTATTTTTTGCAAATACTGACAGGGAAACATTTAGAGATTAAACCATTTTTTGGGTAGATAAATTTGAAAAAAAAAATAAAAGAAAAATATTGTTAATGCTGCTTCAACTACTTACCAGTCAATAATGGTCTGGTCTTTAACAATTAAGACATTACTGAGTTAACAAAATTTGTACAATCAATAAGACGAATTCAGAATTTTATTTGTTGACACCTGGTCATATGAGGCGGTGGCAGCAGCTTGAACAGAGCAAACAAAACAGCTGCATCCGTCTGTGGCCTACTTCACACAAAAGCCGAAGCCGCGATATTGATGTAGAAGGATACGGAATTGCGGACGAAGAATGGAGAAGAGAAGTTCATTCATTCCCCTCGGCCACACGCTTGCCTGCCTCTACATGTACAGTTAACGAGGGACAAAAAGCCACGATGAAAACGTTTGGTCAGTTTATTTTATGTACAAGATTAACACACCGAGATAGTAACTAGTACCACTACATGCAAAGATAAAAATCCCAAAAAATAAACCTTTTGGCTGTTTAAAGATAGAGGTAGATTTCGTAATTAAACGACGCCGATTAATTAAAAATAACCTTATAGCATTGCAATTTTAAAGATTCATAAAATCGAAATCATTAGAATTCTTTTAGGCTTTTAAGAAGGTATTTATAGTATTTTAGTGATTGAGAGTCTATGTATAAGAAATAAGAGGTTATAGTATATTCATTTTTAATTAAGCTAAAATATTTTATCACTATCATGTATATTATACTCCTGCTTTCGGAAATGTAAAAACACATACGAAGCGGAAGCTTTGTACAAAAAATACGGAAACCTAATCTAGAAAGTATTCTCGCTATCTACCTTGGTTTTTTGAAAAAGTTGTGATGATAACAGGATTTCCGTAGTTTTTAAATCGTTTCATAACGCTGAAGACCCGATTTTTATGCAATCAACTTAAGACTGACTTTACGAGATCTTCACAACCACTGATAATAGAGAATTAACGGAAATCGCGTTTTTTGTTATTTTTTATCTGAAAAGAAATAGTTTACTAAAATGGACCATATAAGAACACATGACGGCAAGAATACTATGACATACATATACATACGTATGACGTCATACGTACATACGACGTCAATTATTGGTCATATATGACTAATATCGTTAATGTTCTTAAGAGGAAAAGAACATAGCATTCCATGGCGTTAGGACGTACTACATACGACGTCAACCATTAGTCACAATATGACCGAGTCGTTTTTTTAGGTTAATCAATATAATAGATTTTACAGAAAGCTGCGTCAAGTATATCCTTTAGAAAGATCGTAGTAATTCCATGGGGGACAGGATGCACATACGTCAATTATTGGTCACATAATATAATTAAAATCGCTTTTAGGTCCTCACGAAAATCTACATAATAAATTAATGTCATGCTACAGCAAGTAACATCAAATTGCAGTCTACCCCTTAGAAAGATCGTAGTAATTCTATGGGGGACAGCACATACATACGATGCCAATTATTGGTCACATAATAATAATAATAAAAATGTTTATTATCTAATTCCTAACAAACAGTTTTGCATGCATTTACATATAATAATAATAATAATAATAACAATAAATAATAAACATAGACACTCCACTGAGGTGTTTTTCACACCTGTGCGTGGCAAGTGTGTGTGCGAGTTGTTACATACTATAAATAAATTGAGACTACATTATTGTTACATTTTAAATTACTTTTAGAATTGGGAAATTTTATATACATTGGGAACATATGATTAAAGTCGCTCTTAGGTTCCTCATGAAAATCTACATAATAAATTAATCTCATGCTACAGCAAGTAACATCGAAATGCATTCTATCCCTTAAAAATATCGTAGTAATTGTATGGGGACAGCACATACATATGACACCAATTATTGGTCACATATGATTAAAGTCGCTCTTAGGTTCCTCATGAAAATCTACATAATAAATTAATGTTATGCTACAGCAAGTAACATCAAATTGCAGTTCACCCCCTAGAAAGATCATAGTAATTCCATGAAAACAGAACGTACAGTTACGGCCAAAAAAATCTGAGCGCTTATTTGAGGTTACATAACTTTTTTGTAAATTTGTTGTTTGTAGATCATGCTTTTGATCTACTAATATTACTATCGATACACTGTAGCGTCGCCTGCTTAATAATTTCCAATGAGACTTTGAATTTAAGATTCAGAATTTTAATTATGATTCATTGAATAACAATAATCTAAACCTCTTGCCCAGATTTTTTGGCTGTAACTGTACATACGTCGTCAATTATTGGTCACATATAATTAAACTCGCTCTTAGGTTCCTCATAAAAATCTGCTTAACAAATTAATGTTATGCTACAGTAAATAACATCACTAACGTCAAATGTCACTCTTTTCTGGAATTACTATACTAATTCCATGGCAGTAGGACTTATATACGACATTAATTATTGGTCAAATATTACTAAAGCCGAGCTTTAATAATATCTAAAGCTTAACTTATATCACTTTCTTCTAGAAAAAAAGCACAATGCAGGATAGTACATAGCGAAATGTCATTTATTGATCCACACAAGACTAAAATCGCTGTTGGGTTATCTAGTGTTAGCCTATATAGGTAACAAATTAATGTCATGTTGCAGCAAATACTGTCACACCTCTCTCTTCCGGAAACATGATAGTGGTGCGGTGCCCTCGTTGTGACGTCACTTTTATGACATATTTGATTAATTAACTCCGAAGTATAACCCGTGTAGATCTGTGCTATAATAAATCAAAACAGCGCCCTCTTGGCCGATTTCCTAGAATCCTTAAAATCTAAAGCATCCACCATTTGCATAGTTTCGGAGAACGAGAGGGACCAAAGTTTACAATTATTTATTTTAGAAGAAACGAGTCTTTTAAGGAAAAAATGAACTCGACATTTTATTATTATGGAAACATTTATGATATTCTGGGTGTATCTGTTGACGAAGATCCTTGTTGAAATACCTGAATGACAAAGTCGCTGTTTCACCGATTTCAGCAGCACACAATATTGATCGATCGCCTTGTTGCAACATTTAATGCATTTATCAGTGGTAGGTTATCTTAAGCTTAACATTCTTTGTAAGAAACCAAATTACTTTTTTGCTCAATTTAATGGAGTCATAAATAATAAAACAGGTGACATAAACAAGCGTTTCGCTGAATGAATGAACCGAAATTATTGCTGCACAGGAATGAAACTTTTAAAACTTGAAATAATAACACGAAGTTCCGCTACATAAATTACCTATCAAGATACAACACAAGAACAGCTATCGTTAAACAAAATGATGGGAAGAATACTTTACGGGAGTAGTTGTCTGAAATTTAAACGTCATTAAACCCGACATTGCAACTATGAAACTGATAAAGATCATTACTGCCGATTATTTACAGAAAATTGTACAATCATCAAGTTGGCTGTGTTTGAATTTCCCACGATCGCTTTTTGTAAAGGAGAACCGTTAACTTATTAAAAGGTTTTTTTTTACTGTTCGTATAGAAAGGTATTTGAAAACAACAAAACTAAAGCATGAAAAACTCTCATTTAACGTTTTAAAGGTTTTCTGGAATTCAATTAAGTTGAACACTCGAAAAGAGCCGCTTTTTGGACACCCTCTTATAAGATAACACAACCAAGAAAATATCGATTGATTTATTCTTTGCCGATCGATCGACCTTTGTTTAAGGAGAAACGGGTATACCTACACAAAATGGCAACACTTTAGAAATTTCATAAGATAATATCATAATAAAACCTTGCGAAATTTTAAAAGCATTGATTGCATTATTTTGTGTTGTTTGTAAACAGTTTTTATTAGTAATAAATTATAATGGAAGTTATTAGTGTTTTATTAATTACAGTTCGACGACTGAATCGCTGAATGAAGTAAATTGCAAGGCTTTCTTTATTATAAAATCAATAGGCTGCCACTTATTTTTGTCAAATCTAGTTTTGTTAAATTTGTTTATAAATTCCGAACTTTAAAAATAAAAATGATTCGTTTTAAACATTGTTCGAATCGATCGGTCCCTCTGTGTTTTTTTTATCATACGTTGCAACAATGCAGTTGCCAATAAAACAGTTTAAATTTTATTATTACATAACCTTAAAAAATTGATTGGATTATTAAAAAAATAAATTGGTGAAAGTTTTAAATTTAATTATTTTGATCATAACCTTTTAATAATGATAATATTTGAAAAATAAACAATTGCATACCGTTCCAAAAAATGTCACAATAAAAACGAAATTTTTATTTTTAATAATTCAGATGCCTTAATCACGCGTCACGTACTATATAGTAGGGTCAATTTTTGCAAAAAACATGCCTAAGTTCTTATTTTTTACTATCTAAAGATACAGACTTGAAATCTTTTGTAATGCTTTCAGTACTGCACCAATATAAAATGTTATATGTTTAAAATAGGGGCACGCGTTGAAACCCCCATTTTGTACCCCTTTATTTAATAACGCAACCAAATTGAGCGAAATTTATGTTGGGAGGGTTCTTGGAGTCGCTGATTATGAATCCATGAAAATTAAAAAATTCAAAATGGCGGTCCCAAGATAACGGCATTTGAGATTGAGAATGCGATTTACGCCGTTTCTATTGATTTTAGAGAAACACTCAAAGAGTCAAAAAGTGTTTAAAATGTGATTTTGCAAAGGAATACACTATTTCGGTTAGCTTATTATGTAACCTCTTCGCTCTGCCCTAGTAGTAGGGTCAATTTTTCCATTAAGGTCTTATTTTCTACTATCTAAATATAGATACTTGAAATCTTTTGTAATCCCTTCAGTACTGGACCAATATAAAATGTAATATGTTTAAAATGGGGGCACGCCCCTTCGGGCGGTTGAAACCCCCTTTTTACACACCCAATTTAATAACTCGGGAAGTTTTCCATCGACTTCAGCGAAATTTATATTGGGGGAATTTTCGGGGTTTCTGATTATGAATTCAATAACAAAATTAAGAAATACAAAATGGCGGACCCAAAATGTCGGTCTTTGAGGTTGGAAATGCGATTTACGCCGTTTATATTGATTTTAGAGAAAAATGCAAAGAGCCAGAAAGTGTTTAGAATGTTATTCTGCATAGGAATAAGTAATTCCGGTTACCTTATTATGCAACCTCTTCACTGAGAAGCCAACTAGGGGAGAGTGAAGGGGGTTACATAATAAGGTAACCAAAATAGTGTATTCTATGCAAGATCACATTCTAAACACTTTTTGACTCTCTGAATTTTTCTCTAAAATCAATAAAAACGGCGTAAATCGCATTCCCAATCTCAAAGACCGCCATTTTGTATTTCTTAATTTTCTCATTGAGTTTATAATCAGGAACCCCAAAAATCTCCCAACACGAATTGGCCTTAAGTTGATGGAAAACTTCCGGAGTTATTAAATTGGGAGTGTAAAATGGGGGTTTCAACCCCCCGAGGGGGCGTGCCCCCATTTTAAACATATTACATTTTATATTGGTCCAGTACTGAAGGCATTACAAAAGATTTCAAGTCTATATTTAGATAATAGAAAATAAGACCTTAATGCAAAAATTGAGTCTACTACTAGGGCAGAGCAAAGGGGTTACATAATAAGGTAACCAAATAGTGCATTCCTTTGCAAAATCACATTTTAAAAACTTTTTGACTCTTTAAGTTTTTCTCTAAAATCAATAGAAACGGCGTAAATCGCATTCTCAATCTCAAATGCCGTTATTTTAGGACCGCCATTTTGAATTTTTCAATTTTCTCATTGGATTCATAATCAGTGATTCCAAGAACCCTCCTAAGATGAATTTCGCTCAATTTGGCTACGTTATTAAATTAGGGGTACAAAATGGATACAAAATCTCGAGTAAAACCAAAAAATGAACAAACTAAAACGGAGTGAATCTAGCAGCCGTAGACTAGCTGTCAGAGTTGATTGTGAACGAGCCTTGCTCCCAAATTGTCAAATTTAGACAGTTTGAAATAAAAAAATAGACATAGCAATCTGTCAATGTTTTAAAAGGTTTTTCACAACTCCAATTGTTAATTATTAAACTACTATTAATAAATATTAATTGGTGTTGTAAGATCTTTTAAGCAGCAGCTAATGTCGTGCACACTTTTGCTATCAGAAGGTTATTAATAGTAGTTTAATAATTAACAATTGGAGTTGTGAAAAAGCTTTTAAAACTTTGACAGATTTCAATGTCTATTTTTTTATTTCAAACTGTCTACTTCTGACAATTTGGGAGCAAGGCTTGTTCACAATCAACTCCGACTGCTAGTCTGCGGCTGCTAGATTCACTCCAGTTTAGTTTCTTCATTTTTTGGTTTAGGTATAGCTACATCATTGCTCCCCCCCCCCCGAGAGGATCGCATTAAAAGTCCTTGGGAGAAGAGGAGATACGATATGGTTTTCAAAATAAAACAAAAACCCTGGCAGCAGCTTATATCTATTTTTAAATAAAGAATAGCATAATACAAAATTAATAATTCTTATAGTAGTAAGTTATAACATAAAAAAAACCTCGGATTTCGTGTGAACTGTTTAATATCAGAAGAATATTGCATTCTTGTTATTCTTCTATATTAACAGTAACTAACGTCTAAAACCGGTTAACACACAAGAACATTAATCACTAAATGAAAACTTTATTTAATACGACGAAATTATTTATTTTCGCAGAGGTTTCCAGAGCGGTCTCAATCTCTCTCGAAGCCTGTGGTGCATCGGTCTCTGGAGTATTCGATGCATGTGCCTGTTTTTCGGAAAGCAACTTACTGAAAAACTCTTAAGTTCCATAATTTTCTATAGCAAAATTCCTAGATTTGTTGAATCTCTCATCATATCCTTTATGTTGTTTGGCATTGAGCATATATCATTAGCATATTTCACAACAGCATAACTTTTTTCCCTATTAGATAACTCAACACAATTTTAGGAAAAGTAACAGAGATAATATGCAGTTCTATTTCACGCCTTTATTCACTTTTATCTAATCACTCAAGTACCCTTTATGAAGTATTTGGCATGTGGCATCAGCTGAATTATCTTTTGTGGTAATCCGAAATGTTTTAATATTCTCCAAAGATATCCATGGTTCCCACTACTGAACGCTTTTTCGAAATTCACGAACATCACAACATAACTTTGCGTTCATTTTCTATCGTTTATCTGATCTACACATGATTTCCCTCTTCTAAAACCTGCTTATTCTTTCCTTAGCTGCTCTTCTACCACTCTTTTGACAAATGCTCTTGGGTCTGTATAAAAATCTACCGCTGTATGCATGTCGGCTTTACACATCTCTATCGGTATGTCGCCAACACCTGGTGTTTTGTTTTTTTTTTAATTTCTGGTAGTGTTCCTGCCATCTTTTCTGTTTTAGTGAACCACTCTTCATCGTATTTGTCATTCGAGTAGTTTTTCTTTGACAAGCTATTTATGTTTTGTATATCTTTCTTGTATCATTAGTTGCTGCTGCTTATTCCGGTTTTTCAGCCATGTTCTCAGCCCATCTTATATCATGTCTGGATCGGTGTTTTACTTCTTTGTTCAGTTTTTCATATTTTCTTTTCTTGTTCTTATATTTTCTTTGTTTCATTTTGCTTTATGGTCTTTCCGTTGCTTTATCAGATCACTTATCTAGTCCTTGCGTTTTTCTTCTGTGTACGACACTACTTTTTATACTGTTTTTGATGTCCTCCCACATATCATCTATAATTATTGTATTGTTGGCATTGCATCTTCTTATATAGTTTGTGTAGGTTAAATTTATTTTTCTTGTTTATTTTCTTTCTGTTATAAATAATTACCTTAATAAAACTTGAGAAAGCCATAAATAAGATCTTTATTTTTTTAACTTTATTCGTAAGCATAATTTTAATTTTAAAGTTAACAATAGAGAATTAAACTAAAAAAAATCATCACGACAAGAGCTCATATACAGTATTAAGCAGCCAGTATACTTACCAAACCAAGAATGGAATTCAATGAATCACAACATTCATTTGTTAATGATGATTATTGCAAGTGCAGGTCGGCCAGTGCAACAATAATAATAAGATAATAAGAGAGAAGTCGGCCACGTGTGACCACCACTTTTAAAAGATCGGTTACACCGGATAGGTTATACATATACGTATAGTGTATAGAGGAGGCAATTGCAAGCTCATGAAAGGAAACCGTATCTGTGACAAAAAACACTATCATCCGATCACCTTCGTTATTTAGGACACTTCGAAAAGATGTCTTTGCTGCTCTCGACTGTTTGGTTGCTTACGTTGTTACCTCTTGAGAAACACATTATTGCGTTGTCGCATGTATCTAATGACTATAAAGTACAGTTTTGTTAATTATTGTTATGGCGTAATTATTGCTATCAAAACAACGATTCCCACAAACTTTTGGAAACAAGAGTCATAATTCTTTCATTATTATGATTATGACAGAGCAGTGTCTACTGCAACCTTGACATTTTACAGTCATCATAAAAAATTAAAACTGATTACTGATTAGTGTGTTTGTGTAATAATCTAAACCATAGGGGTACCAACATATTGAAATGCCGTCCTGCAATTTTATATTCCAAAATTATATTTTTTTGATTCTAATGTAGACCCTTCTATTATCACCTTAATGTAGTTCTTTCGGCCTCTACGGGTAATTAATTTAAATTGGAAATAAACCAACTGTTTCAACAACTATCGGAATGCTGTCTCCAAGCATGTCTGACTGTCGTCGGCATTATTCATACCGAGGATTAATCAAGTCCGGAAGTGGTTGCATTCATAGACCCTACCGAAAGCCGGAAGCGCAAGTGATCGTATCGAGTTCGCTTACCAAAAGTAGTAGGCTAGTGTGCCTATACAAGACTATACCCCTACCGAAGAATGGAAGCTGAAGGCCAAAAGGTTGTTACATTAGGAACGTCAGAAGCTGGGATAGGCATTTATAGCGTATCGTAGACAGAAGATGAAGTTGCCACAAAGAAGTATTCTCACGGAACATCACAAGAACAGTCTTACCGAAGATCGGAATCTGAAGTTTTAGGTTACGTTAGGTTAGTTTTGCGTTTTCGTTAGAGTAAACGTATTGGGCGAAAAATCCCGTTGGATCAAACGTCCACTAAACTAAAACTTCGTCTGGACAAAGTTTCATTGGAGCATGCGTCTATTACACTAAATGTCCCGCTACACCAAAAATCCATTAGACTGAATTCCCAACTTTTGAAAGATTTTTATTCAGGCCTGTATGGCCAAATTGCTGGATTTCTTAATCTTTTCTTTAACTTTGCATACTCTCTTGTCCTTGGAACTTCGGTACGTCAAAACTCCAAAAGTCAAAAGTCAAATTGTAAACATTTTGAAAAGTAAAACTTGCAAACTCAAAACTATGAAGTTCTGCGGTTTTTCAAATCTTGACTCTTTCAACTCTTTTACGATGAGAATATGAAGCTTTGAGACACTGTAAATCAACATTCCTGAATATCTGAAATCCAAGCTATTTCTGACACACTGGAAATACCATCATTTGAAATTTCGTTAATGAAAATCTAGAAGTCAGTGAAAAACCTGAAACTTTAAAATATTTAAACCCAGTAGTTTGAATTAACTTTCAATATTTGAAGTTTCTTATGTTTGAAACTCTAGAATTTTGAAGCTCTAAAAACGAAACTGTAAAAAAAGGTTTACAAATCAGAATCTTCGCGATTTTGATCCAATAACATTTGATAACATTGACAGTAACGGGACTCTTGGTGCAATTGACTTGTACCCAATAGTACTTTAGGTTTAACATAGACTTTTCTCCCAATAAGCCTTTTCCTAATTGGTCTGCGGACACTCAACTAACGTTCAACAGATGACCAGTGGACAATAATACGTTAGATCAGATTAATAGGTGATCAATAACAGCAGCTGCCTTTTAAGTTGCCAATACGATCCATCATTAAGCACATGCATTTCCAGCCATTAGTTCCAATAGACTAAAAGTCCCGTTGGATCAAATATCTATGGACCAAAGGCCATTGGACGAAAATTACCAGCTGCCGATTCATCAACCATACAGGGTGTAACAAAAGTCCAGGAATCAACAGCAGTTTCCATTAAATGTGTGGGTAGGAATTATCAACGACTTCTTATTGGTCCTTTTGTACTACCCGGACGACTTTCTGGTCAGAATTATCGGTATTTCTAAAAAAATGACTTACCAGGTTTGCTGGCAACTGTTTCACTATATGTTAGAGAACGCATGTAGATCATGCATAACGATGCACCGGTCCACTTCAGTCACACAGCGCGCGAATTTTAAAATGCAGTATCCTGGAAGATGAATTTGGTCGTGGTGATGGACCTGTAGCGTGGCCTGCACGGTCTCCCGATCTAAATCCTCTCGATTTTTACGTATGGGGACATCTAAAATCTATGGTGTATTCTACTCCAGTTCAAGACATTGAGGATCTTCAGAGTAGTGGAAGGCGGACGCCAGCGTATTCGGAACACACCAGGAATCTTTAGCGCGTAAGGCAGTCCATGATCTGACGAGCTCAGCAGTGTGTTACTGCCCGTGGAGATCATTTTGAACATTTATTATGATTTCAACTAAGCAACTCCGTTTTCTGTTATTTTTTTGAATAAAAAGCTGAAAAACTCAATAACGAACCATTGTAGGACATATGTTTATACAAACTTTTTTCCTCATTTTCAATCGTAAAGCCCACCAATTTTGTTACACCCTGTATATCGAATTGAAATACTTACGAAACTAATAAACAAATTAGTAACAATAATGCTTTTGGCGACGAGAATGGGATCCCAGCTAATTCCGTCACGACACAGTTTCACCTTCGCACACGAACCACTTAAGATTAACACATTGAGCTTTTCTGATCAGATCACAGATTGAGTTAAGTAAAGCAAGAAGAGGATAATACAAGAAAAGGAGCGTTAGTATACACTTTAATTATCAACCACAAAAAGCCTAAACATTTGATTTTATCTATCACGCAGTTTTTCTTTCTTAATATTATTATCACTATTATTTGATTGCTACCGCGAATTCCAAACGTCGTGTGCGGTCGTAATACTATAATAAAAAAGTCTGTTTGAATTAGATGTGGGTTAAATATAATGGTTAGGCGCTTTATGAATTTTTCCTACGTATTGTCTTTTTTGCAATAAAAAACAGCCCAAAAAGGTATTTCATCTTCAATATTAGTATAAATTATTTAAAATGAAAAATCCAAAAAAAGCCTTGGAAGTAAACCGGTAATAACATTTTTATTTTCTCTTGTAATTATTATTAAAGTAGCCATCATCAGGTTTTTTTACGGCATTCTTTCTAAAATTGATAATATGCAAGAGTGTTGTCTCTATGGGTATAATAAAATTAAAAGTTTCTATTCCTCATTTTTAATTACTTGCTTGGTATAGGTGTTAGTGTTATGTATGGGAAAATATATTTTGACTTGTAGAAAGTTGAAGGAGTTTAAAACAAAAAAAATCTAATTGTCCCACTTTATGTGTACATACATTCGGTATTATTATTCATAATAATTAAGGAGTATTAAGAAATAAATTTAAAATTTAACATATTTATGTAATTTTGACAACAGAAGACAGGCAGACGGGTAAAAGCTAGAATAATCAAACGACCTTGCCATTTTTAAGGGGTCAAGCATGAAATTATAATGAATAAGGAAGTGTTTTTCGGAAAAAACTAGACCGTATTTTCATGTTCTCGTCTCCTATGTTTTAATTAAATTTACCTTAGGCGAGAATTTTCTGGCAGAATTACCGTGCCCATGTATCTTCTTTGTTTCGATCTCTTCTCCAATGATTTTTCTTGCAAGGTGTGTTTGCAATGGTAATGTACGACCTTGATGTTGCTACTACTGCTTATTATTACTATTATTATTTTATTTAACAACAACACACGATCGCTTCCTACTTGTTGAGGAATAATCAACTTCTCATTATAATACAGGATCTCTTATAGGGTATAGATATCGTTCTTGCATATCGTGCATCTCACAGAAACGAACGAACGATTCCGTAGCCTACTTTCTCTTCTAGTATTTCGCGACCTTTCAGGGTATGCTACATAAAGATTGAACTTTTTATGCGCTTTTTTTTAGAACGCCAATAAATATTCACAATCAGTTCTCTTCCTATACAAGATAAATTGATCAGCTTTTTGGAACCTCTACTCTTATTAATTAATAATAATTTTAAGGAGCGCAACAGGAACTTAAATCAATAAACTAACATCGTTATCTTCTGTTTGATAATAATAAAATAATTTAAATCCATATTTACTAATAATTATCATTTGAGTTGTTACCTACTGTTACTACTTTGACAAAGCCCAGATACGTAGGCGTTAATTGTGTGCCTGCGGACTTGATACAACACACTTATTAGTTTAATGTTCCCAGAATGTTTGATGTAATTGTCTTCGTCATCAGAAGCATGAATGAAGTGATTTGATTAATAAGTGCATATACATATGCAACATTTCCATGAAAACATTCCAGAGCACAGCCTGTAGCCTGAATTTCCTGCTTCCTTTGGAGGTCGTGGTAGTCTCACGATTGTTTACTCAGCCATCACCACTCACTCACTACATATCTCTAGTATAGGTTGGTTATATGTAGCAAAACAAAATCTTCGTAACTATTACCACACAATCATTACCATTTACGGTAGTTTCAAAAATACAGAAATTCCTCTTTTAAAGTGCTAATTAATTATCATTGTGCTGAATCAAAAATTAATGTCGCCCACGCGTTACTCACCGGCTGGGTTTTTTTTGGTTAGTTTAATCCTAGGCAGCGTTTAGATAAAAGAAAGCAACAAGTGGTAAAATTTCATTAGCATAAAAAACTGACGACGGTAATAAACACGAATTGCTAATGTCTCTCTTGTGATTTACATAAAAGATATCAATTTATAAAAGTGCAGCAGTAAAAGTTAAGAATGTTTTAACGATCAGCAATTTAGATAAATGATCGTGAGAAACTTGTTAGAATTGTGATAACCATCTCTATTTTTCTGCATTTATGAAATTGGTTTGCAAAATTTTTAATTATTGCATCTACTGTGCAATTCTTAGAAGTTTCCGCTAGTCCGAGAAACAGTGCGAATCTCAGATCCCATCCTCGTCGCCAAACATATAAACTAGTCAACAATTGAAGTGATCCACCCATTAAAATTTCTCAAAACTGTATTAATTTGAATTTTTTTTCTATATATCTCTTAATATAATATTTACAATGTCTTATTTTACGTTTTGGCAAAAAAACGAGTAGTAAGGTAAAGTAAAATAGCGTAAAATAATAAATAATTATGCGTGTATAATTGTTCAAGGTGGATATACGCCATTTAATACAAGAAACATTACAATAATGAAAAAATAACAATAAACAACTGTATGAAATCGGGCCCTGTGGATAGCCATACATCGTCTCGGCATGCCAAAAATTAAATTATTAATAAACTCTTGGGGTATGGCTAACCATTCCTCCCTCAGCATGTTTGCAAGCTCCTCAAAGTTTTCTGGTTGCACATTTCGATCCGCTAACCGTTTCTCTACATAAGACCACACATGCTCTATCGGATTGCAGTCTGGAGAATTTGGGGGCCATACCATTCTTTCAATTCCATTAGCAAATATGATATCGTTTACTATTCCCGCACGATGAGGTCGAGCATTATCGTCCACGTAGACAAAGTCATCCCCAAAATTTTGGGCAAAAGGGACTACAATAGGGATAATACACATGTCTCTATACCTCTGTGCATTCATTGACATTCTTTGGAGGATGACAAGCTCTGTGCGGCCGTTTATAATGATGCCTCCCCAAACAGTAATACCACCTCCTCCAAAAGGCACCCTTAATTCCCTCATTTCTTCGCGGTATGTCTCATTGGGTCGTCTCCACACTCTAACTCGCCCATCAGAACGATAAAGATTAAATCTTGACTCGTCGGAAAACATGCACCTGGACCATTCGTTTTCTTGCCAGTTAAAATGTGCTTGTGCCCAGTGTCGTCGCTGAACCCGATGCTGTCGCGTTAATCGGAGACATGGTACACGTTTCCTAGATCTTAAGCCGTATTCATGAAGCTTTTTTCTTACGGTCTGAGTGGAAACTACAACTCCTGTGGCCCGTCGCAATGCGTTATTTAACTGAGTGGCGTTCTGGGTAGGATTTCGGCGTGCAGTGATTTGGAGAAAACGTGTTTCTCTTGGAGTTAGGCTTCGAGTACGACCTCCACCATGTCTAAATCCAGGAGTCCCTGTTTCCCGGAACCGATTCATGGCTCTGTTAATCACACCATGAGCCACATTTAAAATTCTTCCAACGTCTCGATGTGATGATCCTTGCAGCACTAAACGAACCGCAAGTTGCAATTCACGATCTGACAAACGTTGTTGAGGCATTATTAAGCAAGTTAATAATTCAATAAGACAATGTCACTGTCACTGTCACATGTGAAATTTGAGATAATTGGAAAAAATGATTACCTGATTTTTACCTTCAAATTTTTTTTACTGTAGAAGTATAAAAGGAATCATTCGATTTTATCACGGATTCATAAAACGTAAAATAAGACATTGTAAATATTATATTAAGAGATATATAGAAAAAAAAATTCAAATTAATACTGTTTTGAGAAATTTTAATGGGTGGATCACTTCAATTGTTGACTAGTTTACTTTTGTTACTTAATTTCTTTATTAGTAAATCTGCAGCTGTACAAAGATCTAATCTTTCCAAACTAAAAACTAATTAAACTAAGGCCCGGAATATCCATCTTCTTATAAATTTATCTAGTGAATACTGCCATGGTTATAATTGTTTCTACAATCGTATCTATGCCAATTCATGCTTAAATAAAGTCATTAGAAGATAGAAATCTCGACCCTAAAAGTACTATTGAATGAATAATTCCATGGAACCAAACATTCATAGACTAAAAATTCTGTTGGGACGAAAATCTCATTGAACAAAATGTCAATTAGTCTAAAAATCCCGCTCGGTAGAACGTCATTGGATAAAGAACTCATTAGACCAAAAGTCATTGTCTGGCTTTAAAAGTACCAACTCTCATATGATTAATACTCAAAAAGATAAGTGCACAGCTGCCTCAATAATTTTGCCATTTGCAACGTATTTAGAAACACTTGTTAGAAAAAAGACTTGCATACTTGAAAGAGTTTAATAACATGCCAGTTTAAGATACAGACTTCAAGATTGATAATTCTAGTTTAGACAGAAACCAAGGAAGTTAGATAGTACATACAGACACTAAGTGCCTAAAAAAAGGAACCAGAAAGTTGGAGAATGGAACTAAAAGGTGAAGAAAGCTAAAAGGACCTAAAAGTAGCAGAATTTAACAAACTTTAAAACTGCTTTGAAAACGTAGAAATAAAAGCCAATAGAACTCTTCGTTCCAATGTCAACTTTTAGAGTAAAGTGAGCAGAATGACTTCTAACATATTTAAAATTTAGCGCTGTTAGTTACTTAATAAAAAATTGAGTCCTCGGCGTTTTAAAAAAAATCATTTTTCTAGCTTAAATTAATGTTAGCACAGCATTTTTTTAATGGTAAATTAACGTAAAAACATTTATAAACTCGAAAATAATTTAGTCCTACTAAATGCGCTACTAAAAAACAATTTTTTTGTTTATTTATTTAACTTTCTTTTTTTCTTCAATAGTATAGTGCTTTTTAAGTTCTACCTTAGCGAGACCGATTAAGCTGGAAGTGCAAAGTGAGCAGAATCCCATGGGACCCATTGGAGAATTAAGTGCTTTTTGAGTGCTATTTAACTACCCAACAACAAATTTGAGTGCTCCTTAATTTAAAAAAAAAATCGGATGTTTTGTTAGCATAAGTTTAAGCTAGCAAAGCATTATTTATAAACGCATGCACACGTGAGCCAAATCATTTCTGCATACATAATAATTAAGTGCTTTCGAGTGCTATCTAAGTATCCAACAAAAAATTTGAGTGTTCTTTATTTTTTTTTAAAATCGGATATTTTGCTAGTTTAAGTTTAATTTTTTTTTAAATCGGATAATTTGCTAGCTTAAGTTTAAGCTAGCAAAGCATTATTTATAAACGCATGCACACGTGATCCAAATCATTTCTGCATACATAATAATTAAGTGCTTTTTGAGTGCTATTTAAGTATCCAACAAAAAATTTAAGTGTTCTTTAATTTTTTTAAATCGGATGTTTTGCTACCTTAAGTTTAAGCTAGCAAAGCATTATTTATAAACACATGCACACGTGAGCCAAATATTTCTGCATACATAATAATTAAGTGCTTTAACTAGCAAAATATCCATTTTTGTTTAAATTAACGAGCACTTAGATTTTTGGTTGGTAATTAAATAGCACTCAAAAAGCACTTAATTATTATGTATGCAGAAATGATTTAGCTCACGTGTACATGCGTTTATAAATAATGCTTTGCTAGCTTAAACTTAAGGTAGCAAAACATCCGATTTAAAAAAAATTAACGAGCACTTAAATTTTTGGTTACGTAGTTAAATAGCACTCAAAAAGCACTTAAATCCTCCAATGGATCCCATGGGATTCTGCTCACTTTGCACTTCCAGCTTAATCGACCTACCTTAGCGCCCAAATTCAAGTCTATATTTGAAGCTAGTTATACCTCTACCAAACAAGCAAGAAATGAGTCATCTTCGTAATCACACCGGAATAAAGAAATACTACCCGAGGTGAGATAAGATAAGAGTGCAAATTTTACGTTGCTAAGAATTCAGTAACGTAGGCTAGACCCCAACAGATGTTCATTGCTTCATTCGCATTTATTTTTAATTAAAAAGGGGTTTGTTCCGCTTATGAATCTTTCTAGCTCATTTATTGTTTATTTTATCATTTAGATTACAGCGTGACCTTCGTGTAATTCTAGATACATTTTCGCCCACATGTCTGTGATGACTCATTTCTTGCTTGTTTGGTTAAAGTATAGCAGACCATATACATTTTTTAACGTAAATTAATGCAAAAAATTTATAAAATTCGCGTAATAAAACCATTTTTTTTGTTTATTTATAATTAAAAAAAATTATAAAAAAAAGTTAAACAAAAAATTGTTTGTTTACGCGAATTTAGTAGCACTAAATTAGCAAATATGTTCTGCTAACTATAATTTAAGCTAGCAAAATGTTTTTTTAATTACCGAACACTCAATTAGCACTAAATTCTGAAATATGTTACAAGTCATTCTGCTCACTTTTAGAACATTTGCCTAATACAGTTTGGTAATATGTTCGAAAAGTTTGGAGCCATAGAAATTAATCTAAATACATATATGTTTGTCCTAACATCGCGCCACTTTAGAGTGTGTATTGGCCTAATTTTCTGTACACCCGATATGTTTGACAATACATATTGTTAACACTGAAAAACAAAAGAAAGTAACTTTATTTCTGTATCATTTCTGAGTAAAAATTGTAGTCACCCATTGTGACCTTAAAAAAGTTAAGAAAATTCTCAACACAGTTTGACAATTTGCCTATTGAAAAATAAGCTTCTACTTATTAAAGGAAAAATTATTACTTCATGTAAATGGGATACGAGTGTTTGCTGATATATCGAAGAAAAAACAAAAGCTATCGTTTGCGATAAGAAAAACAAGTTTGATTTTATCTGTAAGTCTCACTTTCCCTCATTAATAGTTAGATCCAATAAAAACCATAAAATCATTTAAAATCAATACATTTAGGCCAGTTGTAGCCCTCAAACTTGCAATGTGTCTACATATAGTATGATCAAAAAGTAACTCCATCAAAGATACCTTTGGAATTTTGAACTCGTGTGTATATAACACCAGAAAATTATACAAAATGACTAGAGTTCTTTGACAGTGACAGTTGTTAGAATTCTCTGGTGTTATAATACACATGAATTCAAAATTCCAAAGGCACCTTTGATGGAGTCACTTTTTGCTCGTACTATATTAGTCAATCACACTGGTGAAAACCCTTCGAAATAGGAACCAATCACCTATAAAGGAAAATAAATTTAAAAAATAACAAATATAATGCAATATCTAAACAAGTTTGATAAGTTGTATATGTAGTGTTACACTGTTGATTGGCTTATTATTATTATACATTTATCTATTTTGCATTATGCAACAACCTTTATTTACACACACTAACCAATAATATCGAGAACGAGACCCATTAAAACATTTTTCTTGCATATCTTTCGTACTAATAATTATTTAAAGCGAAGCAATTTCAGTGGGGTTCAGTAAAGAACATTTTCCATAGAAAGTGATAACTAAATTATCTGTTATTAACCGATGCTCGTGGAAAATTACGTGTGCGACACTAGTATTTCCGGTGTGGTTTTTTTCTGCAAAACCGTATAATATCAAGGCCTCTATTGTCAAGCGGACAACATGCAACACATAACACACATTGCATTCTTATCAGCACCTAAACGCATTTTTATTAACATATTATCTTTAGTAGGACGTATAGTACGTGTCCTGGTCGGTCGGTTAGAGATAAAAAGACCTCTTTGTTTTATATACTAGTAACATTTTATTATGTGTACGTACTGTGTGTGCCCTAGCATTCCAATCCGGTTTTGATTGCATAAACAAACGCGTATTAAAGGATTGATTACATGTAGTTAATCATGTGCGCCATTATAGGTTGCTGCAATGCACTATAATCGATCATTTTAAATTAAAATATTCTCTACCGCTTCCTTTTGAAAATGTAATAAGAACACTTTCGACGAACAATTTCCGTCATCATCGGCTTTTGAAATCGGAACCGTTCTCGTTTTCTTATCTGGAAATTATATGGGACATCACGAAAAGTGATATTGGTTATTTTTAACCTTAATAGATTTACTAATTTTAAAGACATGACACACACGGAAACAATTACTAATAGATGATGGTAGATTTACTAGTAATAGTAAGAGTAACCTACTTTTTATTTGTTTAAAAGACATGCTTGTTTAACAACATTAACATTTTTTTGACATTCCATCCTCGTCGCCAAATTTGCATAGGTATACAATTAACTATTGAAAGTTACTTTGGCTGCTGCTAGGTATTGAGCCGATTGTTTCAGAGATAACGATGGTTGTATCAATTCGTTAGTACGAGGGTGGTTTGATAAGTCAGTGACTTTTTGAATAAAAGATATTTATTTCGGCAAATAATCGTTTTATTTCTCAACATAGTCTACTTTTAGCTCGATACATTTAGTCCAGCGTTTTTCCAATTTTTTTATTCCTTCCAAATAATAGGTTTTCTCAAGGCCCTCAAAATAGGCGTTTGTTTCAGTGATGACCTCTTCATTCGACCCAAATCTCTTACCGCCCAGCCATTTCTTCAGGTTTGGAAACAGGATATAGTCACAGGGGGCTAAACCTGGAGAATATGCTGAATGGGGTAGAAGTTCGTAGCCCAATTTATGGATTTTTGCCATGGTGACTACACACGTGTGCACCCGCGCATTGTCTTGATAGAACAGCACTTTTTTCTTTCCAAATGCGGTCGTTTCTGCTTCAAATCGAAACTGTCCAAAAGCTCTGAATAATATTCGCCAGTGATCGTTTTACCCTTTTCAAGGTAATCGATGTGAATGACACCGCGTGCATCCCAAAAAACTGTGGCCATGACCTTGTTGGCCGACAGACCCACCTTGGCCGTCTTTGGTGCACGTTCACCCGGAGAAGCCCACTGTCTTGATTGTTCCTTGGTCTCTGGTGTAGTGTGATGGATCCATGTTCCGTCTACGGTAACGAAACGCCGCAAAAACTCGTTCGGATTGCGGCTGAACATCGCCAAACACTCCTTTGAAGTGGTCAAACGGTTGCGCTTATGGTCGAGTGAGCAATCGCGGCACCCATCGCGCGGATAGCTTTTTCATGTCCAAACATTCATGTAAAATGTGATGTACCCACTCAGTTGAAATGCCTACAGCCTCAGCTACCTCACGCACTTTCATTCTCCGATCGTCCAATATCATTCCATGGATTTTATCGACGACTAGCAAATACCCGGCGCGCTTTGCTACGCTTTATTGAAATTACATGTTTTTACTTTTTGTAATTGTCAAATTACCAAATTTGACAATTGACAACATATCTATTCACATCAATCTCAGTACCCATTTTTAACTTCCATATATGGGTTTTTCGCTGTTATTTCGGACCACGATGGCCGATCAGAGTCTTATTTTCTATTCTGGGCCAAGACCTTTCCAATGATACCAATTTCATCCAAATCGGTCCAGTGGTTGCGGAGAAAATACATACATACATATATACAGACAGACAATCTTTCCCTTTTATATATATAAATTTCTGGCGTGACGACCTCTTTTGGGCGACCTGAAATTTCGGCGTCACTTGTGCTGGTACGACCACAACGGAACTCAGCAAACCACTTCTTAACCATTGAAATTGATGGTGCAGAGTCCCCATAGTATTTATCAAGCCTTTCCTTGGTTTCGGTGATGTTTTTTTTACGCAAAAAATAATGCTCAATCAGCACACGAAATTCACTTTTTTCTATTTTCGTTAAAATTCACGAGGTTGTTTGCTTTCAATGGCTGTCAAACACAAACTAAATGGCGCAGCCTTCTCAAAATCTTGCAGTAGTCTATTCATAGATGGCAGTTGACGGGAGCAGTGTTGCATAATAAAGTTACTGCGCGAGAAATTCAAAAAGTCACTAACTTATCAAACAACCCTCGTATAATGTTAGTCGAGTTAAAGATTAAAAACTAAATTGAGGTGCTATACTTTGTCTAATCTTTAATCTAGTTAGGGAGATTGTGAAAATTTTTAAATGGTCATGCAACGATAAAGTTAGCTGGGATCCCATTCTCATCGCCAAATACCTATATATTTTTGTCACTCAAATAACTTTGTTTTAAAAATTTAAACTATATTAAAACTGGCAGAGGTGTCTTGACCGATCATTGTAAACCTGGAATTACTCTACCTTTCATATAATATTGAGCTTTCGGAAAAGTTTTCGACAAAGCCAATTGAAGAGTTTCTGCGAAAAACAACATCTGTCAAAAATGTAAAAGTGGAGTTTGTATAGGAATTGTATCCTGAATTATATGTTTTTTATGTAACTATACATGGTGTCTCATAGCCCTTGTACCAACTTTACCGGCGTCTTTCTGATGGCATTCGGAACAAAAAAATCTTAATAAAGTTTTTTGATACTAAACTCAAAATTTCTGATTCTTTCTCAAGAATTCATGAACTTTTATCTTCTTACAAATTTCTCAATTTTTCTTTCCAACTGTCTCTTTATCGCTAAATCTTTAATCTTGCCCGGAAATCACAATCTGTCTAGTTCAAGGTGACTAATAATTTCATATTGTATAAAGATGGAATTAACTAGGATCCCATCCACGTCGCCAACAAATATTTTTTTGTAACATAGTTTCTTTAAAAGTTCAATAAAAATTTTATTCTTTATAAGACCAAGTCAAATGTATATAGATCTCGATGTACATTGTACAACTTTCAGGCAAGTGCTTATTAGCTTTCTTTTAAAACCGGAATATCCCATTCCCGTCGCCAGACTTTGCAAATTAATTGGTCTATTTACTTTCTTTATGATTCAGAGTAGGCTTAGAATTTTTTCGGCAGTGTACAACAATTGAACAATGTGGTCAACAAGTATTTCAGCCGCGGGCAGCTATGGATTGCAAAATGATTTATTTGGTTTCTGAGATTTAAGCTTGACAGTTTTAAATAACAAGAATTACCCATGTTTTACTTGTGAAAAACAGGATTCGTATTTTATCATTCTTAGAAATTATTCCATAGAATTTTCGTTATTTTTGTTACAACGATTTAACATTAACCTTAAAATAAAAACTGTCAAGCTTAAACTTCAAAAACATTAATTTAATTGTTTCAAAAACCACTAGGTACTATATTATAGTAATATTCTTTTTAGAAACCAAATAGCAACACTGTTACAACAACGCAAATGCAAAGCCTGCTCTGAATCATAAAACAAAAAATAGACTATAGAAGCAAATACCATGAAAAGATTTTAATGTAATCTATTTTAAATGAATATGTTAATTTTATTTTAATTAACGGTACAATGGCTAGGAATGAAATTAGGCTTGGGGCTTAGAAAAAATAATGGCACTAATGGTTTTTATTAATGAACACTTATTACTTCAGAAATTAACAAGTGCACTTACCTTATGGGGAATCTGGAACTTGGAGCAGGAAGGGGGATTTTCACACAGGATAGGTGAGGTTATTTCCGAAAGCTTGCTTCAATAATTTGAAAAGTAGAATCAGAATCCTAGTTTGAATTTAAAAAATCTAAAATTAAGGAGACGCTCTTTCTTGTCAATTAGTGCAACTAATTGTGCACTAATCTTGATCGTTATCTTTTCTTGTGTTATGCTTTTTTCACGTATTATTATAAATTTCATCTTCGGTCTTATTTTTAATAAATGTTACTGACAGCATGGCAACAATGCTTTTGCTTGTTTTGTTTTTTTCCTGAGGGAATTTAAAACTCGGAACTTGTTTTAACTGTGTCTCATTCATAGGTCTCTTTGATCATGTTCAAAAATCATTCACTAATTCTTGCAACCGACTTACATAACCTCAAATTTACTTTAAACATTCTCGTTGAAATCTTACGTTATAACTTGATGATCTGTGAGAAAATGCATTGAATTCTTTTAGCGTTAAGTGTGTATGTATAAATGAGTATGATGATGAGTGATGAATAAAAAAGTAAAATCCCACGATTATAAAAAGAACCACAAATTCTTAAGCAATTAATAAATAACCAGTTTTGAGGTTATATTGAGAAAATCTAGAATAATAATTATTTTCCAGCATTTATGAAATTCTTTCAATCATTACTTAATTGAAATAACCTACACTTCTGCTTTTTATTCGTTTTTTTAAACATTAATTTCCAATAAAATCAATCCAACTCCCATCAGAGTAGAGTGTACTGAATTTTACAGATAATACAATATCTATAAATTCTGATTTGATTTTTTTAAAGACTTTGTACTACTAACTTATCGTTTGGAACAATATCTATAAAAAGACGCATTATTACTTTATTACACACGATCGAATAAAATATTGCAAAAGATAACTTCAGATTAAACCAAACCAAACAAAAAAAAACTGTCCAAAGATAAGCCATTAAAGCCATATGGATAAGATAAAAACGAATAAAGCAAACTAACCTGGCAAAAGGTGTTTCCTCCACATCGTAGGCCTCCGATATAGGATCCTTGCGTACCAATTTTTGCAACAAACTTGTAGAAATACTTAATAGTCCTTCACGGGAACTCTTTATTTCGGACAACATTGTAAATAAAATTCACTATCAATTAATAACACTCAAAAATTATTATTATTAGTAACAATTTTATTAGCGAAACGTCAATATACTAAATCTGACGTTTCAAATTTCAACAAATATAAAATTTTGTTTTTTTTTCTAAAATAAAGAATTGTCCTGCAGAACCACACAAATCGAAGTTGTTCAATTGTTTTACACAAACCTTGAAGTACACCGTCACCTGCCTTCCGTTAACTCTCTTCTCAGCTCGCTTACGAGAAAGGTTAGGTTCAAAATTCGAATGTAACTGTCCAAAATTCAAATTTCTAACGGGCACTCTGCCGCAATATGCGAAAATTCAAGAATATTTATTCACATTTTCAACGTAACATTGAACACAAATCGATTGATTCACTTTCTACAGAGATAATCAAGAAAACATGGGTTGCAACAAAATCAAGCCAATACGCGCACACACCACCAACGGCTTGCTATGCTTTGACGCAACTGTTGGTTCATTATGTGTTCGACCATTGGTTTTACAAAAATGCAACATCGTAACCGTGACAACGGGCCCACCTAGCGCCATCTGGTGTAGTTTTAGGTACCTAGGAATTTTAAAAACTGTAAATACTACTCCCAATAAGGAAACTAAAAATAATTTTTTAAAAGCAAATAAATCCTTTTATAGAATATGGAATACTTTTGAAATATTTTAAAAACAATTCAAAATAATCTTTAAGAAATCTAGGGTTTTGTTTTAATTTACCATAATTTATTACATATACCTAAGAATAAAAATAAAATCCTTAAATAATAATAATATTATTAATTCACTTGCAAGATTTTATTTATATTTTAAATAATACTCAAAACCAAAAGCAGTTACTATCAAATTAGCAAAACCTGCTTTATAATAAAAGAATCTGCTTAAATTCTATAAAACTCGGAACTAATATTCGGATTTTTGCTATATAGTTTAGCTTTATTTATTAATTACAGAATTCGATAGACTTTTAAAACTAGATTAATGATAAATAATTATTTGCTTGATAACCAAATTGTCAAATCTGGCAAGTTATATAAAAGAAATCTAGGGATTATTTTGGTATCACACTTGATTCGTTATATGTAGATAGAGACAGAATACTAATTTGGGCCTTGAGGGTAATACTTCAAGTATAATATAGTATGATCAAAAAGTCTTTGGATCAGGGTTAACATGAAATTAACAAACTATCTATGAAATTATTTCTTTCTATTAATTTTGACATTTACTTCACAACTGGCAAGTCAATAGATAATAGTTCAAAATAATAATTCAATAAAATAATCGTTCTTCTTCTTCTTCTTTCTCTAGACCCTTGTACCATTAAGGCGTCGGGTATTTGGATATTATCCATCTCTTCCATTCTTTCCTATTGGCTGTTAATTCCTTCATTTGTTCTTGTGTTGTGTCGAGTTTCTCTGCTATCTCTTCTATTATGTTGTTTAGAGTTTTCCTTGGTCTCCCTTCTGTTTTTTTTATCGCTATTGTTACTTCTTCTTGAGTTATTCTTCCCATTCCTTCTTGCTCTTTTTCTATGCCTACTTCTTCTGGTATTTGATCTATTTTTAAATTTTTCTCGATAATGTCTTCTCCATGTTTTTATATTTTCTTGTTCGTTTTGACTTATTTTTCCTTTATGATTTTTGACGAATTTGATAGTTTTGCTTCTTTTTGTTCTTAAAGATTTTACCGTGTTGCAAAATTGTCTATTGTTTTCCTGGAAGGAGTTTTGTATTTCTTCTCCAAATTCTTCCCAGCTTCTTCTTTTCGCTTTCTTTAATTCCTCTTTTGTTTCTTTTCTCCTTTTCACGTATTCTTCCTTGTCTTCTTCTTTATTTGTCCGTAGGTATTTCTTCCATGCTTCCTTTTTGTTCCTTACTTTTTCCCTTACCTCTTCATTCCACCATCTAGTTCTTTTTGTATTTTGTGTCACTTTTTTTTCTCCGCATGCTTTCCTTGCGTCTGTGTGTAATTTTTTTTGAGTGTTACCCATTGTTCCTCTATTGTCATCTCTTTCTTTGTCTCACTGAATTTGTTAAGTTCCTCTTCTAGTCTTCTTTGGCGTTCTTCTCTTATTTCCCTCTCTTATAACCTTCCTAATTTTGTTACCTTGTAATTTTTCGTGTTTTCTTTTCTGGGAGGTTAATTTTAATCTCTGCTGTTACCAACTTGTGTTGTATGTTTAGTTCTGCATTTTTATTTATTTGAACCCTTTGCATTAGTTGGCCCATTTGTTTGATATATATTATGTAATCTATTAAACTTCTCACATTTTGTGCTATTGCTTCGAATGTATATTTGATTTCTTGTTCATAGAACGTGTTGCCTATTTTGAGGTCATTTGCTATAGTAAATTATAATAGTTTCTCTCCATTGCTATTTCTTTCCACTTCTCCTTTTCCTCCTATACTTCCTAGTCCCCTATTTTTATCGTTTCCAACTCTTGTGTTGTAATCGCCCATTAATATTATATTTTCATTCGTTTGTCTATAATTGTTTAACGTTCCTTGTAGTTTGTTGAAGTATTTTTCCATCATTTTTTCCTCTGTTCCTTGTATTGGGGCGTATGTTTGTATTATTATTATTATTTTGCATCCTATTTCTATTTCCGCTACTCTTATTCTTGAGTTTATTGGGTTCCAACTCCTTATTCTTTGGTTAATTTCTTCTGTTACTATTATTCCGACACCTTCTTTGGTTTTCTGTCCTTCTTCATTTCCCAAGTAGTATAGTTCATTGAGTTGTTTGTATCCTTGTCCGTTTTTCTTGGTTTCACTTACTCCTAATATTTGTATTTTCCTCTATTCTATATTCCTCTATTCCAATCTCCAATTCTTCTATTAGTTCCTCTTCCTTCCCCTTTATTGTTGTTATGTTCCATGTAGCTATTTTTAACTGACTTTCTTCTTCCTTGTCTTTTATTTCTTCTGTTATTTTGCTTTCCGTTTGTCCATTTCCATTGCCCTTCGTTGTTGTTTGTTTCGTCCGGTTTTTATGTTTTCCTAGTTTTTTGAGTTATTTTGAAGCTGTGTTGTTTTCGTGATGTTCCAGAGGATTCTATTCGGTTCTTCCTCCTCGATCGTTGGCTTTACTCTCCTGTGGTGCACTAGTATAGTTTGCGCCCAGTTTTTCTTTTTTGGTATTGCTCCCTTGGGGGATTTCCCCTTTTCTTCATCGGTGGACCTGTCTCTTTTCCTCAATCCCTCCTTGCTGCCCCCTAATTCCTTATCTTTTCCCGTTTCCTTTACTTCCAAATCACTTTCCTCTAGTTCTTCCTCACTCCATTATTCTCCATTTATTATCAACTTATCTCTTATAATCGTTGCCCTTACTCCCCTGTTCCTGGCTTCTATCATGTGTGGTATATTAGTCGTTTCTTGATTTCTCTAGTTAATAATAGTTCAAAAGCGTTAAAATCATAATTTTAGCGCTACTGTGCAGTGTGCAGTTCAGAAAAACTACGGGCAGTAGAAGTAAATAATTCTATAGATGGTTTTTACATTCCATGGCTATTGTGATCCATAGACTTTTTGATCACACTTTAGATTAAATAATACTCCAAGTCAGTGTCCTTATAATGTGGTTTTTTTAGTAACCATTTGCACGTACATCTTTATATTTCATGCGCAAATGCTATAGTTACTGTCAGATCGATAGATCTTTTTTATAAATGGAATTGTTTATAAATTCTGATAAAACTCATACTTTAGTTTTATTTACTAATTATAGAACAATAACCACATGTAAAGCTAAGATAATGGTAGAATATTTACTTAACAATCAAATGTCAAATTTGACAAGCTAAAAAACACTTGCGCTAGTTAATCTCAGACTAAGGGCCGGTCTTTTCACCTCCTTTTAAATTTGTCTGGTAGTTAAATTACTATGGTTACAATTGTATCAAGGACAATTAACTACCAGATTAAGTGACAAGGAGGTAAAAAGATCGGTCCTTAAAAGAAATCTATAGATTTTCTCTCAATGGGTCTCACCTGCTTCGTTATAAGTAGAAAGAAATAGGCCCAATAAACAGCTTCATTTATATAATATTAACCATAAGCTTATGATCACTAAGTTTATATAACTTTAATTTAGTATGGGCAACATTTCTGTTTCCTTTATAAACCTTTTAAAGATCTTAAATGCAGCAATTGATAACGGTTGTGAACACTTTTGTGTAGTAATGGTGTGTAGCTTCAGAGTTTATATAGTAACAAAAACGTTTTCGTTACTACTATATAACTTCTTACAGTATAACAGCATTTTTGCTGATAAAATGTAGTTTTTTATTTGTTGGTAATAATTCTGGTTTCAAAATTTTCAGCACTTATTTCATCTCACTATCACATCTTTTTTCTCTTGAACACTTATTTGTAATTATATATAGGGCAATGTAAAACAGGTTAGTTTAAAGGGAAGCTGGACGACAACAGCAAACTGTTTTTTGTTTGTCGTTTAAACTTTTTAAAAATATTAAATATCGTTTTTGCGTGTTAGTAATTTAAACATCCAATTTTTGATTTAGCGTATATACTTTATGTAACATAAAGAGCAATTGTTTATGGTAAGATTTGAGGTTATATCTTATATGTATGTGTCGTTCAGGAATTTGATACTTTGGCAGCAATCTAGATTGCCCTATTGTCTAACTCTTAACCTATATTCTGATTTTCTTTTTAAAATTCTTAGTTGACATTTTATCTTGCTCATTTAATAAAATAATTGTAATAAATGTGTAATTTGTACATAATTACTTACCTACTTTATTTGTGAAACCTTCGAACAAGTAGGTACCTATAGGTCAAAATTTTATTGCAGGAAATTCTTTACTGCAAACATAAACAAATTACAGAAAAAGTCCTATCTGCAAAACTGCAATGTAGAAATGTACTATATAGAATGTTAATGTAAGCTAAGAAAAGATATGGTATATTTCTGAGTTGATGTTTTGCAGATAGGACTTTTTCGCTTAGCAGGGCAGAATACATTTCAATTTACCGATTTAAAATTTACATTGCATTTTTTTAATTATTATTAAGTCCCCTGTCACAGATCAGGAAGGCCCATAGCAGAAGAGGCTGCTATTACTCAAGTCGTTCGGTACCCAAGAGTGATTAAGTGGCTAACTTTATGCACCCATCGCCTATTATTATCCCAGGAAATTATTTCCTAGGCTGAGTCAACGTGGAAGCGTTAGATAGTTTTAAAAATTCCATTGTACCATCTCGGAACTGAACCCTTGAATCGAATAAACATTTATTAAAAACAATTACTTGCTCAACGTTGCTATAAAGTTAAATATTAAATAATGCCAGTTAAAGTATCTCTTTCATCTTTGCATATACTGCTATATAGTGAAAGGCAATAAATACTCTCATAAACAAACACCGAAATATCACCTACAAATAATCCTAGTAGCACTATATATTTTTAAGGACCAGTCTTCCCATCTTCTTATAAATTTATATGGTGAATAATTTATTGTCATCAATTGTATCCATGACAATTAACAGTCAGATAAAGTTAGTAGGAGATGGATTACGCAAGAGGGTTGAATTTTAAACAAAAAATTAAGTTCGTTGTTAAATTAAGTCAGATGTTTAACCCGTTATCAAACAACAGTTAAACCATGGCAAAACAGACACAAAAAATAATAGTTTGTGTCCAGTCCAACCCCGAATATCTATATCACTTCATAATCATTATATACCTACCTAGAACTTACATTCACATTACAAAACTCTAATAAATCTTTGAACCTTCTTATATACTTCTATTATTTAACCTACATATACAGGGTGTCCCAAAATGCTGTTTACATGCAATATCTCCCTTATTTGGAAAGATAACGAAATCAACCAAAAACTATTGTGTATGGCTCAAAATGGCCCTTCAAAAAACATCCTTAAACGCTGGTTGCATAGCAACGTATTCTTCACTTCATTCTGCATACGATAGTATGTCGTACTATCTAATTATCTAATGTTTTCTAATTAGGGGTTTTAAAAAATATTTGTTATAAATTGAATTTATCTTAAACTTAAAGCAAATGCTCAAAATACCTTCCTGTGGACTATACACAGGCTTCAAAGCGCCTCAGTAGTTCCCTTGTAGACACGGCTCTAATCATAATAATTTTTGAATAAACAATTTAGTTAATGAACAATTAATGTGTACAATTTATAAAAAGTATTTTTTTCAATCTCTAAATGCACCTTAGATAATTAAGTACAGCATACTACTGTATGCAGAATGAAGTGAAGAATACGTTTCCGTGAAAAAAAAACAGAGGGTACAATTTGAAAAATTAATCAAGTTGACATGACCTGTTAAACATTGCTATGCAACCAGCACTTAACGATGTTTTCTGAAAAGCCATTTTGAGCCATTCACAATAGTTTTTGGTTGATTTCTTTATCTTTTCAAATAAGGGAGATATTGCGCGTAAACAGCATTTTGGGACACCTTGTGTATATACACTGGCTTGCAAAAAAATCGCATACACTTTAAAAATCAAGTAACTGAGTTTTTATCTAGTTTTTGCTATGTAAACGTGGCGTTCCTGGCTTTTGACATTAAATTTTTGACAGATAAGTCTGTTATTAGGAAAATAAACCGGAATAATCTTAACTGATTGACAATGACAATTAAAAATCAAGACTGACTTAATACAATCAAAAATAGGTGTACGCGAATTTTTTGCAAGCCAGTGTACGCGATGTTTTTACATGTGAATCAACACATTTCGAAAAATGGATAGGTACTAGCAATTTTTATACATTAATTTACTTTTATTTTTTATACAGTGTGTTAGGTAACATTCCAAGCTATGCAAGCAAAGATGAAATACAGGACAACTCAGCTATCAGTGCTGTCACTCTATCAACTTTTATATACCCTTTATATAACCAGGTGTTACCATAAGTATTGAAAAGAAAAATGTTTATTATGAGCACTGATGACTTGGGGTAATCATGCATGTGTATTACTAAATAACTTTAGAAAATTCTTTTTTTCTTACATATTGGCACTTTATTTTTATAAAGTGCCAACATTTATGTTACAATAAATTAAAAATAAGTTTTATGGCATGAGTTAAAGCATGAGCAACATGAATTTGCCTTCCAATGCTTTATACCTACTGCGCTTTTATCTTTCTGCTTCTGGAACATCCATGCCGTTCTCGAATAAATGGAACTTCTGCCATACGTGTGCTTATATCTAGATTCTTTCGTCAGGCTGCTTACATGATAATCTATGTAGGTCAAATTGTGACATCTCTGTGCCACATGGACAAAAGTAAGACATGTAAACTTCGCAACCCAGGCATAACTAAGATTTGAAGGACCATATCCACATATACAGGGTGTAATGATTCGATAGGTAAAGATATACAGGTATTCTACAACGACAACTTGAGTTAAAAACTATATTACTATCCATTTTTTTTCTAGAGTCCTCTGACTTTGATACCGTATTGCTCTAAAACTACTGAACCAAATTACATATTTTAAAAACGAGCAAATAGTAAATTTATTTCTACATGTAACAGTAAAATATCATATTTCTAACTGGTATACTTTTATTTTTATCGGACGATACATAATAAAAAGTACCCATTTTTAGGGACACTTTCATTGAGAGTGAGTTAAATATTTTTTTTCTCAGAAAGTATATTTCATATGTCTATGAGATTTTTGTAGGGGTTAGAAAGAAGCCTTACGGTTGTTATCCTATTAATTCTCGGGCAAAAAAGTGTTTTATTTAAGATATATATGAAAAAATAGCGAACTATGCGTTCTTATTTATTAATGGAGATAGCGTCAAATTTTTTCGCTAAGTTAACGCTCTTCATATGTAGACATTATTTTCTATAAAAAAATGTTCCCAATTCTAACAATAAAAGTGCAATAACAAAAAAACCATTTTTTTGTCGAAACCGCTGGTCATCAAAAATCGTTTTTTTGTTTCCGCATTTTTATTATTAAAATTAGGAACATTTTTTTGAAAACAATGTCTATACATGAAAAGTGTTGATTTAGCGAAAAGATTTGACGCTATCTCTATTAATAAACAAGAACTCAGTTTCCTATTTTTTTCACATAAATCTTAAATAAAACGCTTTTTTGTCTAGAAATTAATAGCATAAGAACCGCAAGGTTCCTTTCTAACCCATATAAAAATCTCATAGATATATGACATATACTTTCTGAGAAAGAAATTAGTGAACTTACTTTCAATTAAATTCTAATATATAATATCACAAGTGGTCCGATTTTTTCCGACAAAATTTGTCGTTTCAGATATGAGTAGCTTTGCAACGAAAATTACACGAGTCGACGCAGGAGACAAGTGTAATTTTTCAAAACCAAAAGCTACGAATGTCTTAAACGATAAATTTTGCAAGAAAAAATTATACCACGAGTTGTATTCGGCTTGACAATCCACCGAGCAAATTTTTATTTAGCGTGTGTAGTTAATATTAATTTAATTAAATTTGACATTTGATTTTGACAAGTGGTTTTTTCTTAGTGAAAAAACCACTAGTGGTTTTTTCACTATAAAACTAATTTCATTGGTCCCAATTTGAAAAATTCTGTAATTTGATTGGTTAAAAATTTTCGAGTTGGATTGTCCCTAAAAATGGGTACCTTTTATTGCGTATCGTCCGATAAAAACAAAAGTATACCAGTTAGAAATATAATATTTTACTGTAGTATGTAGAAATGAATTTAATATTTTCTCGTTTTTAAAATATTTAATTCGGTTCAGTAGTTTCAGAGCAATACGCTTTCAAAGTCAGAGGACTCTAGAAAAAAAATGGATAGTAGAAAGTTTTACCTATAGAATTATTACACTCTGTATAAACTGTTTCAAGTTTGTTGACATCATGGTGGTTTTGATATTTGATCTAGTAAGTGGCTATCACCATGTATTACTAAAGTGGCTTTATAAATTTTATTTCATTTCGTATTTCAAACAATTGTTTATATACTACAATTAGTAAAATAAGGTATATCTTTATCTCTGTTGTCAATGACACCGGAGTTCAAGACGTTCTTGATCTCCGTTGTTGTTGGCAACGTAAAAATCATTCGATGTTGCATAACAGCCACACGTGACATGCTACTTTGTATCTCCTTGGTTACGCGTATGATGACACAGATAAGGCAACTTGCTTCATTATACAATAAATTTGGATAAATTTTAAAAGGGAGAAATTAGGATTGAAATATGAAATAAAATAAAACAACTTATGCAATACGGAGATCAAGCTTCTTTAAATCCTCGAAGATGTTATAACGCCTCGGCGTTATACATCTTCTCGGATTTAAAGTATCGTTTGATCTCCTAATTACATAATATATATTATATCAAGTAATCATTACCCAAGTGTCAAATTTTATTACTGTGATAAACTCTTTATAGGTATTTTAGTAAATCCTATTTGTAGCTTTATAAGTTTAATTTTGTTTTGTAATGTAAAATTAATTTCAAGTATCATCACAATCTTAAAACGTAAAAATTAAAATACTTGTCATTAAGAAGCGTAAACTGCAACTAAGAATAGCTGTGAAACCATCTGCGATGTCAAAACATGTGAAATAATATACAGGGCCTCTTATGGTGGGTTGTACCAGTGTGAGTTAAACCGGGATTAACTCTAATCACGTATTAAGTTCTACAAATGCATTGTTGCAAATGTAATCCGGAGCTACTATAGAGTTAAACCTAGATCAATATAACCCAGCAGTTGCGATGGTTTATCCTTGAGTTACATACTACTAACGTCATTTTTTTGCTTTACTGTCAAATCTAAAATACTGTTTATTTAATAAGTGTGGCTTTACAAGGTGCTGAAGATATAGAGGAGCTAACAGATGATGAGAATTTCTTAGAATTAATAGATATTGTTTTAAGAACTCCTCACACTTTTTGCAAACTAATAAATCATTTTGAAAAGTGGAATATTTTGAATTTAAGCAACGATCTTGATTATCAAAAATTGTCGTGAGATACATTATTGATAAAATTGGAGCACATATTTCGCCAAAAACAAATAGGTAATAGCTAATTGTAAATTCACATACATAATAAGCCTTCTTATTAAAATTATTTATTTGTAGAAACCATGCACTATTTGCAGCAGATATGATACTATTAACGCTATGGTTTTTAGCTACTGGTTTGCTTTTAAGTATACTAGGAGAACTATTATTATTATTATTAAGTGGAGTTGATAAAGCAACCGTATCAAGGACAATCGTTACGGTTCTGGAAGCTCTTGCTTCACATCGATCAGAATATACTATATAGAAATGTCCTCAGTTGAGGAAGAAATAACCAGAGTGCATAGATATGGACACGGAATGTCAAATTTAGACAATGAATTTGGCATAGAGTCGTATGTATTAAATCAGTATCGACAGATAATTGACGGATTACCATTACCAACCTATAAATATCAAGGCTTAGCTACCAAGCGATTATTTATACAACTATAATTTTAATTAATCCAGTGTTAACTTTAACTCTGAATTAATAAACTCCCAAGTTAACTCGCATTTATACAACCCATCCTTAACACTATTAAAAGAGGGGTCAGTTACCAGCAGTATTGTGTCAGTGACATAAGAATTTTAAAAGATAAAATAAAGACGCATCTACAATCTTATCACATTTAGAACTGATGTGCACCATATACTTACCAGGTATCGGGGACGTATATCTCCTCCACTTCATCGGACAGAGCTATTTAAACGTTCATTCTCTTCTCAGATCTGCACTCAATATAATAAGATACCTGATAACTGGAAAGAATATAATGCTGTTAGATTTAAGACTGAATTGCGCAAAAGTCTAATAAATGACCAGATACGCTAAATATACAGATACGAAGTTTACCAGCACATCGCATGTCTTATTTGCATTTCAATTCAATTAATTTATTTTTTTTTCTTATATAATGCTTCTATATCGTGTATTTATACTAGGTGTTTATAACATTTTGTTATCACGGAAATCATATTATAGTTAATTTAGGAATAGGTTAGTATTAGGCATACTCTTCTCACTTTTTCTTGTAATTATTTCAATACAGGGTTTGGATGGAAGAACAGTAAATATACTGAATCCCACCCTGGGATTCTGCTATTATTGTTTATTTTTTTTATGTACAATTAATAGATATTTATGCATTAAGGGAGATATGAATGTTTTTTCCCCCGAGGTTGACGTGTTACAGATCAAGGGCCGAAGGCCCGCGGTCTGTAAGTCTACCGAGGGCAAAAAACAGAATATCTCCCGTAGTGCATTAAATATTTTATTTTTTAGTAACATCATATTCTTTATTTTCAACTTAAAACGTAAAAAAACATTCAAAATTAAAATAAATTGTGAATATCAAAGGTGGTTTGACTGTGCCGTTGTTACGATGGTTGCTACAGTTGCATGAATTTGTTTTTCAATCAACAAAAAAAAATGTCTGAAAGCAGCAGCGTTATTCCTCACAGTGTGATTATAAAAGCGGAAAAAGCCAGTGAGTTATTGGTTCCGAAGAAGTCTGAACATTTGTACATCAAAGAATATGACCGATTTCATGTATGGATGGTGTTAAAACTCCCTTGGGAGATATGAGTTGCTTTTCATAGTTGGTATCTAGGACAAAAATAATCCATATCATGTTACTAAAAAATAAATGTATATAATGGTGAAGCATAATAAAGTGCATTGTTATTATTATTATCTGTAAATTACAGAGCATAAGACATGTTAACTGAGGTCCTAGAGTAAATCTATAAAAAATAAATTACAAAAATCAGTACACAAACAATAAAATTATTTGTTGAACCTTACTCGCACGCTTATATGTAAGAATAGACATACAAAATTGAAGGAATAAAATTAGATCTGCTGTAAAACTAACAGGAAAAATAAATTTATTTTTGCTCTGTACACTGTGTTTTCATTATTAATAAATTCTATACACGTTCTTGATCATTCTAACATTTACTATGAATATCCATTACTATACAACACTAAAGCATATATTATGTACGTTTAATGTTATTTTATTTTAGAAGCTGAAAATCCTAATCCACCTATAAACGCCATAATAGTAAAACCTTGCGCTACTATTCGAGCCCTCATCATATACTGGGACATTTTTGTTCTACCTTTTCGAAAACTCCATAATCCATAAGATAGAGCCGCTAAAGTTGCCAGACAACCTAATAACAAGCGTTATGTGCATATCATTTTTTGAATTAACATATTAATATCTACCAATCGGTACAAAAGGATTCTCTAAAACTTTTCGTTGTAACTTATCCGTCATAGATTCAGTTTTGTGCAGTGCCTCGAACTCATTGTGCAACTGCAGCCAGTCCAATTCAGGTGGTTCAGCTTGTTCTGTAGCCATGTTTTTTTTAATTACAACTTTTATTACACGTTAGTATAAATAAAAGTTGTAAACTATTGTGAAATGTTTTAAATTGTGAGTTATTAAAAACTGACATTTATTAAAAATTACAAAATGTTTCATTTGACATAAATTGCATTAGTTAAATAAAGTGACAAGATTAAGAATTCTTATTGGGAAAAGTCTTATTTCAAAGCCAACTATGAATTTAATTGATTTCTTTTTTTAATAAAGGACGGCAACAGGCAGTGATTTTACTTTTTTGGGTGTAGGGTGCCTAGTTATATAAGTATTTGGTTATATAATATTTAAAAAGTTGCCATGTTAAATCGACAAATGCACTTATAGTATATTGTGTTACATGATATCATGAAATCGGGCATTTACCGTTTAAATTGTTCTTTTTGTAGTTCGATATATATTGGACAAACACTTCGAAATTTTGACATAAGATATAAAGAACACGTACGTCATTACAAAAATAAACATCCTGAAAAATCGAATTACGCCAAACACCTTTTAGAACAAAATCACACAAATTCCTACATTTTTGTAATAACAAACGCAAATTAGACATTTTAGAAGCCTTTGAGATATACAAACACAAACTCAGGGTACCTTTAATGAATGAACAACTTGAGCTCAGTAATTCTCCGTTACTGGAAGTATTAGATGTTTAATTATGATTTTTATTATTAATTTTTATTATTATTATTATTATTATTTTATCTAGTTACCTATTTTGTATCTACCTTAGCGACGTGTTTGTTTATAATTATATTACCTTTGATAATGACAGCATAGCTGTCGAAACAATATTGTCAGGTATATTTTAATAAAACTGTGAAACTTTTAATAATCTTTATTTATTTCATGATATTGTGTTACAAATGCAGAAAAGTGCCAATTTCTCACGAGTGTGAAAAAGTTGCGGCATGAGATGAAGCCGAATGCCGCAATCACACCTGTGTGGAATTTTCGTTTTTTCACGCGATACACACTATACTTTATCTACCACTACAAAAAAAAGTAATAAACCACCAAAAGCTAAGAAAAATATTTAACCTAATGTATGCTCATATTTTTCACGTAAGATTTCTGGCAATGAAGTAAGAGATGTAAGCAGCTTCCACGATGTTCGGAGGTGTAACTCTCTCTTTTCCATCATCGGATTTACTCATGATAAATCTAGAATTTGCGAAACGACGTAAATGTTACTTTTTTAAAGACAATAGTAATAATACGTTTACAATCTGTACAATTTTAGTAAATCTATTTAGTACTTACAGCTAAACAATCATACGTAATATTATGATATAGGCATCCCGAATTGCATGTATGTAGGATGTGTTGCCTAACTCAATTTTAAGATGAATGATTTTCTGTCGGTTGATATTTTGACATTTAGATATTTTTAAACGATTTTTTGGCATGTTTTCACCTGGAAATTATTAAAGGCATAATCAAGAAGGTATACACAAGTATTTATTACTTTACTTACTGTTTTAACTATTGAATTTCAAGTAAATGTTCTATTTCTTTGACGATTCATAATTTTCCATAGTAAATGGATATTTTTCAATGTTATTTGAATTTCTAAGTAAAATATCTTACTGCAATATTGTTAACCAAGTTCAAGGTGCATTTGACACTAGAATGTTAAAGTGGAAAACTTTTTATAGAGAAGATCTGCTAGTACTAGTACTAGTAGTCTGCTAGAATGTTAAAATTTAGTTTATATTTATAATTTTGGTGTCATAATTTATGTAAGTTTTGTTTGATAGGATCTTAAGATTAACTTTATGATAAGAAAAGGATGTAGCAAGATGTTAAAATGTTTTTATTTGAATTTTTTGCCAAGTAATGTTTGTTAAGAAAATTCAAGATGGTTGTCAATGAATCCTAACTCTAAATTTGCGTTTTGATAGCTATACTAGGTATCAAAATAAAGGAAAAATCTCATCTTTCAGTCTATAACATTTATTTAAACAATTAATTTAATTTTTTATCAACAATTTGGTTAGAAAGGTTTTTGGTGGGAAGGATGTTCTTTTGTTTCTAGTAACTTACTAAATTAATTTAGTTCCTAACTAGGAAAATCACTAGCGATTCGCAATTGTTTTCCAATTATTAAAAAACTGCACGAGAATTAGGTTACTTTCTCTTGAATTTTCATACAGAGCAGAAGTCATGTTCGTTTGTATGTGATTTTGTTAAAATTTGGTGAGGGGTTATGTTGGTGAGATTTACGTCACTTAACTGTCAACAAAGTGAAGTTATGACAAATGTCATCTTGTTTTTAATTTTTTTTTATTTTATAAGTTCTTAATAATTTAATTAATAATAATTATAATGAACAATCAAAGTGAACTAAAAGTGAAATAAAATAAACGTGCAGTGTTTAAATTTGGTGTTCAAACTATTATTATTTGGAGAAATCTTTGGAATTTTATTTTGAATGGAATGAATTAAAGAAGGTAATGGAATCTTGTTGCAAATAACCGAATTAATTTATGTACTCACGTTATGGAAGATACATGTTGTAACTTTAATAATTACTAGGGAAACCTCGTCATGACGGTCAAAAGCATTGAAGGATTTCCCTATATAGAACATTCGATGTGTGATTACAATCCTTTGGATTTTCATAAGTGATTATTTAAATAAACGCAACCAAACATAACCAGTTGAAAATTCTAAGCCTAACACTCCTCTCTCCCAGCTTATCCTCCTCTCTTCCGCCGTATATGCCTCTCTAGCTTGCCCCTCCCCGATGGTTTATTCTACATAAATACATACATACGGAAGTTCTTCTACCTTACGAAATGATAAGAATAAAATCAAAAATCGATCTTGTTTAAAACATTCTTGAAAACGTGTATTAGTATATATTTCAAAAACATGTACATAAACATAGTGTTGGCAAATTTCCTGCCTTTTATACAAACATGAAACCACTCTGAATAAGAAATAAGAAACATCAGCTATTATTTGTATAATTCGTCAGTTCATAATTTTCAACTATGCGGATTTTGTCTACGCTTATTAATGATGGAAGTGGACGGCTGCATTACCCTTTATATTAAGGCGAAGAGTACTTACGAAACTAGCGCCCTTAGTGAATGTCGGATTCGCCCGTCTCAAATTAAACATTTTAGAGTTTTTCAAATTAAAAATATAAACATTAAAAAAATATAAAAATTAAGTAGTGTTGACTAATCTAGGCAGCGAAAGCTTTAATTTAAAAAAAGAAACGCGTAAATCGGCCTGGTGGATCTCTCAAACGAACTGGAACAAAAAAAGCCTTGTGTTTTAAATATATAGATAATTATCTTCATAAATCACAAATAAAATCAATTTGAAGGATGACATTGAATGTGCACATCTTGTCAACAAATAAGTAGGTAATTGTACCAACTATAACAAGAATCTGCTAATCTTCAAGTTAGGGATTAATTTTTTTGTGTGGCGGGAAATAATTTTAAAATTTAAAATAATTTTCAATTTTAATTTTTTTTTAATAGTAATTTAAGATTGATGGATTGATCAGATAAGAATTAAAAAGGACAAACAGAATTAGAATGTCTCTTAATTCTTATTTTGTTAAATCTATTTGAAGCCAAAAAATTTAATTGATTTTGTTTCACGTTTGTTTAATTGATTTAAATTCAAGATGCTAAAGATTGTTTTCGTTTCTCTCCAATGAATTTTAAATTTTTAATTCTTTTGTGTGTTCATAAATAAAATTTATCCATTTAAATGTTTAAAAAGAAATTTATTTGTGTATTTATTTGTGTCTGGTCCATTAACAATGTTTTACAGATTTAATTTAAATAGCTTCCTAATTTATTAGCGACCCGCCTGATTTCGTCTTATGCATTTATGCAACTTTTTTTCAGTTTAGAAATTATAGCCAGAGATTTTTTTATGATACAGGTGATATTTAGTTGTGTATATTTTCGGACTGTTTTACTATGATCTTGTGTTTGTGAATTTCAACAATAACAAATTTATTTTGGAGTTTGTAACCTTTCATCTTTTACCAAGTCTTGGAGGGTTTATTATTCCCTACAATAATTTTTTTTTATTGTGCATCATATAACAATACTATTACCCAATATCACAACAGTATGTATGTACTCGCTTTCAAAAAGTAATTTTTTATAAACAATCACAATTCAATTGTCAAGATGTAAACATATTCTGGCATTGCAGGTGACAAGGAAGGTAACTTTAAGTGTACTAATTGCGCTTGTGAATTATGTAGCAACTTATAAAAGCTTTCGTTTTTATTAGCAATAATAATGAATAATATTATATTAACAATTATACAGTTTCTGCCATAAAGTTGGATCCATATGGGAAATTTTTTTAATATTCTGATTGGAAAAGAACTTTGTGGGGCAATCACCTCTGCTTTCTAAAATATTTTTGAAAGCAGAGGTGACTGTTCCACAAAGTTTTTTACCAATCAGAATATTAAAAAAATTTCCCATATGTATCCAACATTATGACAGACACTGTATATACTTATGCTTAAATTTTCTTATATTGGAAACATCTGAGAAAGTTACTCTTCTCTTAGACTTAATTTATCTTTCAGAAAGGGACAAACTTCGTTATCCAAATGAACATTACAATTCTAATTGATCATATTACGTCATAGTCCAGGCGACAGGGAAATTGGTATATGGGAAAAGTCACAAGACTTGATAACATTGATTGTTGTGATTGTTTTACGTGGGGTACCCGTGTGAACATACCCCCACGTTCCCTTCCAGAAGGAAGTGATTGGGATACGCCCAATCAGCGCGCAAATTGCATAACCGGCAGTACAGCAATTGCTACCAGATCAGCTCACTGGTCGGAGCGAGGTTGCCTATCCACCCTCTACTAGCTATCGCAGGAATAGTGCCGGAGCAATTGACTTAACACGTTGCTCACCCGCCGGCACCCTCCCGTCCTCTTTCATACGGGATGAAGTACCTCGTCCAGCAATAGGACTATTCCCCAGCTATGCGCTCTTGCAAAGTGGGACCACTGCCCGATCGAATCCAACCTCAATTGTGGCGGGACTTGGTTTTTTAATGGTTTTGGCACTCCGATCTACCAATTTTTAGGCTTGGTGGACCCTCGACAGAGCTTCGTTTAAGTCTACACGTTATAGATTCCCGGTGTGTACCCGTTTTTGGTGAAGTTGTCTTGATTGTGAGAGGCTATGTATTCGCTTCAACTCTCCTTAAGTTTAATGGCTTTCAGAGCTTCTCCCAATCACTGTACCCGGCTGCAGTCCGGATCATAGGGTGGTCGGGATAGCTCCTAAGCACATTTACCTGGCGGCCTGCAGTTTCCCATTAGCCCAAAAGCAGGGTAAACCTCACTTTGATTCTCCGTACTTGAGATTCAGTCAAACAGCGGGTTCCTTTGGTGACCATAAATGACCTCGGTCAACTTGACTGGACCGACAGCACTTGATAACAGCAATTTTTTTTGTTTAGTATGTAGGGGGGTGTATGGTGAGTCTACATTTAAGTTTTCGTATTAATCGGAGGCTGCGAAGTGGCCGCCATCTTGGATAAAGAGGTTAAAGTGTTTTTTCAATTTATCTCGTTAACCGTAGGTCTGAAGAAAACAGTAATTCATAAAGTTTTTGTCGAAAATTCGATTCTCTACAACTTCCTCAATACACTTCTATGCGAGATGTCTGTAATAAAAAAGTTATAAACAAATAACCGCAAAAATTTAAGGGTTGCAAATCTTTGGGGTGAAGTAACTATTTCATTTTTGGTCGTACGAGAAAAATTGATTGCTTACATGACACAAAATAGTGTAGTATGAAAGTTGTAGAGAATCGTATTGCCGATAGAAGTTGTGCTGACAACTTTTTTACTCAGACATACGGTTAAAGAGATAAATAACTTACCAGTAGGAAAAACATTATACGGCTTACCTGCTTCGTTTTAGACTTACCTCCATTTGACCGCTGCCTTCCAGTATACCAAAGAACGGAACCAAAAAAGTGAGCACACCAAATTGTTCGTTTTTAAATAGTCTACAAGAAAGGTAAGAACAATTTTTTCCGTACTACCAAAAATGAAATAGTTACTACACCCCAAATATTTTCAATCCCTAAATTTTTACGGTTATTTGTTTATAACTTTTTTATTACAAACATTTCTCAAAGAAGTGTATTGAGGAAGTTGTAGAGAATCGTATTGCCGACAAAAATGGTGGTAACAAATTTTTTACTCAGACGTATGGTTAAGGAGATAAATAACTTACCAGTAGGGAGAACGTTATACGCGCTTACTGCCTCGTTTTCGACTTACCTCCATTCGACCGCTGCCTTCCACTATACCAAAGAACGGAACCAAAAAAGTGAGTGCACTAAATTGTTCGTTTTTAGATTGCCTACAAGAAAGGTACAACAATTTTGCTCGTACGATCAAAAATGCAATAGTTATTTCACCCCAAAGATTTGCAACCCCTAAATTTTTACGGTTACTTGTTTATAACTTTTTTTATTACAAACATCTCGCAAAGAAGTGCAGTGAGGAAGTTGTAGAGAATCGAATTTCGGACAAAAAACGTTATGAATTACTTTTTTCCTCAGACCTACGGTTAACGAGATAAATTGAAAAAACACTTTAACCTCTTTTTCCAAGATGGCGGACACTTCGCAGCCTCCGATTAATACGAAAAATTAAATGTAGACTCACCACACATCCCCCTACATACTAAACAAAAAATTGCTGTTATCAAGTCTTGTGACTTTTTTTACCCTGTCGCCTGGACTATCAGTAATAATTTTGATTTTAGATTTGATGAGTTATTCTACGTTTAGTATATGTATGTTAAAACAGAAGCAACCTTTAAGTAGAAAAGTTTTAAAACGAATTTTAATTAATGCTAGCTTTATTTTATTATTTAGGATAGAATTGGTGTACTACCGAAAGAAGTTAATTGTTGAAAAATAAACGCTATAAAAATTATATAGTATTATTATACTATAAAGAATTAAATGTATAATAAAAGCGTTATTTATTAAGCTAAAGTTATGTACATGTTAAGAGCATGCTTACTAGTAAAAATACATTTAATTTAGTACTTTCAACCAATTTTCCTTAGGAATTTCACTAATAAATCCATTCGATTTTAGTAAAAAAATATAATACCTAACCTAAAGATGTCCACGTTGATGTTGATGTTAAATTGACACTTATAATCTATAAAATTTTAAAGTCAAACAACAGTTTGAAACGATTAAGTTGGAAAGAAATTCGCGTTATCCAGCGCCCTCACAATTGAATGATCCAGCCATATAGAACCCTTTTTAAAGCTTTATTCACCGTAGTCAGCCATGTAATATACTGTTTGCGTTCTGAAACATATGAGATAGACGGCGCTGTTTCAAAATCCCATATCTCTCGCTATTAATATATTTTCAGTTTGGGTATATAATAATCCAAAGAAGCTGGCAGCTCATAGAAACGTGTATTTTAATAAATATACAAAAAATTCATGCAAACTAATTTTTGAATTCCAGCAGATACGCTACGCGTAGGTTATATGCTGGATAATATTTACAATTACAATACAATTTTTTTTAATCCTACATAGCCTGTTTATAAATACGGAGTTTACTGTGATCTTTTTAAATAAGGAAAGTGGTTACGTGGTTATTTACTATTTTGCTATACCAAAAGATAATTTTTGAAAACTAACACATTCAAAGAAATTCTTTTGTTCCACTCCACAAACACATAAGGGTCGTTCTTAAAAAAACTGCACAAAACGTTTTGATTTTGAAAAATACTAATTTCTTAGAAAAATATTTTTAGTTTAAACGTACGGGTTACAACTATTTAAGAACATGAACCCATATTGGTTAAGCTTAAAAAAATATTTTATTTATTGAACCATATAGTTGTAAAATTAAATACATGGAGTTGTTGGCTTCTACCACACTGAGACCGTACACCAAGAAGGTGTATTAAGTTAAAATGTCTAAGACTTTCTGCCACAGAAAGTTTTGAAGTGAACACAAAACGTCCACGTCTGAGGGTTTCGGTAGCTCTAGTTTTTGTACAACTGTGTCTTCAGCTACAGTTGGTACAATCTATTTCATCGGGCCAAATAAAAAATTAAAATCTTTAGTAGACATCATCCTTCTCATGAAATTTATTTTGTAAATTGATGCTTGAATCTCAATAATTTGTCATACATAGTGGACCTTTGATTTCTTGGACCATTTCCACAATAACAAAATCAACTTTTCTAATTTCGAATATTTCTTTCTTTTGATCCACCATTTCATCAATAGTCTTTCCACTCTCTTGCTAATAATCAGCATAAACATTGTAGGAAGAAATTTGCCCAGATTTTGACAAGAGGATTGATATGTTTAGAAAACCTAATCCCTAATGCCTACAGCCTTCATCAAATGAGCATGTTGTTCATGTACAGCTATGACGACGAATGCTTAAGCGATTATGTTTATTTATATTTACTCCAAGTAAGTGGGTGAATTCTCAGGGTTCCTTTAAATGGTTTTATATCATCTTTAGGTAGTATTTTATCCACTTCTTTAATATCTTGTTCTGATATAGACACGAGATTTATTTCAGGACAATTCTCTTTTAAGTATAGTAGCAGTGAATCTAAATCGGAAATATCTTCACCATGAGAAACTACCCGGTCAGCTGTACGTTTTAAACATCCCCCAATACCGTCTACAGCACCTTTTCCATGTCCACTTTTAGAAAAGTTTCATGCCACTTCATCAACCTCAAGAAGTTCAATAATCTTTGTTCCTAACAACTGCAATATGGATTTATTTCTGTACTGCGTGGTGGGCCCATCGCTGCAAAAATTAACTCTTTGCAACCCTGGCATTGCATCCTTTATTATTTTAAATAAAGGGGTAAAGTGTGCTACAATGGCAACAGGATCATGTCACAAATTATCCGACACACTACAAAACGAATTTGATATTTGATTTCCGTTCTCAGATGTGTAATACCAAATTACTGTATGTAGCGTTATTTGAGATTTTAAGCCCCCAAAGTGAGCACTTTGAATTTCACGATTATATTTACATATATAATTTTCTGAAAAGTTCATATGAATAAGAACATCAACATTAGGCTTAAGATCAATTTTAATATCTCGCATCATAGTTTTATTTTGATGTCTCATATTTGATACGTGGCTCATATATTTGTTTTGTATAACCTATTTTTTATAAATTGCATTTTCGTCCGCTTGAAAATCATTCAGCATACAACACATTTTCGTTCGAAACAGTTTTCATTCAAATCACAACAAATAGTTCTGCATAAGTCATCAGCGTTACTTTTATTGATAATTTGTAACATTTTAACATTTTTGTAACAAGTAGGGACATGTTTTCATGAATTACGCATAGGCACGTATCTAGATGGCCCAGAATCTTTGGGAATGAGTACCCAAAATGGTCTTGATTTGCAAAATTTTGCATAACTATTTTGATAGGTACCTACCTGCAGATTCAGTAAAAAATTTGTTGTATAAGTTTTTCAATGTGTTTGTAATAAGATAACGTTTTTGTTCCTTGCATTTTCTTAACGTAAAGCTATCTTTTTTGCCCGGACTCATGCTACTATTAACTCTCATAAAATTTTAAGAGATCATTCTGCATTTGCGTTCGAATTGTTTTAACTCGGGCTAAGGAATTCGTTTTACGCGATTTCAAATTGCAGCAATGGAAACTGAAAGATTTGTTGAGTTCATCAATAAACCTTTTTTTGAATTTTCATAATTTTAAAGCTGTTTGCTAAGTTGTTTTAGTGGAAATAAGCAGAGTAACATTATAAGCACAGAATTGATACACATTCTAATGTAAAAGTTGGATCTTGTTGATGGAATCACCTAAAAACATGTTTGACAAGCTGCGCTTTTCTAACGTTCAATTATGCATTATGCATTCATTATTGAATTATGCAATTCGGCTTGTGTGTAAAAGTTTTTGTATCTAAAGACTTTCAGATATGATTATTAATGATATCACGATTAGATCTTTGGAGAAAGGAAAGTGTAAAAAGATGTTTTTATGAATTTAAGCTAATTAATAGTAATGGGAAAATGTTTTATTGTCGACATTAAAATGAAGGGTGTTATTTCATTTTTACCCAAGTATTGTTATTATATGGTTAGATCAGGATTTTATTTTCTATAAGCTAGTATAAATAGTTTTTGCATTTATGAAAATCTATACATTTTATATGGGTTATGTGAATTAATTTTTAAAATAGTATATAAAGGAATCCATTTTTTAACAATTAAGTAGCTCTAAACCTATAAACATATCTATAAGATATGTATATTTATAAGATTATGTCAAACCAAAAATCATAAATTAGGTTATATCACCTAAACAGTTTTAAGGTTAATGTTAAATGTCGAAAATATAAGTGTTTATTATAAAAAAAAATTATTAAGTGAAATTTAAAGTATATAATCTCAATAATTAAAAGTTTTAGCAACGTTGAAAAGTTATTTATTCAGAGTTTGGATAATTTATTATTGGATGGAAATAAAATAAATAATTGAAAACTGGAATTTAGATCTTATATGAATAAAAAAACAAAAGCTACAATATAAATTATTCGAAGATGAAATAAATTCGTTGTTATTAATTTTCTTTAATATTCATTTGTGTATTGGATTATTTTATTTTTGTGTAATAAGAACAATCTACATTAGCGACTCAAACCTGAAAGTGTCTCAATGTAGTAGGAAACTTTAATTATTCTTTGTATTTATATTTATTTCATGATTATGGAGTTCCACAAAGTAAGGCTGGAGACAGTAAACTTTTCAGGCGATTTTTCGTGTACTAATATGTGGTAACGCTGTCAAATGATATTTAACTTTTTGTGGTGTTCAAATGTGTTACTATCAAAAAGGTACATACGGACAATCTCGTAAATGGCGGGATACAACGTTAAAGATCGGCTGCTTTGGTTGTTTACGTCAATAGCCCGATGATGACGTGAATGCCCAGCTGGTTGGTTAAAGACGTCGTTAAGTCGTCTCATTCGATTTACTACGGCATTGGCTGAGGCGGATAATGTTATGGTCGTTAATGACCGAACAATATCGAAAATTGCATAGAAGCATATTTATCAAATATTTAATAAACTTTAACTACAACATAATTAATTGAGCTTAATTATTAATTGAGCGACCTTAATGGTCAAGCCGCAGGCGAGGTGCGGTTAGGTTAGTGTTAGAAGTTTTACGTTATGAGACCGGGCGACCATTAACGAGATTGGCTGGTTTACTACGTCTACCTATGTTTTTATTTTTAACATTTCCTACTTTATAGATAGCCATTGACTATAATAACCGGTCAATGTTATTTTCACTATTAAAATTAAGTATCATTGTCCACATGCACTGGATATTTACGTCAGTGATCGACTTTTAACGTATTGTAACGTTCTTTCTTTAAATAATACTAAAAGTGCTGTTTTAATCGTCTACTAACAAAAAAAATATTACATTAACACTAATTACAAACACCATAATCAGTGTCGTATGGGCCGCCGGGCAAATGTCCGGTGGGCCTCCCTGGAGACCAAAAAGTGGGTCCCCAAGAGCAATTTCTTCAAAATGCATTAGTTCAAATACTTTGAAACCTAAGTGGCATTTTCTTAGTTAACTTAGAATGTACAGTTTCTCTAAAATTAATTTTTCACGTAAAAAATGTGAAATAATTTAATTAATAAACATCGTTTTTCAAAACAAGTTAGGTAAGCAAGTTTTAACATTACTAGAATATTAATATAACACCAAAGTTATTACATTATTATATTATTTATGAAAAAACAACAATTATTAATCATGCGGTTAAGGTTTATGCACCGTATTTGGGTGTCTAAATGGCCACTTTGTAATGATTTGTTTAAAATTTTGTGTAGTTATTCACAATATACGTAAATCCACTGTGATTTTGTTTAGATTTTTTGAATGTACCGTTAAATTTGTTTTGGGTACACTTGGACCTTAAGGCAATCGTTTTGTTGCAATTTATCATACACTGTTCAATCAAAACGACTGAATGAATGAATCATTCTGTTATTATACAAAACAGTATCAACGGCTTTTTGTGTTTTAAAAAATATCAGCATCATTTAACATCTTCTGATGATAACATAACAGGCCTTTCTTCTATTATTAAAGTTATCAATTTTTCTATATTCATTTAACACAGATAATGAAATGCTATTAATAATTATCAAATAAAGTAGATGTGAATACGTTCAAAATAAATTTGCAACTGCATTGTTTCGCTTTCAAACAAGCGATCATGTTTGCACGTCCGACAAGCTGCAACAGGGTTGACATTTATTTATTGACAATGTTGAAGCTGAAAGCACATTGGTAAGACGAAAACGCTTTTAAACAAAACGTTTTTTGTTATGCAAATTAGACCTATCAAACAAAAACGGTTGTAGGCAAAACATTTTGTCGGAAGATGCTTAAACTTACTTTTTATGTTTTGTTTGAACAATGTGAACTGCCCTCATAGTATTGTAACGTTCTTTTTCAAATAATAATACAAGTGCTGTTTAAATCGTCTATTCACAAACAAATATTTATTTCTATACACTAATGAATACACTATAAATTAACGCTATGATTATAAACCATTAAAACTATTATTTACAGACTATGAGTTTCTAATACAACATTTATATTCACTATTTATTTTGTAATACACAGTTAATGACTTGCTGTTGACTCCTCTCTTTTATCCGCAATCCGCTTTTATATCCTCATATAAACGCACCAGAAATCGCTGGAACCTTCTATGTATTCTTAGAAAATGCTAGAATAAACCACGTCTGATTTACATGCTTGTGCGATGCGTCATTTTCTCGAAGGCGACAGAACACACCACCTGTCGCTCGAAAAGAGGTTCGTTCCTTTTCTCTCCCGTTACACTGCCCCCCTCTTCAAGTCTGTTCTGTCCCAGAACAGGTTTTATGCTCTGGTTCCTGTAGAACGGGTCATGACGATATCGACAGTCTTCACCTCGACTACACGTTCCATTACGGTAGAAATAACAGTCTACACTCTTCGTTGGCCTTAATGCGGGCTGTGGGTCAAAACTGCAGACGAAGATTTTGACGTCCGTACCTCTGAAGACAACTTCCAGCATGTTTCTAACGATTCTCCAATCCAGCTGGTCCCGCCCACAGCCGAGTTTGGGAACTGCCAATTTGTTAATTTCCCTGGTAAGCAACTCGATTCTCAAATTCCATAGTGCCCTCCACAAGTCGGCGTAACTCGGTTTCTGGTAGTAAAACTGCTTGGTTACCAAGTAGTAAATGGATCGGTCATGATCAGGCAAGCGTAAGGATTTACCAACAGAGGGATTTTGTTCTCGAAGTTCATTCAGCCGTCCAAATTTATTTCTAAACACTACTGCGATCCCCCTGGACATACGGAGATCCGCGGAGACACAGTGGGCAATGGAATAATCACCAGGGACCCGGAAGAGATCTTGTTGCATCTCAGTCGTGACTCCGAATCGCGCTTTTCTAGTTCCAGAGAACGCAGCCATAAATTCTCTAAAGGTTGGCTGATCATCTTCAGGCCTTACGATTTTGATAGCCACCTCGGCCTCATCTTTCCGATCCGGGACTGCGTCATTATTTCCCTCACAGTGCGCCAGACGATTGGAGTGTACCACCTTTGGTTTCCCCCTTGGCAATTTCTGGATGCGATAAATCAAGTCATTTATTCGTTTCTTCACCTGGTATGGACCCTCCCAATTTCGCTGTAACTTTGGAGAATAGCCACGACGCCTTTGCGGGTTGTATAACCAGACAAGCTCTCCAGGTTGAAACCCTCCTTCTTGGGCTCTCACATCGTACGTAGCCTTCATCCGGTCACTCGCGATTCGACTATTATTTCGGGTTCGGTCGTGAATATCCTCCAACTTCTTCTTTAAGTTGATGACATAATCATTTCCAGCTACCTCCTGCTCTATAGGTGGAGACCCAAATTCCAGATCACACGGTAACCGTAACTCGCGTCCAAACATTACAGACGCTGGTGACTGACCGGTTGTTTCGTGGACCGATGCACGATAAGCCATCAGGAACAGATGCAGGTATTGGTCCCAGTCTCGTTGATGATCGGAGACGACCTTGGCCAAATATTTGCCCATTGTCCGATTCATGCGTTCTACCATTCCATCGGACTGCGGATGTAACGGTGTGGTCCGAGTCTTGCGAATGCCCAACAATCGACAGACTTCTCCAAAGAGTACAGACTCGAAATTACGGCCTTGATCCGAATGCAGCTCCATGGGCACTCCGAAACGACTGAAGAACTCTTTGACTAGTACGTCAGCAACAGTCGCAGCTTCCTGGTTTGGTAGGGCATATGCTTCTGGCCATTTGGTAAAATAGTCCATTGCCACTAAGATGTATTTATTCCCATCGTCAGTTTCGGGAAATGGTCCGGCAATGTCTATAGCTATTCTCTCCAGAGGACTACCCACATTGTACTGCCTCATGGGTGCTCTTCGTTTCCCCAAGGGTCCGTTGCCAGTGGCACATAGTTCACATTTCCGGCACCACTCCTTCACGTCTTCTTTACAGTTGACCCAATAAAAACGCTCCCTAACTTTCTCCAAGGTCTTTTTCACACCGAAGTGTCCTCCGGAGGCACCGTCATGGAGATGTCGCAATACTGTAGCCACTCGGCTTCTTGGAACCACGAACTGAGACCTAATGGTGGTGCCATCTTCACTCTCCAGTACTCGCTTCAGGAGATCGTCTTCCACCTTCAAGGACTCCCATTGGGCCCAATATGCTTTGAGCGTTCTGTTGAAAGGGCTGACGGCCTCCCAGGCAGGCCTTTCTCCCACGCGCTTCCATTCCAGTACCATTTTTAGTTCGGGATCAGCCTCCTGCTGTCGTTGCAATTCTTCCGGCAACCAATTGTCGTTGACGATGGTAGTCCTTAATACTTGGCAAACCCTCTCTTCCAAACGAGAGCAATGACGGCAATCCGTTGGACAGGGTCTTCTTGAAAGAGCATCGGCATTTCGATGACTAGTGCCCGCTCGATGTTCGGTGTCAAAGTCGTATCCTTGTAATCGTTCGATCCACCTTGCGACCTGGCCTTCAGGATTACGGAATTGTAGAAGCCATTTCAACGCTGCATGGTCCGTCCTCAATAAAAACTTCCGTCCGTACAAGTATTTATAAAAGTGCTCAACGGACTTCACGACGGCCAATAGTTCTTTTCTGGTCACACAATAATTCCTTTCGGCTTTAGACAAAACCTTACTAAAATAGCCGATGACCTTTTCTTGTCCATCCTGTATCTGAGAAAGTACACCCCCAATGGCCAGATTACTTGCATCTGTGTCAAGTATGAATTTCCCTTCTGTCCGTGGATAACTCAATATTGGTGCGGTTGTCAGGGCACGCTTCAGCTGTTGGAAAGCTGTTTCACACTCTCCGCTCCAAACATACTCGCGTCCATCTTCAGTTAGCCTTGTCAGAGGCTTCGCTATATTGGCAAACCCAGGAACGAAACGCCTATAGTAGGTACATAACCCAAGAAAACTACGAACTTGGTGTTTATCTTTCGGTGTTGGCCACTCTTGAACAGCACGAATCTTATCGGGGTCGGCTGCCACTCCATTTTGTGATACGACGTGCCCGAGATATTTCACTTCCTTTCTGAATATGTGGCACTTTTTCGGACTCAGTTTCAGATTGGCTCCACGTAGTCTTCGGAACACTTCCTCTAGATTTTTCAAATGTTCGTTGAATGATTTTCCGACTACAATCACATCATCTAGGTATACCAGGCAGGTCTTCCACGACAACCCTCTCAGGATGGTCTCCATTAAACGCTCAAAGGTGGCCGGAGCGTTACATAGACCAAAAGGCATAACTGTAAACTGCCATAGTCCAGAACCAATAGTGAACGCGGTCTTCTCCCGGTCTTCAGGTTCCATTTCAACTTGCCAATAACCACTCTTCAAGTCCAAAGTCGAAAACCATCGCGAACCAGACAGGGTATCTAACGTGTCGTCGATGCGTGGTAAGGGATAGCTGTCTTTCTTGGTCACGTCATTAAGCTGCCGATAGTCCACACAAAATCTCGTTGACCCGTCCTTCTTACTGACCAGGACCACCGGTGATGCCCATGGACTGCTGGATGGCTCGATGACCCCTTGTTCTTCCATATCAGTAATAATCTTTTCGGCTTCTGCTCGCCTTGCTAGAGGTAGACGCCTCGGCTGCTGACGGACAGGCATAGAGTTGCCTGTATTGATTTTATGTTTTACTATATTTGTCCGTCCCTTCTGGCTATCGTCAAGAGCGAAGATATCTTGGTATCGGTGAACCAAACCCTGTACCTCTTTCACTTCCGTTCTGTTAAGGTCTTCGCACGAACTAGTAACCATACCCACTAATTTTCCACCATGGTCTTTGGGCACTGGTTTTGGAACATCAGCCATACACCTGGCTACTCGGAATACTGGCACACACTGTCCCACAAGGGTACTCTTCTTCAATGTCACCGGATCCACATTAACGTTCATAATTCTCACCGGTACTCTCTTTCCAACCTTGATCAGCGCTTTTCCCACCAGTATGCCACTATGGATCTTCTTATCACAAACAGGCTCCATCATTCGCACACATCCTACCCGAAGATCTCCATCCAAACCCGCCTCGACAACCATCTCGCTTTGACCCGGCAATATCACATCTTCAGTCAGCAAAACCCTTACAACCGGATCTTCTCGTGGATGCAACGGAAGTTCTTCGTTACCGACCTTCAAAACACCCTCTTTCAAATCCAACGTAAAACCAAATTTTCTCAGGAGGTCCATTCCCAAGATGAAGTCATCAGTGATATCGGCTACCAGCACCTCATGATCACGTTCTTCACTTCCAATGCCAATCTTCATCTTCACCACTCCGCGTGTTGGTATCGCTTCACCTGTTGCTGTACGGAGTTGAGTAGTTGTTGATAACAGCTTCATACTTGATTGTAGAACATCAGGGCGTACGATGGATTTTGTCGCCCCCGTATCAATAAGTAGTGGAACAGTTCGGTTAGCAATTTTCCCATCTACGAACAAACTGCTGGTACTATTGTTTGATGTTACGGCATGGATGGTGATCTTCGGGGCATCTCTACTCAAGGTCAACGTTCGCCCCCACTCGTCGACCTTCTTTAGTTTTCCGACTGCTGAACCTGTTTTGGTTTAGGGCAACGACGTCGTATGTGACCTTGTTCGCCGCAATTCCAACAACGAGGCCCTCGAACTTCTTGATGATTCTTCTTACGGCTTTCTTCCTTCCGAAGAACTCTCAGTACTAACTCTTCTAGGTGATCTTTAGAACCTTCTTCTTCCTCCACAACGGCCCGAACACGCCCGTGACCTCGGGACGCTTGTTTTGCAGCTTCAAATTCTAAAGCGTGAGCAAGCGCATCATCAGTTGTTCTTGGTCGTGCTAGCCTCAATGATTGTTGTGTTTCTCCGTCTCTTAACCCATCAATGAAGGTCTGCACAGCCAGTTGTCCCAGAAATGAATCGGGTGCCGTAGGGTACGCCAATCGGACAAGCCGCGCAACATCGGCTTCAAACTCCTGCAGGCTTTCTCCATTCTTCTGGATACGATTCTTCACTTGCGCGTGATACACTTGTTGAAGATGCGCGTCTCCATATCTCATTTCCAATCTAGACACTAACAATTGGTAATCATTTTCCCGTCCTGCTGGGATTGTTTGCAGGACGTTCAACGCGTCTCCACGCAAAGCCACAGTTAAAGAAACGGCCTTTTCCTTGCCTGTCCATCCGTTGGCCCCAGCGGCCGCCTCAAATTGTTTGTAGTAGGTGGACCAAGGTATCTTTCCATCGAACGTGGGTGGTTTTACTTTTATCCCTACGGCAGGAACCTTTTCTTCTTTAAATTGTTTCTTTACTTCATTAAACGGCCACTCAGAAGTTGAGGGAAACCGTAGTTGCCTCATTCTATCTTCCAGCATTTCGATCATATCGTCTTTCTTAGTTGTTGGTGGTAATTGCATTTGGGCTATTTTCTCTTCTACCATCTTTATTACCCTATCTTGTTCCGCCAATCTACCTTCCAATAGTCCTAACGCACTGGCATTCTCCAAAAATTCTTCGAAAACTTTATCTTCCAACGCTTTGACATTTTCCAACAATTCTCCTTTCATCATTTTAACATTTTCTTCCAGTGCTTTAGTATTTTCAAGTAATTCTTGTTTTAAAATTCTAGAATTCTCTTCGGACTTTTCCAGTAGTTCTTCTTTTAGCATTCTAACATTTTCTTCGGACTTTCTAGAATTTTCTTCGGCTTTTCTAGAACTTTCTTCCATTTTACTTAACAACAAACTAGTATCAATTGCGGGTCCAGGTATTTCGAAGAGGAAACTTTCAGGATCTTCTTGCTGTTCTATAAGCCATTCTTTTAGCCGATTTATTAACACGTTTTTAAGGCCAGTTGTTTCCAAATCTCGTTCTTCCAGTTCATGTTTCAAGTCTATTACTTTCAGATCTTTCAACAATTTCATCGCCATCTTAATTGTTTGTTGAAATTATTTTTAACACTAAAAATTTAATCTCACAGCACTTTATTTAATTATTACGCGATTTTATTTATTTTAAAACCTCACACCTGTAACACCACTGTAACGTTCTTTTTCAAATAATAATACAAGTGCTGTTTAAATCGTCTATTCACAAACAAATATTTATTTCTATACACTAATGAATACACTATAAATTAACGCTATGATTATAAACCATTAAAACTATTATTTACAGACTATGAGTTTCTAATACAACATTTATATTCACTATTTATTTTGTAATACACAGTTAATGACTTGCTGTTGACTCCTCTCTTTTATCCGCAATCCGCTTTTATATCCTCATATAAACGCACCAGAAATCGCTGGAACCTTCTATGTATTCTTAGAAAATGCTAGAATAAACCACGTCTGATTTACATGCTTGTGCGATGCGTCATTTTCTCGAAGGCGACAGAACACACCACCTGTCGCTCGAAAAGAGGTTCGTTCCTTTTCTCTCCCGTTACAGTATATACCAACTATTAAGAAAACGACGTCGAGCAAAATCATATAAAAACGCGTTTGCCTTGGATTAATAACGGGTGTTTTTTTAAATTTGGCGTCAGAGCAAGCAATGAGAGTTCGATTGTGAACGCACCTTTGAATGTCGCCACGCCGCAGTGTATCTAAACCTAACCTCACTTTTAAGTTTTGACATTTTGACATTTGAAAAATAGTGGTCTATTCACAACAAACTCATAGTCATAGCTAACTAGGACGCCAAATTTAAAAAAACACCCGTTATAAACCCTGCCATAAACTGTAGAAAAAAGACTTTGCGTTGTACAAATATCATCCAGTAGAATTGCCTGTGCGTAGCACAGCCAGTGTTGCCAACTCCGAATAAATAGAATTCTCAACTTGACCTCTCAAAAGTCGCTAGAATTCTCCGATATACGATTCAGGATTTTTTTGCATAATAAGAGGTCACCATTTAATGTTTTTCGTGGGACAAACTAATTTTGTAACAATTTTCTTTCGATATTGGCAAAAGATCTAATAAAAAATAACTTCGAATTTATATACCTACATAAAATAGAATTCAATTTAAACAAATATTTTATTTTCAAATATACTTTTGTTATACATTATATTAACAGTATAATATTAACTCATTTACATCTAATCCAAAGTCTTCATCTTCAGATTGGTAAATATCTTTGGTTCCTATTTTCTTCAGTATATAATCAGGTAGTTTATAAGTATCACAACATTTATTTATCAGTCTTAAACCAAATCGTATGTATAATAAATTATTAAGAAGTGGTAGTTTCATACGATTTCTTATTTTGTTTTTAATGTAATTCATAGCGCTAAATGCGCGCTCTACATCAGCATTGGAATGTGGCAAGCTGAGAAATCTTAAAGCCAGTTCAACTAAGTCACCAAATGGATTTTCATTTGCAGCATCTCGATATGCCCTTACTTCAACCCAAAACTTTTCTGTGTCTTTTACTTCGGTCCACAAGATGTGATGAATAGTTGCCCACTGAGTCTCTATTTTTGCTACTAGATGAGGATCAGAACAGCAGTTTTCATTTCCAACTAACTGAGTTATTGGAAGCTTGTTATGTTTTAAACATTCACTTGGAGAAAACAAGCTCATTTTTTCTAAAATACTAGCATTTTCTGGCAATCTATTTTTTATTTCTAAAGTCAGTTTAAGAAGAAATGACTTTATTCTGTCTTTAATAGTTTCACGATCACTGTCTGATATACCATATTGCTTACAACTATTTTCAAAGACATAACCTAAATATGGGTTTGGATCCAAGTACTCTTCAATTTTATCTTTAATTAAATCTATCTTTGTAAGACGACTAGGATTAACGACCTTGCTAGCAATTGTAACATACAAAAATTTTAAATCTTTTATTAGCTTCAGAGGATCAACTGACGCTGACTCAAAACTTTTATTGGTTTTTTGGACAAGTTCTAAAATTGACAACAAATAACTTAAATAAACTCTGTTATTGTTGTCTGCGTACATTTGATATAATATTTCAGCTCCATAACAATTTTCTTTTTGTCGAGCCATATCAAAATGTAATTTCAATGTATCCCACTGATTTAAAATTCGTCTTACTGCCGGTTCAATTGATAACCAGCGTGTGTTCGACAACTGTAATATTTTAAGTGGAATTTCACCATCATTTATTAAACTATAAATCTGCCTATAAGCAACTTGTTTGATTGTCGAGTGTCCAAACCAATTATAGGTTTCTTTAATTAAATAGTCAATACTTCTTGGGATAGTTTGTTCAGATGCTTTTGAGACCGCCAACTGCAAAGAGTGGCAAACACATCGTACCAGAACTAGATGAGGTACTTCAGTTTTCAGAAGTGTATAAACACTATGATTGATGCCCGTCATTGCAGAAGCATTATCAGTTCCAATTCCAATTAATTTTTTTAAAGGCAACTTAACCTGATTTAAAGTTTGTTTAATGGCAGACACAATCGTTTCTGCACTCCCATCTTCAATTTGAACAAGTGTAAAAAACGTAGAGACAATTTTACTTTGGCTTATACTAAAATACCTGATTACAAGTCCCAACATTTTCTGTACACTTATATCTGTTGACTCATCAATTATAAGGCTATAATTTCCTCCACCCACATCGTCTATAAGTTCTTTTAAAAAATATGGTCCAATTAAGTTTTTAATAATATTTGTACACTTTGTACGATGTAAACAAATATTCAGCTGTTTTGACTTTGAAATATTGCTCAAATGGTCAACAGAATTCATTGTACTATGCATGGCAACATATAAACACAGTTCACTTTCTTTAATCTGTTCTTCAGTAACTTGTCCAAGAGGCTTAAAAGTAATTTTCTGCTGACGCTGCGAAGAAAACGGTTCCGCCGCTGATTGATGTTTTTTGCTATTAACATGTTTTTTTAAATCACTCAGTTTGGCGTTAAGAAGTTGTTTGCAGTAGAAACAAAATGCTTTGTGTTCATCATTTGAAGCAGGTTTCAGCCAATTTTTAAACTCTTCCAATCTTTCCCATTCTATCTTATATTTCTGCGTATATTGTGGCGCCACTAAAATACAAAACATGCAAAAGAGATTTGTTATGAAACTAAAACATCTTACTTGTATAATCCAATAATTTATCGAAATTATCGAATGCCAAATTCCACAAATATATAATGGCGCAAACGCATCGCCTGCTGCCGAACAGAGAAGAGCCAGCCAGCCAGGATCGAGCTTAAAAGTTAGGTTAACTTAAAACTGACACTGACGTGCAGGGCTGCCACACACTCATCATCTCTTAGGGATTAAGGGAATTTATGCTTAGTTACTTTAATGACTTGTCACTTGTCACTCTAGATTACCGCAAAAAAATGTTTTAAAATCAGTTTTAAAAGTAAAGCAAAACACAAGTTCGAAATTCTCCGAAACTTCTCTATTGTCGATAAAAAATCGCTAGGATTGCGACATGTCTCATTTCAAGCAAAAAAGTCGCAATTGTAATTCCAAATTCGCTAGATTTAGCGACAAATTCGCTAAAATGGCAACACTGAGCACAGCTACTGGAATTCAAAAAATTGGTATAACTTGAATTGATATATTGATAAGTAGTTATAATGTGTATTATAAGTAATTTAAAACTAGCTTCGAAATATATACCCAAACTGAAAATATATTAATAGCGAGAAATACGCATTTTAAAACAGCGCCATCTATTCACATTTTCTGGAATGCGAATAGTACATATATTGCATAGATTATAGAATTATTTTTTCCATTTTCTGAGCAAATACATCAGTAAGATAATAATTAAGATAAGTATCTATTAATCATAATATATCTTTTTGCTGCGTTAATTTTTTTTCTATTAAATCAACTAGAATGATAAAAGCCCTTCACATGAGGTCAGAATAAAGTAAAATGATATAGAAACGCTATACTTTATATACCATTTTAGCTAATTATTCTTAAAAAAATTGAAATCGAAATGCATCCATGTTTTATTATTTTTCGTACCATAAAGAATTTCGGAATTTTAAAACTGTTATTTTTCTTTTTGGATGCTTCTAAAGTTGAAGACATTACACCTACACATACGTATTTACATATACTGGGTATAAGCTTCCAAGTACGAATAGGCTCAGTCAGGGGCGTATTAAGATAGACAGGCGCCCGAAGCCCGCAACTTCCTGTACTACACATAGTATAATTACAAGTAGACGCAAAATTTATTGGAACGTAGATATAAATTATTAATAAACATTTTTTTCATTGAAGAAAGTGAATACCTACTTAGTAATGTACTAACAGCCAATAAAAAGTCTCCATACGAAAATATATATTTTAGCTGAAGGTATTTTTTCGAGATTTATTGGCAGCAAAAATTTCAATAATCTCTGTACAATCGAGATTTCTAGGAATTCCGTACCAGGGAAACCGAAACGGTTACCGCTTTATTTCTGCTAGCCGTTAAAAAAAATGCCGTTAAAAAAATAAAAAATATTTCTTTTTCTAATTTTTTCAATTTTTTTTTCGTGGAACTGGGTAGGTGTTTGCCCTGTTTTAGGGGTTAAATATAAATTTTTTTATATAGGGGCCATGTGACATTCGAAAGTAGAGGCTTCAAGCTTTAGAATGAGCCTCTGCAGGCCCTCCTAAGTTGTGTCAATTTCTGGACGTAGCCGGTGGTTGAGTTCAGAAAGAATGACCCACGTATAATAATAATAATAATAATATAATAATATAATATTTATTCTGAATAGTAATTTTACAGAATCACAAGGAGATGATTCAGCATAAGCTGCTCTTCCATCATCCCCTTGGAGTACAAGAACAAAAAAAAAAAAATAGCAAGATTACACAGATAATACAATCTATACAGAACACAAAATAAGATATATCATTTTTAATTTGAAATATATTATTCACAACTCTACATTAAGTAAAGTATGATAATTTAATAAATCTAAAATATAAAAAACTATAATAAAACTCTTCTCGCCTTCCTACTGGCAAAATCATCGATCACGCTGTCAAGATTTATCTGTCTAACCAAATCGCATTCCATTGCCAAAGTCCCCAAATCAGATAATCTACTTTGTGTCATGGTATTCTCATACATCACAAAACCAGCATAAAACACGTCTGACAGAGTCAAAGGGAGAACTGAGAAAAACAAATGCCGATATATATTCCCAATAAAAGAAAAATAAACAAATGACGACTTCTGGAGCGTGTCATGAGGATGAGTGTAGGGGAGATGTGAGGCTGGCGTTCACACGTAAATATTTGATTACTTTTGAAACACAAATGAGTCGTGAGCTCGCGAGATAATGCCGAGCATAAATTATCGACAGTCCAATATCAGATGTTTATATAGTAATACACTAGGATAATGGGCCCTACGGGCCTAAGCACTTAAGTATGATAGAAATAGCATTTATCGATTTTTTTTAAAGTAGGTCAGTATTTACATGACCTACATAAATCTCCAATCGATTCTCTATCGATAAAGCACATATTAGTACCAAATAACACTCAATAGCACTAAATAGTACGATAGAATCAGCATTTATCGATTTTTTAAAACATAACCTAATTTAAAAAATTTTAAAACATAACCTAATTTAAAAAATTTAAATTACGCGTCGAATGAGCCCAAGCCCATCTCTCTAGCCCTTATAGAACGCAATAATGAGGCTCGGACACTCAACTTTAGTAGTATTGGAGTCGAATGAGCCCAACCCATCTCTAACATGACCTACTTTAAAAAATTTTTTGGATAATATGGTAGTGTGTAGTTATAGAGATATTAGTGGTTCGCAGGATAAACTGATCGCACGCGTGAAATACCAGCAAGTGAAGGGTCTCACACGATGCATCGATTCTCAGCTATTCCCTCCTGAATTCCAACGTGAATTCATAAAAATAAAATAATATATTCTTATTTATAATAATTAATATATTAATCAATACAAAATTGTTATTACGTAATGGTGATCGTGTGGGGCTGAGCCCTGCTTGCCCCCTCTTCTCGTCAAACCTCATCGCCATACTGGCGTTTCGGTATTTCATGTCGTACAAGTTAACGCCACAAGAATTTCCCGTCGAGGTGTACGACCTACGTACATTTCTTTGCTGGTTCCCGGTCTATAAGAAAAAAGGAGCAGTTTGTCATTCTAATAAATGATAAACGTTTTTATATCCCTATACCAAGCCCATGCGTTTTCAACCGGTATACTGTCACGTGGGGTTTTCATGACTGGAGGACGTAGTCAGAGGCAGAGAGAAATTAAACACAAGTTGTAGAAAACAACTATATACTAATAACAATAAAGAGAGTACAAAAGGTTCACATACATGTTGGTCATCATCGTGAGGACGTACATGTCCTCCTAAACTAATACATTCATGAGGGTGGTCGGAACCAACCCTACTCTAGCACTAGGTCTATAAACTAAGCGTAGGAGTTAAACTCCTGGTGTTCTACAACTACGCTTGGGTAGCCTGTTCACAACTCCCATAACCGAACCAGAGAGTGGGCGTTTAGCGCAGCCCACTCATAACTAGGCACTAAGCATTAGATAATTTAAAGAGTACTCACCAGCTTGCTTGTAGATGTAGTAATGGAGCCAACTTCACTGACTGACTTTAATGGCTCAAGCAAGCTGGTTATATACTGCTGAACGCGGAAGAAATTAGCATCGTAGTGGGAATCAGTGGGTTGAAGTTCCTAGTATGAAACTAAGGAAGTTCATGCTTCCTGGTTGCAGGCTTGTGGGTAGTTTGCATTCGAGCTGCTGGTGCCTGGCACGAATCTGTAGGTTGTGCGGAAGTGTGCTAAATTCTTCTTAAGGAATGTGCACCTGTTTGCAAACCGTGTAGGTTGCCCCGCATATACGCAGTAAGTAGGCGGATATGTTGCATGCCAACTAATGCAGTAGTGGGCGAAGCGGAGCGCTTCGACGAAGAATGCACAGCTGTCCGCGCAGATAGCTCCAAGTTGCTGCAGACGGGAACGTAACCTTGGCGTAACATTTCCACTAACGGAATAATATATGAATTATTTAATGGGAAGTAATTTCCGTTTGTGACAATACTTAGGTTATATACTTATAAAACTGGCGGATAACTTAGTTTAATCTAAATTATGATAAAAGTTTTATAATGTTAATCAAATGTGAATTATACAGTCTCTAACATAATAACTAAAAAATAAAAAAGGCAGTTAAAAGGGCTGCAATTCAAGTACACGCGCAGTGTGTTATTAGGTTATTAGGCTCGACTGGATAGTAGTTTATTTAAGCAATGAGAACGTGATATAGCAACCAATTTAACCAATGGGATTTGAAGAAATGAAATGAATGTTGACAGTTCGACGCATAATGGAGTAAATTGCGTTTTGCAGTGTTAAAAAAATCATGAAGCAAACGTTTGTGATACAATTTTAGTCAACGAAATGATATTTTGTTGAAATTATTAACTGTACATTATAAAATATTACAAAGAAACAGTTTATTTCCTAGTTAATAAGAGGTAAGCTTTGTTGATCCAATAATCTTTTAAAATGTAGTAAAATCAATAAATTTGGGAAGTGCCCGTTTTATTACAGATGCATTTAAAGTAAAAACTCGCGATTAAGCTGATTTAAAATGTATTTCTTTTATTGCTTTACGAAAGGTGAATGTATAATTAAAAATTTTAATCGTTTTAAGGTAATTAATTAAATATCTATAATGTATAATGGTATTGGACTTGCAACTCCAAGAGGTTCTGGCACAAATGGACATGTACAAAGGAATTGGGCATTAGTGAGGCCTACCGAAAAAAATAAGACTTATCGAACAGAAGAAGAATTGTCTAAACTAGATGCATCGTCTAATCGACAACCAAACAGGGAGATTCTGGATCATGAACGTAAAAGGAGAATTGAACTTAAATGTGCAGAGTTTTCAGAAATCTTGGAAGATCAAGGGTGAGTATTAGATTCTAATGATACATGAGATTTTATTATACATAAACAATCATGAAACAAAAAAAATTTATATTACAGTTTCTCAGCTGACGCAATTGAAAATAAAGTCAATAATTACAGGAATATGCTGATGGGACATGATGGGAAATTGGATCGACCTATAAATCAATGGGGAAAGATAAGGTAAGGACATATTTGTTGTGTTTGTTTTTAGGATTAAACTGAATATATTGTATGTTGTCATGATTAACATATAAAAAAATGTACATTGTTGAAATGGTTTTTTAACGAACCCATCATTGAAGAGTTTCAATGAGTGTGTAATTAAATTTGATAGAGGTATCTAGAAATAATAAATTGAGTAGTTTTGTGGTTCTTTTTTATGATGTCTGTTTGATTTTTGGTGATTATTTAGAAAACGCCAAATAACCACGTTCATCAGGGCCAGCAAAACGTAACATTGATTCTAGTCAACTTAGTTACTTAGTTTGTCTTATCAGTGATAGCAAAGCTTAATAAATGAGGAGTTTTGCTGGTCTTATTGAAGTGCATGTACATGTATAACGTCTTTTAGGTTACTGGAGCATAATGTCATTAACTTTCACTTTTAGGTTACGTAATGAGTGTTTATAAAGAAAAAGTGATTGAATAAGCTGTGTCATTTATTAGAAATGTGTTCAGAAATCACACATATTTTTATACAGGTTCATAAATGCATCGTTCGAATGGCATTCAGAAATAAGAAACGAAACACTGTTCGAATGTATGTATGTACGTCATTCATAGTTCTTTTAAGGGCATGCTCAAGGTGTATAAAGATTGTAAATTGATGTGTATCGTACCTGTTTATGCAAAGGTTTGTTAAGTAATGAAAGTTACTAATCTACTGTGATCGCGATTACCTGAAACTGTTCAATACTTTAAAATGCAGTTTTTGAAAAATAAATTATAGGCTTTCTGGCGTCATCAATTTTATTATGTTATCAATTATGCATTAATTAATATGCATATCAAGTTTTTTTTATAATTTCTTTTATAAATATATGACATAACCTACAACAAATTTGGTTATTTTGTTTGATTTATTGGATGGGTTAGTACTTTGTCAAACCTGTTAAAACTTAAGTGACAAAAGTTACTATTAGGTTAAGTCAGCTGTCACAAAAATCAGTATCAACTGCAATGATTTCTAATTGCTTCAGATTCTAGCTGGATCATTTTAGTTGTTTTATAAAAGGTACACGTTTACTGTTTTTTTTATGCAATGTTTACATTGAGTCTGTGGGGTAACCGACCTTGACAGGTTTAATTATGGAATCAGATTTGAGATCTGCAACTTGATCTTTGACCTGTGTAAAAATGTTGCAACATTTTCCATATGCTTATAGCATTTTCTTGCGATTAATTTTTAATAAAAAAAGTTAAAAGGGCAACATCATACGTGCTAATGTTTGATATGGTTCGTAACTGGCTTTGAAGAGCGCTGCATGGAGCTGGATTATAAAAGAGTGAATAGAACGGTCGTTAGTTGCTATTGTTTTTGTGCGTTTTAAATTATTACCTCAAGTATGAAATTGTTGAAATCAAATACAGTTTAAGGTTAAGTTTATATTATGGGTTTCTGCGATTTATTTATTATAAACCTACATTTTGCATTTCAACCGTGTAAGCTGTTTAATTAATTGACAGGAAATGTGGTGAGAGAAATTAAATCTCGGCAATAAAAATATAAAAACTTGCAAATAAATAGACTAAAGTTGGGGAGAAGTAAAAATTAGCAAGTGCCTGATAACAAAATAGTTTTACATGAAATAGAAGAGCATCATTCAAATGTTTCATCAACTGTGCCAAGTACAAAGGGAAAAGCATTAAGGTGATTTAGATGGTAGTGATATTTAGGAAAATGGAAAAAGAACATATACCTCGTGTCCACTGTGTATGAAGAATCGACATAGGAGAAACCACATCAGAAAAATGTTGATGACATGTAAAGCAAATGTTTATAAATATTTAAAAGGTGCAAATGATGAACAAAATAGAAATGATAAAACAGGATGAAAGTGAATTAGAGTAAATTAAAAAAAAATCATCAATCAGAACATTTTATTAAATATGAATCTTTATTCATTAATAAAGATTCATTGTTAGTGATATAGATTGAATAATCAAGTAGGTATCCTTTGTCAACTAACTAGATTTGATTAAAGAATATTAATAAAAGATATTTTGAAGATTTTTGGAAATATTCAATTTATTTCACTCTGCTAATACAAAAGTTAAACCAAGAGTTTTTAAAGAGTACGTTGCAGACAGTGCGTGCACAAGAGTCCACGGCTGCCCAGTGCAACCCGCATTCGCTACCTTCTAGTTACTAATAATACGATCCATAATACTATCGGTCTGTCTTAACTAACATGTGTACATAAGATAAGATAAATGTATATCTGTGTGGATATGATTATACATTAGGGTGTTCCAACAAAAAAGCAAAGTCGGAAATCTTATGCTCTCACTCCCTAGGATTATTGTATATCGAAAAAAAAGGTACCCCTATTTTTTTATTTTGAAATCGGACGATGTTTAGGGGTGCCTCAAAGCCCTTAAAGTTTCCCATGTATTTTATTCGGGAAAAAACACTTTTTCATCGATTTGGTATAGAATTTTAGAAAATCAATATTTTTCAACCGGACTACTCTGTTTTTCTTCAGAAATGTTCAGAGAATGACACCCAATAATTTATTTATCAAAATCTTTTATATTCAAGAATAGTAATAAATATTTTTCCGTGTTTCTTCCATTTATGGAATTTTTTACAGGTCTGTAAAAAATAGTTAATATAAGAAATTTAACAAATAAATTATTGGATATCATTTTCTGAACATTTCTGAAGAGAAACAGAGTAGTCCGATTGAAAAATATTTATTTTCTAGGATTCTATACCAAATCTACGAAAACGTGTTTTTTTTTCTCCATATAAAATACATGAGAAACTTTAAGAGCTTTGAGGCACCCCTAATCATCGTCCGATTACAAATTAAAAAAATAGGGGTACCTTTTTTTTCGATATACAATAATCCTAGGGGGTGAGAGCATAAGATTTCCGACTTTGCTTTTTTGTTGGACCACCCTATTATACATACTAATTAGTTAATTACTTATGTATTTAAATTGATTAGTTCGGTTGTGTTACCTAAATTATTTTTCTTGCGGCCATCAAAGACCCTAAAATATTAGCGACGAACTTACTCGGAAATTAAATGGCTAAAGGTTTTGCAGAGGCTGGTGCCGACATTCCCAATAAATCATAAATCCCTTGAACGAGGTTAAACCTGACACCAAACCAAAACGTCTACTAGGTCATTAATGGAATTGATTAACGGGCATCAAAAATCCTCTAACAGACTCTCTAAAATACCATAATTACTAAAATATTCTAGAAAAGTAATTCCCTTTTACCAGCACTTTAAACTGCGCCATAAAATTTTACTACACCAATCTTTGCCAATTTGCCGGAAACCAAAAACGACTAAGGTCCGTTCGCCGAGACCTGTCGTAAGACGTAAATACACTTGAAGTTAGCACTAAACAAACTATAAGCGATGCTATTGGTCGGCGCGCACATGGTCTCATTAACGCTTAAACTACTTTACATAAATGCGGAAACACGTATAAATCACTTTCCATTCCATATTACGCTGCAACCGTAAAAGCGAGTTAAGCGCACACGGTACGGAAATGCGCATTATCGTAAATGAAGCTTCAAGGGTCAGCTAACTTCAAGTGTGTTTACGGCTTGCGACAGGTATCGGCGAACGGACTTTGATCACCTTTTATCAACGTTAAGAGGATGTTGTAAATAATTTTTTTGGCCTCCTGTATTTTAAAACGTTTGTTTCAGTTTTGTTTACGTCAACTGTAGCTTCATATTTACGCATGATGTCGTAAAATGACAAGCGAATGTGGTAAAAATACTAAAAAACACTGGGCAATTAGAGATATTTAAGAAACCAACTATTCTTGTAATAATTAAGTTTATGTAATAAAATACATGTTACCTAAGTTATTATTAAAAATATTTCGGGCTTTAATAGAAAAAATTAAAATTTAATTAATTTAAATCGCCGCAGCGCCATCTATTGTACGTTTGGAAACTACAAATGTCATCCAAGAGCACACTATTATGTGCATGTTTTGAATTATTTTTTTTTATTTTCTATAAAACTTGTCGGCCAAAAAATCTTATACAAATCTCATGCGTCAAGTCATTTTACAGGGCTCCAACTAATAAGGCACTCGCCCTACGGGCTCGTGCCTTAAACAAAGTTGTCGCCCTGTAAAGTTCGACTTACCGCATTCGAGTGTAAATAGCTATTTTTAAATTTAATTATATTTTTTATAATTTGCAAGAGGTCTACGAAAATTATTAAAATATTTATCAAAATATCCTTATCAAAATAGTAATGTCCTATATAATACAGTCTTACATAAAGGATTTATTAAACATAATGTTGTCAATAGGATCAATAGGAGACCGAAATTGGTTGCATTTTAGTTGTTCGCATTTTTATTAATATAAATGGAATTTTAGTTAGTTAGGGAAGTTGTTTGTTGTTCCTTCACTAGAAAATCAACTTCAAATTAATTTGATCTACAATCAAAAGGCCAAATTATAATTCATTTCTATCTTCAAATTGCCGGACGATCTAGAATACCAGCGAATGTAGTTAAACATATCAGTATAGAATGGAACAAAGTCCAAATAAGTCTTGGCGAACATTGTCTGTACAAAACAAGTTTAAATTAAATTAACAGCAAAAACTTATTTTTACAATCTCTTAAAAACATTAGTAGGTGTTAAATATGGAAGAATTTTAAAAATATGTTTACATGTGCATCCGTATAAGATGTCTTTGCTACAACTTCTATCACCGAACTTTAATTTGTGAGTGTTATATCGACAACTAGTGGTCCTGCCCAGCTATGTCCGGGAACATTCATTTATAGGTCAATAATAAACTTTTATCGCCTACCATCAATAAAGCCATGCATTACCATAGCGATTTGTGGAAGTAAACAAACACTTTATTTTACTGTACAAATCAAGCATTTTACCTGCCACAAATATGGTTGGCAATAAAATTTTGTATGCACCACGTCAGTAAAGTGTCTTTATCGAACTCGACTGTTATTCACTTTACTCACTCATCTCTTAATCTCAGACTCGTTCGATAAAGAATCACTTTACTGACTTGGTACATAAATAACTATTTTGCAATTGAACTCTCCAATAAAAAATCTCTTAATCTTGGAACTACTGAATCAATGTAAAGCCAACTATGTTAAATGGCCAGAATGTCTTCTAATATCTTTTATTTCTCATGGTATGTGTGGCAAATCTTATATTGATGAAACATCACGAAATTCGCTTTTCAAAAACGTCGTGTCCAACAGCATCATAGTGCTACACAGAAACACAAGATGAAAAATTTAACATCAGGAGGTTGTAGAACAAAAAAAATACTTAGAACTTTTTCCTGTACTTTTTTTTTCTAAACCCAATAATAAAGTAACCAGATCAATATATCTAGTTTTTTTGGAAATATCTAGTAAGTCATGAACTGTTTTAAAGAAATGAGTAGCTTGAAATGAATATTGATGTGTTTTTTCAATTATCTAATTCTTTTCCCATTTAATCGGATTCATAATTTTTACAGATGTCTGAGATCCTCATTAAAACAGTGATTGTATAATCACCCTGTATAATTAGAATCAAGAAATACAACCTACGCACAGTGTCTCGTGCAAGATCTAGTAAGATTATCTCAAAATACTGTAGGAGTTTCGAAAATATACCAAAGTAGATTGTACAAAAGGTAGTTAAATTTTATAATATTTTTGTATATACAGGGTGAGTTGTTTGCTGCGGATACTGTCAACTTTTTCTGTTTTAAATGGAACACCATATATATTTATAAGGCTTTCGATTCTACACTTTATTTTAAGTATTTTTGGCTAATACTTGTACAGCTAATTTCAAATAAACCTAGGACAAGTCTTGAGAGTAATTTCTTCGTTTTTATCAGCGTGTGAACCAGGCTTTAAGTTATATTTTCACAGGTAACAAAAAAAATTATTAAGCATCAAGAAAAAGCCAGGTTTACACGATGAAATACCGACTGTCCTAGACTTATTTGAAATCTGCTGTACATCGGAATTTCTATTATTTTCTGTTTTTAATTTTTTTAAATGCAAATTTAGAAAAGTAAATTTATACACTGCAGGTTACATTTACCTAATTATCATAATACACGAGGCTTATGTATACAGGGTGTAACTAATATAACTAGAAAACTCGTAGGGGGAGAGCTGTAATGATTTAGAACGTATTTTTCTTATTAACATGTGGGCGCTTCCTGCTAGTTTGCGAGAAAATCGCATTCTAAATTTTAAGTATGCTCATTGTACTCACATTACATTAAAAATACTAAATTAGCAAAGAAATATTTTTTTAAAAATTTTACTAAGGTCATGAACTAATTTCAGATAAATCTAGGACAATTCTTGAGAGTAATTGTTTCGTTTTTAACAACGTGTGAATCAGGCTTTAGGTTGTATTTTCACAGGTAACTAAAAAAGTTATTAAACATCAAGAAAAAGTTAGATTTACACTATGGAGTACCAACTGTCTTAGATTTATTTTAAAACAGCTATACATCTGAATTGCGCAACTGTTTTTGAGTGAATTCAGTTTTTTATTTTTTCCCAATGCAACTTTAGAAAACTAAAACACTGTGGGATACATTTAACTAGAGTTCCTAAATATAAATTCAGTTAAGCTTGTCAAATTTTTCTAGTGACATTTCATATTTTGAAACTATTTATTAGAAGGTTGGTATTCATGAAAAATAAATTAAACTGTCACTATGGCAATTATATAAATATGAAATTGGGTACAGGTAATACTTTATTAAGAGCCGTTGTATATTATTATATTAGATATAAAATTTATATATGAGTACATTTAAAAATTGTCTACAAAAAATAAATAAATGATAATGCACACATTAAAAACTTTTACATGCATAAAAATAAACATGGCAAAACATAACTTAACATTTACAACTGACAGCTGTTGAATTTTGTCACTAAAGTAGAAAGAGATAGATTTTGACATCCTTGTCTTAACTCTAAAATAACACATAAAGTTTTCATTCAGGAACTCTACATTTAACTAATTATAATAATACACGACACTTATGTATACAGGGTGTAACTAATACAACCAGAAACTGCGTAAGGGGGGGGGGGGTAGTTGTAATGATTTAGAACATATTTTCTTTATCAGCATGCGGTTGCTTCCTGGTAATTTTTGAAAAACTTCATTTTAAATTTCAAGTACGCCCATTCTACTATAACGATCTGGGTTGGTTTACCAGTAGTTATATTATTTAGAAGTTATATATTTAGTATTATTAGCTGCAGTAAATAAAATACGTGTAGATTGATGAGATTCATTTATTTTATTCTTGTTATTGATTATGGTTGTCATGGCAATATCCCTAGCATTCAATGCCTTCCTGATGGGATATGTTTGTAATGACTGATAGTGGTTATTGTATGAATGAAGATCATTACATAACACTCCCGATAAAAAAAAGACTGAATATGTATCAAAAGGAATGAGCCATAAGTCAGAAGGGCATTTAATGCATTCCTCAACAAAAAAAATAGTATACGTTAAACATGCCGATACGTACAAGTACGACATTAATGTATGCTATCTTTTTTGTTGAGGAATGCATTAAATGCTCTTCTGACTTGTGGTTTATTATTACTTATGTAATGATCTTCATTCATACAATAACCACAATCAGTCGTTACAGTACTTACATTGCATTAAAAATACTAAATAGGGTAGATTGCCCAGTGAATGAACAATTAAGGACAAAATTTTGTTTCTACTCTGAATGTAATTTTAGTGGAACATCTATTGCCAGGCGCAATAAAATATGTAATATTTGCGGTAGTACTATTTAATAAATTCATTTATTTCTAAAATGTATTAAAATCTAGTGAATGAACACTTAAATTTAATAAATGAACACTAGACAAACAGTAAATGAACAATTTATTGATCAGTAATTAATATTGAATTCTTTAAATTATTTAAAGATTAAGTGAAACCAACCATTTCTGGAGATTTGGGAACAAGAATAAATCCGACGGAACCAAGTCTGGCGAATAGGGTGCATGTTCAATTAACTGGAATCGTAGTTCGTGCAGTTTCGCCATCGCAATTGCCGACTTGCGGGATGGGGCGTTATCCTGGTGGTACAAGACCTTTTTCTTTGCCAAACGAGGCTTTTTAGCTTTGATTTCTTTGTTCAGTCTGTCTAATACCGACGCATAACACTCGCCCGTTATTGTCCTCTCGTGTTGCAAGTAATCAATAAAAATTATACTTCGGAATCCCAAAATACGGTAGCCATGACTTTCCCAGCAGACGGAATCGTCCTTGCCTTCTTTGGAGTTGGCTCGCCACGTTTTGTCCATTGCTTTGACTGCTCCTTGGTCTCCGGAGTGTAGTGGTGAATCCACGTTTCGTCAACAGTTATAAAACGTCACAAAAAATCTTTTTCATTACGTTTGAACATGTCTAGACATTGCTGAGAAATGGTCATTCGAACTCGCTTTTGGTCGACTGTCGGAAGACGCGGCACCCATCTAGCACTAAGCTTTCTCATGTCCAAATGTTGATGTAAGATGCAATGTACACGGTCGTATGAAATCCTCACTTTCTCTGATATCTCTCTCAACTTTATTTGGCGAGCCTTCATCACGATTTCATGGACTTTTTCAATTGTTTCTTCATCGGTAGCTGTTTTTGGTCTGCCAGAGCGTGGTGCATCCTCTATGCTTGTTCTATCGCGTTTAAATTCAGTACCCCGGTTTGCAACTGTTACATACGAAGGCAAAGACTCACTATGAACTTCATCTAACTCCGTTTTTATTTGTTTAGCATTTAAGCCGTTAAAAAAGAAATGTTTTATCACTGCACGGAACTAGTTTTTATTCATGAATAAGAAAATGCACAAATTGTTTACTTGAATCGATAGTAACGGTGTGTATTTATATCCAATCCGTTTGAAAATTTGTAACTGTTGTACGAACAATTGCGCTTTCAAAACAAGTGATCAGCATGCGCGCATAACGCCATCTTGTGGTTTATTCTAGAAACATTCCGATCTATCCTCGTACCTTAATTTCTCGAAAAACCATTAGTGACTATTAACCAAAATGCACTTACACTTGGTTAACATCAAAGCACTTCTAACATGAAAAATAACAATGTTTCTAACAATGTTTAATATAAAGCAATCCTAAAAACATTGTGTAACACTGTAGTAGGAGTAACTGTTCCCCATCTTCCCCTATATATTTTTGTTTCAAAAGTTTTCAAATTATCGGCGTTATTATATTATTTCTACTATTTATAATTTATTTTTATTACTACAATTTTTTGTTAAATAATTCTTTTAAGGTGGGAAGGTGTAGTAGAAATATAATTACATGTATTGTTGGGGATCAACAAGTTGTACATGGCCATCTTAGGTGAACCACACTGTATAATGCTAAACGTGCAACCAATGTTTACTTTTAAATCCATTTTATTTTATTTCCGTTGGTATTGATCTTGTGTGGCCACTTTTTTGCATGAATTAGATAAATCTGGGCTAGACCTACTGCGATAGTTTGTTTTTGGTTTTTTAAGGTCTAGTAATTGCTACTTAACGAAAACATAAACCTAGTTCAAGATATTTTATTTTGCTCTTGGTTTACTGAATAATTATCTCAGGAACGGAAAGAATTCCTACCAACAAAAGATTTATATTTGTGACGCTCCTTCATAAACTACTTAAATCAGGATTTCCACATTCTATTGTCTACGCAAACAATATAAAGAAGAGAAATGGGGCAAAATTGTGCAAACAATGGCATAAAGTTGGGCACTTTTATCGATTTGTAATTCCGCCGCCTCCGACAAAACTGGGGGTTCCGTGATGTGGATGCTGCGCGCCGGTTAATTTCCTCATGTGCCTCCCCTCTCGCAGTTCTCCTGATGCCCAGAAAGGGGCCGCCAGGGCGCCGCGCAATATCGCAAAACTAAATTCCGCGAATGCAAAACCATCTATAGAAATGTGAAATCCTAAACGCAAATATTCAAAGACTGATCCATGTCTTCCATGTAGCTCCCAAAGTATACTTAGGGACTACTTAGTTTTAAGAGCAACCCATGTCTTCCAATATATCCAGTAATGTAGCATTTTATTAGTGTGTATGTATATGAAGTGTGATAATGATAATAATAATGAGTGCTTGATTATTTATTAATTATATAATAAAAATTAAATAAACGTGATGTAAATAAGCAATTGTATTAATTTATTATAATTGATACTATAATAAATAACTTTCCCAATTAGACGAGTGTACGACGAGGACTTAGTTCCAAGTTTATTGTTAAATAATTCATAAATGAAATATTTAATTAACTACGTAGTACGCGATTGTTATGTAAAATTTGTATATAATAAAAATCAGTATGTACTATGGTGGTGGTACTCTTAGAAATCGTTACCCTGTGGACGAACGTATTATATTCGAAAGACTTTGGCGTGGTGCCCTTTGTCAAGCATTGGGAACAAAAGCGCCTATCAGGGCTGCGCCTAGGAGGCAACCATGTTGCTGTCATTGTCATTGTGGCGGAGGTGGAGGAATTTATCCTGTGCCCAACAATAACCCTGAGAATGTGCTTCAACGTGCTCCTCCAAGGAGGACTATGCGATCCGTTGTTAGGTAATGAATTGTTTTCACTTTTACCCTTGTAATATACATTGTGTAAAATGATTCGCTAACAACATCAGAGTAAATCACTTTACACACTGTATACAATCGAAAAAAAAAAACAGTTGAAAAATTTAATTGAACTTTTGCCAAGAAAGTCGAAATGGCTTAACGTCAAAGATCCGATTGCGTGTTGCCGCTCTTTACAGATTTAAGGAAAGTTAATGTGCGAGAGCTTCTGATCCGATTAGTTAGCTTAAGTTTTTGGATTTAGAAAAGTATTGCGGCTTCTGTGAATCGCATGGGTGGTCTTATTTTAACAAAATGTTTCTTTAACTAGTTAGACACTCGTTGTCGGTTCTTTTCTAGTTTTATAAATTCTTACAAGGCTTTTATAAAAGATACAAATTAATCTTTCTTGCATCAACCAATGTACTTATACCCCGTTTTTACTTTTTTAAAGTATGGTTAGAAAAAAGGAGCCAAAAACTGAGCGGAAGCGTTTACGAAGGATCACAAAATGAAAGCTCATTTGCTGCCGTGACTTTAATTGAAGCAAATTGTTGCAGTCATAATTTATTCTTTTTTTAAATCACGATAATAGAAGTAAAAACCCGATTTTTCTTATTTATTGTTTATAAATCGTTTATCTATTTTCTTTATTTATGAAAATCCCTGCACTAATAAGTTAGTTAGTTACTCAACTATGCAGCAGCATCATCAGCATCTGTTAATTAGGTACGTTCCACATCATGCAACCGTCCTAGAACTTAAAAAACTGCAAAGCTTGTATTCTTCTTTTATTTTTAATGGTTAATAGTAACTATGCAGCAAAAAAAATTAGAAATGACCGACTAAGTTAATATTAACTGGTATTAATGTTTGTCTACAACCGACCGCTTGTAACAGAAATAGGTCCCAATTGAAATCGTTATATCATTAAAAATACGTGCCGAACAGCAATCGTGTTAGCATATTCGTAAACAACATGGAGTTTAATCTCTATACATTGTGCGAACGACAGCAGACGATGCAATATTTCCGAGTGTGCTGTCACATTTGACGCAGTCTATCTCGGCAACCTTGAACATGGCACGGATGTGCACGGTATCGTTTTAAAGCTCTCGACCAAATCTTTAAATATACGAATATTTCGCACCGATTTGAACGGAACATTTTAAAAATCGTTTCTATGCGAAAGTATTGTAGTTTCCAAGGTCAAGGTCAATAATAAATTAAGTGATTTTTTTATTGCAATGCAAATATACATAAAAAGTATACATATACAATTAAAACATAAGAACGCATTGAAAAGATATTTACGAGCCCAGTTAGGACAATTCAATTTTGGTTAAAGGACACACCCGAACCCGTTGTTAATTGTTGCTAGAATAAACTACTGCTCGTGCCCCATGCCAACTCTCATGAAATTTCCATTTCTCTTGCAGTAGTCCGTGCACTCCGCCAAAATTCAAAATTACTACAATTATGATGTAATTCCTCTTTTGTTCTACGAATTAGATATAATTATAATTATTGCTTTTACTTACCTAATTGCTTAATAGTTATCTCTGTTTATTGTTTGGAAATAAAACACTGAATAATATGAATTATTCAAAAAAGTCCGTCGGATATCAATATTAAATAGTTTACTGTTGAACATATTTTATAAGTTTCCGAGTGCTCCCGTCATACTCATCATAAGTAACACTAATTACCAAAATGATAAAATAATACTTGTTTTAGTAAAATGTTTAAAATGTAAAATTATTAAATTATCTTATTAAAACAAATTGCAAGGTTTTACATTCACACGCAGTAAAAAGACGTGAAATATTTGCACTAACAAAACTGTTAAAACTGCAATTTGAAAAATTATTAAAATTAGCAAGAATTTTAAAATTTCAAAATTTTACAAACCTAAACTTAATGCAGGTACTATTATTTAGGTACACATACCTTTTTTTGGTCTAGTCAATATAATCTTGATCTCTGAATTTTGCTTAGTTCATTACGTTTTAAATTGTACAGTTACATTAAGTTATTTAAAAATTTGTGAAATTCCCACCAATTTTAGTAACTTTTGAAATTGCAAAGTTTCAACAGTTATAACTAGTCGAAGTGGAATACAGCTGATTGTCGCCATTTTTGTTAGTGTCGTTATTGCGCACACGCTTCTCTTCTCAAATACGCTGTCAGGTGTATATTGATGCTAATTCGTTTTATTTACTCTAACTAGAGTAACATGAACACTAACAAACATTTTACTAATTTAGATCACTTTTTAACGGCTTTTCTTCTTAAAAAAAATTAAGATTAGAGTTGATTTTGTTATACTTTTAAAGTAGAATACTATTAAATTGAATATTCAATCGACGAGGTCTGGCTATTAAATAACGAGACTGCTTATGAAAAAGTTTTATTTTAAAAATTATTCTACAATCGAATGCTCCCCTTCAATTTACTCCCCTCCCCTCGCCACACACCGTTCCATTCGTTTTTTCCATTGGTCAAAGCATTGCTGGAAGTCTTCTTTTGTAAGAGCATTTAGGAGCTCCGCCGATTTTCGCTTCACCACTTCGATCGACTCGAACCGGGTTCCTTTTAAGGCAGACTTGATTTTCGGAAACAGGAAAAAAATCACAGGGTGCTAAATCAGGCGAGTACGGCGCGTGTTCGAGCACTGGAGTGCCTCTAGCGGCTAAATAACACTTCACAGACAGCGCGTTATGGGCAGGTGCGCAGGTCCTGGTGCAAGATCCACGACTTGTTTTTCCACAACTCCGGCCGTTTCTTACGAACTCGCTCTCGCAGTGTTGCCAAAACTTTCAAATAGTAAGTTTGGTTTACAGTTTGACCCTGTGGCACCCATTCAGTCATCACGATGCCGTTGATGTCGAAACAAACGATTAGCATGGCTTTAAATTTTGATTTCGACATCCTTGCTTTTTTAATTCTTGGCGATGCAGGAGTTTTCCAGTGCAGGGATTGCCGCTTAGTTTCAACATCGTATTGGAATATCCATGTTTCATCGCAAGTGATGATGTTTTCCATCAATTCAGGCTCTTCATCTAACCTCTCAAGAAAATCTGAGCAGATCTGTTGACGGACAAGCTTTTGTTCAGGGATCAGATTTTTTGGGACCAACTTTGCACAAACTTTCTTCATGTTCAACTCGTCATGTAAATTTTTTCTGACAGTTTCTTTATCGGCGTTTACAGTCTCAGCAATCAACTGAATGCTCATACGACGATCTCCGCGCACAATTTCATTGATTTTGGTCACTGTTTGCGGAGTTGAAACAAAGACAGGTCTACCTGGACGTTTGTCATCTTCGGTGCTCTCTCGGCCTTCAGAAAACCGTTTATACCATTCGAAAACACGCGCACGAGATAGAGAATTCTCACCATATGCCTCTTTCAACAACTTATAGCACTCAGTCGGAGTTTTTTTTAATTTAACGAGAAATTTCACATTGATCCGTTGCTTTTTTTTTCGTCACACATTTTTATCGGCACGAAAAAAACACGTTCGTTTCTAACCTCTATAGAAAAAATACTACTACAGCGACAAAAACGTGTTTTCGTACTGGCATAGTAGACACTTCCAGCTATCCAACGCTGCATTCGTTTTCCCGCCTACCCCTCTAGGACGTCATCTGTGCTCGCAGTCTCGTTATTTAATAGCCAGACCTCGTATATTAATAATATAGATTGAATATTCAATCTATATTAATAATATAGATAGAAAATAGATTTAAGTAGTGAAGTATTATTTTTGTTATAAGAATAGAGTGAAATAAAGTTTTTCTACTCTAAATTTTAACAGTAAAGTCTTTACCCAGTACTCTAAAAATTGTTTACGGGGCTGATTTTTAATGTGCACTTGTGAAGACTAGTAAAATAATTTTATGGTAACGTCTAAGTAGAAGGCTAGCTTTTACTGAATTGCTAATTCGTGTTTGATATTTGTATACCATAAACTTCACCGTGTTATTGAACCAGTACTCCGTCGTGCTGAAACCGGACCTGCCGTAATTTTAGAGTTGCGTTAGACGTGATTCTGTGCGTGTACTAGATTTAAAAAAATTTTAACAAAAAGATAATTTCGTTAATTAATGAATTTTTACAATAATCGTGCAAGTAGAAAAAATATATTAGAGGTATATTAGACTACTTCTCGCGCAGATTTTTTTAAACAGACATTTACAAAATCACTCGAGGGTTCTTCCGCAAATCGTCGAACTTCATTACCTACAAATTTATGTACTATTGCATGCTGCATATGGGGTGGGTGCCGTAATAATCGTCCGTTATCAAAGTCACTGAATCACGGACATGTAAGGTTGATATGGAATCAGGAAACATTTATGGGCAAGTATTGGAAGAATAAAAGAACGTAGAAGTTGTGGAAAAAGAGATAACGAAGGAGAATGAAGGTTATTTGGGGCGCTATTATTTTTGGATCAGTAGCATTGATTTGTAATAGTGAAACTTTCGTAAGTTACATAGACAACACACTGAAGCCTGTTACGCAAGCCTTCTTGCAAGAGGTCGAAAACGGTAAATTTTAGCAGTATAATAATGCTTGGTCTCGGTACAGCACTCTATGGGTTTTAAACACTAATAACTGAAACAATATACCAGTTTCCCATAGATCATACACGTAAAAACTATGGTAACAAACCAAGGCTCGGGGGGAAATTCCACAAGTAGAAAATTCAATTTCGGATATTGTAAAGGAATAATGTATTGGACAAAGACGTGGTTACATTAATTTCTGGTGAATAATGGATTTATTTGTTTCTTTAATTGGGTTTATTTTTATTCTTATATTATTTTAATCTATTTTTAATGATAATTATTACTATTTGTTATAACTTTCTAAGTGGTGCACTTTCAATTGCAAACAGTATTCATATAAGGAGTAATTATAAACATATAAACTGTCGATATCTCGGTTTCTGTGAAAAATAGAACGTAGGTATTTTATATGTAGTATGAGCAAAAACTAACTCCATCAAAGATGCTTTTGGTTAAGGACGCACGAGTGCAGTAGGCTACGGGATTTTCAGTCTTACGATATAAGGTTGTTATTTTCATCGTTTTTCAAAATTCATCAAAAACCATCAGTAGTCTAACTAACAGCTTAGTCTAAGAAATTTTTATATACATCATTGTTTTCATAAAAAGCTACTTTTTGAGATATAATTAAATATATAGATAAAGTTTAATGAATTTTTGACATTTATTCTTTTAACTCGCCATATCTCGAAAAGTATACATTTTACCAAAATATTGCCTTGTATAGAATGTGTAGTAAAGGCTCTTACACTACCGATGGTTTTTGAATTTTAATGAACGATGTAGTGGCTAAATGGAAAACAATAACAGCGTATCATAAGGATGAAAGTCGCTAGCCAACAGCATTCGTGCGTCCTTAAAGATGTCTGCCGGAACAGGCGGGCGACTATCAGCCGGCGTAGATAAAAATATAACTCGACAATAGCTGACATTTAAAATGAATGAGGTTATGTGGTGAATTTGTAACATGTTTGTACTGATCAATGTCAAAGCCAATCGAATCACATCCTCTCCGAATCTCCCATATGTGTGCCAAGAAATGTATTAAGAGTTATTCTCTCATATACTGGGTGTCCCGAATATAACGAACAATACGTGAATACGAGATAGTTGATGATGAATCAACTTACGAACTTTTTTTTCTAAAATACTTACTTTCCAAGTTGCTTAAGGTTCAAGTTTTGAGTCCGGCTTTGCACGTTCTGCTCTACATTCTCCTTATGTCGCATAATGCTGAGGACTGTAGTTTGTTAAACTTGAGAAATAATCTTGTCTATGCCGCAAAATACCCGAATGAGATTGTTAATCTTGAAGAAATTCGTAAATAAAACACACGTACTTTTTGCTCATGTTGCAGTTTGTTTATTTAATATAAAAGGTCTAACAGCTTAATGTAGAGTCCACACGGTCGTCCGCGACCACACCGCCGACCACGTGGAGGATGTGGTCCGGATAATGAGGAAATTTTTAGATTTGCTGGAATTTATTACATAACAACTTAGGCTTCGAGCTGGTTTGTATAATAAAATCATAAGTATCGTATTTTTTTGAAACGTGTGTATCGAAATGAAAGAAATTTTTAATATGAAATAATTAATTGAGTTCATAATAAAATGTCTACTGAAATCTTTAATTATAAGTATTTAGTATTATGCAGTCAATAATGTCTTTCATAACAGCCTTGGTAGTGTAATGTCTGGCGTGCCGGACTTTCACCCAAGCGGCCCGGGTTCGACTCCCGGCGCTGGCAGATCTGGTTAAGGTTTTCTGCAGTTTCCCTTAGCTGTAACACAAATGTGGGATTTGCGCTGTTCCATCTATAAGTCGGCTGCAGCCGCACATTGGGCCTACATAATAATAATAATCGCCCCCTCCCTCCCGCACAAGCTTACAGCTTCTGGGGCCTTGGTTAAGGTTATGGGTTGTAGTAATTATTATTATTATTATTATTTCATTGTGATAAAAACCTTTTAACGAAATACGATACTTATAATTTTATTATACAAACCACATACATCATTATCCGGACCACAACCCCGACCTGGTCGGCGATGTGGTCGCGGACGACCGTGTGTGCTCTACATAAAACATCTTATTTTTAAAGAGAGCATTTGTTATCATAATTAATTACATTAAAGGGCAATTTTTATTTGTGTGCGTGGCGTTGAACTTAATTTAAAAAACATAAAATGCATTGGGGTTTATATGGCTTTAAAAGAAAATTACGTTCAACAAACAAATGAAGAATCTAGTTCACCGCGTAATCACCATCTGGTTAACACATAAAATAACACAAGACAACATTGCAAACAACACTCTAATCTTATCTAAGTTATTAAAAATGCCAGCGACATGATATGGCTGGATAGGGGCAACAGAAGTTTATATTCATTACTGATTTTGCTACTCGTATTTACAATTAAAAAGGGGTCCTACTCACGCTACTGAATTATTCAATCTTACCTGCTATTTTTTTTATCAGTTAAATTAATTGCGTCAAGCAAGTCATCGCCGCGTAATTCACGATGCATTTTGCATTTCTACCCTCGTGATTTATTTGACCCATATTCTTCATTTGTTTGTTGGGCCGATAGCCTTCAACGTGCTCGACAAAACTTCGGTAGACGTTTAGAAGCTTGTTTGTGGTCTAATGGGGGACATTTTGAACATATTATATAAAGATTGTTAAAATTAGGTAAATTAATATTAAATTAAATGAAGATTTATTAAATAAGAGCAATTTTTACCATTAATCCATTCTATTTAAAACAGAAAACACCTTCGAATAAGCTCTTGATAATAAAAATAATTAGTTTGAAAAACTATCATCAAACGTTTGAAACTTTTTTTTGCAACTATGCAATTTATAGTAAAAACGCCTATTACGGTGATATGTCATTGTTTTTTTTATAAAGACTTGACCTTGACCATAATTCGTGTTTTTAAATCGACTTCTCCGAATCTCTTCTCAACTCTCCACATTTTACAATGTTTTGACTATCACTATGCTGGATTACTTATTATTTATTATCAAATTGATGCAAAATATAACAGGACCGTATTAGCAAAAAGTATTGCAAACAATTTTTTGTAAATTAAAAAAAAATGTTTTTCAAGGTCGAGTTTTTTCTTCAGTTTTAGATTCTACCTCGGACGTTTTTTAACCCTGCGTTATTCTTCGTTATTTTGAGACATCCTGTATTTATTTTCAGAATAAATTACTTCATTATCGAAAGCTCGTCTATACGTATAAAAAGTGCAATTAACGTAGTTAAAACTGTAAAGTTTTTATTCAAATTATTATTTTTATTGTTATTATATTGCAAGATTTTCCAGTATACTTAGCATTAGGCCTTTTAAATTAGCTTTAAATTTAAAACAATTGGAAAAACCTATACTGTTATAATCGTTGGAAGTTTCGTTTAAACCTAGTGGGCCTTAAATGTATGAGCCTTATCTTTCTACCAGAAAATTAAGAAAAAATACATATTACAGTCTCTTGGGAAGCGCGCGTGTAAGCCGGGATAGCTCAGTTAGTATGTCACGGCGGCTGTTCGTTTTACCTTACTCATTTCTGCTCGGTACCGTCGGACTTTTAGCTGTTGCTTCGATTCGAAACAGCTAGAAGTGCGACTGCGTCGATAGCATAAGTTATCGGCACGGTCGAACAGCTCTCGGACTTTTTTCTTATTAAGAAAATAATATAGAAACATATTTCTTAACTATTCCACCACAATTAATTAAAACTACGTGAAATAATAATTGTGTATGTATGTATGTGTAGTAATGGTTAGCGTCGAGAAAGCACATTTCTACATTTCTAAAATGCCCATAGTTGATGATTTTGAAGTAAATCACGCGTACTTTATCATGCAGCTACAACACGGACTTCTAAATTAAATAAGCCACACAGGGTTATTTTGGCCGTCCTAAATCTGAATTTGACAAATAAATGATAAGACGAACGTTTTTAGATATGGAGCTGTCACTTCTTTATTCGTGAATGTATTGGCGTCCTCGATTCGAGAAACAAACGTATCTCACACGGCCGGTCGCGTTAGATAAATTTTTGTTTTTGACAGCTTTCATATTGTGGCGACATCTGTAAGAGCACCGTACTAAATATTTTAATAAACAATAAGGTTAGACAGCGGAATCGGCTAAGTGCTACCTTAAGACCTCCAAGAGACTGTATCTCGAGCAACGTTAAACTAGCATAGCAAAGTGAGCAGAATGACTTCTATCATATTTTCAAATTTAGTGCTAATTTAGTGTCCAATGAAAAAAAATTGAGTGCTTGGCGTAAAAAAATACATTTTGATAGCTTAAATTAAAGTTAGCAGAGCTTATTGTTTTTTATTGTAAATTAATGTAAAAAATATAAACTCGAAGATAATTTAGTTAATTAACTTTTTTCCTCCAATACTATAGTGCTTCTTAGGTGCTACTTTAGTGCCCAAATAAAAAATTGGATGCTTAAAGTATATAAAAAAATACATTTTGCCATCTTAAATTAAAGTTCGCAGAACATAGATATTTTTTATTATAAATTAACATTAAAAAATTTATAAACTTGACAGTAATGTAGTGCCAATTTAGTGTTGCAAAATTCACCTAATAAAACAATTTTTTGTTTAACAATATACTATTTGCTTAATCTGAAGAATGTATTTAAAATGGCAGTGGAGATATCGGCGAAAATTTTCGGTCCTCCTTTTCGCAGCTCTGATTCGATGCATCATTCAATGTTTGTAGTGAAACTCTTTTATTCTTATGAAATTGTACGATTTAGTAGAAGTACAGCAAAATACATACATAAAAGTAAAATGCACAATATTATTGAAGGAAAAAAGTTAAATAAATAAATAAACAAAAAAATTGTTTTATTACGCGAATTTAGTAGCATTAAATTAGCACAGGTCATGATTCGGATTATCATCATCAATAGTGTCGTATATGTTGTCGATAATAACCACAAATTGTGAATGGCTAGAAATTTTAGTAATTTATTATTCATTATATTAATAATGAATAGCGACCATCCAATCGGCTGAAGAGGCAACAAGCATAAGGGCCCCATCTTGCTTCGCAGGGTGAAAATAACATTCATAGTATATTGTGTTACAAGTGCAGAAAAGTGCCAATTTCTCACGAGTGTGAAGATTTTGCTGCATGAGACGTAGTCGAATGCCGCAATCACACGAGTGAGAAATTGGTGTTTTTGCACGCGTTACACACTATACTTTATCTACGACAACAAAAAAAGTAATAAACCACCAACAGCTAAGAAAGTTTTTTAACCTAGAGTTTATACTCGCATTAATATTTTTTACGTGAAATATTTGGCAATAAATTAAGAGATGTAATGTGAGCCGCTTCCACGATGTTTGGAGGTGTACGAGTGTACACCCCAATTTTCCTTCATCGGATTCACTCATGATACATCTAAAATTTTAAAAACGACAAAAGTAAACATTAAATTTGTAAAGACAATAGTAATAATACGTTTACAATTTGTATAATTTCAGTCAATCTACTATTTAGTACTTGCAGCTAAATAATTATGTACTCGTTTTCAAAAAATAATTTATATGTACAAAAATCAATTCAATTGTCAAGGTTATTAACCTCTGCGCAAAATGTCAAATATTCTCGCATTATGTAGCAAATTATAAATGTTTTCAATGTTTTTATTGTAATTTAGCAATAATAATAAATAAAATTACATTAAAAATTATCGAGGGGTCAACCACTACTGGATATCACTGTACACTTTTCTGGGAATACTTTGGAAATACCTGGGAGTACTTGGGAATACCTGGAAATACTTGGGAATACCTGGAAATACTTGAGAATACCTGGGAATACATGGGAATACTTGGAAATAGCTGGGAATACATTGTAAATACATGGCAGTACTTGGAAATACCTAGGAATATTTGAGGAATACTTGATATTATACATGCTTGGGTGGAAATTTATTTTCGTTTTAACGGCGTTATTAGACGAAAATCTATTAAGTAAAGTCAATTACGGCAAATTAGTTTAACCCAAACTCGGTTATCAATGGTCATGGAATATTTACGTTAACGTATAGAAGTGACTCTGCATTTTTAATATATTTCATGTATTAAGTAAGTATGCTCTGCAGTAGAGCATTCATGAGATGATCAGATCAAGTAGAAATCATCTTTCAGTTCTGGATATGGAAAAAAATATGGAGTTATATGTTACCAGCAAAAAAATAAAGCTGATAAAACCGCAAAATCTTTTGGAATAGAGCCATCACAAATACTGTGTGAACAAATAGGAATACCCTTAGTTATCAAATCTCAATAACTTCTTAATCCCACGGCTGTCTTGAATGAGAATTTCGAAGATGATGAAGATTTATTAATATATACATATAACACCGGTAATATATCAAACACAACTCAAATTGCATTTAGTGACGAAATTAAAAAAATGATGAACAGTTATCCATTCTAAATTCCTACGACACAAATTTAAAATATTTTACGGGAATTAAATCATGTAATGATAAATCATATTTAGCAGTGTTACTGAAAAATAAAAAAACGATGACGGTTAAAAAGACTACACATTGCCGTTTTCTTTTAATAAAAAAACTCATTTATCGGCTAACAGAGTAATACGAGTTAGAGCTGCACAAAGAAAAATTCAAAAATAAATCAAAAACCCAAAAAAACTTGAGATCTCTACGTCAAAAAAAATAATTAAGAAGAAATGACCATTAGAAACTGAAACCTGTGTTTGTAAAGGATGTGATCCTTTTTGCATCCAGAGGCACAATTTTATAAATATTCAAAAAAGTACAAAATACTCTAAAAGTTATAAGTATTAGTATAAAAGTTACTGTTATTTGTTGTACATGGATTACACTCAGCTAAAGATGAAATTCAGCTGAAGAAAAGCCTTTTCCCCAAGACAAATAATTAGTGGAAAAGTTCTTTGGGTGCATTTTCTGATCAAATATAAACGATAACAACAAACTGGTTATTGATAAAAATCTAGAAAGTTGTTATAAAGATTTTGCTAATGCCTATTCGTCTAGATCAGTAGTTCCTAAACTTTTTCCTATGTTACCTTTTTTGGTACCACCCTTACACCTTACCCCCCCCTCCCCCGATAATTAAGACAAAAATCATATTGCAATAACATTTATTTAACAAAAAAGTCAAAATACAAAACCATTAATGTGAAGGGTGGTGTTGGACTGCGAACAGGAGAAGCGAGACAGGTTCTTTGCGGCCTATACATATATTATATGCGGTAAAATGGTAAAACAATCTGACCGTGCCAATTCCTAAATCCAAATATTGAATGCTGTTCTATTATTTGTAAACAAGGAATAACTTTTTCAATTTATATAATGTAGCTACATTTTTGTTAAAAAATTGAATTTCTTATCCAAGTACTTTAAGATTCTTTTTGTGCGCTTTCATGCCTCCCTTAACGTTACTTCACGCCCCACAAGGGGGTGCGCCCCCCAGTTTGCAAACACTGGTCTAAATCGATAACTAAAACTTGCTGGTTTGATTGCAAGAAATTGTTTGGAGTATTAGAAGGGTTTAAATAGTGATTAAATAAAAAACTTCTATCAAGGTTTTGAAAGATTGTTGAATGATTGTGTGAAAGATATGTTCTATGGATATCTCAATGACAAAAATTAAGTGTACTAGAATAAATATTCTAAACATTATACTATTATTTTATGTTCAATTATAATGCAAATAAAAAAATGCAATAAAAAATAGTAAAAATACTAAATTGTGATATAAATTAATGTATTGTAAGGAATGAGTGATACGTAGGTATAATCTGTAATCTCTTTGAACTTGGTAGAGAATAATTTTCTTATATTAAAAATATTGTTTTGTTAAATTTATTTTATTTCAATTACATTACTTTGACACATGCTCTATTTAGTGTCCGAATCTTATCCCCGCATTTGCCATACTTTAAGTAAACATTTAAGTCATCTCACAAAGATAAAATGTTTTTTACTAAAGCTCTGTTTTCTGATGATTTAGAGCTTTTAAGCCATTTAAGTTTATATCAAAATAATCGGACTTTCCATGTTCTATTTTTCGATAATTTGGAATTACCTTAGTATACTTGGTAATACCTGGGAATACTTGGAAATACCTGGGAATACTTGGAAATATTTGGGAATACTTGGAAATACCTGGGAATACTTGATGTTTTTTGAAAGTATTTCCAGAAACTGGAAATCACTGTACGTTTTTTGGGGAGTGGTTGACCCCTCGAAAATTATACAATAATGTAAAACATTAATTAATTTTACGTTTTAATTGAATAACAATCATTGTAACTTTATATAATGAGAAAAAACATCATTGAAAGGCGTCTCGGTAGCTCAATGGTTACGCTGTAGCTACTAACCGAGCGATCCGTGTTCAATTCCCCGGGTCTGACCTTAGTTTTTTTTCTAGATGGATTTCCATTTGAAATATAATTTAATGTAAAATATTAATTAAACAAAATAAATTAACCTTTATCTAAAATTTATACCATTTTATATTTCAAATAATTAATAATATTATAAATATTGCAAGTGGTGACATCTATGGCGTTTTAATAGAACTACGGATTATTGAGAACTCGTTCCTCACATACTTTTTCCATTCGAAATATAATTTAATGTAAAATATTAATTAAACAAAATAAATTAACCTTTATCTAAAATTTATACCATTTTATATTTCAAATAATTAATAATATAAATATTGCAAGTGGTGACATCTATGGCGTTTTAATAGAACTACGGATTATTGAGAACTCGTTCCTCACATACTTTACCGTTGAGTTTGGAGATTGTTTGCAATTGGTCGTTTTCACGGTAACTAGATTGTGCGTAATATGTAACTTTCTATGGTGGTCGTAGATAAAATTGTTTTTGCTTCTGAAGAGCGTTCGATGATTACAGGCAATGTCATACAAAAGCATATCGCGTCAGTGAAAATAAAGATAATAAATAGAGCGTTTAAAATAAATAATCTCGTGTTAAATAAATTAACTTAAGTTCGTTTAGTGATTAGTCTTCTTGTGTTTTGAATATATTGAAAAAGATGAAAAAGATATTTTAAGATGTGTAGTAATTCAACAAATTTAACGGAAAAATAAAAAAATTAAGTATTCCAATTTTTTTAAAGTAAAAATAAACTCTTATTATTTTACTGCATTTTCTTTCCGCATTCAGTTTAATATTATTATACCCTTTCAAAGACTCAATTAAATACACACAATAAATTGTTCCTCATAAAAAGAACAATAGCGCGCATATTAAAACACGTAACTAAAACTCGATTTATAATTCTATTCCTTCTGTCAGACATCCCTTTTTTTTCTAATTCTGCACGCGAATATGTAGATTTCTATACCTACCACGTGCGACAGGAACCGACATTTGCCCCAATAATTTAAAAAAAACAACACCTTTTTTCCTAAGGGTTGAGTCACCCTCTTTTGTGGATATTGATCAACTCATGCGAGTTTCCGTGTTGCTTACATTGGAGGGGGAGAGAGAGATTTGAAAACTAGGGAAGGTGGATTTATTTAATGACACATTTTAATAATCTGGCCATTAACACTGTTAACGCTTATTTGAAATATTACAGTCTCCAATATTCATTTTAAATTTTATAAATCTGAATTTTTTATAAACGTGTTTCCGATCAGTTAATTTAATTGCAAATGATTCTACCTTTCGTTTTTGTCACTTGGTGCTGCTGTTGTGAAAAATCCCCATTTAAAATTGGATTTTTTTTAATATTAGCTGTGTTTGGTTTTTAAGTTTCCACATTTAATGTAGTGTTAGTCTTCGATGTTTATGAATTGATCTTAAATATGGTTTGTTACAATAGTGAAGCTATTGAGCAATGTATTAGGTACAATTACATAATTATTGCTAATTGATATGTTTAAATTTCATTTAAATTTATTCATTGTTACAGTGTAACTGAAACACATCAGTTGGCCGAAGCACAACAAGAGAAGAATGCGAGGCTACGGGAGGCTTTTGGAATTTCAGAATATTTTGTGGATGGTAGTAGTTTTGATCCTGATAGGGAAGCTAAAGAGCAAATAGCCAGATCGAATGCCATACAAGAGAAGGAAAAACAGAAAGCTATAGAAAGGGAAAAGGAAAAAGAATTGGAAAAGGCTCAAGCTGCTCGTTATGAACTTGTACATACACCCAGCCCTGAACCGCCTAGCAGTGATGGAAAGAAGAAGAAAAAACGTAAAACTAGAGACAGGTAAGTGCCTACATACTCATAAAGTCAGTACACAAGTCGTATACAGGGTTTATCTAAGCAGTGATATTATATATTTTATTTCATGACTATATCTTTCAATTTTGAAGCTTTCAATGTGAAAACAAAGTAACATTACTGCAATATAAACGGTCTCGAGAAATAAAGGTGATAATTCTTTGATGGTATTGCCAAATGAAAATTTAATTTTCCTGTACAATGAAATAAAAATATAAAATGCATATAAGCCTTCAATAAAATACATGCAAGCCACAGTATACTTTTATTATAGTCAAAGCAAAACTATAGTACATATTCAGGTAATCTCGCATTAAAAAATATACTGAACTGTACTATTAATTAAAGATGCCCTGATGGCTATTAATTGAATTAATTATTCAAATAATCAATATTTTACATAATAAATAAAGATCTTTAAACAATTGATAAAGAAATACAAGAACGAAAGCGGGAAAAGAAGAACCACTTGCTCTTCTCTTACCCCAGCGGCCAAGGTTTGACTCCCGATGCCGACAGATCTGGTTAAGGTTTTCTGCAGTTTCCCTTATTCTTATTATGCTAAATGCGAATTTCATTTTAAGTTACTGTATAAAAAGTAATTTATAAAAATTATTTTTTACTTTAAGTTAACCAACAGTTTTCTAAAACATTGCCTGTGTTTACCGTTACAAAGCGGTTACAAGCACTATGAATTTCACAGTGTACACTTTTTGACAGCTGAAAGTGCATGCGAGCACTTTCCCTTTTGCAGCAAAATTTTTTACGTTTGCTATAAGTGTTCTTCTAAAGTTCTAGGATCATTAATTTATGGGTTGGAAAACGAATTGGCGCAGTGATATTTTAAACTCGGAATTTATCAGTGGCATATGTGAAACATTTAATAAAATGTACCCAAACAAATGAAGAATCTAGGTCACCGAAATCATAGAGGGTTAGACGCGGTTATCACATGCTCCACTCGAGTAATTTAACTGACAAGAGCAACAGCCTGCGAGCTGGAATGATTCAGTAGCGTCACAAAATTTAGAACGGGTTATAACTAAAATTTTTGCAATTAATTTTCTTTACATGTCTTCATTACTCTGACATTTAAAACGTAATAAAATTTTTAATTATTAACTCGTTATTAGGGTTTAGTATGTATTCAACGACGACAAACGAAATGTTAAAAAGTATAACCCTAACGCACGCTGCTTACTTTCTTTAACAGCCGAGAGTAACACAAGATGCTGCTTACTCTCTTATATTAACTTAATGTATTTCACAGCTGTTAATTACGTGTTGACCTTGATTCTTCATTTTCGTGTTTGGGTATAGTAATGCTCAAGAAAATCTTAAGCAAAGCAGTTATAAGTGTACGTGCACATACAAAGCCAAGAGTAGCTTAGCTGAGTGTAAAAACCGGAAAACATAAGTGACAAGGTTTTAATGTGGGTGTGCATACAGCAAGCTTGTCTGAACGTGTCGTAGCGATACGTGGCCGAGAGTTTCGCATGTTGTTTTCTTGTGGCATGGATTTTGTATATCAGAATCTTTTTTTTAGGAAAACGACTTTTTATTAATGGATTTTTCCAATAATACTTCTTTCAGAAAAATAATTGATAGCATTTGATATGCCTACAATCTTTCACTCTCGGTTACGGTAAGCATCTTTCAGCTCGCGTTCGTCCGCTTCCGCCCTCGTGCGCCTTGTGTGTGCACGTACACTTAAAGAACAAGAAAAAGCTAAAACCGATTGTATTTACTATTTTTATTTAATAAATAATACCAGTATGTATTTTTTATTGCACAACTTATTATAGAAATGTAACGCCACTGATAATTTTGAGTTTAAAATGTCAAAGTGACAAATCGTTTCTCAACCCGTAAATGATCCAAGTAAAGGCGCAATTCCACTGAGGCAACATTTAAGCAACATGTTGCATGCGGCAATGACCCATGCTATACTCAGTCTTTCAACCGAAGCAACATGAAGCGACATAAAACATGCGTCTTTGCCACATGCTTCACGTTGATTGTCTTTGCCCGTCACATGCGTCAGCAACGCTAGACGACATGTGGCATGTGACATGTCGCCTAGTGTCGCCTAGAACACAGGCTTCTTCTTCCGCGTTTAAACAAAAATTAATTTTACATTCTAATCTCAAATCTCAGTAAATGACGTTTTTCGTTTAATCTAATTTCTACTATTACTGTTTTGCTTTTCCAAAAGTTATTGGTGTTAGACCATGTATAAATCAAACTGCAACCGAAAATTTCATCGTAGTGCTAAAGAACAAAGAAAAGCTTACATCAAGAGGTGTTAAATAAATTCAATATTAATAGCGTTTTCGATTTATACGCACTAATATTGCCCTGACACCGAGCAAGTTCTGAAATAATGCAAATTAGCACGAATACCGAGGATATAAAACCTCAACTCTATGAAACAACATGCTCTGAGCTGTTTTTATTGTAAAACAAATATTTGACACACTGTATTGCTCTATTACATTATATTTAGTTCTTAGTCCATTTTTTAAATACGCATGAAACGACGCCAAAGACTTTGAAACAAACGATCGTAACAAAAATCAGCTAGTGCACTAACCACACGAGCTCTTCGACCTCGCGCTAAAAAGCTTGCATGATTGCATATTTCGTGCACCAGTTGTCGCTAAATCGAACACTCGGTACCGAGTCAGTGTGAACCGAAAAGTATAGTATGATCAAAAAGTCTTTGGATCAGGGTTGCCATGAAATTAACAATCTATCCACGAAATTATTTATTTCTATTATTTTTGACATTTACTTCACAACTGTCATGTCAATAGATAATAGTTTCAATAAATTCCATTCTGTGTGATTTTTATAAATGTTATTAAGTAATAAGCAAGCCCAACCAACTGGGTGCTGAATGGGTAGTTAAGTGCACAATTTCGTGTAGTCGAATGTATAGGTATAAAATTATGGCGAGTCCAGGTTTTTAAACTGTAATAACTAGAAACAGTAAAATCAACTGTTCAACAATGCTTATTCCGATAGCAATATTTAGAAAAAGATAAATTATTTAGTGGATTAATTTTTAAAACTTACTATGCATTTCGCATGTGTAAACGATACGGTCCAGACCGGCTGATACTGCATTTTATTCTTTGTTTTAAATTCCCTAGTTGACGAGACGACGACGCCAATTTACTTTTTTATAATTATATTTTAAATAACCTTTTTAATTCCGTTGAGTTATGCATTTTTTAACCATATTTAACTAATTTCTGTGCACGACTGTATGCTTACTGTAAAGCAATATTTAAACAAAGACGGATAATTTATTACAATTATTGAATTAAATTATTTAGATTTTAAATCTTACTGAACTTACCTGGTATGCATTTCGTATATGCAAACAATACGGTCCAGACCCGTTGATAACGCAACTTATTGTTTTATATATTGTTTTACATTAGTCGGTGAGACGACGCCGACGCGATGACGCCAATTTACGAATTTTAAATTATTGCATCTTTGTTAAAACAAAATGTAGCGACCTGTTTTTTTAACGAACCTTTTTAATTCCGTAGACAGAAATGTTTTTTGGAGGTGGAAAAATTATAATTTAAATTATAGATAGGGAAACTATTAAACCTTAAATGCCTTAATTTTTTGCGTAATTTATTCTATGATTATAAAGAATTGTTGAACAGTTGATTTACTGTTTCTAGTTATTACAGTTTAAAAACCTGGACTCGCCGTAATTTTATACCTATACATTCGACTACACGAAATTGTGCACTTAACTACCCATTCAGCACCCAGTTGGTTGGGCTTGGTAATAAGTAAATAACTACAAGCACAAGAAATAATAATAGCGTACGCTAACCTAACATTTTCTGTGAACTGTGGGGCTCTGTTCAACGGTGTCAGCGCGTCGTATTTTCTTGACACAGGTGGCTGTGTCTTCATTAGCGCTACTCAAGATACATTGGCGCTACTCTGTACAGTTCACAAAAACTACGGACAGTAGAAGTAAATAATTCTATAGATGGTTTTTACATTCCATGGCTATTATGATCCAAAGACTTTTTGATCATACGATATAAATCGAACGGTTGCACGGCATCAGTTTTAGTCCGTGCAGCATTGGTGCATATAAATCGAAAACGCCATAAGATTTCATCGCGGTGTTGTCAGTACCCTTTTGTTATTTGTTTTGGAATTATTTTAAAACTTTGAGCAGTTTGAGCTTTACATAATTTATGGTAGGCTTAGCACCAACTATTCTCGAGGAAAAAACACACCACTTGAAAACGCACTAAAAATACCAATATTTCAAGCCGTCACAACTCGGCGGATTTTGAACGAAAATGGATGAACCTTTGCGTGCTAGAACGTTTGAAGTGTCTAGTTTAAGATCGTGTGAGCGAATGTTACGTTTAAGCCTTTCCACCTCCGCCACCCCCGAAGAATAAAAAATGTTCTTGATTCAAAAAATGTCAAGCTTTAACTTGTACGATGCACCAAAAAAATCGTGGACCCCCATCGACCGCGGGGGCAATAAAGTTCAGTCCTTTTTCTTTAAAGTTTTCAAAACTTCTAGTGTCTACGATGATTTGGCGCCAAGTTATGAATTTTTGAAATTTACCCTGTATTTTGTCGTGTGTTTTTCCTGCGACATTATTATTGGTTGAGTTTAAACCTTTTCTTTTCCAAATTCAAAAAATTTTGAAAAATCTTTTTAATTAATAAAAACATTTTTTAACGTGTAACCGCCGACAGCGTTACCCAATGTGCAAGTGTCTAAATTAATGTTTTGATTTTTATTTTATTACTGTTTTGAAATGAATCAGTATCAGAAAGTTATTTGAAGCGTTACAATGCCGCAATTAACGGACATTCAACGTGTACGAATTGTTGTTCTTTTGGAGGTAGGGGTTAGTATGCGACACAGACACGATGTGCAAAAGCTGACCGACAACCTCCTCGTGGTGCAGATCGGGTAACGCTGATGTCGGCGGTTACACGTTAAAAAATTAAAGTTAAAGTTAAAAATGTTTTTATTAATTAAAAACATTTTTAAAAATTTTTGAATTTGGGAAAAAATGTTCAAACTCAACCGCTAATAATGTCGCTGTCAGAAGACGAAAGACTCCCAACAAAATGCAGGGTAAATTTCAAAAATTCATAACTTCGCGGCAAATCATCGTAGGCACTCGAAGTTTTAATAACTTTACAGAAAAAGGACTGAACTTTATTGCCGACGCGGTCCAAAAACACGTTTGTTGTTGGTTTGGGAATCAAAAACATTCTTTATTCTTCGGAGGCGGCGGGGGAGGGAAGGCTTAAACGTAACATTCGCTTATACGACCTTAAACTATACACTTCAAACTTTTTAGCACGCAAAGGTTCATCCATTTTCGTCGAATATTCGCCGAGATATGACTGCTTGAAATTCTGGTATTTTTGGTGCGTTTTCAAGTGGTGCATTTTGTTTCCTCCAGAGTATTTTGTGACAATGTCGAGTTTGATCAGAAAAATTCATAGTTAATTACATAAAATGGGAAACGTTATTATTTGATACTTAAATATTGTTTGAGGTTATAATGTTTACTTGTTTTACAGGACACTTTAGAAAAAGCCTTTAACGTTTTCGTTTACGTTAAGTTTAGTGTATTTTATAAAAAACTTTCTGTATATGTTAATTGAAGATTTGCAAAGTTATCTTTGTAGGATAGCGCGATATAATGTCTGTTCTTCTAATCTACACCTCAAAGTACATCTACATAATCAAAATTATTTACGGAACATCAGTATGTTTCAGGTTGTCGTCATATTTAATTGTTCTAGTTTTACAAATAAATGACAAATAAAGGAAAAATCAATAACTTTTAAGGAAGTTGTGGCTGTATAAAAATATGATGAAAATGAAAAAAATTTGTGCAGTTGATAGATTTTAATGTACAAAATTATTTCCTGAAAAATCTTTAGTTTTGGCTTGCTGATATATCTTATTGGGACGCGCCAATAAATATACATGGCGTTGTACAACATCAAAATGTCTTCACTATGCGGTAGTTTTTAGCGGTTGTTATTGTAGTTGTATTTTAATAGTGATTGTAATTTTGACAGAGTAAATTGAATATTTGTGTTAATCTTCATAATAATCATAGGTAGAATATATAGATTTTATATTATTTGAATTGTCAATAAAATGGAATTGTCATTCATAGATTCTTCTTAATACTATGTTTACTATACTGGTGATTATACATATTGCAACAGAGCTACTGCATAATTTATTTTAACCAAATCCCGCGAGAGTGCAGATCAATCCTTGGCGCGTCCCAATTATAATCGTGAACAGACTAATGTTTATCTTGCTTACCCTCCAGTAAATGTGTATTCTCTCATCGCTCTAATGACACGCAGTCAGTCCGATATTCCGTAATAATTCGGAGATATCATCTTTATATTTTTTTATTCATTTTCCAGTTCATCGTCGGAAGAGCAGAAAAAGAAAAAGAAATCCAAGAAACGGAAACGAGAAAGGTAATATTTACTACAGATTACATCTTACGTATCGTAGGTACTTTTGTCTTGATTCATGCTTTTCTTTTTACATAATGGAAAAAATGAAACTATGCATTGATATAATATTCAGTTAAATACTTTAGTATATTTTTCCATTATGTTAAAATCGAGGATAGGTAGTGGATATGATGTGATTTTTTTCTTTTCATTTCTTTTCTTTTTTGTTAATATTGAACTACTTAAATTTCTACTAATATATTGGTGATATATTTTTGTGCCGTGCGTGTGATGGCCAACAGGTAATGGTATGGTTACGTTTGAATATTTGGTAACAAATTTTTGATCTTGGATATGTCTAGTGCAGCACGGGTGGACTGAAGGTGCGTTCAAAGCTTAGGCTTTCAGTCTTACGTCTGTTTTTTCAATTTCTGCAGCTCTTAATATTTTTGGTGCATATAAACCACGAGAGAAAAATCCACGGAGATTAAAAATAAACATACTACGCTTTTAAAAAATTTATCTATAGAGTTTTGTAAACGTCTAAATTGTAATCTTTGATAGTCCGACTAATAAGAAGAGTAAACAGTTTGTTCTTAGTATGAATTTGATAAGACAGGTCAATAATTTGCGCGACTTTTTTTAGATTCCAAAAATAGAAAAGATTGCAGCTGTTGACCTTGCTCAATCAATAACTAATAACGATTGTTGTTTACATGCAAACTAATTTAAAAGTAATAGTATTGTAATTAAATATTTTTGTCATTGGCATTGCATACCATAAAATAGTACAAACGAGTTTGTTTATATGTCACCAAAAATTCATTAAAATTCGTGATTGTCCAAATGTACTTTTTCCTGCTCTCTATACAGGCGAATTAATTAAAATCATGTATTTTTCTTCCTGTAGATCAGAGAAATCCAAGGAGAAAAAGAAGAGGGCGAAACGCAAACACTCCGTGAACTCGTCCGAGAGCGAAGATTCGATTTCGTCACAGTCGGAAGATTCCGGAAGCGAAGAGGAGAGGAAAAAGAAAAAGAAATTGAAAAAGAAGGAGGTTAGTTTGAAAAGCTTTGAGTTGTAAATAGGCTATTTTTTGGTAATCTCTTTTGCTTTTGTAATTGATATTATTTGTTTTTGATTTAGTCGGTGCAATTTCATTGGCGTACTGTTTTGTATATTTATTTTAATAATGTCAGTTATACAGTTATACATTTGTTGGATTTTATTCAATATTCTAGTATACAGTTATTTTATTTGCGACATGACGGGAACAAAATCAAGTACACCTGAATTTTTCATCGGTAGATATCATACCAGATTGTTAGGGTTTTCATCAATACTTGAGCAAAATGAGAAAGTATTAACAATCACTTATAAACTGTCATGGATGCTTTTAAGGAGTAGTAATTACGTATATATGTAGATTATTGGTTGATTTTAACAGGCAGTCAACAATGGCTGTGATTTTTTGTTTGGTTTGTTGTACACATCTATTGCATAAATTAATAAGTGTGTTCCAATAGCAGTTACGGACTACTTTGAAATGGTAAGAACGAGTCGGCCAAGTTATGTCTCATTGATATTTCATTGTGTCAAAATGAAAACTTGGGCTGCTCGATTCCTGTTTATGGTTTCAAACTAGTGTGTGATTGATGTTGGAACAAACCTTAAATAAATTGCAACATGTGACCGTGAAAGAACCACTCTTCTTTCTTCCTAATAATAGTCGCAATAGAATAAATCAGCGCAAGAGTTAAAATCCAGCATAAGACATCTCGTGATATCTTTAACTTGGACAGTGGACACCAATTACTGATGCGAGATAGTTTCGTTTTACTTTAAATTTAATTTTATTTACATTAAACATTTACCCCTAAATTGAAATCTTATTTACACCACTGGTCCTGGACAAGTTGGATTCCTAAATGGTGTGGAATGGAATGCATTGTAATTTCTAATCACCAATTCTAAGCGAATATTTTAAAAATATAATAAAAGGATTTATTCTCTTATCACAAAAAATATTTTTTTAAATTCAATCCTTAATCCCGTAAAGTATTTTGAGAAATTTAATATTTGATCCCTAATCCTAAAAAATAAAAATAAAAAAGTATTTTGTAAAAGTCTAATTTCTTATCTCTAATCCCAAAAAGTATTTTTAAAAACCCAATTTCTAATCCCCACGACATATTTTTAAAAATTCAATCTCTAATCACAAAAAATATGAAAAACGCAATCCCCCAACCCCTAATACCATTTTTTTAAATTCAAAACCGAATTTCAAATAGAAATTCTAATTTTAATTCCCTAATTCCAAAAAGAAATATTTTTAAAAATTCAATTTTCAATCCTTAATTCCTAAAAATATTTTTTTAAATTGAATCCCTAATAAAGTATTCTAAGAAATTTACAAGGTGGATGGTGTGGGATGGAATGCGTTGTAATTCCTAATCACCAATTCCAAGCAAATATTTTTAAAATATAATAAAAGGATTTAATCTTTAATCACAAAAAATATTTTTTTAAATTCAATCCTTAATCTCGTAAACTATTTTGAGAAATTTAATGCTTAATCCCAAATCCTAAAAATAAAAATGAAAAAAAAGTATTTTGAAAAAATCTAATTTCTTATCTCTAATCTCAAAAAGTATTTTTAAAAACCTAATTTCTAATCCCTAAGACATATTTTTAAAAATTCAATCTCTAATCACAAAAAATATGAAAAACCCAATCCCCAACCCATAATACCATTTTTTTAAATTCAATTCCTAATTTCAAATAGAAATTCTAATTTTAATTCCCTAATTCCAAAAAGTAGGCCAGTAAAATAGAATCCGTTGGTGGAAATAAATGTTGGAAAGCGGGAGATCGTTTCGATCGCTTCGTTTGAGGTCAAATATAAGTAACCTAGGTTTGCATGATCCCTCGACTCGAGCTTACCTGAGGGCATCAAAAGAACCACGAAATCTTCGGATCTTTTTTAGTTTTTCGCTTATAACTTCAAAAAGGTGCTTTCCAACGAAAACTTTACTATTACAAGACTTAAAGAGCATTAAATTCTGCGTCGGATGAGTATCCAACACTTTAAAATCGGTCCAGTGGTATGGTCGAAATCGACGGTCGAGAAACGACAATTATACAATTTTTCGATTTTCCGTCAGACCGGACGCCCAGAGGCTTTCCGTATAAAAAAAACCCGTTGGACTCATTCTGATTGTTAATATAAGTCGAGAAATATCTAAGCTTTGATATTATAGAGGTTGCCGGATTAGATTAATGGCCATTTTTCCATCATTCCCCATCCTAGCAATTAGGATCAATCCATATGAAGTAGTGCAGTATTGGTCGCTCGATCATTTCGAAAAAAGATAATTTTTTGTGTGTTATCACCCCTAAGTATTGGTAGATCAAAACCACTGTCATTTTATTTTTATTCCATTTAATTGAAATATGGCAGCCATATTTATTTCGTGGTGCACGACGTTGCTTGCAGTTTTTGATGTAAACGTAACTCTTGATATCTCAAGAACGGTTGATCCTAGAGACCTGCGGTAAAAATGATTGTATTGCTCACATGTAGTACATTTTTAAATCTAAACATAATTTTTGTAGGACACTTACTTATGGGTGTGATTTAATCTAGAAGTTTTTACAAAAATTCCCGCTTTTATGGGGGCATATTTCATATATCCAGATAAAAATGAAGTCTTAGGGAGGATTTTCTATTTAAACGTACACGGTTAGAGGTAGTTTATGTATAAAATATTTTAAATCTGAAATTTTACTATTTTGGTATTTACGGGCTTTGAAGTTCTTTTTATGATACGTCATATCAATATTATGTTTATGATTAAAAAATGTAGTCCGACATGTGAGCAATACAATCATTTTTACCGCAGGTCTCTAGGATCAACCGTTCTTCAGATATCAAGAGTTACGTTTACATCCAAAAACTGTAAGCAACGTCGTGCACCACGAAACAAATATGGCTGCCATATTTCAATTAAATGGAATAAAAATAAAATGACAGTGGTTTTGAACTACCAATGCTTAGGGGTGATAACACACAAAAAATTATCTTTTTTCGAAATGATTGAGTGACCAATACTAACAATACCACACTTCATATGAATTGATTCTAATTGCTATGATGGGGATGACAAAAAAATGGCCATTAAGTTAATCCGGCAACCTCTATAATATCAAAGCTTAGGTATTTCTCGACTTATATTAACAATCAGAATGAGTCCAACGGGTTTTTTTATACGGAAAGCCTCTGGGTGTCCGGTATGACGAAAAATCGAAAATTTGTAAAATTGTCGTTTCTCGGCAGTCGATTTCGACCATACCACTGGACCGAATTTAAAGTGTTATACTCATTCGACGCAGAATTTAATGCTTTTTAATTCTTCTAATAGTGAAGTTTTCGTTGGAAAGCATCGCTTTGGAGTTATAAGCGAAAAACTAAAAAAGGTCCGAAGATTTCGTGGTTCTTTTGATGCCCTCAGGTAAGCTTGAGTCGAGGGACCGTGCAAACCTAGGATACTTATATTTGACCTCTAACGAAGGGATCGAAACGATCTCCCGCTTTCCAACATTTATTTCCACCAACGGTCCAAAACGGGTCTTATTTTACTGGCCTAAAGAAATATTTTTAAAAATTAAATTTTCAATCCTTAATTTCTAAAAATATTTTTTTAAATTCAATCTCTAATAAAGTATTTTGAGAAATTTAATGGTTAATCCCTAATCCTAAAAAATTAAAAAAGTATTTTGAATAAGTTTTATTTCATATCTCTAATCCAAAAAAGTATTTTTAAAAACTTAGTCTCTAATCCGCATGACATATTTTTTAAAATTCAATCTCTAATCACAAAAAATATGAAAATCACATCCCTAATCTCAATTTTTTTTAAATTCAATCCCTAATTTCAATTTTAATTCCCTAATTTCAAATAGAAATTCGGATTCTAATTCCATAAAGAAATATTTTAAAAATTCAATTTTCATCCTTACAAAAATATTTAAAAAATCTAATCCATAAGTCTGATTCATGTACTTGGTTTGAATTAATTTAAATGCTTCAACAATTAAAAGGCGATTGATTGTCTAATAAATTAAAAACATAATAATAGAAAAAATATCCAAACAAATATTGATTAGTTTATTGCGAAGATATAAAAAACGTATTTAACAAAGAAGCTGAACGCTTGTGCTTGCTATAATATATAATAATGTAACAATCTGGAATAGGCTACTGATCAAAATATACCGCACGTCAAAGTGACATTGAACTTGTCTAAACCGATTCTTTTAACGCCCGCATGAAATATTCTAACTTGAATAACATGTATTCTGAAATATTCTATTGTTTTGTCCAACTTTGCTTAATCTTCAAGAGTTATTCCAATTTTTATAATAATTTTAGTTAAAATCACTTTAAAATTTTATAATATAAAAATACACATGGTTTTCATCATTTACACTATATACAACGGTGTCTCCTAACCACACATTGTATTTGACTAACTGCCAATACGAATTTCGGTAACGATGTTACCTTTTTCTTAGCTTAAAACCGGCATAAAAAAAATACATCGTTAACCGAAACATGTATTGGCAATTAGTCAAATATAATGTGTGGTAAGGAGACACCATTATATATAGTGTTGTGATAAACCACAGTCCTTACAATCCACTATTAGTTTCATCATTTAGTTCTTAAATTAATCATAAACATTAAGTACACCTAAAACATCCGTAACATCACACCAGACACTTGCGTTTAATCACTGGACTTTCTGTTGAATTGCTCATTATTTTTACATGAATAATACACCAGATTTTAGTATTTTATGAAGATGTTTCGTGAAATACAAATTGTGAGAGAGAAAGACAGAACGACAGATTTGAGGAAAAGGACTGATGAAAACATCAGCCAAGTTTAAAATACTACGATGTGACGTTCTAGAAAAGAGTTAAGTTTCCTACAGCTATTGCGTAACTTTATGGAATTCACTAATTAGTGTTAATCAGTTATGCTGGTGAAATATCAGGGCAGGAAATGTCAAAACTGTTACTACCTCAAGAACGGAAGGGAAGTTAGGTTAGGTTAGATTTTTTTACTTTTTCCCACCTCTATTGTGCTTTGATATTTCACTTGCATCATTAATTAGTACTAAATATTGACTTCTATAAGGAATTAAAAAGTATCCTGGAAACTTAAGCCCTATCCCTAACTTCTGTTTGTAGGCTTTGAATACTTTCACTCCAAATTGAATAGCTGCGCGAGAGCTTTACATGGTAAAAAAAAACCTTTACACAGATTTTCTTGCAATTAATCAGGATGGATTGATCAAGACTTAAGTATATAACTTAACTATAGTAACGGATTTATATTCTCTATTATATTTTAGAAAAGGCATTCTTAGAACACTTGATTTTGCTCTACGTCATTCAATAATTTGAAATTATTATTACTTTTATAAAACAAATGCTTCATTAATTTTTTTTATTTTTTAAACATCTTTCTCTATTGCAATATTTAATAAGAACTACATATATATACCAATTTTTGTGAGTACGTAAATAATCAATAAGGTGTGTACAAAAAAAAAAAAAAAAGGAAATATAGACTGTTTAGAAATTTAAAGTAAAGATTATTGTTTAAAATATTGTTTCTCTTTTTCTCTCTCTCATGTATACACTGTCTCTGAGACTTCATGTACGTTGTTCTTTTATTAATTATTATGTTACTGAATTTATTTTTACTTGTGCATGTGCTCAAGTTTTGTGTTGTTTATGGAAGTTAAACATTGTTCTGTTTGAACCTTGCGCATCATAACATAGGATTAGCCTGACTGGTTTACAACGCTGCTAGTAAGTACAGGCCCATAGGCCCCTAGCACTCAACTGCATGCACTTCATAACATAAAAACAAAAGTGTTTTACATTACTATTATTATTATTATAATTATAGGCATACAGCTACTGTCTTAGGTGGTGTTTTTCAAATGTTATTATTTGTAAAATTTTACGATCAGTTATTGTTGTTAATTTACATTTATTATCATCTAAAGTTAGTTGGTATTTCTGCACACAAAAATTAGACGCAGCTTTTAGTTAGAGCTTTCTATTTACCTTTTTATTAAAAACTTTTAAATTATTGTGCATTATTCTCTTGTTTAAAACTTACGATGGTAATAACTTCCTTTTTTGATTGTATGTAATTATTTAAATGTTATTAACTTCAAATACTATGCTTTCATTCATATGCTACTTAAAGTGCTGTATTTGCCTAACTTTGTTATTTATAAATACTATAGGAATATTAACAAAACGTGTACATAAAAAAAAATAAGGAAGTGATCTTCGAAAAGATTTATAGAAAAAAGAATATTATTTTGTATGTGTGTGTGTGTGTTATGATTGTAAGTTTAAATATTGAACATAAAATGTTAAAACTGTTTATCTTCTCATAGAAAAAGAAATCTGCCAAAAAGAAGCACAACAGTTCCAGCGATAGTTCACGGGAAAGGTATGTATTATTGTTGATAGTAAAGTAAATAGTAATAAGTAAGTCAGTCGCAAAGTAAGGTAAAATCGGCAGAAGAGTAATTCATTATTGAACGATTTTTGGGCACTAACTAGCTCCAATAATCTGCACCCAATTTTTGACTTATTGACTTATTAAATACAGTTTACTGTCTCCAGACTTTGTATTATAGAGATGCACCGAAGCTTTGGTTTTGCTTCCGTATTCGGCCGATTCGCCCGATTTTTAACATAGTCGGGTTTAGCCGAAGCAGCGTGAAAGATTCGGCCGACCAAAACAATTTTTTTTAATTTCTCCTGTCACAATCTGGTTTATCTAAATATTGTAATTTAACTGCAAAATTAATTATTTAGCGTTTAACCAAAAGGAATTCTACGTTTGTAAAATATGCATCAGCATTTATTTAATGCCTACAATTGCTAACATAAAAATATTTTCAAGTTCTGTATACAGGGTGGCCCATAAAGACATAGTCAGACTTTGTCAGTGGTTAGATAACCATTAAAGAAAGAAAATTCCTATATACCATTTTTCTCGTACTTCTATACTTTTGGAGAAAAACGGTATTGAAGTTCAGCCTAATGTTTTCAAATTTAATAGTATGAATGCACATGACACATATTTTAAAGTTCACGGTGATAAACCATACATTCTTTTCTAGAATGTGCAAGGGTAGCGTATTAAAGTAATAAACCTGTCTTTATTTTAGATAAGTGTTTCGTAGAATAACAATAGATAAACAGAGTTAAATAAACAAAGCATGTTGAGAAACGACCTCTCGTTAGATATTATGTTTCAAAAACGGTATTTTTATTTAGTGATTTCTAATTGTATAAGATAATTTTATATTCTTTTAATAGGTACGTTAACCCCTATGTGTAATACAAGCAAGTCTCTGAATAAAAAAAATATTTTCGTATTAATTTTGTTTGTAATAAATCAAATATATTTTTGAAATTTCGCTGTAAGAGACTATTACAAGAACATTCAATCCACAATGCGAGCATAAAATAAATGCGTTTTTGCGTCATTCATACTGTATTATTTTCTACTATTTTTTTATTTAAAATAATATTTATTCCCAGAAAGTACATACTATGTAATAAATAAAGGGTACCGATTTCTAGTGAAACCTAATAAAATCATCACTGTAGATACCGTAAATATTCCTAAGAATTGTGACTAATAATTGGACACAGCTGCATTAGTAATAAAATAATCAAAACCCTGTCGGCAAATTTTATTTTGAGTACATATTACATTGTAAACGCTCGGTCAAGGTCAGGGCCTAACAATTTGCAAATCCCTTACACTGCAGTTTTTAGTAAAGTAAGTAAAGTTGAGTAGTTTTTTAATTGAGTTTTTGACATCAAATTTTTATAATCCGATACTGTTCATTTTTAACTTAAATTTGTTTAGTTATATTATTTGTTATTTTATATTATTTTATTAAAGCAAAATGCGTAGTAGGAAACGCATTTTTCGAACACCAATGTTTTTATTTTGTGACATAATTTTGTATTCAATAAAATTAATCAAAATTTAAATTTCTATTTTGCTTCGGCCGAATACTCGGCGCTTCGGCAAATTTTCAGCCAAAATAAGCCAAAAAAATTCAACCAAAAGCCGTATCGGTACATCACTATTATATTTATTCCCTACAACTTCAAATCTTCTATTTTCTTCCAACTCATGTTTTTTTATATTATGATTCTGACAATGGTCATATCTTAACTATTACAATCATATATTAAAGCGTTTAATCCTTTACGGCAGCGGTTCCCAACCTTTTTCGTTCGCGGGCCGCCAAACGACGTACACTCTTAAAAAATTACCTGTAAATTTACCCTAAAAAATGGAGGCAACTATGTTACCTCCATTTTTTGGGGTAAATTTACTTCAAAGTGTAATTTTCATAGGAAGTGAGAAATTACAATATTAGGTTAAATTTGCATTGTAATGTTTCCTTTTTAAGTAAATTTACAGATTAAAATTACAATCTCAATGTAATTTTACATTTTAACATTAAAACACCTGTGTAAAGTTACATGGCAAAGTTAATATTTTATGGCAATAGTACTTTTGAGGGTTAAAATACAAATGTGAAAATACTTCTTGAATGTAACGATGACTTGCGAAAGTACTTGCAAATTCAATCGTTCCTCTGAATATTACTTACATTGGTAAATGGATTGTATGAAACAAAATAAAATCAAAGTAATTTTTATTGAACGTATGTACTTATATAAAATATAAGACATTAACAGAACTTCTTTTAAGGAGGTTTCGGAAATATTTGGTCTCTCAAAGACATTCAGATAAAAGTTTCGATTCTACCTAAAAAATTTAAAAATTATAAATTATATAAACAATTATTACACGACTACCTTTCTCAATTACAGTTATGCTAGTTTATTTCGAATTCTTCAAATTTTGATTCATCCTAGAAAAACATTAAATTAAATATTTTTATTTTATTGGTTTAAATTTGTAACTTTAACATATACTTACCGATTATTATTTTTTAACTTCTACTATAAAATAAAATTCTTCCCACCTTAGGTCATACGTGTAAATATTTGCCTTTAATAAATCTGCACTACACTACAATGAAAAACAAAATATTAATGAGCAATGAACACTTCGTTCGATATCGATAGGGTACGGCTCGCCGATTGCGATATTGTTTAAAAACGATTGAAAAATTTCGAGTTTCTCGGCTGTAACGAGTTTTTCTTATGGTTTTACACGGTATTTGAAGGGGAAACATTTTAAGATTGCCCGTCATTTGACGCCAAGATAGTCGTTTTGGCTACCGCCTATCGAAAAACGGGCGGAGGTCCTAGAGCGGAGAAGGAAAAACCAGTAGATGCACCGATCGTAGAAGGCCGCGTGACATTGAATGCTGCCAACACATATTCGATCGCTCCCAAAAAACCCCATCTCACCCTAGCTCCTGCCCCCGGAAGTGTTGGCAAAAAAGACTTTTCCGGTAGAAATGATTGGGGTAGTGCGCTAGCAAAGCTTCCGTTTTTCAGATTTTCGCTCTGACCTACCTCCGCCTAAACGGTTTACCGGAGATGGTCGACTTCAAATCCGAGACGGGAACTACCACAGGCATCGACAACAAGAAACGGTCCGGATCGAAACAAGTTTTAAGGCACCTCGAAACCGCGAAACCCGGATTTTGATCGTTCGCGTCAATCGGGAACGCAAGACAAAAATTCTTTCGGTTTCCGATATGCCTAGATCCATGTGCGCCAAACCCGCTTAAAATTTCTAAAATGGGAGATCCTCCTTATTACTTATTACTGGATATTACTTTACCACATAGGTACGCGCAGCCGGCGCGTTATATATACCACGTATGTATGTATATAGCACCGGCTCCGTATAAAAGTCAGAGTTTACTCTTGGTCAACTCCGATAAACTATTTGACCCTACGTTAGCTACAGGATAACGCGAATTAACAAATTCTTTCAGTAAGATTTTGAAAATACTGTTATTACTCTGCGGACCGACAAAAATCTGACGGACCGGCACCGGTCTGCGGATCGGCGGTTGGGAAACGCTGCTTTACGGTTCTAAATTAAAAAAAAAAGAATGATCTTTTATATGATTGTAAGATTTTTAAGAGACTTGTATAAGATGTGAAGAGAATCTTCACATCTAAAAAAGATTTAGAATAGTTATTTTGTAAATAACAATTCTGACCTCTAACATAACCTAACGTGAATTGTAATGTAAAGTAGAGTATTGAAAGTATGACAATGTTATTACATCATATGATCTCGGTCCGAAATGCATGCTGCCCAAACACCGTTGCCTAAACGTCCCGCTCCATTCAATGATGTATAGCTAGTGAAGATAATCCTCAGGGTTGTGGCTGTAAATTTATAAATAAACATTGGGTACGGAGGCAATCTAATATAATTGAGCCTTACGGCAATGCAATATTTTCTGACTGCAATTTTAAAATTAGTCTTTTCTATTGTTTTTAGTTCACCAGAGCCTGCCAACAAAAAATCTTCCGTAGATAAGTACAACAACAAATCGAAAACTAAAGAAGGTGAAGACCGCTATGATGATGCACGAAAGCAACACGACTCACGTAGTCGAAAAACAGAACGAGAACCTGAAAAGTATGATTATCAGAAAAGATTGTCGCCCTCACCAAAACATTCTGGAAGATCACCAAATAAAAAGGAAAGCCATAAAGAATACAATAATAAGTCATCTAGGTACGATAGTCGATCGTCTCATAGATCCCGATCAAGGAGCAATGATCGTCAGGACAGATCAAAATACAACAATAGCATTAAGAGGAGACAAGACGATGAACAAAGCCAGCATGAAAGGTACACCAACAATAAGGCACGGGATGAGAGACGTGGCAGAAGATCACGTTCACCACCATTCAGGAAGAGATCACCAGACTACAATAAACAGAGGATAAGATCAAGCTCAATAAATCGCAGAAGCAGATCAAACTCTAGAAGTAGACGAGATCGAGTTTCTTCACAAACAAGGCAAAGGTCAAAATCTCGAGATTCCAAGCTTAATAAGCGAGATCAAAGGAGTCGTTCATTAGAGCAGCCAAAACGTAAATCCCCATCAGGTCCAAATACTCCTCCACATGAAAAGTACAAAAATAATAAAGATGTTTTGTATGACAGAAAGAATCGACATGATTCAAAAGATAGAAGAAGATCACCAGATACGAAAAGTAAATCATCTAATACAAGAGAAAGAAGTCCAAACATAAGACGAAAATCTCCAGAAGTTAAAAGAGAGAAATCGCCAGATTTGAGAAGATCTTCAGAGTTGAAAAGGTCATCAGATGCTAGAGCCAAATCGCCATACAACAGAAGGAGATCTCCAGGAGATTCAAAAACTAGAATTAAATCAACAGACTCTAGGCCCAAGTCAAAATCACCAAGTTTAAGAAGAAAATCACCAGAGCGAAGGAGATCTTCGTCTAGAGATAGGTCACCGATTTCGAGAAAAAAATCACCAGAACGGAGATCTGTAGTAAGACGAAGCAAATCTCCGAATCTTAAAAAGAGATCAGTAGAAAAGGAATATAAATCTCCACGAAGAACTAAATCACGAGAGAGACGTTCCCGGTCAATAGAAGAAAAATCTAACCGAAGACGTTTATCAGCTGAAGCTAAATCTAATGATCGTAAGCTTGAGGAAGAATTATCTAGATCATCAAAGAAAAAGAGTACAAGTTTAGAACGAAATGGAAGCAGCTATAAACGCAGCAGGTCTAATTCCCCAAAGTATCGTGACAAAAATGAAAGTCATAGAAATAACGAAAAGAGAAGTTCATCCAGGAATGAATATATAAAACCACATAGAGATTCAGAAGAAAAAATTAAAAACGATAAACAATATGATTCTAGTCATAATTCTGTTAGGAGTGAAGACAGGTTTATTAAGAATGTAGAACAAAAGAAAAGTCTGACACCACCAAGAAATAAAATAGGAAGAAGTAAAAGTACTCATTCTGATTCTAGTTCAGATTCTCCTACAGCATCTCAACTTCCTCAAACTCCTCCCAGAGAAGACCTAAAACATGATTTAAAGAAAGCCTCTGATAAATCACCTAAACGGAAAAGTCGTCAACAAATGCCTGTAGTACGATTAAGATCGTCAAGCGAAGATGAAAACTCTGATCACGATAATGATGTTGATGATGAAGAAAGAGAAAAGGAGCTGCGCATGTTGCGTTTGCTGAAATCAGGTTTGGCGGCTAAAGCGAAAGAAGCCTTAGAGAAGAAGATACCAAAAAATAAAGAATCTAAAGAAGGTAAAGAGGTGAAGATCATTGAAAAAACTATTAGCCCGAGGATACTCGAACAAAAGTACATTATAGAACCAGACATGTTTGATATAAAAGTGTTGCCTTTGAAAACGGATACAAATGAGAAAAGCAAATTGGAAGATTTTAACATGGGCAGCAGCAAAGAGAAATCAAAAACTCCTCACATTGACAGTAACGATTTTAATTTACACAAGCGTGACGAGAGTATTGGTAAAAAGTCATCGAGTAGCAGTCGATCGAGATCTAGATCGCGATCGAAATCTAATAGTACATCATCAAAGGTTCAAAAATCGAAGTCCAGGAGTTCATCGAGATCTTCTTATAGGTAAGTTGTTGGTAATTGTTTTGTTTTTGTTTGTGCAAGCTGTAAAAAGTCATTCATTTTTTAAATTTTGATCTATTTATTATAATTAATTTAAAATGGTAGGCACTGTCAAACATAATCTCCAAATAGATACAACTTTAAATGGAAATATGAGGGTGGTTTGATAAGTCAGTGACTTTTTGAATTTCCCGCGCAGTAACTTTAAATGCAACACTGCTTCCATCAACTGCCATCTATGAATAGACTACTGTAAAGTTTTGAGAAAGCTGCGCCATTTAGTTTGTGTTTGACAGCCATTGAAAGCAAACAACGTCGTGAATTTTAACGAAAATGGAAGAAAGTGAATTTCGTGTGCTGATTAAGCATTATTTCTTGCGTAAAAAAACCATCACCGAAACCAAGGAAAGGCTTGATAAATACTATGGCGACTCTGCACCATCAATTTCAATGGTTAAGAAGTGGTTTACTGAGTTCCGTTGTGGCCGTACCAGCACAAGTGATGCCGAATGTTCAGGTCGGCCAAAAGAGGTCGTCACGCCAGAAATCGTCGATAAAATCCATGGAATGCTATTGGACGATCGGAGAATGAAAGTGCGTGAGGTGGCTGAGGCTGTAGGCATCTCGACTGAGCGGGTACATCACATTTTACATGAATATTTGGACATGAAAAAGCATAAGAGCAACCGTTTGACCACTTCAAAGGAGTGTTTGGCGATGTTCAGCCACAATCCAAACGAGTTTCTGCGGCGTTTCGTTAACGTAGACGAGACATGGATCTATCACACTACACCAGAGACCAAGGAACAATCAAGTCAGTGGGTTTCTCCGGGTGAACGTGCACCAAAGAAGGCCAAGGTGGGTCTGTCGGCCAACAAGGTCATGGTCACAGTTTTTTGGGATCAATTAATTACCTTGAAAAGGGTAAAACGATCACCGGCGAATATTATTCAGAGCTTTTGGACAGATTTGATATTGATTTGAAGCAGAAACGACCGTATTTGGCGAAGAAAAAAGTGCTGTTTCATCAAGACAATGCACGGGTGCACATGTGTGTAGTCACCATGGCAAAAATCCATAAATTGGGCTACGAACTGCTACCCCATCCAGCATATTCTCCAGATTTAGCCCCCTGTGACTATTTCCTGTTTCCAAACCTGAAGAAATGGCTGGGCAGTAAGAGATTTGGATTGAATGAAGAGGTCATCACTGAAACAAACGCCTATTTTGAGGGCCTTGAGAAAACCTATTATTTGGAAGGAATAAAAAAATTGGAAAAACGCTAAACTAAATGTATCGAGCTAAAAGGAGACTATGTTGAGAAATATAAAGCTTATTTGCATAAAATAAATGTCTTTTATTCAAAAAGTCACTGACTTATCAAACTACCCTTGTATTTTGAAAGTTTATGGATAATTTGCAAATTTTTTACAGCAATAGCTTCTGCTATATGTAAAGTAACCATTTAAGTTGCCAAGACCCTTATCTGCATGTGGCGGCAGTAGCGGTGGGTGCATACGTCAAACTCGGGGCACTCGCAGTGCAACACAGGATGATATACTGCTTTAATGTGTGCGTACGAGCATGATAGCGATATACCAGTTTGTCGTGTGCCCGGAGTTTAACGTATGCACCCACCGCCACTGTGTGGCGGTCGAATGAAGTCAAACTTTGTTATAAAAACCATTTTTAAAAATTTCCTAATTTTCCATTTTCCTAATTTCTTTTACATTAAAAAGTTAACCAATTTTCCTCTGGAATGATTCTATTTTCCTCTTTACATATCGATTATATAGAAACTAACACTGTTCACTTTCTCAATTTGTCTCAGTAGAAGCAGGTCATTGTCTTCAAGTACTAGCAACTCAGCTTCACGAACATCTTCGCGCGCGCGCACTTGCAGCCGCTCGCGCAGTAGAAGCTCTTCACGTAGTTCAAGCAGCGACACCTCAAGGTCTCGTTCACCTTCGATACCACGACGGCACGGATCTCCTAGCTTTTTAGATCGCCGTCGGATAACAAGGTAAAAGAATATTGCATGTTGATTTTATTTTTGTAGAGCTATATCGGCATGACATTTTTAGTAGATTTTCTCTTATTCTGCTTTTTATGTTTATTATTTCAGCAGAAGGAGATCCTAAGCAGTGTTTTTTTTGTTCATTAGATGTTGTGGTAGTTATTCCTATGATTTTTATATCTTTTTTTAAAGTCATAAACATAAAGTATGACATAAATTTTTTTTGTTTTTTTATTATCATGTAAGAAATTGTTATACCTTGGCCTTTTTTCATTGAAGGCATATTATTTTATTTTGTATTAATTATTATGTAGAAGTACACAATAAATGTGTTAGAATTGCACTCATTTCTTTTTATTTTTTGTTTTATCCCTCCATATATTGATGTATACACAGAGTTTAATTTAGAATTAAGCTATCAAAGTATAGTGCTTTAATTAGTATTAGAAATATGAGTTTTGTTTATCACAGTTATAGACTGAACTCTGTCGCCCGTTACAGTGTGATAAGGTAATGATGTTCTCAACATTATTAATAAAAATGAGTTACACGGAAGAAATCTAAGTAATTGTTAGATGTAGATTCTGATACTACTGGCATTTTAATAGCAAACATTGTATCAACAAAGGTGATTTGGTTTTAAAAAGTAATAATTGTTTAGACAAGTTAAAAGTAGTAGAGACAGCAATGTCGTACATAATGAGAAGATCAATAAATAGGACTGAATAAAAACATCGATTAAATAAAACCATATTTATACAAATATCAAATCAATCATATTTATATTATCTGTTCACAGGACACACTGTTTGTAATACAGAAACTATCAAAGCATACGAGGTAAGCACCATAAATTCTCGGCCCGGCAGGCTTCTACAGGTGCCAACATGTTCAAACTCGGTTGCGTCATAGTTAAACATGTAAGAGGCCTACACTATATATATATTACGGCTAGAAGCGTAATAGATTTTAGTAGCCACTCAAGCATCATGACGAGTGCATGAAAATGTTGTAGCTAACGAAAATTGAATACCACGTGGTCATTAGATTTTTAACAAAAGAAGGGCACACGCCTAATCAAATCAAACAACGTTTGATGGTGATTTATCTCCTTCATATTCCACTGTAAAAAAGTGGTCAAAATGTTTCCGTTTGGGGCAAGAATCTCTTGAAGATGATGAGCCAATTGAAGCGGTAATGCCTCAAAAACTTGCAATCATTGAAGAAATGGTATTAGAAGATCGCCGTTTGAAAGTTAAGGAGTTAGCAGTGATGTCTGACATTTCGGAAAACAAATATTCGCCGAATTCTTCATTGACCATTTGGGTATGAATAAAATTAGTGCAAGATGGCTACCGCATCTTCTTTCTGATGTTCAACGTCAACGTCGCATTGAATATGCGCGCTCGTTTTTAAACTTGTGTCGAGACGACAAGCCGATTTTGGATTCCATTGTCACTGGAGATGAAACAATGGTGAATCAATGGAATGGCGGCGACCGGATGAACCTCGTCCCAAAAAGGCGAAAGTCGTTCAATCGACAAAGAAAGTTATGACAACAATATTCTGGGATTGTGACGGCATTTTACTGATTGATTTTAAAGAACGCAATACAACTGTTAACAGTGCATATTATGCATAAATTGAGAAACAATATTCGTTGAAAAACGTCTGCCATTATTAAAAATAATAATTATTATATTTTACCAAGTTTAATTTTTCTATATCAGGCAGAATTTATGGTGCTTACCTCGTATATTGTCATATTGGGAACACGGAGGTAATTTTCATACTGTACCATTGCCTCTGATTTGTTATCGAATTTTCGACGAACAAAAAGTTCGTCTCTGAATTCGTCTGTCTGTCTGTCGGTCTGTCGCCTTTTTCCATGTTGACTTTTTTGAATTTTTCTTTTTGGAATCTTATAGTACATCAAATTCTAAGAAACCTTTGGTTGAAACATTTTTTTGTATCTCTGCGGGAAAGTGGTCAAAATGACCACTGGAAATTTCGGTAAATTTTTGAAAAATGAAAAATGTTGTATTTTTTAAAAATTTACGAAAAATAAACATTTTTAGCAACTGTTTTTTTACGAAAAATTTTAGGACTTAGAATTTTAGTTTTTATGACAATTAATGTGTTATGTCAACTTCAAAAATAAATTAGTTTATTAAGTATACAGTTGTTTTTGTTCGTCATGGCAGTGCTGGCTCTGCGCATTCTCACTAGTTTATTTTGACAATGAATTGTTATTTGTTTTTTCTAATAAAGCAAGAAAAATAATTTAAATAAGTAAAAAAGCATAGGAGAATCGGGCAGTTAAAAATTATTGCAACGAAAGTGTGAGGAAATAAATCCAAATGAAACTAAAAAACAAATTTTTAAAAGAGCATCTATGATATTTTACAACTAAGGATCATACTTGGTTGTTGTATCAAACAATTCGTTTCATTGTCTTCTTTCGTAATATACGTAAAATACGTAATATTTTTATATTCTGAAACGATAGTTTGTGGTCTATTGAAATTGAAATAGCAACGCCATCTCAATACTGCACTTCAACTTACGAGCACAAGAATATGGGAATACCCTGTTGTAAAACCATATTCTCTCGCTCATAAGTATAAGGGTATTAAATGATGCCGCACGTAAGCGCTTTTACCACACACACATTTTGTTTATTATATTTATTTTTATTTGAATTGCATGCATGCAGTAAAAAGAATTATGAATTGCTTTAATGTTAAGCGCTTATTATGTTCTTATAAATGTAGCATGAAAGTAGTAAGTATTTTTATTTTACTTTAATACTAAGATTGATTATTATGTGTATTCAAATGTTGATAATTCATATTAAATTAGAAAAACTAGTTGATCTGTAACAAGATAGTAGGCACCATATGATCAATTTTATCAGATTTTATAAGACGATAGGTCTAGGACTTATAGTAGATAGCTTAATATTTTCATTAGCTTTAATATTCTTAGTGTTGACGAAATATATATCAACCAGCAGATAAAAGTAATGTTATTTGTTTGGTGATACTAACCTCCCCCAGACCACTCAAAATGATTTTAAAATTGTTTCAAAATGATGATGTGAATAAAAACTTCTAGGTACTTTTTTTTTTGTTAGACACTAAAAACCGATTTAACTATACTATTGTAACGTTCTTTTTAAATAATAATAATAATACAAGTGCTGTTTAAATCGTCTATTCACAAACAAATATTTATTTCTATACACTAATGAATACACTATAAATTAACGCTATGATTATAAACCATTAAAAACTATTATTTACAGACTATGGATTTCTAATACAACATTTATATTCACTATTTATTTTGTAATACACAGTTAATGACTTGCTGTTGACTGCTTCTCTTTTATCCGCCATCCGCTTTTATATCTTCATATAAACGCACCAGAAAACGCTGGAACCTTCTATGTATTCGAAGAAAATGCTAGAATAAACCACGTCTAATTTACATGCTTGTGCGATACGTCATTTTCTCGAAGGCGGCAGAACACACCACCTGTCGCTCGAAAAGAGGTTCGTTCCTTTTCTCTCCCGTTACACTGCCCCCCTCTTTAAGTCTGTTCTGTCCCAGAACAGGTTTTATGCTCTGATTCCTGTAGAACGGGTCATGACGATATCGACAGTCTTCACCTCGACTACACGTTCCATTACGGTAGAAATAACAGTCTACACTCTTCGTTGGCCTTAATGCGGGCTGTGGGTCAAAACTGCAGACGAAGATCTTGACGTCCGTACCTCTAAAGACAACTTCCAGCATGTTTCTAACGATTCTCCAATCCAGCTGGTCCCGCCCACAGCCGAGTTTGGGAACTGCCAATTTGTTAATTCCCCTGGTAAGCAACTCGATTCTCAAATTCCATAGTGCCCTCCACAAGTCGGCGTAACTCGGTTTCTGGTAGTAAAACTGCTTGGTTACCAAGTAGTAAATGGATCGGTCATGATCAGGCAAGCGTAAGGATTTACCAACAGAGGGATTTTGTTCTCGAAGTTCATTCAGCCGTCCAAATTTATTTCTAAACACTACTGCGATCCCCCTGGACATACGGAGATCCGCGGAGACACAGTGGGCAATGGAATAATCACCAGGGACCCGGAAGAGATCTTGTTGCATCTCAGTCGTGACTCCGAATCGCGCTTTTCTAGTTCCAGAGAACGCAGCCATAAATTCTCTAAAGGTTGGCTGATCATCTTCAGGCCTTACGATTTTGATAGCCACCTCGGCCTCATCTTTCCGATCCGGGACTGCGTCATTATTTCCCTCATAGTGCGCCAGACGATTGGAGTGTACCACCTTTGGTTTCCCCCTTGGCAATTTCTGGATGCGATAAATCAAGTCATTTATTCGTTTCTTCACCTGGTATGGACCCTCCCAATTTCGCTGTAATTTTGGAGAATAGCCACGACGCCTTTGCGGGTTGTATAACCAGACAAGCTCTCCAGGTTGAAACCCTCCTTCTTGGGCCCTCACATCGTACGTAGCCTTCATCCGGTCACTCGCGATTCGACTATTATTTCGGGTTCGGTCGTGAATATCCTCCAACTTCTTCTTTAAGTTGATGACATAATCATTCCCGGCTACCTCCTGCTCTATAGGTGGAGACCCAAATTCCAGATCACACGGTAACCGTAACTCGCGTCCAAACATCACAGACGCTGGTGACTGACCGGTTGTTTCGTGGACCGATGCACGATAAGCCATCAGGAACAGATGCAGGTATCGGTCCCAGTCTCGTTGATGATCGGAGACGACCTTGGCCAAATATTTGCCCATTGTTCGATTCATGCGTTCTACCATTCCATCGGACTGCGGATGTAACGGTGTGGTCCGAGTCTTGCGAATGCCCAACAATCGACAGACTTCTCCAAAGAGTACAGACTCGAAATTGCGGCCTTGATCCGAATGCAGCTCCATGGGCACTCCGAAACGACTGAAGAACTCTTTGACTAGTACGTCAGCAACAGTCGCAGCTTCCTGGTTTGGTAGGGCATATGCTTCTGGCCATTTGGTAAAATAGTCCATTGCCACTAAGATGTATTTATTCCCATCGTCGGTTTCGGGAAATGGTCCGGCAATGTCTATAGCTATTCTCTCCAGAGGACTACCCACATTGTACTGCCTCATAGGTGCTCTTCGCTTCCCCAAGGGTCCGTTGCCAGTGGCACATAATTCACATTTCCGGCACCACTCCTTCACGTCTTCTTTACAATTGACCCAATAAAAACGCTCCCTAACTTTCTCCAAAGTCTTTTTCACACCGAAGTGTCCTCCTGAGGCACCGTCATGGAGATGTCGCAATACTGTAGCCACTCGGCTTCTTGGAACCACGAACTGAGACCTAATGGTGGTGCCATCTTCACTCTCCAGTACTCGCTTCAGGAGATCGTCTTCCACCTTCAAGGACCCCCATTGGGCCCAATATGCTTTGAGCGTTCTGTTGAAAGGGCTGACGGCCTCCCAGGCAGGCCTTTCTCCCACGCGCTTCCATTCCAGTACCATTTTTAGTTCGGGATCAGCCTCCTGCTGTCGCTGCAATTCTTCCGGCAACCAATTGTCGTTGACGATGGTAGTCCTTAATACTTGGCAAACCCTCTCTTCCAAACGAGAGCAATGACGGCAATCCGTTGGACAGGGTCTTCTTGAAAGAGCATCGGCATTTCGATGACTAGTGCCCGCTCGATGTTCGGTGTCAAAGTCGTATCCTTGTAATCGTTCGATCCACCTTGCGACCTGGCCTTCAGGATTACGGAATTGTAACAGCCATTTCAACGCTGCATGGTCCGTCCTCAATAAAAACTTCCGTCCGTACAAGTATTTGTAGAAGTGCTCAACGGACTTCACGACGGCCAATAGTTCTTTTCTGGTCACACAATAATTCCTTTCGGCTTTCGACAAAACCTTACTAAAATAGCCGATGACCTTTTCTTGTCCATCCTGTATCTGAGAAAGTACCCCCCCAATGGCCAAATTACTTGCATCTGTGTCAAGTATGAATTTCCCTTCTGTCCGTGGATAGCTCAATATTGGTGCTGTTGTCAGGGCACGCTTCAGCTGTTGGAAAGCTGTTTCACACTCTCCGCTCCAAACATACTCGCGCCCATCTTCAGTTAACCTTGTCAGAGGTTTCGCTATATTGGCAAACCCAGGAACGAAACGCCGGTAGTAGGTACATAACCCAAGAAAACTACGAACTTGGTGTTTATCTTTCGGTGTTGGCCACTCTTGAACTACACGAATCTTATCGGGGTCGGCTGCCACTCCATTTTGTGATACGACGTGCCCGAGATATTTCACTTCCTTTCTGAATATGTGGCACTTTTTCGGACTCAGTTTCAGATTGGCTCCACGTAGTCTTCGGAACACTTCCTCTAGGTTTTTCAAATGTTCGTTGAATGATTTTCCGACTACAATCACATCATCTAGGTATACCAGGCAGGTCTTCCACGACAGCCCTCTCAGGATGGTCTCCATTAAACGCTCAAAGGTGGCCGGAGCGTTACATAGACCAAAAGGCATAACCGTAAACTGCCATAGTCCGGAACCAATAGTGAACGCGGTCTTCTCCCGGTCTTCAGGTTCCATTTCAACTTGCCAATAACCACTCTTCAAGTCCAAAGTCGAAAACCCTTACAACCGGATCTTCTCGTGGGTGCAACGGAAGTTCTTCGTTACCGACCTTCAAAACACCCTCTTTCAAATCCAACGTAAAACCAAATTTTCTCAGGAGGTCCATTCCAAAGATGAAGTCATCAGTGATATCGGCTACCAGCACCTCATGATCACGTTCTTCACTTCCAATGCCAATCTTCATCTTCACCACTCCGCGTGTTGGTATCACTTCACCTGTTGCTGTACGGAGTTGAGTAGTTGTTGATAACAGCTTCATACTTGATTGTAGAACATCAGGGCGTACGATGGATTTTGTCGCCCCCGTATCAATAAGTAGTGGAACAGTTCGGTTAGCAATCTTTCCATCTACAAACAAACTGCCGTTACTATTCTTTGATGTTACGGCATGGATCGTGATCTCCGGGGCATCTTCACTCGCAGCCAACGTTCGCCCCCTCTTGCCAACCCCTTTTAACTTTTCCGACGGTTGTACTTTTCTGGGTTTAGGGCAGCGGCGTCGTATGTGCCCTTGTTCACCGCAGTTCCAGCAACGGGGTCCTCGAACTTCTTGAGGATTCCTCTTACGACTATCTTCCTTCTGAAGAACTCTCATTAATAATTCTTCTAGGCGATCTTTGGAACTGGAACCTTCCTCTTCTTCCGCAACGGTTCGAACTCGCCCGTGGCCTCGGGACACTTGTTTTGCAGCTTCAAATTCTAAGGCGTGAGCAAGCGCATCATCAGTTGTTCTTGGTCGTGCCAGCCTCAATGATTGTTGTGTTTCTCCGTCTCTTAACCCATCAATGAAGGTCTGCACAGCCAGCTGTCCCAGAAATGAATCGGGTGCCGTAGGGTACGCCAATCGGACAAGCCGCGCAACATCGGCTTCAAACTCCTGCAGGCTTTCTCCATTCTTCTGGATACGATTCTTCACTTGCGCGTGATACACCTGTTGTAGATGCGCGTCTCCATATCTCATTTCCAATCTAGACACTAACAATTGGTAATCATTTTCCTGTCCTGCTGGGATTGTTTGCAGGACGTTCAACGCGTCTCCACGCAAAGCCACAGTTAGAGAAACGGCCTTTTCCTTGCGTGTCCATCCGTTGGCCCCAGCGGCCGCCTCAAATTGTTTGTAGTAGGTGGACCAAGGTATCTTTCCATCGAACGTGGGTGGTTTTACTTTTATCCCTACGGCAGGATCCTTTTCTTCTTTAAATTGTTTCTTTACTTCATTAAACGGCCTCTCAGAAGTTGAGGGAAACCGTAGTTGCCTCATTCTATCTTCCAGCATTTCGGCCATATCGTCTTTCTTAGTTGTTGGTAGTAATTGCATTTGGGCTATTTTCTCTTCTACCATCTTTATTACCCTATCTTGTTCCGCCAATCTACCTTCCAATAGTCCTAACGCGCTGGTATTCTCCAAAAATTCTTCGAAAACTTTTTCTTCTAACACCTTGACATTGTCCAGCAATTCTTCTTTAAGCCTTCTAGAACTTTCTTCGGACTTTTCTAGTAATTCTTCTTTAAGCGTTCTAGAATTTTCAAGTAAATCTTCTTTAAGCATTTTAACATTTTCTTCCAGTGCTTTAGTATTTTCAAGTAATTCTTCTTTAAGCATTTTAGAATTTTCAAAAACTTTTTGTTCCAGCACTTTAGTATTTTCCATTAATTCTTGTTTAAGCATTTTAGAATTTTCTTCAGACTTTTCCAATAATTCCTCTTTTAAAATTCTAGAATTCTCTTCGGACTTTTGCAGTAATTCTTCTTTTAAAATTCTAGAATTCTCTTCGGACTTTCTAGAATTTTCTTCGGCTTTTCTAGAACTTTCTTCCATTTTACTTAACAACAAACTAGTATCAATTGCGGGTCCAGGTATTTCGAAGCGGTAATTTTCAGGATCTTCCTTCTGTTCTAAAAGCCATTCTCTTAGCCGATTTATCAAAACTTCTTTCTTTCCATTACTATCCAAGTCCCTCTCGTCCAACTCCCGCTTCAAATCTATTACTAAGAGATCCTTTAATAGTTTCATCACCATTTTGATTGTTTGTTGAAATTATGTTTTAACACCAAAAATTTTATTCTCACAGCACTTTAATTAATTATTACGCGATTTTATTTATTTTAAAACCTCACACCTGTAACACCACTGTAACGTTCTTTTTAAATAATAATAATAATACAAGTGCTGTTTAAATCGTCTATTCACAAACAAATATTTATTTCTATACACTAATGAATACACTATAAATTAACGCTATGATTATAAACCATTAAAAACTATTATTTACAGACTATGGATTTCTAATACAACATTTATATTCACTATTTATTTTGTAATACACAGTTAATGACTTGCTGTTGACTGCTTCTCTTTTATCCGCCATCCGCTTTTATATCTTCATATAAACGCACCAGAAAACGCTGGAACCTTCTATGTATTCGAAGAAAATGCTAGAATAAACCACGTCTAATTTACATGCTTGTGCGATACGTCATTTTCTCGAAGGCGGCAGAACACACCACCTGTCGCTCGAAAAGAGGTTCGTTCCTTTTCTCTCCCGTTACACTATACAACATACAAAATACAATATAGGACAGTGTTGATCACTGGTGTGACTTTGCTCATTCCATCATTCAAATGGAATTTTATTTTGTGGTAGAGAATTTTTGGTTGAAATTTGAAATGCAATTTTACATTTTGTAATATTATCGTCGAATTAACATATGGCTAATTTCATGACAAAACAACAAGAGCCATGTGCTTCAATGTCTAAGATTTTGTTCAAATTGTTTCCTTGCATAGATACATATGAAATGACATTAAATTATTTTTTTAGACTTTTTGGATTAAAAACGGTCAAAGTAGAAGTTTTTGAAAATTTCGATTTTTTTTAGACACTAAAAATGAAATAATGAATTCTATAATTATGAAACAGACTATACTCATAAATTCTGGATAAGATTCAATTTATACAGCATGCTGTACAAAACTTAATACAAGAATTATATTTTAGATTTTTAAATTATTTTCGAATCCCTTTTATGCATTAACTGAGCTTAAAAGACTAGTTGAACAATGCATGAGGTATTTCTAAGGACTCTATTTTACGATTTGGAAAACATACTGAAGAATTTAATGTAATACATGCAATTCGTCATATGTAACTGGAAAATTCTCAGGAAACTTCCTTACATTGCAGTACAGAGTAAGACCATTTGTTATTTTCCAGTCTTTTCGTCGTTTAATCTTCAATAATTTTGTGTTCCATATCTAACATTTTGCATAATTTGGGTGAAAATTCAATTCTTGCTATAAAGTGGCAGGCGTTATTTATAAAAAAAACATAATCTCAAACCATCAGACAAATACCAAATGAAAAGAAAATGATAATCGGCAGTGGCACTGTCAACCTAAATTTATTGAAATTGAATTTCATGGCCTCCTATGGGCATCCAGACTTGGTCAGTCAGACCAATAATTTCACTTAATAGTGAAATATAATATAATCTATTCGTTTGTGGGAAGAGTAACTAAAGCAACCAGATATAGTAATTTTTCTAGTGTAATAATACTGATAATAGTACTCAGAACATGCAAAATGATAAAGCGTGAATTGCACCAACACTTTACAATTATAGGTTATCAGAAATAATATCTAGGTTATGTTGGTTTCTGTCAAACTTTCATTTCATTTATTTATTTATTTTTGGGCGAGGAATCAGGACGGCGGAGCATCCTTCGTACCTCATGGCACCGATTGCTATGATCATTTGCCCGTCCCTACTAGAATTTAGCCGAATCTGGGGGAATTCCACCCCCAGTACATCGCATTGGCACGGGACCTACAGTTTTACTTCCTATCCGAAAAGAAGGCATGTTTTAAATTTTTCTCCGCTATGAAAAATTACCAGCTCGGCCGGGGATCGAACCTGCGATCTTTGGATTATGAAGCAAACATGCAAACCACTAATCCACCGAGACTGGCTTTTTCATTTCATGTTTAAACATTAAAAACTTATTGAATAATGACTTGGTGAATAATTTGAAATGTATTCAAATTATTCACATTCTACTTAACGTCAAGGTTGAAGATAGAATATCTACACAAATAGCATGTTTCTGATGCTTGAATGATGATTTATTTTAAAATATTACGTAACTGCAAAAAGAGCACATATTAAATTTCTGCAAATTTGTGGAAAGCTTTGAATAATACGTTATTCTTACCTTTAAAGTCTGTTCAACAAGACAAAATGGGGTATTGCTCCATCTTTCTGGGCATGATTACACTACCCTAACGCTACTACGTGATCACCAATTTAGTTCACTATCGCTCGAATCGCATTTGAAAGCGGCCGGTTTTTACAATTAGCAAGCTGTATTATAAGTGATTCCAAGCTGTCTTTCTGTGTGGTCCTTTTGGATGGATCAAAATTATCATTCAGTGCTGCTGCCAAAGCTATCAAAAAGATCAAGTACTTCATTCAGATGCGGGTTAGTGGTATTTGAAGGGTAGAAATGTAGATAATCTACCGGGGAAAGAGCAGACGAGAGCGACTACAGAAAAGCAGGACAAAACAATCCGACAGCTATTTGAGCGGAACCCGACTCTACAACTGCGTTGAGCAAAGATTTTACTGGCTAAAAAAGGAATAGTGGTCAGTATAAACACGATCAGGCAGTGTTTGTCCGAAAATAAAATAAGATACCGACCAACACGCATCAAACCCGTGCTTTCTGATCACAAAGAGAAATGTGGAGCCTGGGCTACCGAAAATACTGATCGTGATTGGTTGCAAGTGGTTTTCTTCGACGAAGTGACATTCTGGGCGTTAACTCCTTTAAGGCATGCCTGGTCTGCCGTAAGTGCTCGATTTGTATAGAGCACAATTAAACACTTCACAAAAATTAATCTTTGGGGATGTTTCTTGGAACGAGCTTTTGGATGTTTTGAGTTGTTCAGTCAATTTAAGCGCGGTAAAAATACTAAAAATTTAATGTAAAATAAACGTGGTCTCCTAAAGTCGACAGAGAAAATGCGACAGAGAAGAATGGATCTTACAGGAAGACAACAATGCATACTACATTCTGAAAGTTTGGAGGGGTTTATCAACGGAGTACACTGAGCAGTTGCTCGAAAGTATGCCCAGAAGATGCCAGGCCATTCTGGACAACGAAGGACTGTTCTACATATTAAACACATTGCGCACAAGCATTTTAAGTCTACTTTCATGTAAAGAAAAAGTAAATAAATTACTTTTTAAAAAAGGGCGTATTTTGTCTTATTGAACAGACTGTGGATATTGGTTTCCTCTTATTAACTCTATCCATTTCTAATATATGTAAAATATTCATAAGTTTTTAACAGTTAAGTCAAGTGCTTTCACTTTAGATAACTGTCAAATTATTGTTAAATTGTTTATCCTTATAAAATTTTAGAAGTGAATGTCAATTCTTAATATTGGCATATCTGGAGATTTTTTAAATGTCACAAAATTTATTAGTTAAAATCTTAGAATCTAAAACTGTAGGAAGGAGCCTAACTACCCGGTGCAATGAGCTTTAGAAGCGACAGATATGGCATCTCACTGGCTGCCATTAGACACCTAAATCTGATTTTCTCTCAAACTCCCGACAAATACTGCAAGGGTACGGTTCGGCGGTGCCCCTTACGTAGTGGCGCTAGTGTGCTTTCGGTGATCTCGGTATTGGCGGTAGCTCTTGGGCGCCAGTTATTTTTACGTGGTATGCTCCACAGCTCTGGGTACCTACAAGTAGAGAAAAGATAATCCAGGGAACTGCTGGGGTTGCTGAGGCCGGCCCAGTCTGGATCACTCCTATCGCTAAAGCTCATAGAAAACAAGGGGGTATTAATGCTAATAAATAAAACACACAATCATCAAACCAAACAAAATTTATTATTACCAAAACTCTAACTCTCAGACATGTCTCAATCCTAAACCTAAAAAAAAAAGCATACTGTTACCAGCGTTAGCCTCAGCAAGCGGGGTGCAATACAGCGTGCGGTATCAAGCAAATGTGCAGGTTGTATAGGCTAAAATAACGGACAACAGGAGAGGCTCCTAACTTAGGGTAACGGGTGGAAATTAGGATGGGACCCCCAGGCACACGCACAGTGAGGTCCCAGACAAGGTACAGTAAAGCGGGTGGAAACAGGATGAGACCCCCAGGCACACGCACAGTAAGGTCTCGGTAAAGCGGGTGGAAATAGGATGAAACCCCCAGGCACACACACACACAGTGAGGTCTCGGGTAAGGTACGGTAAAGAGGGTGAAAGTAGGATGAAACCCCCAGGCACACGCACAGTGAGGTTTCGGTAAAGTGGGTGGAAACAGGATGAGACCCCCAGGCACACGCACAATGAGGTCTCGGGTAAGGTACGGTAAAGAGTGGAAGCAGGATGAGACCCCCAGGCACACGCACAGTGAGGTCTCGGTAAAGCGGGTGGAAACAGGATGAGACCCCCAGGCACACGCACAGTGAGGTCTCGGGTAAGGTACAGCGGGCGGAAAGGGGATCGGTCAGAGGTCTTACTCTTATATTTCCCCAGGAACCTGCCAGGAACCAGGTCCTGCTAGGACTCCTGGATGCGGACTGAATAAATCGTCGCTCTGCGCCTGTTTATATAGGCGCTCTCAGAGCGTGGGAAAAATGCCAGGAGTGGAACGGAGCGGCGCACGCCAAATATCGGTTAGGGAAGGGACACGTGCACTCGCTCGAGCCGGTCTCTTATCCGAACGGAATAAGATTGCACGAGAAGATATGGATTTTAATTCATATATACAAAATAAACAACCAAAATTAAGCAACTTCGTTACAATACGAAGAAGGGAATTACATTTCATAAGTGAGTATTAGTTTGTTTAAAATATTAAATATAAAATTTATATTCTAATATTAATTTTAAAATACTATGTTTTAAAATTGAGGTTATGTAGTTTATGTGCACATTTCGTGACAATGAGAACCACCAATGGAAATATCTCATTACAAAACCGGAAACACCTACTCCGTCATATTGAGACTCCATCCCGGTCGTATGTAGTAGATGATTATGTTCCTTGATCAGTTTTATATTCTAAGGTTAAAATAAAATACAGATTCAAGTTTGGTTTTTCATTTTTCTTAAACTGTTTTATGCATCTACTTATTATAAATACATAGAAATTACAAAAAGTAATATCAGCACGTCAAATATTACAGATACATGCTAATACATACTGACCAACGCTTCTTATATTTTTGACAACTTAACCTAAAAATAATAGTAATTTTTTGTCACTATATATCTGGTATACTAACTATAAAAATTATGTTTGTTAATGTACAGTATCAAAATTCTTTAAAAATTTGACACTGACAATTACTATCTAAATTGAAAGCACTACATTTGGTTTTTGTCTATAATTGACTAAGTTGCTAAGCGGGAAGCACGTCCTTCTAGATTTCACGAGACGAAGTCTCTTATCCTGCGCACTCAATTAGTTCAAGTGTTTCTCCGCTGGCGCCACCAAACACGCAAAAGGCGGAAACGGATATATAACACGTGAACGCCAATTTCAAACTACGCTAACTTCGCGCGCTTTTATATTTTTGTCGGTTTTGCGCGTATCGTCAATAAATTATATTTTCCTAATCTTCTAAGGCAGTTTTCTTTACTTTTTAATATAATTACGTTATTTCCTTGTTATTTGTTTAAATTTTCGTAGTTTTGTTGCTGTTTCTTCGTTCACTTTAGTAATGGAAAGCACTAGCAGAAAAAAGTATAAATGCAGCATTGCAATGTGTAATAGTAGGAAGTGATCCTACAATATCATTTCATGAATTTTCTTCAAATTTTACCTTACGATAAAAATGGTTTAAAATCTTACGTTGGGGTTATGGACACCAACACTCAACAGCAAAATAATATATACTTCCTTATTTCGACAGATCAACAATTACAGATACCGGAAAGAATAAATTTCAACATCGAACTTCCTAAAAATATAACAAAATTAATAAAAGAACTTCAAATCTTATCTATGCATCTCGATTACGGAATTCTTTCAGTATCTGTAGCCCTTCTGGCAGGATTAATTGCAAAAAAACTGAAGAAAGGATTGAATGTCAATAGCCTGTTAGATTCTCTGTTAGCTGCCTCCTGCTCAAATTCACTGATAGGATTTGTAAATCTTCAAGACAGAGGTGCATTAAAATACTCCACTAGAAGATTTACACTTTTATTCAACCAAATAATCGAACTTGTAATACAGATTGTAGAACATTTACCTGGAGAATGTAATCCGTCTAATATTCTAACATCACTAGGTACTTCTAACTCCAATTGCTTCTTCACAGTTCTTTGTTTGCCACGACCACAAGGAGGAACTTAGTAATATAATTCTTTAAAAATTGCTAAAACCTTGTTTGGCAAACAGAAACATCGCAAAAACGTGAACAGATAATGTACTTACTGCTCACTTTCTCTATATCCTAAACCCAGCTCACGGAAAGTTATAAAATTGTAATTTCAATAATGTTATTAAACTACTTACCAACTTGTAAATTAATTTTAATAACATAATTAATTTAATTATATAAATTTATTTAATTAATTCCCAAAACATTTACGTAAACATGCAACGCTTGACATTTGTAAGGGTTACTTAACCTATACATCATCAAGTGACAAATAAACATCAGCGTGTCAGCTAGCGCCAAAACGGCGAAATTTTGCGTTTTCTCAGAAACAAAGTTTATATGGGAAATCGTAAAAGTGCCCAGGCCGGATAAGAGACGTCGTCTCGTGAAATCTAGAAGGTCGTGGTGGGAAGATTTCACGCAACATCAAAAAATAACAAAAAGTTTCAAATGGTTTGTTTTAAATTTTAAAAACATTATAAATCAAAAGACCCTAACAGTTACTCTTCCCAGGAACGAATGGAATATATATGTTCGTTATGCTCGAAATAATTTTTTGTATCAACCATAAGAACTGTATAAATCAGTTTTTCAATTTAGATACTCTTTCCGGCATTTTAAATTCTGATTATAAAGATATTCTTCTAAGTTGTATTAAACTTAAATGAAGTTATTTTACAAATTAATGGGACAGCTTAAGAAGTTTTTCAAAAACTACTTTGAATTTCGTCAACACTAAAATCTTAGAACTTATACAGTTTAACATTATTAAAATTTGAAATCGTTACTAAAAATCTATTAACAGGTTTTTCAAATGGCAATTTAGATAATACTAAACATAAACAATTAGTAGTCACAAATATAACCATTTAACTGCCTACTGTAACATTACTAACAAACGCTACTAACAGTGCACGCAAACGCCCAATTCCGTATCATCGACCAACACCATCATCACCATCGTCAGTCAGCAGTTACAGCAGCAGCCCGTGGTATTCACGTCATCGTAGTACGAGTCACAGTCGTTCTTTGAGTACCACTTCAAGATCTGTATCTAGATCACCAGTACATTCACCATAAGTTAACTAATTCTTGTAAATTAATACTCCAAGTAGTTTTAGTGAAAATATGTCAAAAAAAAACCTACAGGTTTTGTTTTTAAGAGTAAGCAAAAATGTGCAATATAAGCAGTTCACCAATATAAAATGATTTTGTATAAAATAGAAACAAAGTTAGGAATTTGCAATATTGTTAATAACAAAAATGTGATTCAGGTGTATTATTCATTAATGTAGAATACAATTTGAATGAAACAACTTATTAAAAAAAACCGAAAGCCTACAACAAATAAGTAATTATAACTTCTTAATGTGTAATGATTTAAAAGATGAAACAAGATGTAGAAATAATCATCTGTAGGTTGTGAATACTTGTAGTAAAGTACTATTTATATGTAAATATTTATTATTATTTAAATGATATTTTATTTTGTGCAATTTGAACTTAAAGAAATACTCCATACTTCACGACATTCCAATCTAAGTCTTGTATATCTAGTCTGTTTTTGTAAACTTGTGATAATGTAGGTAACAATATTTATTAAATAATTAATTTATTTATATTTATTATTAATTTATTATTATATATTAAGGATTAAATGTAAGTATTTATTACTTTAAAATAATAGAAAATTGATTATTTTAGACTGATCTTAAAGATATTATTTTTAATTTATTTATTTCTTATTAAACGTAAGTTCTCACTCAACATATTTCGTAAGATAGGAACTCACATACGAGGTAATGCTTATAATTGATATGACGAGCTCATACTTGAGTATTACTATCTGAAATTATTTAGGGAATATCTTCTCAAGTATGATTATTTCCAAAGACTATATTATCATTAGTATATGCTGCTCATGTTGATGTACATTCCATGGCTTGCTTGAACAGCCGGTCACGTCGAAATTTCTGTTTTTGACAGTTTCTTTATTATGGTGCCGTTTGTCGAGTCCTGCAGTCATTATTTCAATAAATAATAAGTTTAATAAATTTCATTTAGCACTGTTTAAAGCCTCTTTCAGGCACACCTCGCCTGAAGTACAAACAGGTTGACCTAAAATGCCAATAAAAACGGAAAACGGCGTTTTGTTGGCGGTTAATAGTACATTAAAAGTCCACTTGAATTTAAATCCTAGCTGATCCTTTTTTCAAGATGAGTGGATTTTCGATTTTTCGTAATTTTTCATCATAATTAAGCGATATTGTTTCCACACCATCTAACGAGATAAATATCATGGCACGTTTTTTTTAAGTGGTAGGCCTAATCCACTGCAAAAATACTTACTTTTCATTATAAAATTGAAGTAGAAATGAAATGAAAACTAACTACGGCATGTTTCTATAAATGCTGTGAAGAAAAGGTAACTACCGCTTTTTTTAAACGGCTGGAATATGATGAATCATTTATTAAATTTATTTTGAATCTTTCCCAAAATTTCAAAAATTCTCTGTGAACAGATTCACCGGCCTGTTCTGACCACAAACCCAAACCATCGTTGTTTAATAATGAAATGCCCTCTTTCAAGTGATCGAGTATAATATGCATTTTTAGAGTTTAAGATGTTCCAGTACTTTCTAGATCTTTGCGGAGTTTTTTCAAGTTCTCATCTAAATCGGTAATATCTGCAGTCATGTACAATTTTATTCATTGTCTTAAAAGCAGCGACGTATGGCTGTAACTTGAAAGGACCAACATGCTCGTAAATTTCAGGATCAAGCAATTTATCCGATTCTTGCAGAAGTTTTCGGCAGGCATTACCCTCGAAAATTTCACCCTGATAATTTTTTGCTACTAACTTCAATTTTGATGGCCAAAGCAGAGCCTTCTCACGTCCTACAGCAGGGACTATGCCGTTCCAGAATAGGTGGTTTGTAAATCCTTGTAAAAGATGAAGTTCAGGCAAAACACATTTCTGAAGAACGTACATGTTAATGTCATCTTCTTCTTCATCATTAACGACATCTTTATACTCCGATTCTTTTTCATAAAAAAAGAGAGGCATATTTACTGTACTGTGGCATTGCTTAGCATACTTTTTATCTTTGCCAAAACATTTAAATTTATTGTAATCATCTTTCAAATTTTTGAATGTTTTCAAAATTATATTATCAACGTCAATTTCCATCGATTCTTCTTTATCGGCATCACCAGTAAATTTTCCAAAAGTGTGCAATTCGCTCAAAGTGATGAAACAGTAAGGGCAAGGATACGTTGCTGTTGCAGTTTGCTGTCCATTAATAATTAGTATAAGTTTCAAGTCAGAGCTGAATTTGAAGGGTATCTCGTTGACCTTTGTCAATTCAAATAAGGTCTTCACATTTTCGTAAGTTTCCTTTATTTGAGGAACAATTGATAATATAATTAATCTGTAAACGCTATTTAAATTCCGTTTCTTGGACATACTCCCACCAGTGGAGTGGAGTCTTTTACTTTCATTGAAATATGAATCACATTCTTCTTCTCCTTCTTCTTCTGTCAAAACTGTTATACATAATTTAAAAAAGCCTTGCCCCCCATCTGCCATCAATTTTATTTTAGTATTCTGGATTTCTTTAACATTCCGATTCTCAAATATTGCGTTAATAAGATTTGATGCATTAGCATATACAACAGGTCTATTAACCATACCTTCTTTGGCTTCAAAAGGGCAAATAGCTTCTTTATAAATATCTCCCAATGAATTAGATTTTTCATGCATATGTTGTTTATAATTTTTTGGAATAGATTTTCTTCCAGCAAAACTTCTAATGAAATTGGTCATTTTATTCATCTGATTTTGAGATGCTCCAGTAGTCGATTGGAATTTGTCTAAACCTTCAGTAGTAAAAACGATTTCCTTTTGAATTTTTTTATTCAAAGTTACCCTCATTTTAGACCCTGTTGTATTTAAAATAATATCACCATCGATCGTACTTTCATCGGACCTTCTTTTTTTTTAAATCGATGTTACTACTTGATTTTGTTGCTTTTCTGGTAATTTTTCTACTAAACTCAAGACGTTTTCACGAGCACTAGATGAAGAAGGACCTGCGCCACAAGAATGACGCGCAGCTTTGCCAATTTTTTGAAAACACTCACTGCAAATGTTCATGGACATTCTCTTTTCAGTATTACTTCGTCCACTTGTAGACGGAAGTTGAGCATTTGCAGCAGCTCCATAAAGACCACAATTTTGATCTATTATAGTATCAAAAGTACGTACATGACCTTTGCCCTTAACTATTTTAGAATGACTTTTGAATCGTGCCGTTAGACAACATATAAAACAATTGCAATCATAAGTTGTTCTGGTTTCTTTTGCTAACTTCATGTCCTCATAATTAGGCATTGTTGGAAGTGGCCTCTTTGCATTACCCTTCTCTCGTTCCATTATAGTTTTTCGACAAGTACTACAAATGCTAATGGGAAATTTAGAATTAGACGCGTCAAACTGATCGTTTACATGCTTTTTAATTAAACCAGCAAGATTTTCAGTAATTGAAAATTCTGATCTTTGACGGTTACCAACAACGATTTTTTTACCACATGGTGCACATACTTTCAACCTATTTTCTTCGTGATCGCAGTTATGATCTAAGTGAGTTGATAGAATATTTTTTTCCATGATCTTGGAGACCAGAAATAACAAGATTTCTCAAGAGAATACTTGTTACTGATGAGCAATGTAAACATGAAAATTATAGGGAGCGGCTATGAAATGAACATTCATTTATGCTCTACAGATTAGATTTTCTATTGCGCGGGAGTGCCCGGTGTACCATGCGCTGCATAGCGGTGATTTTTATAACTAATTTTCTTTTATTTGATTAATCGAAAGAGCGAGCTTGGCGTGCTTTATCACGTATATGGACACACACACACACACACACACATACATGCTTAAATAATAGCACCGCCAAGAAACAATATCGCTTAATTATGATGAAAAATTACGAAAAAGCGAAAATCCACTCATCTTGAAAAAAGGATCAGCTAGGATTTAAATTCAAGCAGACTTTTAATGTACTATTAACCGCCAACAAAACGCCGCTTTCCGTTTTTATTGGCATTTTAGGTCAACCTGTTTGTACTTCAGGCGAGGTGTGCAGGGTCACAATTTTTTATATGAAAATGAATTCCTTTTCGCATTCGACTGATGTGAGTCAGGCAATTCCATTTGTCAAAAAAATGAAGCAACTTTTGGAGAAAATAATTAATATATTTACATTCTGTAGATAGCTTTTTTTTGATGAATTTCTTTTTTGTTTTTTAATTTTCATAACTAACTAATTAAATATCGATAATAATAAAGTACACCATAAAAGTGCATTTTTTTATGAGAGGTTATGATTTATTAAAGAATTCACAACCATAATGTAATATTTCAAATGCGAGATAGTACTGTGGTGCCCTTTCCAAAACAGAAATGGGGTCGTATAACAGACATTTGTCTCTCAAATAAAGGAGGCCTTGGTACAATCTTATGATTGAACCAATAGGGTACTTGCACAAAAAAATAAATATTGCTAAATCGCATATAATATGAAACTTATACAGCTAAAGTGTCGGAATTTTTTGGGCGACATAATAGTGTACAGATGTGGATTAAAACTAAATTAAAAGTTAATCAAATTATGAAATTCGAAAGTGCTTGCAAAACGCCTACGAGTCTGCTCCAATCGTGTGACGTAGCAAAAATATTTTCAATAACAGTAAAATATACAATTCTGAACTCGTTGGGAATGAATCTGAGAATCATGCAAGGACCCTATTGATATCATTTTTTTCTATTTCATATTTCTAACGCCACCTATCGATAGATGGCGTTACAAAATGAAACAGATAGAGTCCCTCTATAGTAATATTAAATAATAAGAATAAGAGTTGGCACATGTACTATGCCGGATTTTAATTGGCTGGATCCAATGTCGGAAACCATGATCTTAATAGTCCGATACTTGTGTTTTTAAAATTGCATAACAAAATTTACATTACTTTACATCCAATATGCATTTTATCTTCATGGAATTAATTTTCTTAATAATAATATGTATTTTTTATCAATAAATAAATGTTAATAGTAGTATAATAATGCTGAATCAAAGGATTTATTGACATCTATGTACATATTTTCCCAAGAAATAATTTGTCAAATCAAACAACTGAAAGTTGATAGGTGAAAATACTTTCTGAGAAATCTAGTCGTTCTTGACTTTGGATCCACATGTCCTAACTCTTATCTTATATAACCTATTATTATTATACAGGAACTCTAGAAATAGATAGAGACCCTTTAATCAGAGCCTGGCCAAGGCAGCCATTTTATATCACAACACGTGGCGCCAAATTTGAAAAGTACAGAAATAGTTACACGACCAAATATTGACACGCATGTAAGCGGTATTTGACTCAATTAAAAATCACGAAACAGTGGGTTTGTATATAAAACATATTTAACAGTAAAATTACATTAAAATTAGGATGTCAAAATCAAAATATTATATCAAAAATATTGTGATATAAAATGGCGGACACCGTGGCAACGCTTTGGCCAGACTCTACTGGAAGGGTCTCTAGAAATAGATATAGCCCCTTTATTTTCAAATAACAGCGACAATGATTGACCTCGCCGCTCGATCAAAAGCACCAGAACGATGTTGGCAACATTGAATATTAATTATATTAATTGAATATTAAAATATCAATTTTTTTAAGTAAAATAGACACTCCACATACAATTTGACTTCAAAAATGCCATGGTTAAATGTCATATCACATCAATTTGACATTAAGAAATGTCAATAATGTGAACACTGTTATATTCTAAAACTAAATTCTCAATTAATTGGATTTTTTTATTTAAAGAGTAGGCGTTTACGAAAATTGTATCGGATATATACCGATGTACCGAAAGCGTTCGGAAATTGTATCACTGTTGCTTTACCGGCGTTCGAAAATTAGCCGGTTATATATCCGATTCATCTACCGGATCCATGATTCGTGGATCGAGATTTATAGACGGTAAATAGAAATTTACCGGTAAACATAACCTAAGATTCAAGTTGTTTCATAGGTGTGTGTAGTTTTTTATGTACGTTTTCATTCTCCACAGTGAATATGAATAACGTGTCAGAGATATGTTCTGTCTGTGGTATACAAGGAAACTTAAACACTATCGAAAAACATTTTAATGAACACACCTATGGTTTTGTAGGTTATGTTGTTATTAAAAACGCATCGTAAACGTTCGGAAATGCATATACCGGTTCCATCTACCTTATGTATCAGCTGTTTACCGCTGGGAACGCGGTAGATACCGTACAATCCAATTTTCGTAAACGCTTAAAGAGTGACTTCAGTGGGTTAAACGCCATCTAGTATCCACATCAAAATGTACATTAACATGGCCATGATTCACGAATATACATTAACATGAGCAGTCAAAGGTAACGTAGTCTTTGATCTTGGTCAAATTATCAACTGATAAACATCATAAACATTTTAATATCCAAACTATTTGGTTCATATAGGTCTGTATCATTATTCAACAGTTTTACAGCTATAGAATTGTTAAAATATAATGCTTTTGAATTATCTCTTGAAGAACAATGTAATTTTGATAGCACCTTGATGTAGATACACTTAACAAAAGTTTATGTTGAACATTTAAAGAACTTATTGTTAAAGGTATTATTGGGCTATATTCAAAACGTCTATTAAATTGACTCTTTTTTTTTAACTACATGTATAATATTTATATTCATTAATTTACTAACTAACAATAAGTAATACATATTATAAGATACACGGTAAAAAGCCGATTATTAAAATACTTGTACAAATGACTACAGGATGCTACTTGTAATATATTTCTGACAGAATGATTCTTATTAGTTAGTATATTTTTGTGATTGGAATTACTACATTAATTAAATTATAAAAGAATTATGCTTCAATAGATAATCAGAAAGTTTCTGTAGATCACTGTTATAATAAACCCATATTTATGGGATTAAAGAAACAATAGTAATATGTTGGTTTTATTCAAATCTTCCTGTAACATTGTGTGACAATAAGATCAAATTTTATATATAATCATACTATGCCAAAATGAGTATGACGATAAATCGTATTATTAATCAGATTCAAACAATGTGTGGCATTTATACGAGCACCACTATGCTTGTGAAATGAATGAATGAATGAAATGAAATGTGAAAAACTACTAAACATAAGCAGATCTTGTAACTAAAATAATATAAGATTAGTTTATTTAACACATTAAAAAGTGAAGGTAAGAAAAATTTAGTATTTATACTCCAAAAATGTGTTTAGCTGATTGGATATGATTTCGTTTTTTTTTGCATCACATAATATCATGCTGCTGTTACTATACTGAAAGAATTAAGTATACTATCATGCTATTTAAATAGTCTGGGCAATAGAGGGTTAAAACTTGAATAACGATTTTTACGTTGTTACCCACAAAATGGGAACTGCTTATTGGGAAACGGTAACAACCTTTAACCGCAGTTAAATCTGTCGGCTGCCAGCTAACTAGTGTAAGGTCGTTGGTCTCATTAAAGGTCTTCTGTAATGGGCGTCAAGAATTGTCTAAAATAGCTACAGTATTTGCTGACAAAATCTGAAAAGAACAACACATTCGCGACTACTACCAATGTGGTCGACTTTTCCCAATTTTGAATCCTCGATGGCTGATAATATAAACCCCAAATACCAAACATATAAATAATAAGTCTGCAAATAAGGGATGTACAGTGCTTTATTAACAAATGAATAAATCGGCAGGTAAAATATTAACATAAGTTAACCAGTGTATATACAAAAGATTAATTCTTAATAATTAATAATCTTAATTGATTGTTTCATAAATCAGAATTCATGCAAGTGACTAGTTACTTTAAATCTGACTAATCTTCAAGTCACAAAAGGAAATAAACAAAAGGGCGCACAGTAAAATTATCGCGACTACAGGTACCAATGAGATTGCACAACCTTCAACTCCAGTAGTGAGCTATTCAACAACGGAGCAAAGCTTATTCGTTTTCACACTCGCAAAATATTCCTAACAATGTAAGGTGATAAAATACTATATATGAAGTAGATACGTAGATATAAGTGCTACACGCACACTAGGGAAAAACCATTTTACACAAAATTATAACATACAAATATATACAGTAAAGGTTTAATTACAGAAAATAAAGATTGTCAAACGTTATTTCAGATATAACCAGTTGCTATAACTCTGACTCACAATACAGGTGTCTTCTTTCACTCCGAAGAGGAACGCCACCAACCAGTTCGAACGTAGGGGTGTTTCAACAACACCTACACGAAGTGTATGTAATTATTGTAAGACAACCAGGAAGTTATAAAATGAGTAAAGGTAAACTCAAAAGAAAAAGGTCTTCGGTGTAATGTGACCTTATAACCTCTAAAAAGAAGTAGTGGAAAAATCCCCAAAAGGTTCCAATAAAATTGGAAATCAGCGCCAAAAATTAATTATAGATCTGCCCAAATGCAATTCCCATATCACAACATAAAGGAAAAAACTAATTTAAAGGCGATGCCACTAAAATATTCTTTAAAGAATGTTCTTCACACGATGGATCAAAACCAAGTGACAAAATCTCTTATCACCAACAGGAAATTAGTTCCAAACAAAATTGCAACTAAACGGAGAGAAAATGCGAAAATCCCTAAACGCTATACAAACTAACACAAAAGCATAGCTATACAGGGTGCTACGAAATTAGCACGTAACAACGTACTTACTGTTACTGCCACTGAAATCAATATATCTTGGTATTTACCGAAATCAACAGTTTCTGATGATATTAAAGTTAAGACTTTGAAAATCAAAGCAAGAACAAAAAAGATTGTCTCCAAGTACATAAAAGATAAAGCTAACCAGGCTATTAATTTCCAAAATGCCGGAGGTTTATTAACGTAAGCTTTTGCGAATTCCTAACGTAACATTTTATTTTTCTTACCAATGTACGGATTCTTTCTAGGAACTTCCCATGAAAATCATGCTATCGCAAAACATTTGTCACTATTTCTGAACTAACTCTTATTCCATAATCATCTTCTATCATATTTGTTAATTCAGGAGCACTAGTTTTAGGGGTTTCATTAATTGTTTTAGAGATACTTCACCTACCCTAGAAGAAGCATAGTAAGAAAAATAAAGTGTTTAATTTGGAATTCGTAAAAGCTCATGTTAAAACAGGAAAAAACATGTTTAATTTGGAATCCATCCTTTGAAGTAACGAATGTAAATTTTAACATTTTTGATACAGATATGAGGAAGGCGTTGTAGAGATAGAAGAATGAAGTGTTCAAAATCAAAAATGTATGTGTTGTGGTGAAACACAGTGGTAGGAATGTTCTTGTATGGGGGTGTATGAGTACTTCGGGGGTTGGGAATTCAAAATTTACGGAGGGTATAATGAATCAGCATGTTTATTTGTACATTTTGAAACAAAATTTACACTCCACTGTCAAAAAATTGCAGCTTGGAAAGCCATTTATCTTTCAGCAGGATATTGTCACCAAGTTCACAACACAACAGATTAAAGAATGGTTACTATATGAAGTCCCGAAGCAGTTTCATACACCTCCATAATCCTTAGACATGAATCTTACAGAGCATTTATGGGATAAAATAGGAACGATGATCAGAAGACTTACTATTAGAAACAAAGATTAATTGAAACGAGCTATAACACAAGTGTAGAAATCTATTCAACCGAAAGTAAAGAAAATTTGTAAATGCTATAGAAACAAGCATGTTAGAGGTTATAAAAGCAAAAGCAGATACTACATCCTAATAATCTTAAAAAAAAATAGTTGTATATTGGTATTATTTAATTCATTCTTGTATGTATGGAGACTTTTTTGAGCTGTATTTATTCACTTGCATTTTACTTTCTTTTGTTATTCTGTTTTGCTTGAATAAAATTTGATTTTGTAAGAGTATTGTATTTTTATAATCACCATTACAAACTTTATCTTTTTTTGTGTTGTCAATGCCATATAATATAAAATATGAAGGAACATTAAAAATTGGTGTTTGTGTATGGAGACTTATTTGAGTCAGTGTACCTGAATAGTAATCAATGAAATGTCTTCGATATGTAGTTGTAGACGTAGGTTTTAGCGATTGTTTTTGCCGAGTTGTATATAATAATGGTCCTTGATGTAATTTTGATATCATTGATATTTACATTTATGTTAATTAATATTGAATGCAGCCAATTAAAGAGGGATAAGAGGTAAATGCAGGGCATGAATTACTTAATTAGTGCCTTGTGAAATGACATACGATAATTAATGTGTAGCTTAACCTCTAATTTGAATGAAAATCGAAAAGTAAGATGTGAATGAAATAATGGTATAATTGGTAATGTATGTTTCATTCAAAGGACCCCGCACGTTTCTTATGGAAATTGGATCCTGATCAAATTGGCTAAAATTTCGATCGTTGTAGTTTATATCACCCTGATCAAAAGTCTCTATGGACATGAAGCTCTAAAATTAATAGTTTCGGAGTTACCGAGCACCAAATGCAGAAAAAGATTCATACTTCAGTTTATGGATTTTTAACATGTACAGCCTCGGTAACATCATTTTCTGTGTATATTTTGTTTTTGTTTTAATTAACACAGGTAATTATGTTGTCTTGCATCGTGTGAAATTATACCGGGTGTCCTATTATATTTTGACCCTTTATAAACCTATATAACTTCTGAACTTATTGAGATAATGAAATGCAGTGTTTACAATTCTTCTTCTTAGTTTTTAAAGTTGTTTTTGTAAGTATCTGTCTTTTTCACCCACTTCCGGTTTATTTGGAAATGGCATAGAGTACTTTCGGGGGATAGGGCAACTTTGTGATTTCAAATGGAACAACCTGTATATTTTTCACAGTTGGAAAACCCATTGCTCCCACTTTCCAAAAGTACCAGACTTGTCATGGTTATTATACAGGGTGATGGTTTTACAAAAAAAAAAACATCACTGTAAACGTCCAATTAGTTTATTGAATATTCAAAATGTACATATGAAACTCGATCTAACAAAGGGTAACAGGATACTTATTAAACAATTAACAAATCACTAAGCATTAGTTATAAAAGATGTTCAAAATGCCATCCATCAACTTGGATACATTTATTTATTCGCTTTACAAAGTTGCCATAGCTTCTACTTAATATCTCGAGGGTAATGCTGTTAAAGACATATCTTTTTTCGTAGCATTTCAATAATATGCAGAATTCGTTTTAAGAGCTTACAAGATCATCACCCTGTGTAATAACCATGACAGGTATGGCACTTTCGGAAAGGGGAAACAATGGGCTTTCCAACTGTGAAAACATACACAGAGTGTTTAATTTGAAATCACTAAGTAGCCCTAACCATGAAAATACGCTCTGTCATTTCCGATTAAACTGGAAGTGGACAAAAAAGACGGATCGGAAAAACTTACACCGCATTTCATTTACTCAATTAGTTCAAAAGTTATATAAGTTTATAAAATATAAGACCCGGTATAATTTCAGATAATTCACACGAAAGCAAAACAACATAATTATCTGTGTTAATTGAAACAAAACAAAAAATATACACAAAAAATGATGTTGCCGATGCTGTACGTGTTAAAAATCCATAAACCGAAGTATGAATTTTTTCTTCCTTTGGTGCTCTGTAACTCCGAAACTATTATCTTAGAGCTTCGTGGCCATGGAGACTTTTGATCAGGATGATATAAACTACAACATATCAAAATTCCAGCCAATTTGACCGGGATCCAATTTCCGTACACAATGTGCGGGGTCCTTTAGGTTGTATATTTTTTCATAGCCACCACATTCTACTGCATAATCTTTTTTAACAAAAATGCTGCAAGAGTGCAGATCGATCTTTGGCATGTCCCAATAGCCAGTGTCAAATCCATAGAATTCAGAGTAGGCCATCAATTTCACATGGGGTGTTTCCAACACACCACTGGAAATGCAGCAGCTTTTTACAGCCGTCTTAGATTTAAAAAACCACTGAAACAATATCGTCTGAAATACATCATCACTTTATACATATACAACGCTTGAGGCACTGACAAGTAACACTAGACAATTGATTTACTGAATGTTAATAAATAAAATGTCAGAACATCAATTCTGACAGTAGATAAGAGATATAATAAAAAACTAAAAATTTTAAACAGTGGTTTTCAAATTCAAGATGGCTGTGAAAGCTGCTGTAGTGCTGTGTTGGACACACCCATTGTTTCATACTGCCATCTCAAAAGTTCAGATTGCCTTAAGACGCTACAGAAAAACATTATTTTTTATAGAAAATTTATTTTACAACAAATAAATGCATCAATAAACTTATAACATACACGTAATATCAAGCAACCCTTAAAACTAACCTCCTTTATAACCACCTACCTATTAATTTAGAAAATTACAATATGTATTTTGGAATGAATATCTTACAAAAACATCTACAACTTTTCCTTTCGTTGTTGTTGTCTTCGCTTGTTTGCAATATATATTGTCCAAAAAAATCCAATAAGATTGACGATTAGAACACGTAACTACAAAAAGAAAAAAGGATAATCTACAAGTAAACAAGGAGTGTCTCAAGACTTGTTTAAAAACAATGTTAAGATAAGATAAATTAACAAAACATGTTATTTTAATAACGATAGGAAAGTACTTATTAATTTGTTAATTAAAGTGCAAAGTATTTACCACTGGTGGAACAAAATTCAAATTTATAAATTGAATCACTGTCAAATATTTCCAACTAGATGTTAAAACAGTCCAATATAAGGCTTCTAACTGTTTTAGAGCAGTCTTATGATCTTTTCCTTCAAATCTTGCAATCATATATAAGGTAAATGCAATATAAAGTGGCGAATACATAAGTCGTTCAAGAACAAGTTTCTTAATTATGGCTAAGGAAGCATCTTCAGGAATAGTTCTTTCTAACCAACCATAGAAATAGTGAGGTAAAGTTCCTCCAAATAGCAATCTGCAATAATTAATAATTATATTATCGTAAGTAATTAAAAATAGCAATTTTTAATCTACCCAAATAACCCATACGCAACAAGACTGTCTTGGGAAATTGCCTTATTTCCTGATAGAAATTGGGACGCTAAGTTACCAGCAGTAGCAATAACACAACTGATAAAAATAGAACGTATTAAGTATGTAACTAAAAATTACAATAATAAAATCTTACCAGCTTACTGCTTTAGTTCTTATAGGATGGTTGTAAAGTTGATCAAAATAAAAACCTAAAAACTTATAAACCGGCTTAGAAAGAGCCATTTTAGTAAATATACCAACTTGAACAAAAATGACTTAATGACGGATAACAAAAATTATATCTAGCGATAACAAAATAAGTGTTTTCGCGTATGAGGATTAAAGGTTAAATTTCTTGTTTACAAATGGTATGACGTTAGACGTACGTCAAATCTATAATGCCGTTAGATAAAAATCCCGTTAGTTGAAATATGTCTCACTTAAATATCAAGAGATAAATTTCTAAGTTACTAACAATGATAGCCGTGTTTTAGTTTTATTTTCATATTTCATATCTTTGTAATTTATGATACTATATATAAAAATATCAAATACTTTTACATTTACCAAAATCTATTAAAATTTGCAATGCAAATCTAATTCAGTACTGTAGTATTTCTTTACTATTTTAAATCAAATCTGTCGGTGAACTTTATTTTCTTAGATTTGTGGGTGAGAAATCAATGTTGCTGATTATCAAATCATTTATTGTCTCGAGTCTTACTTTGTGGAACTCTATAATCGTGAAATAAATAAAGATTAATAAAAAAGTTTTACAATATTTATTAAATTATAACCCGACAATTGTTTCGACAGCTAAGCTGTCATCAAAAGTAATAAAAAAAGTCTATGCTCTCGAAACAATTGTCATGTTATAATTTAATAAATATTGTGAATTTGTAAACTTTTTATTAATCTTCATTTATTATATAAAATTATTGGTTGTTGTTGAATACTAACTGCTTATCCAAAGCGTGCTAATCACCACATTTATTCCTCTTCTGTTTGTTTAGATATTTGCTGGTGCAGAAAAAGGCCCCATCGAGTTGCCATGAAACATTGGTGATATTTTGCAAGGGCAACAATGGTAAGTTATTGTAAGGGATAACTGGACAGTTACATAAACAACTGCAATTACATTTCATAGATTAAAACTATGACAGATAATTCTTAACGATATTGTTTGATAATAATAAAATGTAAAGCAAAATATAAAGAACTTAAACTTAAGGCTGAGGAATGGGAATTTGTATGATGTAGCCTCATATGAAACAGCAAGGGAAATACACATGTAACACAATAACGTCTAACATGCAACAAAATTATGAAAAGATTGAAAATGTTCTATAATAGAAATGCACTACATTCAATTTATTTTAAACGGTCTAAAGATACTACTTGTTTATTGTTTCTAGCCTTACTTTGTGGAACTCCATAATCATGAAATAAATAAAGATTAATAAAAGTTTCACAGTATTTATTAAATTATAACTTGACAATATTGTTTCAACAACTAAATTGTCATTATCAAAGGTAATATAAATATAAATAAACACGTCGGTAAGGTAAATACAAAAAATAGGTAACTAGATAAAAAGATAAAAATGATCAGAATTAACTTCCAGTAACGGAGAATTACTGAGCTCAATCGGTCCATTCATTAAAGGTACTCTGAGTTTGTGTTTGTATATCTCAAAAGCTTTTAAAATGTCTAATTTGCGTTGGTTATTACAGAAATGTAGGAATTTAATATTGAGGCGTCATTGTGTGATTTTGTTCTGAAAGGTGTTTGGCATAATTAGATTTTTCAGGATGTTTATTTATGTAACAACGTACGTGCTTTTTATATCTTATGTCAAAATCTCGAAGTGTTTGTCCAATATATACCGAACTACAAAAACAACAATTTAAACGGTAGATGCTACTCCTGTTTTTCCATATTTTTTCAAGACTGTGTATTTGTCTGTTCGCGAATGAATCCCGAACGGGCCTAAGTAAGTATTGTTCGAGTTGTTCAGCGAATGAAGAAGCATTGGCTTTATCATCTTTAAGATCTTCAAAAAATTCCGTAAGTAGCAAGAGTGAAAGTATTTCGACCTGATATGTTCAGACTATACAGCAGTATGTCCAAAGTAAATGATCTAACCAGTTCTCCATATCGGTAGCTTTAATGAATTATTTTAGAGTCCTACGAAACACCAAAGCGTTCTATAACATCTTGAGGGTTAGGATGATGGAGACTTGTTTTAGAGTGTTTAACTTCTATAGAGGCGAGGAAAGATGTCCAAGTTCGTAAAAGGAATTGGGATGAGTTTTCTGTTACCACAGTAGATAGTAATCCGTACCTGCAGATCCAATGCTCCCTTATGCGGTAATAATGCTTTCTACAAACGTGTCTTGAATTGGAATACATTCTGGCCAACGTGTTAAGCGGTCTATGATAGTTACCAGATATTTATAGCTCCTGTGATGATCAAAGATACGGGGGTAATACGAGAGCTACTAATGATAATGCATTAGCAATAATATTTTCTTTTCCTTCAATACGACGCACGTCTGAGGTAAATGAAGAGATAAATTCCAATTGTCTGATGTATACTTTTGGCAAATTGCTTGAATGTTCTGTAATGGCATGACCGATGGCTTTTGGTACTAAATTCTTTAGTTAAATCTGGGAATTGACCTAACAATTCTAAAAATTTGTTGGTATTGTGAGTGTTGGGTATGGAATTAGGATTATCAGTGAGATTTGTGTTAGCGTTTTCTGTTGTAGAAGAATTGTTGCTGTTTGATAAAGTTTGTTGGGTGTGTGACGAGCTGTTTGATGAGTTTGTGGAGTTGATGAAAGGTTAAAAGATGGCTAAGGAATTGTTTGAGGTGCAATAAGAGTATGTAATGAAGGAAGGTGTTGGTTTGATGATTGATTTGCGGAGAGGATGTGTTTGTTTTTGTTGTAGTTAGATGAATTAGTGTTGGATGATATTTGTTCGGAGCTTGAAGAACAGTTTGTGTTGCCTTAAGAGTGTGTGTGGTGTTTAATAGAAGAGGGGTGTGTTTCGTTGATTGTCTTGCAGGGTAGCTGCAAAAGAACTTTGATGCTGGTATGTAGTAGTTTGCGGAGAGGTGATTAACTTTTTATGTAAAATGTAAATATTGGTAAAATGTAAATCGTTGGTGATATGGAACAAACACCATTTGTCGAGGTAGATTGGGTTCGAGGTTGTTGGAATGACTGAGAACGAATAGTTTTTGACATAACCTCGCGTTTAAGATCAGCAAGTCAAATTTGAAATTTTTGTATTTAATAACGACGTTTCTGATTTTTCAGTTTGGGTTTTTGCAAACTTAGTAAATCGTCTATTCGCTAATAAGTTCTCAATACAATGCAGCGGTTAGCGTCAAATTGCGAAACTAGTAACTTCGCAGGAAAGTTTAAAAACATTTAGGTCTCTTATGAGTTGGTCTGAAAGTTGTAAACAAACACCCACTTTTAAAATTGCTTGATAGAGATCAAGAATCGATTCGTCTATCGTTAATTCTGATAGTAAACTAAGTATGTACAATTGCAAAAATGTATCTGTGTAACGTTCTATCAGGAAACCTTTTAATACGGAAAATACATTTTCAGGAGGTTGCATGATTATAGATCTGCATTAACAACTGAAGTGGCGAAAAACCTTTTAAGCGACAACTGAAGTCATGCATACTTTTGCTATAAGGGCGTTATGCATTCAAAGTGATAATAAAAATAAGAATTTATGCGTGCGAATCCTTTTGAAACAGAAACTCATGTCCTTGAAGATTTTTTCCTTAAAATGATATTAACTTATAGTATAATTTAATAATTAACAACTGGAGTGTCGAAAAACCTTTTAAGCAGCAACTGAAGGCATGCACACCTCTTTTATTAGGAGGTTATGCATGCACAGAGGTTATGAAAATAAGAATTTTTGCATGCGTATCCTTCTGAAACGGTAACTGAGCTCCTCAAATAGTTGTGCTATTAGAAGGACATTTAATAATAGTATAATTTAATAATTAACAACTGGAGTGGCGAAAAACCTTTTAAGCAGCATCTGAAGTTATGCACAGCTATGCTATTAGGAGGTTATGCATTCAAAGAGGTTATGAAAATAAGAATTTACGTGTGCGAATCCTTTTGAAACAGTAACTGATGTCCTTAAAGATTTGTGCCTTAAAATGATATTTACTAATAGTATAAATTAATAATTAACAACTGGAGTGGCGAAAAATCTTTTAAGCAGCATCTGAAGTTATGCACACTTATGCTATTAGGAAATTATGCATTCATAGAGGTTATGAAAATAAGAATTTTTGCGTGCGTATCCTTCTGAAACGGTAACTGAGCTCCTCAAATAGTTGTGCTATTAGAAGGACATTTAATAATAGTATAATTTAATAATTAACAACTGGAGAGGCGAAAAACCTTTTAAGCAGCATCTGAAGTTATGCACAGCTATGCTATTAGGAGGTTATGCATTCAAAGAGGTTATGAAAATAAGAATTTACGTGTGCGAATCCTTTTGAAACAGTAACTGATGACCTTAAAGATTTGTGCCTTAAAATGATATTTACTGATAGTATAAATTAATAATTAACAACTGGAGTGGCGAAAAATCTTTTAAGCAGCATCTGAAGTTATGCACACTTATGCTATTAGGAAATTATGCATTCATAGAGGTTATGAAAATAAGAATTTTTGCTTGCGTATCCTATTGAAACAGTAACTGAGGTTCTCAAAGAGTTGTGTTATTAGAAGGATATTTAATAATTAACAACTGGAGTGGAGAAAAACCTTTTAAGCAGCATCTGAAGTTATGCACACTTACGCTATTAGGAGGTTATGCATTCACAGAGGTTATGAAAATAAGAATTTTTGCGTGCGTATCCTTCTGAAACGGTAACTTAGGTCCTCAAATAGTTGTGCTATTAGAAGGGCATTTAATAATAGTATAATTTAATAGTTAATAACTGGAGTGGCGAAAAACCTTTTAAGCAGCATCTGAAGTTATGCACAGCTATGCTGTTAGGAGGTTATGCATTCACAGAGGTTATGAAAATAAGAATTTTTGCGTGCGTATCCTTCTGAAACGGTAACTGAGGTTCTCAAATAGTTGTGCTATTAGAAGGGCATTTAATAATAGTATAATTTAATAGTTAATAACTGGAGTAGCGAAAAACCTTTTAAGCAGTATCTGAAGTTATGCAAACTTATGCTATTAGGAGGTTATGCATTCACAGAGGTTATGAAAATAAGAATTTTTGCGTGCGTATCCTTTTGAAACGGTAACTTAGGTCCTCAAATAGTTGTGCTATTAGAAGGGCATTTAATAATAGTATAATGTAATAGTTAATAACTGGAGTGGCGAAAAACCTTTTAAGCAGCATCTGAAGTTATGCACAGATATGCTATTAGGAGGTTATGCATTCAAAGAGGTTATGAAAATAAGAATTTACGCGTGCGTATCCTTTTCAAACAGTAACTGATGTCCTTAAAGGTTTGTGCCTTAAAATGATATTTACTAATAGTATAAATTAATAATTAACAACTGGAGTGGCGAAAAATCTTTTAAGCAGCATCTGAAGTTATGCACACTTATGCTATTAGGAGGTTATGCATTCACAGAGGTTATGAAAATAAGAATTTTTGCGTGCGTATCCTTTTGAAACGGTAACTGAGCTCCTCAAATAGTTGTGCTATTAGAAGGACATTTAATAATAGTATAATTTAATAATTAACAACTGGAGTGGCGAAAAACCTTTTAAGCAGCATCTGAAGTTATGCACACCTATGCTATTAGGAGGTTATGCATTCAAAGAGGTTATGAAAATAAGAATTTACGTGTGCGAATCCTTTTGAAACAGTAACTGATGCCCTTATAGATTTGTGCCTTAAAATGATGTGTACAATAGTATAATTTAATAATTAACAACTGGAGTGGCGAAAAACCTTTTAAGCAGCATCTGAAGTTATGCACACCTATGCTATTAGGAGGTTATGCATTCAAAGAGGTTATGAAAATAAGAATTTACGTGTGCGAATCCTTTTGAAACAGTAACTGATGCCCTTATAGATTTGTGCCTTAAAATGATGTGTACAATAGTATAATTTAATAATTAACAACTGGAGTGGCGAAAAACCTTTTAAGCAGCATCTGAAGTTATGCACACCTATGCTATTAGGAGGTTATGCATTCAAAGAGGTTATGAAAATAAGAATTTACGTGTGCGAATCCTTTTGAAACAGTAACTGATCTCCTTAAAGATTTGTGCCTTAAAATGATGTGTACAAAAGTATAATTTAATAATTAACAACTAGAGTGGCGAAAATCCTTTGAAGCAGCATCTGAAGTTATGCACAGCTATGCTATTAGGAGGTTATGCATTCAAAGAGGTTATGAAAATAAGAATTTACGTGTGCGAATCCTTTTGAAACAGTAACTGATGTCCTTAAAGATTTGTGCATCTGAAGTAATGCACAGCTATGCTATTAGGAGGTTATGCATTCAAAGAGGTTATGAAAATAAGAATTTACGTGTGCGAATCCTTTTGAAACAGTAACTGATGTCCTTAAAGATTTGTGCCTTAAAATGATGTGTACAAAAGTATAATTTAATAATTAACAACTGGAGTAGCGAAAAACCTTTTAAGCAGTATCTGAAGTTATGCAAACTTATGCTATTAGGAGGTTATGCATTCACAGAGGTTATGAAAATAAGAATTTTTGCGTGCGTATCCTTTTGAAACGGTAACTTAGGTCCTCAAATAGTTGTGCTATTAGAAGGGCATTTAATAATAGTATAATTTAATAGTTAATAACTGGAGTGGCGACAAACCTTTTAAGCAGCATCTGAAGTTATGCACAGATATGCTATTAGGAGGTTATGCATTCAAAGAGGTTAGGAAAATAAGAATTTACGCGTGCGTATCCTTTTCAAACAGTAACTGATGTCCTTAAAGGTTTGTGCCTTAAAATGATATTTACTAATAGTATAAATTAATAATTAACAACTGGAGTGGCGAAAAATCTTTTAAGCAGCATCTGAAGTTATGCACACTTATGCTATTAGGAGGTTATGCATTCACAGAGGTTATGAAAATAAGAATTTTTGCGTGCGTATCCTTTTGAAACGGTAACTGAGCTCCTCAAATAGTTGTGCTATTAGAAGGACATTTAATAATAGTATAATTTAATAATTAACAACTGGAGTGGCGAAAAACCTTTTAAGCAGCATCTGAAGTTGTGCACACCTACCGTAGAACGGGGATTTACGGAACACTGGGGGTTATATAGAACGATGAGCTCATTTTTTAAATTTTCCCTCCGTATCGAAAATCTAGGGATTTTTCTGTTTTGTGAAAGCAAGCAAGAAACTCAGCACAGTTTGGCGGTTTCAATGGCGGCAAGAAAAAAGGACTACGATAAAAACGTAAGTATTAAACTAAGTAATTTGTTTGTCTTTGGTTTTTAACACTTTTCGTAACCTGCAAGAGTCTCATCTGTTGCTCAGAAACCGTTAAAGATATTAAGTTCATGCAATAAGAAGATAATTAGTACATAACCTCAACAACACACTCACAAAATTTCATAATTGTTGATAAAGCCTTTTTTTTTTGTATTGAGTTTAATGAAAATGTGCATTTTTCAGGGTTATATGGAACGCAATGCCGCGGCAATTTAAACATGTGCCGGGGACGGCCTTTAGGCGAAACTATCCTGAACAACAAATCGAATTAGCATTACAAGCAGTGGTCAATGATAGGATGTCCTTTGGACAAGCGGCCATTCATTATGGAGTCCCCAAAACCACATTATACAACAAATACAGAGGTAAACACTCCGATAAGTTGGGTAGGCCACCAGTTTTAAGTAATGCTGAAGAAGAATCCATCACAAGGGCTATGATGGTAGCGGCTAATTATGGTTACCCCTTTACTGACCATAGCACAAAAGAATTTGTTCAGCTGTACCTCAACCGTAAAGGACTCAACATTAGATTTTTTAAAGACAATATGCCTGGAAACGACTGGCTTCAAGCATTTTTAAAAAGAAATCCTGCGCTTACAAGAAGAAACTCTGAAAACTTAAAACGGCAACGAGCAGAAGTTGGGCCTGAAATGATCAACGAATTTTTTGACAATTTGGAAGTGACTCTTGCTAATATTCCAAACGAAAATATCGTCAACTATGACGAGACGAATATAACAGACGATCCCGGACGCGAGAGTGTTTGTTAAACGGGGTAGCAAACATGCCCGACGTATTTTGGATAGTTCTAAAAGCTCTACCTCCGTTATGTTTGCTGCAGCTGCTAGTGGGGAATTGTTACCGTTATATGTAGTATACAAGGCTAAAAATTTATATCCTGAATGGATAATAGGTGGTCCTGTCAATACTCACTACAACCGATCAACAAACGGTTGGTTTGACGGTGAAATATTTGAAGACTGGTTTGTTAAGGTGGCGTTACCGTATTTTCGAAGAAAGGATGGCAAAAAACTTTTAATTGGCGACAACCTGGCAAGTCATTTGTCTGCCAATATTATCAAACACTGCGAAGAGAACAACATTGTATTTGTTTTCCTACCTCCGAACAGCACTCATTTATGCCAACCTTTAGATGTGGCAGTATTTCATCCTGTGAAGAAAACTTGGCGAAAAATACTTCTAGAATGGAAGCTGACACATAAAGGCGTCCTACCAAAGACTGAATTTCCTGCTATGTTAACAAAATTGTTGACGGCACTTCAACCAAATCTGGAAACCAACATTGTATCTGGTTTTTCCGCAACAGGAATTGTTCCTTGTAATAGACAAAAGGTGTTAGAAAAACTTATCCCATCAGGCCGTCATAGACTACAGGAGGCAGCTTTAAATGATTCTTTTGCTGTTATCATGGATCGTCAAACAGCCACTCCAGAAACTCCGGCTAAAAAAAGGAAAAAGAAAATTGACGTTCCATCTGGAGAATCCATATCTGTTGCAGATTTAGAACGATCTGAAGTGTTGAGCCCTCAACCTGGTCCATCAGGAGGCTCGCTAGAAGCTGATTTAGATATTAATGAAAACGACTGTGATGATATAGAACCTGAGTCTGACTATTCAGACAACAATGAGACACAAGACTTTGATAGAACTCAAGTTAAATTTCCTCCCAAAGACTGTGATAATTTATCAAATAAATTTATAATATGTTCCTTTGTGTACAATAAGGGCACAAAAAAAGAAAGCCAAAAATGTTTTGTGGCAAAGGTGCTAGAAATATATGCTCCGAATAAAATGAAGGTGGATTGTTTGAGGCCTTATAAGGAGTGCAAAAATAAATTTATATACCCCAATGTGAAGGATATAAATACGATTGCTTTTGAACAAGTTGAGTTTCAGCTATCGGAACCATCAATTAATAGAGGCATCCACATATTTGAAGCTGATGTGATTTAAATTAACTTTTTGCGTTTTTTCTGAAATTGTTTATTTTCTTTAATGTTTACATTTTTATAATTGTTAAACTGTGTTAAATAAATGTTAATTTTCTTCTTAGTTTGCATTATTACTGCATTAACGCTCGTACTCATCAAAATTTCGATGTTTAAACCTTCATAACTTTTTTTTTATAATTGCCAATCGTTCCGTAAAGGTGGCAATGGCTTCCTATGTGAAACGAGTAATAGCTACGCTTGAATAAAGCACTGTTTCATATAACCCCAAAGGCCGGGTAATATGGAACGATAGAAAATAAAAAAAATTGAGGAACTTAAAAGAAATAGGTGTTCACCACAATAAGAAATTGAAAGTAGACATAAACAGAAAACAATATGAACAGAAACGAAAGAATTTGGTGCAATCGTTTAAAAGTTATTTGGAAAATTAGCGAAAAATCGTTCCATAAATCCCCGTTCTACGGTATGCTATTAGGAGGTTATGCATTCAAAGAGGTTATGAAAATAAGAATTTACGTGTGCGAATCCTTTTGAAACAGTAACTGATGCCCTTATAGATTTGTGCCTTAAAATGATGTGTACAAAAGTATAATTTAATAATTAACAACTGGAGTGGCGAAAAACCTTTTAAGCAGCATCTGAAGTTATGCACACCTATGCTATTAGGAGGTTATGCATTCAAAGAGGTTATGAAAATAAGAATTTACGTGTGCGAATCCTTTTGAAACAGTAACTGATGTCCTTAAAGATTTGTGCCTTAAAATGATGTGTACAATAGTATAATTTAATAATTAACAACTGGAGTGGCGAAAAACCTTTTAAGCAGCATCTGAAGTTATGCACACCTATGCTATTAGGAGGTTATGCATTCAAAGAGGTTATGAAAATAAGAATTTACGTGTGCGAATCCTTTTGAAACAGTAACTGATGTCCTTAAAGATTTGTGCCTTAAAATGATGTGTACAAAAGTATAATTTAATAATTAACAACTGGAGTGGCGAAAATCCTTTGAAGCAGCATCTGAAGTTATGCACAGCTATGCTATTAGGAGGTTATGCATTCAAAGAGGTTATGAAAATAAGAATTTACGTGTGCGAATCCTTTTGAAACAGTAACTGATGTCCTTAAAGATTTGTGCCTTAAAATGATGTGTACAAAAGTATAATTTAATAATTAACAACTGGAGTGGCGAAAATCCTTTGAAGCAGCATCTGAAGTAATGCACAGCTATGCTATTAGGAGGTTATGCATTCAAAGAGGTTATGAAAATAAGAATTTACGTGTGCGAATCCTTTTGAAACAGTAACTGATGTCCTTAAAGATTTGTGCCTTAAAATGATGTGTACAAAAGTATAATTTAATAATTAACAACTAGAGTAGCGAAAAACCTTTTAAGCAGTATCTGAAGTTATGCAAACTTATGCTATTAGGAGGTTATGCATTCACAGAGGTTATGAAAATAAGAATTTTTGCGTGCGTATCCTTTTGAAACGGTAACTTAGGTCCTCAAATAGTTGTGCTATTAGAAGGGCATTTAATAATAGTATAATTTAATAGTTAATAACTGGAGTGGCGACAAACCTTTTAAGCAGCATCTGAAGTTATGCACAGATATGCTATTAGGAGGTTATGCATTCAAAGAGGTTAGGAAAATAAGAATTTACGCGTGCGTATCCTTTTCAAACAGTAACTGATGTCCTTAAAGGTTTGTGCCTTAAAATGATATTTACTAATAGTATAAATTAATAATTAACAACTGGAGTGGCGAAAAATCTTTTAAGCAGCATCTGAAGTTATGCACACTTATGCTATTAGGAGGTTATGAAAATAAGAATTTTTGCGTGCGTATCCTTTTGAAACGGTAACTGAGCTCCTCAAATAGTTGTGCTATTAGAAGGACATTTAATAATAGTATAATTTAATAATTCACAACTGGAGTGGCGAAAAACCTTTTAAGCAGCATCTGAAGTTATGCACACCTATGCTATTAGGAGGTTATGCATTCAAAGAGGTTATGAAAATAAGAATTTACGTGTGCGAATCCTTTTGAAACAGTAACTGATGTCCTTAAAGATTTGTGCCTTAAAATGATGTGTACAAAAGTATAATTTAATAATTAACAACTGGAGTAGCGAAAAACCTTTTAAGCAGTATCTGAAGTTATGCAAACTTATGCTATTAGGAGGTTATGCATTCACAGAGGTTATGAAAATAAGAATTTTTGCGTGCGTATCCTTTTGAAACGTTAACTTAGGTCCTCAAATAGTTGTGCTATTAGAAGGGCATTTAATAATAGTATAATTTAATAGTTAATAACTGGAGTGGCGACAAACCTTTTAAGCAGCATCTGAAGTTATGCACAGATATGCTATTAGGAGGTTATGCATTCAAAGAGGTTAGGAAAATAAGAATTTACGCGTGCGTATCCTTTTCAAACAGTAACTGATGTCCTTAAAGGTTTGTACCTTAAAATGATATTTACTAATAGTATAAATTAATAATTAACAACTGGAGTGGCGAAAAATCTTTTAAGCAGCATCTGAAGTTATGCACACTTATGCTATTAGGAGGTTATGCATTCACAGAGGTTATGAAAATAAGAATTTACGTGTGCGAATCCTTTTGAAACAGTAACTGATGTCCTTAAAGATTTGTGCCTTAAAATGATGTGTACAAAAGTATAATTTAATAATTAACAACAGGAGTGGCGAAAATCATTTGAAGCAGCATCTGAAGTTATGCACAGCTATGCTATTAGGAGGTTATGCATTCAAAGAGGTTATGAAAATAAGAATTTACGTGTGCGAATCCTTTTGAAACAGTAACTGATGTCCTTAAAGATTTGTGCCTAAAAATGATGTGTACAATAGTATAATTTAATAATTAACAACTGGAGTGGCGAAAAACCTTTTAAGCAGCATCTGAAATTATGCACAGCTATGCTATTAGGAGGTTATGCATTCAAAGAGGTTATGAAAATAAGAATTTACGTGTGCGAATCCTTTTGAAACAGTAACTGATGCCCTTATAGATTTGTGCCTTAAAATGATGTGTACAATAGTATAATTTAATAATTAACAACTGGAGTGGCGAAAAACCTTTTAAGCAGCATCTGAAGTTATGCACAGCTATGCTATTAGGAGGTTATGCATTCAAAGAGGTTATGAAAATAAGAATTTACGTGTGCGAATCCTTTTGAAACAGTAACTGATGTCCTTAAGGATTTGTGCCTTAAAATGATGTGTACAATAGTATAATTTAATAATTAACAACTGGAGTGGCGAAAAACCTTTTAAGCAGCAACTGAAGTTATGCACAGATATGCTATTAGGAGGTTATGCATTCAAAGAGGTTAGGAAAATAAGAATTTACGCGTGCGTATCCTTTTCAAACAGTAACTGATGTCCTTAAAGGTTTGTGCCTTAAAATGATATTTACTAATAGTATAAATTAATAATTAACAACTGGAGTGGCGAAAAATCTTTTAAGCAGCATCTGAAGTTATGCACACTTATGCTATTAGGAGGTTATGAAAATAAGAATTTTTGCGTGCGTATCCTTTTGAAACGGTAACTGAGCTCCTCAAATAGTTGTGCTATTAGAAGGACATTTAATAATAGTATAATTTAATAATTCACAACTGGAGTGGCGAAAAACCTTTTAAGCAGCATCTGAAGTTATGCACACCTATGCTATTAGGAGGTTATGCATTCAAAGAGGTTATGAAAATAAGAATTTACGTGTGCGAATCCTTTTGAAACAGTAACTGATGTCCTTAAAGATTTGTGCCTTAAAATGATGTGTACAAAAGTATAATTTAATAATTAACAACTGGAGTAGCGAAAAACCTTTTAAGCAGTATCTGAAGTTATGCAAACTTATGCTATTAGGAGGTTATGCATTCACAGAGGTTATGAAAATAAGAATTTTTGCGTGCGTATCCTTTTGAAACGTTAACTTAGGTCCTCAAATAGTTGTGCTATTAGAAGGGCATTTAATAATAGTATAATTTAATAGTTAATAACTGGAGTGGCGACAAACCTTTTAAGCAGCATCTGAAGTTATGCACAGATATGCTATTAGGAGGTTATGCATTCAAAGAGGTTAGGAAAATAAGAATTTACGCGTGCGTATCCTTTTCAAACAGTAACTGATGTCCTTAAAGGTTTGTACCTTAAAATGATATTTACTAATAGTATAAATTAATAATTAACAACTGGAGTGGCGAAAAATCTTTTAAGCAGCATCTGAAGTTATGCACACTTATGCTATTAGGAGGTTATGCATTCACAGAGGTTATGAAAATAAGAATTTACGTGTGCGAATCCTTTTGAAACAGTAACTGATGTCCTTAAAGATTTGTGCCTTAAAATGATGTGTACAAAAGTATAATTTAATAATTAACAACAGGAGTAGCGAAAATCATTTGAAGCAGCATCTGAAGTTATGCACAGCTATGCTATTAGGAGGTTATGCATTCAAAGAGGTTATGAAAATAAGAATTTACGTGTGCGAATCCTTTTGAAACAGTAACTGATGTCCTTAAAGATTTGTGCCTAAAAATGATGTGTACAATAGTATAATTTAATAATTAACAACTGGAGTGGCGAAAAACCTTTTAAGCAGCATCTGAAATTATGCACAGCTATGCTATTAGGAGGTTATGCATTCAAAGAGGTTATGAAAATAAGAATTTACGTGTGCGAATCCTTTTGAAACAGTAACTGATGCCCTTATAGATTTGTGCCTTAAAATGATGTGTACAATAGTATAATTTAATAATTAACAACTGGAGTGGCGAAAAACCTTTTAAGCAGCATCTGAAGTTATGCACAGCTATGCTATTAGGAGGTTATGCATTCAAAGAGGTTATGAAAATAAGAATTTACGTGTGCGAATCCTTTTGAAACAGTAACTGATGTCCTTAAAGATTTGTGCCTTAAAATGATGTGTACAAAAGTATAATTTAATAATTAACAACTGGAGTGGCGAAAAACCTTTTAAGCAGCATCTGAAGTTATGCACAGCTATGCTATTAGGAGGTTATGCATTCAAAGAGGTTATGAAAATAAGAATTTACGTGTGCGAATCCTTTTGAAACAGTAACTGATGCCCTTATAGATTTGTGCCTTAAAATGATGTGTACAATAGTATAATTTAATAATTAACAACTGGAGTGGCGAAAAACCTTTTAAGCAGCATCTGAAGTTATGCACAGCTATGCTATTAGGAGGTTATGCATTCAAAGAGGTTATGAAAATAAGAATTTACGTGTGCGAATCCTTTTGAAACAGTAACTGATGTCCTTAAAGATTTGTGCCTTAAAATGATGTGTACAAAAGTATAATTTAATAATTAACAACTGGAGTGGCGAAAATCCTTTGAAGCAGCATCTGAAGTAATGCACAGCTATGCTATTAGGAGGTTATGCATTCAAAGAGGTTATGAAAATAAGAATTTACGTGTGCGAATCCTTTTGAAACCGTAACTGATGTCCTTAAAGATTTGTGCCTTAAAATGATGTGTACACTAGTATAATTTAATAATTATTAACTGGAGTGGCGAAAAACCTTTTAAGCAGCATCTGAAGTTATGCACAGATATGCTATTAGGAGGTTATGCATTCAAAGAGGTTAGGAAAATAAGAATTTACGCGTGCGTATCCTTTTCAAACAGTAACTGATGTCCTTAAAGGTTTGTGCCTTAAAATGATATTTACTAATAGTATAAATTAATAATTAACAACTGGAGTGGCGAAAAATCTTTTAAGCAGCATCTGAAGTTATGCACACTTATGCTATTAGGAGGTTATGCATTCACAGAGGTTATGAAAATAAGAATTTACGTGTGCGAATCCTTTTGAAACAGAAACTGATGTCCTTAAAGATTTGTGCCTTAAAATGATGTGTACAAAAGTATAATTTAATAATTAACAACTGGAGTGGCGAAAATCCCTTGAAGCAGCATCTGAAGTTGTGCACAGCTATGCTATTAGGAGGTTATGCATTCAAAGAGGTTATGAAAATAAGAATTTACGTGTGCGAATCCTTTTGAAACAGTAACTGATGTCCTTAAAGATTTGTGCCTTAAAATGATGTGTACAAAAGTATAATTTAATAATTAACAACTGGAGTGGCGAAAATCCCTTGAAGCAGCATCTGAAGTTGTGCACAGCTATGCTATTAGGAGGTTATGCATTCAAAGAGGTTATGAAAATAAGAATTTACGTGTGCGAATCCTTTTGAAACAGTAACTGATGTCCTTAAAGATTTGTGCCTTAAAATGATGTGTACAAAAGTATAATTTAATAATTAACAACTGGAGTGGCGAAAATCCCTTGAAGCAGCATCTGAAGTTGTGCACAGCTATGCTATTAGGAGGTTATGCATTCAAAGAGGTTATGAAAATAAGAATTTACGTGTGCGAATCCTTTTGAAACAGTAACTGATGTCCTTATAGATTTGTGCCTTAAAATGATGTGTACAATAGTATAATTTAATAATTAACAACTGGAGTGGCGAAAAACCTTTTAAGCAGCATCTGAAGTTATGCACAGATATGCTATTAGGAGGTTATGCATTCAAAGAGGTTATGAAAATAAGAATTTACGTGTGCGAATCCTTTTGAAACCGTAACTGATGTCCTTAATGATTTGTGCCTTAAAATGATGTGTACACTAGTATAATTTAATAATTATTAACTGGAGTGGCGAAAAACCTTTTAAGCAGCATCTGAAGTTATGCACAGCTATGCTATTAGGAGGTTATGCATTCAAAGAGGTTATGAAAATAAGAATTTACGTGTGCGAATCCTTTTGAAACAGTAACTGATGTCCTTAAAGATTTGTGCCCTAAAATGATGTGTACAATAGTATAATTTAATAATTAACAACTGGAGTGGCGAAAAACCTTTTAAGCAGCATCTGAAGTTATGCACACCTATGCTATTAGGGGGTTATGCATTCAAAGAGGTTATGAAAATAAGAATTTACGTGTGCGAATCCTTTTGAAACAGTAACTGATGTCCTTAAAGATTTGTGCCTTAAAATGATGTGTACAAAAGTATAATTTAATAATTAACAACTGGAGTGGCGAAAAACCTTTTAAGCAGCAACTGAAGTTATGCACACCTATGCTATTAGGAGGTTATGCATTCAAAGAGGTTATGAAAATAAGAATTTACGTGTGCGAATCCTTTTGAAACAGTAACTGATGTCCTTAAAGATTTGTGCCTTAAAATGATGTGTACAAAAGTATAATTTAATAATTAACAACTGGAGTGGCAAAAAACCTTTTAAGCAGCAACTGAAGTTATGCACACCTATGCTATTAGGAGGTTATGCATTCAAAGAGGTTATGAAAATAAGAATTTACGTGTGCGAATCCTTTTGAAACAGTAACTGATGTCCTTAAGGATTTGTGCCTTAAAATGATGTGTACAATAATATAATTTAATAATTAACAACTGGAGTGGCGAAAAACCTTTTAAGCAGCAACTGAAGTTATGCACACCTATGCTATTAGGAGGTTATGCATTCAAAGAGGTTATGAAAATAAGAATTTACGTGTGCGAATCCTTTTGAAACAGTAACTGATGTCCTTAAGGATTTGTGCCTTAAAATGATGTGTACAATAGTATAATTTAATAATTAACAACTGGAGTGGCGAAAAACCTTTTAAGCAGCAACTGAAGTTATGCACACCTATGCTATTAGGAGGTTATGCATTCAAAGAGGTTATGAAAATAAGAATTTACGTGTGCGAATCCTTTTGAAACAGTAACTGATGTCCTTAAGGATTTGTGCCTTAAAATGATGTGTACAATAGTATAATTTAATAATTAACAACTGGAGTGGCGAAAAACCTTTTAAGCAGCAACTGAAGTTATGCACACCTATGCTATTAGGAGGTTATGCATTCAAAGAGGTTATGAAAATAAGAATTTACGTGTGCGAATCCTTTTGAAACAGTAACTGATGTCCTTAAGGATTTGTGCCTTAAAATGATGTGTACAATAGTATAATTTAATAATTAACAACTGGAGTGGCGAAAAACCTTTTAAGCAGCAACTGAAGTTATGCACACCTATGCTATTAGGAGGTTATGCATTCAAAGAGGTTATGAAAATAAGAAGTTACGTGTGCGAATCCTTTTGAAACAGTAACTGATGTCCTTAAGGATTTGTGCCTTAAAATGATGTGTACAATAGTATAATTTAATAATTAACAACTGGAGTGGCGAAAAACCTTTTAAGCAGCAACTGAAGTTATACACACCTATGCTATTAGGAGGTTATGCATTCAAAGAGGTTATGAAAATAAGAATTTACGTGTGCGAATCCTTTTGAAACAGTAACTGATGTCCTTAAGGATTTGTGCCTTAAAATGATGTGTACAATAGTATAATTTAATAATTAACAACTGGAGTGGCGAAAAACCTTTTAAGCAGCAACTGAAGTTATGCACACCTATGCTATTAGGAGGTTATGCATTCAAAGAGGTTATGAAAATAAGAAGTTACGTGTGCGAATCCTTTTGAAACAGTAACTGATGTCCTTAAGGATTTGTGCCTTAAAATGATGTGTACAATAGTATAATTTAATAATTAACAACTGGAGTGGCGAAAAACCTTTTAAGCAGCAACTGAAGTTATGCACACCTATGCTATTAGGAGGTTATGCATTCAAAGAGGTTATGAAAATAAGAATTTACGTGTGCGAATCCTTTTGAAACAGTAACTGATGTCCTTAAGGATTTGTGCCTTAAAATGATGTGTACAATAGTATAATTTAATAATTAACAACTGGAGTGGCGAAAAACCTTTTAAGCAGCATCTGAAGTTATACACACCTATGCTATTAGGAGGTTATGCATTCAAAGAGGTTATGAAAATAAGAATTTACGTGTGCGAATCCTTTTGAAACAGTAACTGATGTCCTTAAGGATTTGTGCCTTAAAATGATGTGTACAATAGTATAATTTAATAATTAACAACTGGAGTGGCGAAAAACCTTTTAAGCAGCAACTGAAGTTATGCACACCTATGCTATTAGGAGGTTATGCATTCAAAGAGGTTATGAAAATAAGAAGTTACGTGTGCGAATCCTTTTGAAACAGTAACTGATGTCCTTAAGGATTTGTGCCTTAAAATGATGTGTACAATAGTATAATTTAATAATTAACAACTGGAGTGGCGAAAAACCTTTTAAGCAGCATCTGAAGTTATGCACACCTATGCTATTAGGAGGTTATGCATTCAAAGAGGTTATGAAAATAAGAATTTACGTGTGCGAATCCTTTTGAAACAGTAACTGATGTCCTTAAGGATTTGTGCCTTAAAATGATGTGTACAATAGTATAATTTAATAATTAACAACTGGAGTGGCGAAAAACCTTTTAAGCAGCATCTGAAGTTATACACACCTATGCTATTAGGAGGTTATGCATTCAAAGAGGTTATGAAAATAAGAATTTACGTGTGCGAATCCTTTTGAAACAGTAACTGATGTCCTTAAGGATTTGTGCCTTAAAATGATGTGTACAATAGTATAATTTAATAATTAACAACTGGAGTGGCGAAAAACCTTTTAAGCAGCAACTGAATTTATGCACACCTATGCTATTAGGAGGTTATGCATTCAAAGAGGTTATGAAAATAAGAAGTTACGTGTGCGAATCCTTTTGAAACAGTAACTGATGTCCTTAAGGATTTGTGCCTTAAAATGATGTGTACAATAGTATAATTTAATAATTAACAACTGGAGTGGCGAAAAACCTTTTAAGCAGCAACTGAAGTTATGCACACCTATGCTATTAGGAGGTTATGCATTCAAAGAGGTTATGAAAATAAGAAGTTACGTGTGCGAATCCTTTTGAAACAGTAACTGATGTCCTTAAGGATTTGTGCCTTAAAATGATGTGTACAATAGTATAATTTAATAATTAACAACTGGAGTGGCGAAAAACCTTTTAAGCAGCATCTGAAGTTATACACACCTATGCTATTAGGAGGTTATGCATTCAAAGAGGTTATGAAAATAAGAATTTACGTGTGCGAATCCTTTTGAAACAGTAACTGATGTCCTTAAGGATTTGTGCCTTAAAATGATGTGTACAATAGTATAATTTAATAATTAACAACTGGAGTGGCGAAAAACCTTTTAAGCAGCAACTGAAGTTATGCACACCTATGCTATTAGGAGGTTATGCATTCAAAGAGGTTATGAAAATAAGAATTTACGTGTGCGAATCCTTTTGAAACAGTAACTGATGTCCTTAAGGATTTGTGCCTTAAAATGATGTGTACAATAGTATAATTTAATAATTAACAACTGGAGTGGCGAAAAACCTTTTAAGCAGCAACTGAAGTTATGCACACCTATGCTATTAGGAGGTTATGCATTCAAAGAGGTTATGAAAATAAGAATTTACGTGTGCGAATCCTTTTGAAACAGTAACTGATGTCCTTAAGGATTTGTGCCTTAAAATGATGTGTACAATAGTATAATTTAATAATTAACAACTGGAGTGGCGAAAAACCTTTTAAGCAGCAACTGAAGTTATGCACACCTATGCTATTAGGAGGTTATGCATTCAAAGAGGTTATGAAAATAAGAATTTACGTGTGCGAATCCTTTTGAAACAGTAACTGATGTCCTTAAGGATTTGTGCCTTAAAATGATGTGTACAATAGTATAATTTAATAATTAACAAATGGATTGGCGAAAAACCTTTTAAGCAGCATCTGAAGTTATACACACCTATGCTATTAGGAGGTTATGCATTCAAAGAGGTTATGAAAATAAGAATTTACGTGTGCGAATCCTTTTGAAACAGTAACTGATGTCCTTAAGGATTTGTGCCTTAAAATGATGTGTACAATAGTATAATTTAATAATTAACAACTGGAGTGGCGAAAAACCTTTTAAGCAGCAACTGAAGTTATGCACACCTATGCTATTAGGAGGTTATGCATTCAAAGAGGTTATGAAAATAAGAATTTACGTGTGCGAATCCTTTTGAAACAGTAACTGATGTCCTTAAGGATTTGTGCCTTAAAATGATGTGTACAATAGTATAATTTAATAATTAACAACTGGAGTGGCGAAAAACCTTTTAAGCAGCATCTGAAGTTATACACACCTATGCTATTAGGAGGTTATGCATTCAAAGAGGTTATGAAAATAAGAATTTACGTGTGCGAATCCTTTTGAAACAGTAACTGATGTCCTTAAGGATTTGTGCCTTAAAATGATGTGTACAATAGTATAATTTAATAATTAACAACTGGAGTGGCGAAAAACCTTTTAAGCAGCAACTGAAGTTATGCACACCTATGCTATTAGGAGGTTATGCATTCAAAGAGGTTATGAAATTAAGAAGTTACGTGTGCGAATCCTTTTGAAACAGTAACTGATGTCCTTAAGGATTTGTGCCTTAAAATGATGTGTACAATAGTATAATTTAATAAATAACAACTGGAGTGGCGAAAAACCTTTTAAGCAGCATCTGAAGTTATACGCACCTATGCTATTAGGAGGTTATGCATTCAAAGAGGTTATGAAAATAAGAATTTACGTGTGCGAATCCTTTTGAAACAGTAACTGATGTCCTTAAGGATTTGTGCCTTAAAATGATGTGTACAATAGTATAATTTAATAATTAACAACTGGAGTGGCGAAAAACCTTTTAAGCAGCAACTGAAGTTATGCACACCTATGCTATTAGGAGGTTATGCATTCAAAGAGGTTATGAAAATAAGAAGTTACGTGTGCGAATCCTTTTGAAACAGTAACTGATGTCCTTAAGGATTTGTGCCTTAAAATGATGTGTACAATAGTATAATTTAATAATTAACAACTGGAGTGGCGAAAAACCTTTTAAGCAGCAACTGAAGTTATGCACACCTATGCTATTAGGAGGTTATGCATTCAAAGAGGTTATGAAAATAAGAAGTTACGTGTGCGAATCCTTTTGAAACAGTAACTGATGTCCTTAAGGATTTGTGCCTTAAAATGATGTGTACAATAGTATAATTTAATAATTAACAACTGGAGTGGCGAAAAACCTTTTAAGCAGCAACTGAAGTTATGCACACCTATGCTATTAGGAGGTTATGCATTCAAAGAGGTTATGAAAATAAGAATTTACGTGTGCGAATCCTTTTGAAACAGTAACTGATGTCCTTAAGGATTTGTGCCTTAAAATGATGTGTACAATAGTATAATTTAATAATTAACAACTGGAGTGGCGAAAAACCTTTTAAGCAGCATCTGAAGTTATACACACCTATGCTATTAGGAGGTTATGCATTCAAAGAGGTTATGAAAATAAGAATTTACGTGTGCGAATCCTTTTGAAACAGTAACTGATGTCCTTAAGGATTTGTGCCTTAAAATGATGTGTACAATAGTATAATTTAATAATTAAAAACTGGAGTGGCGAAAAACCTTTTAAGCAGCAAATGAATTTATGCACACCTATGCTATTAGGAGGTTATGCATTCAAAGAGGTTATGAAAATAAGAAGTTACGTGTGCGAATCCTTTTGAAACAGTAACTGATGTCCTTAAGGATTTGTGCCTTAAAATGATGTGTACAATAGTATAATTTAATAATTAACAACTGGAGTGGCGAAAAACCTTTTAAGCAGCAACTGAAGTTATGCACACCTATGCTATTAGGAGGTTATGCATTCAAAGAGGTTATGAAAATAAGAATTTACGTGTGCGAATCCTTTTGAAACAGTAACTGATGTCCTTAAGGATTTGTGCCTTAAAATGATGTGTACAATAGTATAATTTAATAATTAACAACTGGAGTGGCGAAAAACCTTTTAAGCAGCATCTGAAGTTATACACACCTATGCTATTAGGAGGTTATGCATTCAAAGAGGTTATGAAAATAAGAATTTACGTGTGCGAATCCTTTTGAAACAGTAACTGATGTCCTTAAGGATTTGTGCCTTAAAATGATGTGTACAATAGTATAATTTAATAATTAACAACTGGAGTGGCGAAAGACCTTTTAAGCAGCAACTGAAGTTATGCACACCTATGCTATTAGGAGGTTATGCATTCAAAGAGGTTATGAAAATAAGAAGTTACGTGTGCGAATCCTTTTGAAACAGTAACTGATGTCCTTAAGGATTTGTGCCTTAAAATGATGTGTACAATAGTATAATTTAATAATTAACAACTGGAGTGGCGAAAAACCTTTTAAGCAGCATCTGAAGTTATACACACCTATGCTATTAGGAGGTTATGCATTCAAAGAGGTTATGAAAATAAGAATTTACGTGTGCGAATCCTTTTGAAACAGTAACTGATGTCCTTAAGGATTTGTGCCTTAAAATGATGTGTACAATAATATAATTTAATAATTAACAACTGGAGTGGCGAAAAACCTTTTAAGCAGCATCTGAAGTTCTGCACAGCTATGCTATTAGGAGGTTATGCATTCAAAGAGGTTATGAAAATAAGAATTTACGTGTGCGAATCGTTTTGAAACAGTAACTGATGTCCTTAAAGATTTGTGCCTTAAAATGATGTGTACAAAAGTATAATTTAATAATTAACAACTGGAGTGGCGAAAAACCTTTTAAGCAGCATCTGAAGTTATGCACAGCTATGCTATTAGGAGGTTATGCATTCAAAGAGGTTATGAAAATAAGAATTTACGTGTGCGAATCCTTTTGAAACAGTAACTGATGTCCTTAAGGATTTGTGCGTTAAAATGATGTGTACAATAGTATAATTTAATAATTAACAACTGGAGTGGCGAAAAACCTTTTAAGCAGCAACTGAAGTTATGCACACCTATGCTATTAGGAGGTTATGCATTCAAAGAGGTTATGAAAATAAGAATTTACGTGTGCGAATCCTTTTGAAACAGTAACTGATGTCCTTAAGGATTTGTGCCTTAAAATGATGTGTACAATAGTATAATTTAATAATTAACAACTGGAGTGGCGAAAAACCTTTTAAGCAGCATCTGAAGTTCTGCACAGCTATGCTATTAGGAGGTTATGCATTCAAAGAGGTTATGAAAATAAGAATTTACGTGTGCGAATCGTTTTGACACAGTAACTGATGTCCTTAAAGATTTGTGCCTTAAAATGATGTGTACAAAAGTATAATTTAATAATTAACAACTGGAGTGGCGAAAAACCTTTTAAGCAACATCTGAAGTTATGCACAGCTATGCTATTAGGAGGTTATGCATTCAAAGAGGTTATGAAAATAAGAATTTACGTGTGCGAATCCTTTTGAAACAGTAACTGATGCCCTTAAGGATTTGTGCCTTAAAATGATGTGTACAATAGTATAATTTAATAATTAACAACTGGAGTGGCGAAAAACCTTTTAAGCAGCAACTGAAGTTATGCACACCTATGCTATTAGGAGGTTATGCATTCAAAGAGGTTATGAAAATAAGAATTTACGTGTGCGAATCCTTTTGAAACAGTAACTGATGTCCTTAAGGATTTGTGCCTTAAAATGATGTGTACAATAGTATAATTTAATAATTAACAACTGGAGTGGCGAAAAACCTTTTAAGCAGCAACTGATGTTATGCACACCTATGCTATTAGGAGGTTATGCATTCAAAGAGGTTATGAAAATAAGAATTTACGTGTGCGAATCCTTTTGAAACAGTAACTGATGTCCTTAAGGATTTGTGCCTTAAAATGATGTGTACAATAGTATAATTTAATAATTAACAACTGGAGTGGCGAAAAACCTTTTAAGCAGCAACTGAAGTTATGCACACCTATGCTATTAGGAGGTTATGCATTCAAAGAGGTTATGAAAATAAGAATTTACGTGTGCGAATCCTTTTGAAACAGTAACTGATGTCCTTAAGGATTTGTGCCTTAGAATGATGTGTACAATAGTATAATTTAATAATTAACAACTGGATTGGCGAAAAACCTTTTAAGCAGCAACTGAAGTTATGCACAACTATGCTATTAGGAGGTTATGCATTCAAAGAGGTTATGAAAATAAGAATTTACGTGTGCGAATCCTTTTGAAACAGTAACTGATGTCCTTAAGGATTTGTGCCTTAAAATGATGTGTACAATAGTATAATTTAATAATTAACAACTGGAGTGGCGAAAAACCTTTTAAGCAGCAACTGAAGTTATGCACACCTATGCTATTAGGAGGTTATGCATTCAAAGAGGTTATGAAAATAAGAATTTACGTGTGCGAATCCTTTTGAAACAGTAACTGATGTCCTTAAGGATTTGTGCCTTAGAATGATGTGTACAATAGTATAATTTAATAATTAACAACTGGAGTGGCGAAAAACCTTTTAAGCAGCATCTGAAGTTATACACACCTATGCTATTAGGAGGTTATGCATTCAAAGAGGTTATGAAAATAAGAATTTACGTGTGCGAATCCCTTTGAAACAGTAACTGATGTCCTTAAAGATTTGTGCCTTAAAATGATGTGTACAATAGTATAATTTAATAATTAACAACTGGAGTGGCGAAAAACCTTTTAAGCAGCAACTGAAGTTATGCACACCTATGCTATTAGGAGGTTATGCATTCAAAGAGGTTATGAAAATAAGAATTTACGTGTGCGAATCCTTTTGAAACAGTAACTGATGTCCTTAAGGATTTGTGCCTTAAAATGATGTGTACAATAGTATAATTTAATAATTAACAACTGGAGTGGAGAAAAACCTTTTAAGCAGCATCTGAAGTTATACACACCTATGCTATTAGGAGGTTATGCATTCAAAGAGGTTATGAAAATAAGAATTTACGTGTGCGAATCCTTTTGAAACAGTAACTGATGTCTTTAAGGATTTGTGCCTTAAAATGATGTGTACAATAGTATAATTTAATAATTAACAACTGGAGTGGCGAAAAACCTTTTAAGCAGCAACTGAAGTTATGCACACCTATGCTATTAGGAGGTTATGCATTCAAAGAGGTTATGAAAATAAGAATTTACGTGTGCGAATCCTTTTGAAACAGTAACTGATGTCCTTAAGGATTTGTGCCTTAAAATGATGTGTACAATAGTATAATTTAATAATTAACAACTGGAGTGGCGAAAAACCTTTTAAGCAGCAACTGAAGTTATGCACACCTATGCTATTAGGAGGTTATGCATTCAAAGAGGTTATGAAAATAAGAATTTACGTGTGCGAATCCTTTTGAAACAGTAACTGATGTCCTTAAGGATTTGTGCCTTAAAATGATGTGTACAATAGTATAATTTAATAATTAACAACTGGAGTGGCGAAAAACCTTTTAAGCAGCAACTGAAGTTATGCACACCTATGCTATTAGGAGGTTATGCATTCAAAGAGGTTATGAAAATAAGAATTTACGTGTGCGAATCCTTTTGAAACAGTAACTGATGTCCTTAAGGATTTGTGCCTTAAAATGATGTGTACAATAGTATAATTTAATAATTAACAACTGGAGTGGCGAAAAACCTTTTAAGCAGCATCTGAAGTTATACACACCTATGCTATTAGGAGGTTATGCATTCAAAGAGGTTATGAAAATAAGAATTTACGTGTGCGAATCCTTTTGAAACAGTAACTGATGTCCTTAAGGATTTGTGCCTTAAAATGATGTGTACAATAGTATAATTTAATAATTAACAACTGGAGTGGCGAAAAAACTTTTAAGCAGCAACTGAAGTTATGCACACCTATGCTATTAGGAGGTTATGCATTCAAAGAGGTTATGAAAATAAGAATTTACGTGTGCGAATCCTTTTGAAACAGTAACTGATGTCCTTAAGGATTTGTGCCTTAAAATGATGTGTACAATAGTATAATTTAATAATTAACAACTGGAGTGGCGAAAAACCTTTTAAGCAGCAACTGAAGTTATGCACACCTATGCTATTAGGAGGTTATGCATTCAAAGAGGTTATGAAAATAAGAATTTACGTGTGCGAATCCTTTTGAAACAGTAACTGATGTACTTAAGGATTTGTGCCTTAAAATGATGTGTACAATAGTATAATTTAATAATTAACAACTGGAGTGGCGAAAAACCTTTTAAGCAGCAACTGAAGTTATGCACACCTATGCTATTAGGAGGTTATGCATTCAAAGAGGTTATGAAAATAAGAATTTACGTGTGCGAATCCTTTTGAAACAGTAACTGATGTCCTTAAGGATTTGTGCCTTAAAATGATGTGTACAATAGTATAATTTAATAATTAACAACTGGATTGGCGAAAAACCTTTTAAGCAGCATCTGAAGTTATACACACCTATGCTATTAGGAGGTTATGCATTCAAAGAGGTTATGAAAATAAGAATTTACGTGTGCGAATCCTTTTGAAACAGTAACTGATGTCCTTAAGGATTTGTGCCTTAAAATGATGTGTACAATAGTATAATTTAATAATTAACAACTGGAGTGGCGAAAAACCTTTTAAGCAGCAACTGAAGTTATGCACACCTATGCTATTAGGAGGTTATGCATTCAAAGAGGTTATGAAAATAAGAATTTACGTGTGCGAATCCTTTTGAAACAGTAACTGATGTCCTTAAGGATTTGTGCCTTAAAATGATGTGTACAATAGTATAATTTAATAATTAACAACTGGAGTGGCGAAAAACCTTTTAAGCAGCAACTGAAGTTATGCACACCTATGCTATTAGGAGGTTATGCATTCAAAGAGGTTATGAAAATAAGAATTTACGTGTGCGAATCCTTTTGAAACAGTAACTGATGTACTTAAGGATTTGTGCCTTAAAATGATGTGTACAATAGTATAATTTAATAATTAACAACTGGAGTGGCGAAAAACCTTTTAAGCAGCAACTGAAGTTATGCACAACTATGCTATTAGGAGGTTATGCATTCAAAGAGGTTATGAAAATAAGAATTTACGTGTGCGAATCCTTTTGAAACAGTAACTGATGTCCTTAAGGATTTGTGCCTTAAAATGATGTGTACAATAGTATAATTTAATAATTAACAACTGGAGTGGCGAAAAACCTTTTAAGCAGCAACTGAAGTTATGCACACCTATGCTATTAGGAGGTTATGCATTCAAAGAGGTTATGAAAATAAGAATTTACGTGTGCGAATCCTTTTGAAACAGTAACTGATGTCCTTAAGGATTTGTGCCTTAAAATGATGTGTACAATAGTATAATTTAATAATTAACAACTGGAGTGGCGAAAAACCTTTTAAGCAGCATCTGAAGTTATACACACCTATGCTATTAGGAGGTTATGCATTCAAAGAGGTTATGAAAATAAGAATTTACGTGTGCGAATCCTTTTGAAACAGTAACTGATGTCCTTAAGGATTTGTGCCTTAAAATGATGTGTACAATAGTATAATTTAATAATTAACAACTGGAGTGGCGAAAAACCTTTTAAGCAGCATCTGAAGTTATACACACCTATGCTATTAGGAGGTTATGCATTCAAAGAGGTTATGAAAATAAGAATTTACGTGTGCGAATCCTTTTGAAACAGTAACTGATGTCCTTAAGGATTTGTGCCTTAAAATGATGTGTACAATAGTATAATTTAATAATTAACAACTGGAGTGGCGAAAAACCTTTTAAGCAGCATCTGAAGTTATACACACCTATGCTATTAGGAGGTTATGCATTCAAAGAGGTTATGAAAATAAGAATTTACGTGTGCGAATCCTTTTGAAACAGTAACTGATGTCCTTAAGGATTTGTGCCTTAAAATGATGTGTACAATAGTATAATTTAATAATTAACAACTGGAGTGGCGAAAAACCTTTTAAGCAGCAACTGAAGTTATGCACACCTATGCTATTAGGAGGTTATGCATTCAAAGAGGTTATGAAATTAAGAAGTTACGTGTGCGAATCCTTTTGAAACAGTAACTGATGTCCTTAAGGATTTGTGCCTTAAAATGATGTGTACAATAGTATAATTTAATAAATAACAACTGGAGTGGCGAAAAACCTTTTAAGCAGCATCTGAAGTTATACGCACCTATGCTATTAGGAGGTTATGCATTCAAAGAGGTTATGAAAATAAGAATTTACGTGTGCGAATCCTTTTGAAACAGTAACTGATGTCCTTAAGGATTTGTGCCTTAAAATGATGTGTACAATAGTATAATTTAATAATTAACAACTGGAGTGGCGAAAAACCTTTTAAGCAGCAACTGAAGTTATGCACACCTATGCTATTAGGAGGTTATGCATTCAAAGAGGTTATGAAAATAAGAAGTTACGTGTGCGAATCCTTTTGAAACAGTAACTGATGTCCTTAAGGATTTGTGCCTTAAAATGATGTGTACAATAGTATAATTTAATAATTAACAACTGGAGTGGCGAAAAACCTTTTAAGCAGCAACTGAAGTTATGCACACCTATGCTATTAGGAGGTTATGCATTCAAAGAGGTTATGAAAATAAGAAGTTACGTGTGCGAATCCTTTTGAAACAGTAACTGATGTCCTTAAGGATTTGTGCCTTAAAATGATGTGTACAATAGTATAATTTAATAATTAACAACTGGAGTGGCGAAAAACCTTTTAAGCAGCAACTGAAGTTATGCACACCTATGCTATTAGGAGGTTATGCATTCAAAGAGGTTATGAAAATAAGAATTTACGTGTGCGAATCCTTTTGAAACAGTAACTGATGTCCTTAAGGATTTGTGCCTTAAAATGATGTGTACAAAAGTATAATTTAATAATTAACAACTGGAGTGGCGAAAAACCTTTTAAGCAGCATCTGAAGTTATACACACCTATGCTATTAGGAGGTTATGCATTCAAAGAGGTTATGAAAATAAGAATTTACGTGTGCGAATCCTTTTGAAACAGTAACTGATGTCCTTAAAGATTTGTGCCTTAAAATGATGTGTACAAAAGTATAATTTAATAATTAACAACTGGAGTGGCGAAAAACCTTTTAAGCAGCATCTGAAGTTATACACACCTATGCTATTAGGAGGTTATGCATTCAAAGAGGTTATGAAAATAAGAATTTACGTGTGCGAATCCTTTTGAAACAGTAACTGATGTCCTTATAGATTTGTGCCTTAAAATGATGTGTACAGTAGTATAATTTAATAATTAACAACTGGAGTGGCGAAAAACCTTTTAAGCAGCAACTGAAGTTATGCACACCTATGCTATTAGGAGGTTATGCATTCAAAGAGGTTATGAAAATAAGAATTTACGTGTGCGAATCCTTTTGAAACAGTAACTGATGTCCTTAAGGATTTGTGCCTTAAAATGATGTGTACAATAGTATAATTTAATAATTAACAACTGGAGTGGCGAAAAACCTTTTAAGCAGCAACTGAAGTTATGCACACCTATGCTATTAGGAGGTTATGCATTCAAAGAGGTTATGAAAATAAGAAGTTACGTGTGCGAATCCTTTTGAAACAGTAACTGATGTCCTTAAGGATTTGTGCCTTAAAATGATGTGTACAATAGTATAATTTAATAATTAACAACTGGAGTGGCGAAAAACCTTTTAAGCAGCATCTGAAGTTATACACACCTATGCTATTAGGAGGTTATGCATTCAAAGAGGTTATGAAAATAAGAATTTACGTGTGCGAATCCTTTTGAAACAGTAACTGATGTCCTTAAGGATTTGTGCCTTAAAATGATGTGTACAATAGTATAATTTAATAATTAACAACTGGAGTGGCGAAAAACCTTTTAAGCAGCAACTGAAGTTATGCACACCTATGCTATTAGGAGGTTATGCATTCAAAGAGGTTATGAAAATAAGAATTTACGTGTGCGAATCCTTTTGAAACAGTAACTGATGTCCTTAAGGATTTGTGCCTTAAAATGATGTGTACAATAGTATAATTTAATAATTAACAACTGGAGTGGCGAAAAACCTTTTAAGCAGCATCTGAAGTTCTGCACAGCTATGCTATTAGGAGGTTATGCATTCAAAGAGGTTATGAAAATAAGAATTTACGTGTGCGAATCGTTTTGAAACAGTAACTGATGTCCTTAAAGATTTGTGCCTTAAAATGATGTGTACAAAAGTATAATTTAATAATTAACAACTGGAGTGGCGAAAAACCTTTTAAGCAGCATCTGAAGTTATGCACAGCTATGCTATTAGGAGGTTATGCATTCAAAGAGGTTATGAAAATAAGAATTTACGTGTGCGAATCCTTTTGAAACAGTAACTGATGTCCTTAAGGATTTGTGCCTTAAAATGATGTGTACAATAGTATAATTTAATAATTAACAACTGGAGTGGCGAAAAACCTTTTAAGCAGCAACTGAAGTTATGCACACCTATGCTATTAGGAGGTTATGCATTCAAAGAGGTTATGAAAATAAGAATTTACGTGTGCGAATCCTTTTGAAACAGTAACTGATGTCCTTAAGGATTTGTGCCTTAAAATGATGTGTACAATAGTATAATTTAATAATTAACAACTGGAGTGGCGAAAAACCTTTTAAGCAGCATCTGAAGTTCTGCACAGCTATGCTATTAGGAGGTTATGCATTCAAAGAGGTTATGAAAATAAGAATTTACGTGTGCGAATCGTTTTGAAACAGTAACTGATGTCCTTAAAGATTTGTGCCTTAAAATGATGTGTACAAAAGTATAATTTAATAATTAACAACTGGAGTGGCGAAAAACCTTTTAAGCAACATCTGAAGTTATGCACAGCTATGCTATTAGGAGGTTATGCATTCAAAGAGGTTATGAAAATAAGAATTTACGTGTGCGAATCCTTTTGAAACAGTAACTGATGCCCTTAAGGATTTGTGCCTTAAAATGATGTGTACAATAGTATAATTTAATAATTAACAACTGGAGTGGCGAAAAACCTTTTAAGCAGCAACTGAAGTTATGCACACCTATGCTATTAGGAGGTTATGCATTCAAAGAGGTTATGAAAATAAGAATTTACGTGTGCGAATCCTTTTGAAACAGTAACTGATGTCCTTAAGGATTTGTGCCTTAAAATGATGTGTACAATAGTATAATTTAATAATTAACAACTGGAGTGGCGAAAAACCTTTTAAGCAGCAACTGATGTTATGCACACCTATGCTATTAGGGGGTTATGCATTCAAAGAGGTTATGAAAATAAGAATTTACGTGTGCGAATCCTTTTGAAACAGTAACTGATGTCCTTAAGGATTTGTGCCTTAAAATGATGTGTACAATAGTATAATTTAATAATTAACAACTGGAGTGGCGAAAAACCTTTTAAGCAGCATCTGAAGTTATACACACCTATGCTATTAGGAGGTTATGCATTCAAAGAGGTTATGAAAATAAGAATTTACGTGTGCGAATCCCTTTGAAACAGTAACTGATGTCCTTAAGGATTTGTGCCTTAAAATGATGTGTACAATAGTATAATTTAATAATTAACAACTGGAGTGGCGAAAAACCTTTTAAGCAGCAACTGAAGTTATGCACACCTATGCTATTAGGAGGTTATGCATTCAAAGAGGTTATGAAAATAAGAATTTACGTGTGCGAATCCTTTTGAAACAGTAACTGATGTCCTTAAGGATTTGTGCCTTAAAATGATGTGTACAATAGTATAATTTAATAATTAACAACTGGAGTGGAGAAAAACCTTTTAAGCAGCATCTGAAGTTATACACACCTATGCTATTAGGAGGTTATGCATTCAAAGAGGTTATGAAAATAAGAATTTACGTGTGCGAATCCTTTTGAAACAGTAACTGATGTCTTTAAGGATTTGTGCCTTAAAATGATGTGTACAATAGTATAATTTAATAATTAACAACTGGAGTGGCGAAAAACCTTTTAAGCAGCAACTGAAGTTATGCACACCTATGCTATTAGGAGGTTATGCATTCAAAGAGGTTATGAAAATAAGAAGTTACGTGTGCGAATCCTTTTGAAACAGTAACTGATGTCCTTAAGGATTTGTGCCTTAAAATGATGTGTACAATAGTATAATTTAATAATTAACAACTGGAGTGGCAAAAAACCTTTTAAGCAGCAACTGAAGTTATGCACACCTATGCTATTAGGAGGTTATGCATTCAAAGAGGTTATGAAAATAAGAATTTACGTGTGCGAATCCTTTTGAAACAGTAACTGATGTCCTTAAGGATTTGTGCCTTAAAATGATGTGTACAATAGTATAATTTAATAATTAACAACTGGAGTGGAGAAAAACCTTTTAAGCAGCATCTGAAGTTATGCACACCTATGCTATTAGGAGGTTATGCATTCAAAGAGGTTATGAAAATAAGAATTTACGTGTGCGAATCCTTTTGAAACAGTAACTGATGTCCTTAAGGATTTGTGCCTTAAAATGATGTGTACAATAGTATAATTTAATAATTAACAACTGGAGTGGCGAAAAACCTTTTAAGCAGCAACTGAAGTTATGCACACCTATGCTATTAGGAGGTTATGCATTCAAAGAGGTTATGAAAATAAGAATTTACGTGTGCGAATCCTTTTGAAACAGTAACTGATGTCCTTAAGGATTTGTGCCTTAAAATGATGTGTACAATAGTATAATTTAATAATTAACAACTGGAGTGGAGAAAAACCTTTTAAGCAGCATCTGAAGTTATACGCACCTATGCTATTAGGAGGTTATGCATTCAAAGAGGTTATGAAAATAAGAATTTACGTGTGCGAATCCTTTTGAAACAGTAACTGATGTCCTTAAGGATTTGTGCCTTAAAATGATGTGTACAATAGTATAATTTAATAATTAACAACTGGAGTGGCGAAAAACCTTTTAAGCAGCAACTGAAGTTATGCACACCTATGCTATTAGGAGGTTATGCATTCAAAGAGGTTATGAAAATAAGAAGTTACGTGTGCGAATCCTTTTGAAACAGTAACTGATGTCCTTAAGGATTTGTGCCTTAAAATGATGTGTACAATAGTATAATTTAATAATTAACAACTGGAGTGGCAAAAAACCTTTTAAGCAGCAACTGAAGTTATGCACACCTATGCTATTAGGAGGTTATGCATTCAAAGAGGTTATGAAAATAAGAATTTACGTGTGCGAATCCTTTTGAAACAGTAACTGATGTCCTTAAGGATTTGTGCCTAAAAATGATGTGTACAATAGTATAATTTAATAATTAACAACTGGAGTGGCGAAAAACCTTTTAAGCAGCAACTGAAGTTATGCACACCTATGCTATTAGGAGGTTATGCATTCAAAGAGGTTATGAAAATAAGAATTTACGTGTGCGAATCCTTTTGAAACAGTAACTGATGTCCTTAAGGATTTGTGCCTTAAAATGATGTGTACAATAGTATAATTTAATAATTAACAACTGGAGTGGCGAAAAACCTTTTAAGCAGCATCTGAAGTTATACACACCTATGCTATTAGGAGGTTATGCATTCAAAGAGGTTATGAAAATAAGAATTTACGTGTGCGAATCCTTTTGAAACAGTAACTGATGTCCTTAAAGATTTGTGCCTTAAAATGATGTGTACAAAAGTATAATTTAATAATTAACAACTGGAGTGGCGAAAAACCTTTTAAGCAGCATCTGAAGTTATACACACCTATGCTATTAGGAGGTTATGCATTCAAAGAGGTTATGAAAATAAGAATTTACGTGTGCGAATGCTTTTGAAACAGTAACTGATGTCCTTATAGATTTGTGCCTTAAAATGATGTGTACAGTAGTATAATTTAATAATTAACAACTGGAGTGGCGAAAAACCTTTTAAGCAGCAACTGAAGTTATGCACACCTATGCTATTAGGAGGTTATGCATTCAAAGAGGTTATGAAAATAAGAATTTACGTGTGCGAATCCTTTTGAAACAGTAACTGATGTCCTTAAGGATTTGTGCCTTAAAATGATGTGTACAATAGTATAATTTAATAATTAACAACTGGAGTGGCGAAAAACCTTTTAAGCAGCAACTGAAGTTATGCACACCTATGCTATTAGGAGGTTATGCATTCAAAGAGGTTATGAAAATAAGAAGTTACGTGTGCGAATCCTTTTGAAACAGTAACTGATGTCCTTAAGGATTTGTGCCTTAAAATGATGTGTACAATAGTATAATTTAATAATTAACAACTGGAGTGGCGAAAAACCTTTTAAGCAGCATCTGAAGTTATACACACCTATGCTATTAGGAGGTTATGCATTCAAAGAGGTTATGAAAATAAGAATTTACGTGTGCGAATCCTTTTGAAACAGTAACTGATGTCCTTAAGGATTTGTGCCTTAAAATGATGTGTACAATAGTATAATTTAATAATTAACAACTGGAGTGGCGAAAAACCTTTTAAGCAGCAACTGAAGTTATGCACACCTATGCTATTAGGAGGTTATGCATTCAAAGAGGTTATGAAAATAAGAATTTACGTGTGCGAATCCTTTTGAAACAGTAACTGATGTCCTTAAGGATTTGTGCCTTAAAATGATGTGTACAATAGTATAATTTAATAATTAACAACTGGAGTGGCGAAAAACCTTTTAAGCAGCATCTGAAGTTCTGCACAGCTATGCTATTAGGAGGTTATGCATTCAAAGAGGTTATGAAAATAAGAATTTACGTGTGCGAATCGTTTTGAAACAGTAACTGATGTCCTTAAAGATTTGTGCCTTAAAATGATGTGTACAAAAGTATAATTTAATAATTAACAACTGGAGTGGCGAAAAACCTTTTAAGCAGCATCTGAAGTTATGCACAGCTATGCTATTAGGAGGTTATGCATTCAAAGAGGTTATGAAAATAAGAATTTACGTGTGCGAATCCTTTTGAAACAGTAACTGATGTCCTTAAGGATTTGTGCCTTAAAATGATGTGTACAATAGTATAATTTAATAATTAACAACTGGAGTGGCGAAAAACCTTTTAAGCAGCAACTGAAGTTATGCACACCTATGCTATTAGGAGGTTATGCATTCAAAGAGGTTATGAAAATAAGAATTTACGTGTGCGAATGCTTTTGAAACAGTAACTGATGTCCTTATAGATTTGTGCCTTAAAATGATGTGTACAGTAGTATAATTTAATAATTAACAACTGGAGTGGCGAAAAACCTTTTAAGCAGCAACTGAAGTTATGCACACCTATGCTATTAGGAGGTTATGCATTCAAAGAGGTTATGAAAATAAGAATTTACGTGTGCGAATCCTTTTGAAACAGTAACTGATGTCCTTAAGGATTTGTGCCTTAAAATGATGTGTACAATAGTATAATTTAATAATTAACAACTGGAGTGGCGAAAAACCTTTTAAGCAGCAACTGAAGTTATGCACACCTATGCTATTAGGAGGTTATGCATTCAAAGAGGTTATGAAAATAAGAAGTTACGTGTGCGAATCCTTTTGAAACAGTAACTGATGTCCTTAAGGATTTGTGCCTTAAAATGATGTGTACAATAGTATAATTTAATAATTAACAACTGGAGTGGCGAAAAACCTTTTAAGCAGCATCTGAAGTTATACACACCTATGCTATTAGGAGGTTATGCATTCAAAGAGGTTATGAAAATAAGAATTTACGTGTGCGAATCCTTTTGAAACAGTAACTGATGTCCTTAAGGATTTGTGCCTTAAAATGATGTGTACAATAGTATAATTTAATAATTAACAACTGGAGTGGCGAAAAACCTTTTAAGCAGCAACTGAAGTTATGCACACCTATGCTATTAGGAGGTTATGCATTCAAAGAGGTTATGAAAATAAGAATTTACGTGTGCGAATCCTTTTGAAACAGTAACTGATGTCCTTAAGGATTTGTGCCTTAAAATGATGTGTACAATAGTATAATTTAATAATTAACAACTGGAGTGGCGAAAAACCTTTTAAGCAGCATCTGAAGTTCTGCACAGCTATGCTATTAGGAGGTTATGCATTCAAAGAGGTTATGAAAATAAGAATTTACGTGTGCGAATCGTTTTGAAACAGTAACTGATGTCCTTAAAGATTTGTGCCTTAAAATGATGTGTACAAAAGTATAATTTAATAATTAACAACTGGAGTGGCGAAAAACCTTTTAAGCAACATCTGAAGTTATGCACAGCTATGCTATTAGGAGGTTATGCATTCAAAGAGGTTATGAAAATAAGAATTTACGTGTGCGAATCCTTTTGAAACAGTAACTGATGCCCTTAAGGATTTGTGCCTTAAAATGATGTGTACAATAGTATAATTTAATAATTAACAACTGGAGTGGCGAAAAACCTTTTAAGCAGCAACTGAAGTTATGCACACCTATGCTATTAGGAGGTTATGCATTCAAAGAGGTTATGAAAATAAGAATTTACGTGTGCGAATCCTTTTGAAACAGTAACTGATGTCCTTAAGGATTTGTGCCTTAAAATGATGTGTACAATAGTATAATTTAATAATTAACAACTGGAGTGGCGAAAAACCTTTTAAGCAGCAACTGATGTTATGCACACCTATGCTATTAGGAGGTTATGCATTCAAAGAGGTTATGAAAATAAGAATTTACGTGTGCGAATCCTTTTGAAACAGTAACTGATGTCCTTAAGGATTTGTGCCTTAAAATGATGTGTACAATAGTATAATTTAATAATTAACAACTGGAGTGGCGAAAAACCTTTTAAGCAGCATCTGAAGTTATACACACCTATGCTATTAGGAGGTTATGCATTCAAAGAGGTTATGAAAATAAGAATTTACGTGTGCGAATCCCTTTGAAACAGTAACTGATGTCCTTAAGGATTTGTGCCTTAAAATGATGTGTACAATAGTATAATTTAATAATTAACAACTGGAGTGGCGAAAAACCTTTTAAGCAGCAACTGAAGTTATGCACACCTATGCTATTAGGAGGTTATGCATTCAAAGAGGTTATGAAAATAAGAATTTACGTGTGCGAATCCTTTTGAAACAGTAACTGATGTCCTTAAGGATTTGTGCCTTAAAATGATGTGTACAATAGTATAATTTAATAATTAACAACTGGAGTGGAGAAAAACCTTTTAAGCAGCATCTGAAGTTATACACACCTATGCTATTAGGAGGTTATGCATTCAAAGAGGTTATGAAAATAAGAATTTACGTGTGCGAATCCTTTTGAAACAGTAACTGATGTCTTTAAGGATTTGTGCCTTAAAATGATGTGTACAATAGTATAATTTAATAATTAACAACTGGAGTGGCGAAAAACCTTTTAAGCAGCAACTGAAGTTATGCACACCTATGCTATTAGGAGGTTATGCATTCAAAGAGGTTATGAAAATAAGAAGTTACGTGTGCGAATCCTTTTGAAACAGTAACTGATGTCCTTAAGGATTTGTGCCTTAAAATGATGTGTACAATAGTATAATTTAATAATTAACAACTGGAGTGGCAAAAAACCTTTTAAGCAGCAACTGAAGTTATGCACACCTATGCTATTAGGAGGTTATGCATTCAAAGAGGTTATGAAAATAAGAATTTACGTGTGCGAATCCTTTTGAAACAGTAACTGATGTCCTTAAGGATTTGTGCCTTAAAATGATGTGTACAATAGTATAATTTAATAATTAACAACTGGAGTGGAGAAAAACCTTTTAAGCAGCATCTGAAGTTATGCACACCTATGCTATTAGGAGGTTATGCATTCAAAGAGGTTATGAAAATAAGAATTTACGTGTGCGAATCCTTTTGAAACAGTAACTGATGTCCTTAAGGATTTGTGCCTTAAAATGATGTGTACAATAGTATAATTTAATAATTAACAACTGGAGTGGCGAAAAACCTTTTAAGCAGCAACTGAAGTTATGCACACCTATGCTATTAGGAGGTTATGCATTCAAAGAGGTTATGAAAATAAGAATTTACGTGTGCGAATCCTTTTGAAACAGTAACTGATGTCCTTAAGGATTTGTGCCTTAAAATGATGTGTACAATAGTATAATTTAATAATTAACAACTGGAGTGGAGAAAAACCTTTTAAGCAGCATCTGAAGTTATACGCACCTATGCTATTAGGAGGTTATGCATTCAAAGAGGTTATGAAAATAAGAATTTACGTGTGCGAATCCTTTTGAAACAGTAACTGATGTCCTTAAGGATTTGTGCCTTAAAATGATGTGTACAATAGTATAATTTAATAATTAACAACTGGAGTGGCGAAAAACCTTTTAAGCAGCAACTGAAGTTATGCACACCTATGCTATTAGGAGGTTATGCATTCAAAGAGGTTATGAAAATAAGAAGTTACGTGTGCGAATCCTTTTGAAACAGTAACTGATGTCCTTAAGGATTTGTGCCTTAAAATGATGTGTACAATAGTATAATTTAATAATTAACAACTGGAGTGGCAAAAAACCTTTTAAGCAGCAACTGAAGTTATGCACACCTATGCTATTAGGAGGTTATGCATTCAAAGAGGTTATGAAAATAAGAATTTACGTGTGCGAATCCTTTTGAAACAGTAACTGATGTCCTTAAGGATTTGTGCCTTAAAATGATGTGTACAATAGTATAATTTAATAATTAACAACTGGAGTGGCGAAAAACCTTTTAAGCAGCAACTGAAGTTATGCACACCTATGCTATTAGGAGGTTATGCATTCAAAGAGGTTATGAAAATAAGAATTTACGTGTGCGAATCCTTTTGAAACAGTAACTGATGTCCTTAAGGATTTGTGCCTTAAAATGATGTGTACAATAGTATAATTTAATAATTAACAACTGGAGTGGCGAAAAACCTTTTAAGCAGCATCTGAAGTTATACACACCTATGCTATTAGGAGGTTATGCATTCAAAGAGGTTATGAAAATAAGAATTTACGTGTGCGAATCCTTTTGAAACAGTAACTGATGTCCTTAAAGATTTGTGCCTTAAAATGATGTGTACAAAAGTATAATTTAATAATTAACAACTGGAGTGGCGAAAAACCTTTTAAGCAGCATCTGAAGTTATACACACCTATGCTATTAGGAGGTTATGCATTCAAAGAGGTTATGAAAATAAGAATTTACGTGTGCGAATGCTTTTGAAACAGTAACTGATGTCCTTATAGATTTGTGCCTTAAAATGATGTGTACAGTAGTATAATTTAATAATTAACAACTGGAGTGGCGAAAAACCTTTTAAGCAGCAACTGAAGTTATGCACACCTATGCTATTAGGAGGTTATGCATTCAAAGAGGTTATGAAAATAAGAATTTACGTGTGCGAATCCTTTTGAAACAGTAACTGATGTCCTTAAGGATTTGTGCCTTAAAATGATGTGTACAATAGTATAATTTAATAATTAACAACTGGAGTGGCGAAAAACCTTTTAAGCAGCAACTGAAGTTATGCACACCTATGCTATTAGGAGGTTATGCATTCAAAGAGGTTATGAAAATAAGAAGTTACGTGTGCGAATCCTTTTGAAACAGTAACTGATGTCCTTAAGGATTTGTGCCTTAAAATGATGTGTACAATAGTATAATTTAATAATTAACAACTGGAGTGGCGAAAAACCTTTTAAGCAGCATCTGAAGTTATACACACCTATGCTATTAGGAGGTTATGCATTCAAAGAGGTTATGAAAATAAGAATTTACGTGTGCGAATCCTTTTGAAACAGTAACTGATGTCCTTAAGGATTTGTGCCTTAAAATGATGTGTACAATAGTATAATTTAATAATTAACAACTGGAGTGGCGAAAAACCTTTTAAGCAGCAACTGAAGTTATGCACACCTATGCTATTAGGAGGTTATGCATTCAAAGAGGTTATGAAAATAAGAATTTACGTGTGCGAATCCTTTTGAAACAGTAACTGATGTCCTTAAGGATTTGTGCCTTAAAATGATGTGTACAATAGTATAATTTAATAATTAACAACTGGAGTGGCGAAAAACCTTTTAAGCAGCATCTGAAGTTCTGCACAGCTATGCTATTAGGAGGTTATGCATTCAAAGAGGTTATGAAAATAAGAATTTACGTGTGCGAATCGTTTTGAAACAGTAACTGATGTCCTTAAAGATTTGTGCCTTAAAATGATGTGTACAAAAGTATAATTTAATAATTAACAACTGGAGTGGCGAAAAACCTTTTAAGCAGCATCTGAAGTTATGCACAGCTATGCTATTAGGAGGTTATGCATTCAAAGAGGTTATGAAAATAAGAATTTACGTGTGCGAATCCTTTTGAAACAGTAACTGATGTCCTTAAGGATTTGTGCCTTAAAATGATGTGTACAATAGTATAATTTAATAATTAACAACTGGAGTGGCGAAAAACCTTTTAAGCAGCAACTGAAGTTATGCACACCTATGCTATTAGGAGGTTATGCATTCAAAGAGGTTATGAAAATAAGAATTTACGTGTGCGAATCCTTTTGAAACAGTAACTGATGTCCTTAAGGATTTGTGCCTTAAAATGATGTGTACAATAGTATAATTTAATAATTAACAACTGGAGTGGCGAAAAACCTTTTAAGCAGCATCTGAAGTTCTGCACAGCTATGCTATTAGGAGGTTATGCATTCAAAGAGGTTATGAAAATAAGAATTTACGTGTGCGAATCGTTTTGAAACAGTAACTGATGTCCTTAAAGATTTGTGCCTTAAAATGATGTGTACAAAAGTATAATTTAATAATTAACAACTGGAGTGGCGAAAAACCTTTTAAGCAACATCTGAAGTTATGCACAGCTATGCTATTAGGAGGTTATGCATTCAAAGAGGTTATGAAAATAAGAATTTACGTGTGCGAATCCTTTTGAAACAGTAACTGATGCCCTTAAGGATTTGTGCCTTAAAATGATGTGTACAATAGTATAATTTAATAATTAACAACTGGAGTGGCGAAAAACCTTTTAAGCAGCAACTGAAGTTATGCACACCTATGCTATTAGGAGGTTATGCATTCAAAGAGGTTATGAAAATAAGAATTTACGTGTGCGAATCCTTTTGAAACAGTAACTGATGTCCTTAAGGATTTGTGCCTTAAAATGATGTGTACAATAGTATAATTTAATAATTAACAACTGGAGTGGCGAAAAACCTTTTAAGCAGCAACTGATGTTATGCACACCTATGCTATTAGGAGGTTATGCATTCAAAGAGGTTATGAAAATAAGAATTTACGTGTGCGAATCCTTTTGAAACAGTAACTGATGTCCTTAAGGATTTGTGCCTTAAAATGATGTGTACAATAGTATAATTTAATAATTAACAACTGGAGTGGCGAAAAACCTTTTAAGCAGCAACTGAAGTTATGCACACCTATGCTATTAGGAGGTTATGCATTCAAAGAGGTTATGAAAATAAGAATTTACGTGTGCGAAGCCTTTTGAAACAGTAACTGATGTCCTTAAGGATTTGTGCCTTAGAATGATGTGTACAATAGTATAATTTAATAATTAACAACTGGAGTGGCGAAAAACCTTTTAAGCAGCAACTGAAGTTATGCACAACTATGCTATTAGGAGGTTATGCATTCAAAGAGGTTATGAAAATAAGAATTTACGTGTGCGAATCCTTTTGAAACAGTAACTGATGTCCTTAAGGATTTGTGCCTTAAAATGATGTGTACAATAGTATAATTTAATAATTAACAACTGGAGTGGCGAAAAACCTTTTAAGCAGCAACTGAAGTTATGCACAACTATGCTATTAGGAGGTTATGCATTCAAAGAGGTTATGAAAATAAGAATTTACGTGTGCGAATCCTTTTGAAACAGTAACTGATGTCCTTAAGGATTTGTGCCTTAAAATGATGTGTACAATAGTATAATTTAATAATTAACAACTGGAGTGGCGAAAAACCTTTTAAGCAGCAACTGAAGTTATGCACAACTATGCTATTAGGAGGTTATGCATTCAAAGAGGTTATGAAAATAAGAATTTACGTGTGCGAATCCTTTTGAAACAGTAACTGATGTCCTTAAGGATTTGTGCCTTAAAATGATGTGTACAATAGTATAATTTAATAATTAACAACTGGAGTGGCGAAAAACCTTTTAAGCAGCATCTGAAGTTATGCACAACTATGCTATTAGGAGGTTATGCATTCAAAGAGGTTATGAAAATAAGAATTTACGTGTGCGAATCCTTTTGAAACAGTAACTGATGTCCTTAAGGATTTGTGCCTTAAAATGATGTGTACAATAGTATAATTTAATAATTAACAACTGGAGTGGCGAAAAACCTTTTAAGCAGCAACTGAAGTTATGCACACCTATGCTATTAGGAGGTTATGCATTCAAAGAGGTTATGAAAATAAGAATTTACGTGTGCGAATCCTTTTGAAACAGTAACTGATGTCCTTAAGGATTTGTGCCTTAAAATGATGTGTACAATAGTATAATTTAATAATTAACAACTGGAGTGGCGAAAAACCTTTTAAGCAGCAACTGAAGTTATGCACACCTATGCTATTAGGAGGTTATGCATTCAAAGAGGTTATGAAAATAAGAATTTACGTGTGCGAATCCTTTTGAAACAGTAACTGATGTCCTTAAGGATTTGTGCCTTAAAATGATGTGTACAATAGTATAATTTAATAATTAACAACTGGAGTGGCGAAAAACCTTTTAAGCAGCAACTGAAGTTATGCACACCTATGCTATTAGGAGGTTATGCATTCAAAGAGGTTATGAAAATAAGAATTTACGTGTGCGAATCCTTTTGAAACAGTAACTGATGTCCTTAAGGATTTGTGCCTTAAAATGATGTGTACAATAGTATAATTTAATAATTAACAACTGGAGTGGCGAAAAACCTTTTAAGCAGCAACTGAAGTTATACACACCTATGCTATTAGGAGGTTATGCATTCAAAGAGGTTATGAAAATAAGAATTTACGTGTGCGAATCCTTTTGAAACAGTAACTGATGTCCTTAAGGATTTGTGCCTTAAAATGATGTGTACAATAGTATAATTTAATAATTAACAACTGGAGTGGCGAAAAACCTTTTAAGCAGCAACTGAAGTTATGCACACCTATGCTATTAGGAGGTTATGCATTCAAAGAGGTTATGAAAATAAGAATTTACGTGTGCGAATCCTTTTGAAACAGTAACTGATGTCCTTAAGGATTTGTGCCTTAAAATGATGTGTACAATAGTATAATTTAATAATTAACAACTGGAGTGGCGAAAAACCTTTTAAGCAGCAACTGAAGTTATGCACACCTATGCTATTAGGAGGTTATGCATTCAAAGAGGTTATGAAAATAAGAATTTACGTGTGCGAATCCTTTTGAAACAGTAACTGATGTCCTTAAGGATTTGTGCCTTAAAATGATGTGTACAATAGTATAATTTAATAATTAACAACTGGAGTGGCGAAAAACCTTTTAAGCAGCAACTGAAGTTATGCACAACTATGCTATTAGGAGGTTATGCATTCAAAGAGGTTATGAAAATAAGAATTTACGTGTGCGAATCCTTTTGAAACAGTAACTGATGTCCTTAAGGATTTGTGCCTTAAAATGATGTGTACAATAGTATAATTTAATAATTAACAACTGGAGTGGCGAAAAACCTTTTAAGCAGCAACTGAAGTTATGCACACCTATGCTATTAGGAGGTTATGCATTCAAAGAGGTTATGAAAATAAGAATTTACGTGTGCGAATCCTTTTGAAACAGTAACTGATGTCCTTAAGGATTTGTGCCTTAAAATGATGTGTACAATAGTATAATTTAATAATTAACAACTGGAGTGGCGAAAAACCTTTTAAGCAGCAACTGAAGTTATGCACAACTATGCTATTAGGAGGTTATGCATTCAAAGAGGTTATGAAAATAAGAATTTACGTGTGCGAATCCTTTTGAAACAGTAACTGATGTCCTTAAGGATTTGTGCCTTAAAATGATGTGTACAATAGTATAATTTAATAATTAACAACTGGAGTGGCGAAAAACCTTTTAAGCAGCATCTGAAGTTATACACACCTATGCTATTAGGAGGTTATGCATTCAAAGAGGTTATGAAAATAAGAATTTACGTGTACGAATCCCTTTGAAACAGTAACTGATGTCCTTAAGGATTTGTGCCTTAAAATGATGTGTACAATAGTATAATTTAATAATTAACAACTGGAGTGGCGAAAAAACCTTTTAAGCAGCAACTGAAGTTATGCACACCTATGCTATTAGGAGGTTATGCATTCAAAGAGGTTATGAAAATAAGAATTTACGTGTGCGAATCCTTTTGAAACAGTAACTGATGTCCTTAAGGATTTGTGCCTTAAAATGATGTGTACAATAGTATAATTTAATAATTAACAACTGGAGTGGCGAAAAACCTTTTAAGCAGCATCTGAAGTTATACACACCTATGCTATTAGGAGGTTATGCATTCAAAGAGGTTATGAAAATAAGAATTTACGTGTGCGAATCCTTTTGAAACAGTAACTGATGTCCTTAAGGATTTGTGCCTTAAAATGATGTGTACAATAGTATAATTTAATAATTAACAACTGGAGTGGCGAAAAACCTTTTAAGCAGCAACTGAAGTTATGCACACCTATGCTATTAGGAGGTTATGCATTCAAAGAGGTTATGAAAATAAGAATTTACGTGTGCGAATCCTTTTGAAACAGTAACTGATGTCCTTAAGGATTTGTGCCTTAAAATGATGTGTACAATAGTATAATTTAATAATTAACAACTGGAGTGGCGAAAAACCTTTTAAGCAGCAACTGAAGTTATGCACACCTATGCTATTAGGAGGTTATGCATTCAAAGAGGTTATGAAAATAAGAATTTACGTGTGCGAATCCTTTTGAAACAGTAACTGATGTCCTTAAGGATTTGTGCCTTAAAATGATGTGTACAATAGTATAATTTAATAATTAACAACTGGAGTGGCGAAAAACCTTTTAAGCAGCAACTGAAGTTATGCACACCTATGCTATTAGGAGGTTATGCATTCAAAGAGGTTATGAAAATAAGAATTTACGTGTGCGAATCCTTTTGAAACAGTAACTGATGTCCTTAAGGATTTGTGCCTTAAAATGATGTGTACAATAGTATAATTTAATAATTAACAACTGGAGTGGCGAAAAACCTTTTAAGCAGCATCTGAAGTTATACACACCTATGCTATTAGGAGGTTATGCATTCAAAGAGGTTATGAAAATAAGAATTTACGTGTGCGAATCCTTTTGAAACAGTAACTGATGTCCTTAAGGATTTGTGCCTTAAAATGATGTGTACAATAGTATAATTTAATAATTAACAACTGGAGTGGCGAAAAACCTTTTAAGCAGCAACTGAAGTTATGCACACCTATGCTATTAGGAGGTTATGCATTCAAAGAGGTTATGAAAATAAGAATTTACGTGTGCGAATCCTTTTGAAACAGTAACTGATGTCCTTAAGGATTTGTGCCTTAAAATGATGTGTACAATAGTATAATTTAATAATTAACAACTGGAGTGGCGAAAAACCTTTTAAGCAGCAACTGAAGTTATGCACACCTATGCTATTAGGAGGTTATGCATTCAAAGAGGTTATGAAAATAAGAATTTACGTGTGCGAATCCTTTTGAAACAGTAACTGATGTCCTTAAGGATTTGTGCCTTAAAATGATGTGTACAATAGTATAATTTAATAATTAACAACTGGAGTGGCGAAAAACCTTTTAAGCAGCAACTGAAGTTATGCACACCTATGCTATTAGGAGGTTATGCATTCAAAGAGGTTATGAAAATAAGAATTTACGTGTGCGAATCCTTTTGAAACAGTAACTGATGTCCTTAAGGATTTGTGCCTTAAAATGATGTGTACAATAGTATAATTTAATAATTAACAACTGGATTGGCGAAAAACCTTTTAAGCAGCATCTGAAGTTATACACACCTATGCTATTAGTAGGTTATGCATTCAAAGAGGTTATGAAAATAAGAATTTACGTGTGCGAATCCTTTTGAAACAGTAACTGATGTCCTTAAGGATTTGTGCCTTAAAATGATGTGTACAATAGTATAATTTAATAATTAACAACTGGAGTGGCGAAAAACCTTTTAAGCAGCAACTGAAGTTATGCACACCTATGCTATTAGGAGGTTATGCATTCAAAGAGGTTATGAAAATAAGAATTTACGTGTGCGAATCCTTTTGAAACAGTAACTGATGTCCTTAAGGATTTGTGCCTTAAAATGATGTGTACAATAGTATAATTTAATAATTAACAACTGGAGTGGCGAAAAACCTTTTAAGCAGCAACTGAAGTTATGCACACCTATGCTATTAGGAGGTTATGCATTCAAAGAGGTTATGAAAATAAGAATTTACGTGTGCGAATCCTTTTGAAACAGTAACTGATGTACTTAAGGATTTGTGCCTTAAAATGATGTGTACAATAGTATAATTTAATAATTAACAACTGGAGTGGCGAAAAACCTTTTAAGCAGCAACTGAAGTTATGCACAACTATGCTATTAGGAGGTTATGCATTCAAAGAGGTTATGAAAATAAGAATTTACGTGTGCGAATCCTTTTGAAACAGTAACTGATGTCCTTAAGGATTTGTGCCTTAAAATGATGTGTACAATAGTATAATTTAATAATTAACAACTGGAGTGGCGAAAAACCTTTTAAGCAGCAACTGAAGTTATGCACACCTATGCTATTAGGAGGTTATGCATTCAAAGAGGTTATGAAAATAAGAATTTACGTGTGCGAATCCTTTTGAAACCGTAACTGATGTCCTTAAAGATTTGTGCCTTAAAATGATGTGTACACTAGTATAATTTAATAATTATTAACTGGAGTGGCGAAAAACCTTTTAAGCAGCATCTGAAGTTATGCACAGCTATGCTATTAGGAGGTTATGCATTCAAAGAGGTTATGAAAATAAGAATTTACGTGTGCGAATGCTTTTGAAACAGTAACTGATGTCCTTATAGATTTGTGCCTTAAAATGATGTGTACAGTAGTATAATTTAATAATTAACAACTGGAGTGGCGAAAAACCTTTTAAGCAGCAACTGAAGTTATGCACACCTATGCTATTAGGAGGTTATGCATTCAAAGAGGTTATGAAAATAAGAATTTACGTGTGCGAATCCTTTTGAAACAGTAACTGATGTCCTTAAGAATTTGTGCCTTAAAATGATGTGTACAATAGTATAATTTAATAATTAACAACTGGAGTGGCGAAAAACCTTTTAAGCAGCATCTGAAGTTATACACACCTATGCTATTAGGAGGTTATGCATTCAAAGAGGTTATGAAAATAAGAATTTACGTGTGCGAATGCTTTTGAAACAGTAACTGATGTCCTTATAGATTTGTGCCTTAAAATGATGTGTACAGTAGTATAATTTAATAATTAACAACTGGAGTGGCGAAAAACCTTTTAAGCAGCAACTGAAGTTATGCACACCTATGCTATTAGGAGGTTATGCATTCAAAGAGGTTATGAAAATAAGAATTTACGTGTGCGAATCCTTTTGAAACAGTAACTGATGTCCTTAAGGATTTGTGCCTTAAAATGATGTGTACAATAGTATAATTTAATAATTAACAACTGGAGTGGCGAAAAACCTTTTAAGCAGCAACTGAAGTTATGCACACCTATGCTATTAGGAGGTTATGCATTCAAAGAGGTTATGAAAATAAGAAGTTACGTGTGCGAATCCTTTTGAAACAGTAACTGATGTCCTTAAGGATTTGTGCCTTAAAATGATGTGTACAATAGTATAATTTAATAATTAACAACTGGAGTGGCGAAAAACCTTTTAAGCAGCATCTGAAGTTATACACACCTATGCTATTAGGAGGTTATGCATTCAAAGAGGTTATGAAAATAAGAATTTACGTGTGCGAATCCTTTTGAAACAGTAACTGATGTCCTTAAGGATTTGTGCCTTAAAATGATGTGTACAATAGTATAATTTAATAATTAACAACTGGAGTGGCGAAAAACCTTTTAAGCAGCAACTGAAGTTATGCACACCTATGCTATTAGGAGGTTATGCATTCAAAGAGGTTATGAAAATAAGAATTTACGTGTGCGAATCCTTTTGAAACAGTAACTGATGTCCTTAAGGATTTGTGCCTTAAAATGATGTGTACAATAGTATAATTTAATAATTAACAACTGGAGTGGCGAAAAACCTTTTAAGCAGCATCTGAAGTTCTGCACAGCTATGCTATTAGGAGGTTATGCATTCAAAGAGGTTATGAAAATAAGAATTTACGTGTGCGAATCGTTTTGAAACAGTAACTGATGTCCTTAAAGATTTGTGCCTTAAAATGATGTGTACAAAAGTATAATTTAATAATTAACAACTGGAGTGGCGAAAAACCTTTTAAGCAGCATCTGAAGTTATGCACAGCTATGCTATTAGGAGGTTATGCATTCAAAGAGGTTATGAAAATAAGAATTTACGTGTGCGAATCCTTTTGAAACAGTAACTGATGTCCTTAAGGATTTGTGCCTTAAAATGATGTGTACAATAGTATAATTTAATAATTAACAACTGGAGTGGCGAAAAACCTTTTAAGCAGCAACTGAAGTTATGCACACCTATGCTATTAGGAGGTTATGCATTCAAAGAGGTTATGAAAATAAGAATTTACGTGTGCGAATCCTTTTGAAACAGTAACTGATGTCCTTAAGGATTTGTGCCTTAAAATGATGTGTACAATAGTATAATTTAATAATTAACAACTGGAGTGGCGAAAAACCTTTTAAGCAGCATCTGAAGTTATACACACCTATGCTATTAGGAGGTTATGCATTCAAAGAGGTTATGAAAATAAGAATTTACGTGTGCGAATGCTTTTGAAACAGTAACTGATGTCCTTATAGATTTGTGCCTTAAAATGATGTGTACAGTAGTATAATTTAATAATTAACAACTGGAGTGGCGAAAAACCTTTTAAGCAGCAACTGAAGTTATGCACACCTATGCTATTAGGAGGTTATGCATTCAAAGAGGTTATGAAAATAAGAATTTACGTGTGCGAATCCTTTTGAAACAGTAACTGATGTCCTTAAGGATTTGTGCCTTAAAATGATGTGTACAATAGTATAATTTAATAATTAACAACTGGAGTGGCGAAAAACCTTTTAAGCAGCAACTGAAGTTATGCACACCTATGCTATTAGGAGGTTATGCATTCAAAGAGGTTATGAAAATAAGAAGTTACGTGTGCGAATCCTTTTGAAACAGTAACTGATGTCCTTAAGGATTTGTGCCTTAAAATGATGTGTACAATAGTATAATTTAATAATTAACAACTGGAGTGGCGAAAAACCTTTTAAGCAGCATCTGAAGTTATACACACCTATGCTATTAGGAGGTTATGCATTCAAAGAGGTTATGAAAATAAGAATTTACGTGTGCGAATCCTTTTGAAACAGTAACTGATGTCCTTAAGGATTTGTGCCTTAAAATGATGTGTACAATAGTATAATTTAATAATTAACAACTGGAGTGGCGAAAAACCTTTTAAGCAGCAACTGAAGTTATGCACACCTATG